>OZ007600.1:21629677-22831011 GCA_963931845.1 Maratus michaelseni | reverse complement strand
AACGTGCTTCATCCTAAAAATGATAAATTGCCGTCGCCCTCGTATATGTCATGCAAAGCCATTTATCCGTGTAGCTCCCATCTATTGCCTTGTTAAATTATCTATTAAGTAGTTGTGTTTCGACAGTCTGTGGGCGCTTCTTTATCTTTTCCAGAGTTGGCCTCGCATTTATGTTCCATTCTTGAACTCCTAGGGGATTTAAGTGTATAAATAGTTCTCTGAACACAGCTAATCTCTTTTTAAAGCTCTATCAAAATAATCAATCAAGTTTAAATTCTTTGTTTGATTTTGTTTAATGATGTCTTCCGCGAAATGGGAACCGATTGCTCGCTCATATAATCCTTTAAAAGCTGGCAGTATCGATGGAACAGATACTATACCTCACGATCATGGAGTGGTGCGAGCTATGCAAGTATGTTATGCAGCAGGATCCTAAATGTATCTTTCTTTTATTGTTTACTTTTTTTTATTATGTAGATTAAAATTCATCTAAATTTTCCATTACATACATTTTTTAAACATATTATTTGCCATAGTTTTCGGCAGTGTTTCTATAAAGTTCCAAAATAAAATATACACGGAGAAGTAGTTGTAAAAAAAATTGAGTATGGAAAAGTATCTAAAATAGCCCATAAGAATAAAAAATTGGAAATATACAACCTGATCAAAGATACCACGTGCGATACTACAGTCAAGAAACATGGAACACAACCTCTCACTTGTACGTTCAGAGAAGAAATAAGGGGGGGGGGGAAGTCTGCTCGTAGATTATTTAAGGGTTGCCAGAAGGCAGAAGTCCACCCGGTAGTCAGATCGGCAAATACATCATCAAATAAAAACCTGCCAAATATTGCCAAAAAATGGCCGCGCGATCAGAGAGCTTATAATGCTTCCTAGCCGATTAAACATAATAAAGGAAAATTAAAGAATTTCTGTTTTTTTTTTTTTTTGGATGTTTGTTTAAAGATGTATTTTTGCAATTTATGTACAGAGGTTTGATTTTTTAATTTCTGGTGTTTTTTTTTTTTTTTTTTAAATGGAGGTTTGTTATTAAGATGTATTTTAGCAATTTATGTACGGAGGTTTGATTTTTCTATTTGTCAATGTTTGTTTTTTCAAATTTTAGCTAGGAAGCATTATAAGCCCTCAGATTGTGTGTGCAATTTTTTTTCTTTTATCAAGGCCAAAATAGTAAAGTTGCTCTTACGTGTGTGACTCAGAAAAATCACACACGTAACAACGACTTTACTATTTTTAAAAAAAGTTGTTATTACTTTATACTAAAGGTGTCACTACAAAAATGATTCTGTATGTGTCCTGTAATAGCAATAAAAAAAGTAAAATGGGTACTTTCGGTTAGCCGGGCGGCAGTGAAATTTATATATCTATGTATACATATATATACATATATCTATACATACACACATTTATATATGCATGTATGTATATATACATATATATATACATACATATATGTGTGTATGTATACATAGATATGTATATATAGATATATACATTTCACTGGCGCCCGGCTAACCGAAAAGTACCGTAAAATGTTATCTAAATAATTTTTCTTCCAAATGTGTCTCAATTTGTTAAAAAAAAAAAAAACTCTAAAAGTCACACACATAACGGTGGAATCGCCCTACAGTTTTTGGAAAAATAAACTGATTTCCATTCAATTTGCATTTCATGAATCTTACTTTTACTTGAATAGAATCATCACCAATTAGACTATAGTAGGGGTGCACAACCTGTGGCCTGTGGGCCAAAAGTTGCCTGCAATCGGATTATTGGTGGCCCACGGATCAATTTCGCCGATCAGACGCGAAAAAATCATGAATTTCGCCGATCAGGTGCGTATAAATAGTAAATTTCGCCGATCGCCTGCGTAAAAATCGCGAATTTTGCCGATCGCCTGCATAAAAATCGTGAATTTTGCCGATTGCCTGCATAAAAATCGTGAATTTTCCCGATCGGGCCCGTAAAAATTGCGAATTTTGGCGATCAGGTGCGTATAAATCACAAATTTTGCCGATCAGGTGCGTAAAAATCGCGAATTTTGCCCATCAGGCCCGTAAAAATTGTGAATTTTGCCAATCGGGCCCGTAAAAATTGCGAATTTTGCCGATCGGATGCATATAAAGGGCAAATTTTGCTGATCGGGTGCGTGTAAATTGTAAATTTCGCCGATCGTCAGCGTAAAAATAATGAATTCCGCCGATCAGGTGCATAAAAATCATAAATTTTGCCGATAGAGTGCGTATAATACGCGAATTTTGCCGATCAGGTGCGTATAAATAGTAAATTTCGTCGATCGTATGCATAAAAATCACGAATTTTGTCGATTGGGCCCGTAAAAATCGCGAATTTTGCCGATCACGTGCGTAAAAATCATGAATTTCACCGATCGGCACGTAAAAATTGCGAATTTTGCTGATCGCGCGTGTAAAAATTGCAAATTTTGCTGATCGGGTGCGTATAAATTGCAAATTTCGCCGAACGTGTGCGTAATAATCGTGAATTTCGTCAATCACTAGGAAAAAACTATGAATATTGTTAATCGCGCATAGAAAAAAAAAAACAATGGCACTCCGGGAGTGCCGATAGAAGTGAAAACTTGAACAATTACGTGTGTATTTTTTGAATCGTCAGGAAATGTTTTATTGTGCAGGAAATACTTTTAAATGAAGTGTTTTTTTCATTATTATAAACTACTACTACAAAAATTACGTTACAATTTTCATTTAATGCACTATTGTACATGAAAAAAAGTCCTTCCGGCCTGTACCGGGAGGAAAAGGTAGCTTTCCTATATCTTTGTTTTAAAATTTTAGCTAATGTTACATGAAAACAGCAAGTTAAAATGCAAAGAAACGTTTATAAAAGATTCGTTAATACTGAATTTGAATAAGGCCAAATTGGCTTCATTTATGAAGACTTATTTTGGTCGCCAAATTTGGCGATATTTCGCCAAGTTTGGCGAGAAATTGGTGCTAACGGATATGAATATATAGTTTCATGCGTATGATTGGGAAAATTATTACAACAATGAAAGAAAATAATTTGCGAGTAATCGCGTTAATGTGCTGTTTTGTTTCAAAATGTCAGCCACCCTAGAATTTCAAACTGCTCTATCTCAGCCATTTTTTAAGATAGAGGTAAACCAAAAAATACTCTGGAATCCTTCTATCAAGGCCTAACACGTAATTAAAAAATAAATTTGAATTTTGAATTTTTTTGTATATTTATTTTAGTTTTAAATTTTTAAATGGCCGCCATCTTGAAACAAAATTGTGGACCAAGATGGCCAACGAACTCGGTCGAGACATTGGTGAGCTTAATACACACAATTAGTTTCATCAAAATTGATTTATAAATACGAACATTATCGTATGACATAGGTCAGATATATATATATATAAATCAACATTTGAACGGAGGATGGTTTTGGAGTCTGGGGGTCATGATCGGTGAAAATATATCGAAATTTTCCGGAACTGCTTTCCTCCGAACGGCTGCAATATGTAGTTTTATACTTTTTTGTATTGAAAGCTACCTAATAATGCATATTATTTTACATACAAAAATTGCAATCTATTGCTAAAAACGTAAATTTACAAATACATAAAATATGAAATTTAATTAATTGTATTCTTTGAAATGAATACCAATGAAACTTCTGAATTTTCATCCACAATTTTAACAACTCTCAATACATTCATCATTTCTTCCATGAGATGTAGTTTCATATCTTTTGTAATAACATTAACTGCAAAATAGGGTTCCCGCTTCCTATCACTCCAAAAATTATGACTTCTTTGCTGCCTGTCTTGTTTATGGTATTCGTGAACATTATGCTTTTTTTCTATCTTCATACTGCGCGTATTGTTTGCGGTATCTATAATTTCTATCAACAAACTTTTCTTTTCTATAAAATGATTTCACTTCATTTCCGTATCAGTAACCACGTTTCTTAAAACTTTCGTGAAATATTTCCTTATTTTAATTTTTACTTTTTATTTTACTTCTGTCTATTTCTTTTCTCGTGCTAGTTAAATTATAATATTTTCCGTGTTTTGTTATTTCATTTTCATCTTTTGATTTGGTCTCGCGAGTTGAATCACTTTTATCTGTTTTCACCGCATGTGCTAAATTTATCTTGAAATTATTTTCTGAATTATTTTTATTCATAATACCAATCATTTCGTTTTCTGCACGTGAACTATTTCCTTTTGATACTTTCGCTTCATTGTATGAATTGGCAACATAATTTAATTTGGTGTCGGTAACAGTAACGGTGACGGGTCGCGAATTCAATGTTCCCCCCCCCCCCCTCCTCCTCCTTGCCCGAAACATAATTTTGTCCACCCTATGGATGTTGGCTCCCGACAATCCAGTCATTTTTGTGACTGCCCCTCCTCTTATAAAGGTTGTGCACCCCTACTTGATATCCGCATTTTATGACTGAATAAGTTAAGAAGTACAACTTAGAGTAATATATGTTTCTCCTCCTCTCCACCTTCATTCATGAAAGCAGAATTTTTTTTCGGCACTGCTTTCTTTAAAGCTAAATTTATTCCTTCAAATAAAGTCAAGGAGTATTTTCACTCTTTGAAAATAATCTTAGCTATATCTCTTGTATAAATACAAACGTAAAATATTGATAAATCATTGCCAACACAACTGAATACGTTGACTGGAAGGAAAGAACCTAGGGGGCTAAATTTACCCTTCCGAAATTTATGTTTTTAAAATCTGACCCCCCCCCCCTTTTGTATATTGCATAATTAAATATAATACTAACTCACTTATATAGAAATTTTGTATAAATAAAAGTTTTTTTTCTTGGCTAAACAAACCTATTTTTATTTGGCTAACAGTTATTGGCTGCAATTAGCCAAAAAGCTACAAATCTCTTTTTCCTAGATTAAACTCTAATTAGGATAGAAGAAAAGCTTTAAAATATATTAAATATTATGGTGTGTTCCAGTGTGTACCAGTCTCCCCTATATATATAATGACGTATACGGCACATTATATGAACATTTGGAGTGTATATATATTCTATAGGGGGATTATGAATAGTTCAACACAACAATGGTTCTTCAAATACAATATAAACAAATAGGTTTAATAAAACTACAAAATACGCAACTGAAAGTTAAAAAAGTTCAAGATATAACTAGATTAGTAATAATTAACAATCATAACTTTCTGTATTTCAATAGAAACATAATCTGCAAGCTTCTCTGAGCATTGCATCAAAAATCAACCAACAACTATGGCCAAAATCTATAGAATTCCCGTTCACATGTTCATCCTTGTGGTATTTTCACTCTCGTATTCGTGCTTGCTGCTCATGGATATTATTTAATGGAGTTCATACTATTGCTGCTGTTACATCTCATTATTCCCACATATATGATGCAGATATAAGCTTTGCTATGATCTTGGTGAAATCATAATCTGTAATTTTGGCATAGTCATAATTGCAAGGGCTGCTGTAACACAAAAGTATACCGATTTTCATAATCCATTTGGCAATACTGATTTCCTTATTTGAATGGAAAGTTTTTTTTGTACTTTTCCGTTACACAGACACCATTGTCGCCAAGCATACGTTTATGTACATTATGCATTAGCATACATTTTGGCATGGTGTCCATATAACGGAAAAGTACCATTTTTTGTAATTAAATTAAAGTAGCAACAATGGAAAATTAGAGTCAAGGTTCACAATGTTTATATATTAGGGGTGGAAGCTAGGCAAATATATTTTTTGGTATTTATTATTCTAAAAATTTGATTTATAATTTTACAATTATAATGTGCTATATTATAAACTGTGGTTTTAAAACTGTATGCTTTTCAAATGTAATTGATTATAATCTTACCAAATTTATAACAGTGTGTTCTTCAGTGTTGAACTGAACTATTAATTAATTGCTTTTTGAAATTTTTCTAGGCTGAATATAAACCAAACAAGCTTGTTGTGGGTGATCCAAAGGCTACAGTCTTTGTTGGAAGATTAAATCGACATACTGCAGAAGGAACTATTAAAGAAGTTTGTTTTTTGCTATTTTCAGACATAATTCTTAATCCATATTTTTAAAATTAATTAAGATGTACATAAAAAGCATTTATTTAAGACATTCACCAGAGTTTTCTCCCAGACAGTTCCAGAAGGATGCTGCACCCTGCATGCCCTTTGGTTTACAAAATAGCACCCTTTTTGCCCCTCATAAAAAGAATTAGTACCCTTCTTGCTCTCCAGTAAAATAATTAGCACCTTTCTTGCTCCTCAGTAAAAAAAATGTCTTTTCTCCTTTTTGGATTAAAAAATTTGCTTTCATAGTAAAAAATGACTAAGTGTTGTCTTGAAAAGAATGCCCTGACTTTTAAAAATTAAAAGTTGCTTTAAAAACCAAAAGAATGTCTTTAACAATAAAAAAAAAGTGCCAATAAGAATCTGAAAAGCGCCCTCATGAATCCAAAAAGTTCCCTTTTCTCCCCAGCAGCACCCTACCTTTTTTAGGTAGCTTTCAATACAAAAAAGTATATTGCAGCTTTTACAAAAAAGTATATTGTAACTATTGCAGCCGTTCGGAGGAAAGCAGTTCCGGAAAATTTCGATATATTTTCACCGATCATGACCCCCAGACTCCAAAACCATCCTCCGTTCAAATGTTGATTTATATATATAGATATATCCACATATATATATATATATCTGACCTATGTCATACAATAACGCTCGTATTTATAAATCAATTTGGATGAAACTAATTGTGTGTATTAAGCTCACCAATGTCTCGACCAAGTTCGTTGGCCAGCTTGGTCCGCCATCTTGAAACAAGATGGCGGCCACTTAAAGATTTAATAAAATTTTAAAACTAAAATAAATATACAAAAAAGTTAAAAATTCAAATTTATTTTTTAATTAAGTGTTAGGCCTTGATACAAGGATTCCAGAGCATTTTTTGTTTTACCTCTATCTTAAAAAATGGCTGAGATAGAGCAGTTTGAAATTCTAGGGTGGCTGACATTTTGAAACAAGACAGCACATTGCAAAAATTTTCATTGTTGTAATCATTTTCCCAATCATACACATAAAACTATATATTAATATCTGTTAGCACCAAATTCTCGCCAAACTTGGCGAAATATCGCCAAATTTGGTGACCAAAATAAGTCTTCAATAATGAAGCCAATTTGGCAAATTTCTTATTCAAATTCTGTATTAACGAATCTTTTGTAAACATTTTCTTTGCATTTTAGCTTGCTGCTTTCGTGTAACATTAGCTAAAATTTTAAAACGAAGATATAGGAAAGCTACCTTTTCCTCCCGGAAGGACTTTTTAAACTTGGGGCAAACTGTGCCTTCACTGTTGTTTTGTATATTTTCATGGGAAGACGAAATCTGACCTATTCTTTATAATTAATTTAAAATTATGTTAAACATCTTAAATACCTTTTTCTTAGCCAAAAGTTCTTACATGTAGTTCAATTTGTTTTGTAGTATTTCTTAAACTTCAACTTCAATGCCAATCATACATTGTTCAGAATTAAAATTAAATTTGCACTGTATATTTCTACAATTATTATTATTATTTTTTTTACATTGAGCAAAAGACTGATTTATTAGAGAAAATCTCGTCATTCTTTTTCTTTAGAACTTTGAAATTCCTCATTGTTTTGGCACCGTATATAGTAAATCTCAAAGCATTAAGAAAAGACAACTGCGATGCTTCAAACCATGTTTTCTTTTGTATTCCTATGCTTTCTCAGCATGATCATAAGCTACATCTCCATTGTGGATGAAATTCAGAACTCATCCATAATTTCATTTCATGTTTTTTTTAACAAAACCTTTTTTTATACAGAATTTCAAAATCATTAAACAATTTTATCGCAGCTTTCTCATCATCTGTTAATTGCCAAATGGTAAAATCCATCTCAGCATCAGTAGTAAGTCAGTAGAAAATATTTTTGATTGGAAAAATAGCAAATTTAAATGTTTTGTGAGGTTACAGTTAAATAATAACAATAAAAAAGTGATTCACATTCCATAAATAAGAAATCACAGTGTTTGGCATGGTTTACAATAAAAATCCTTTTCAGGGTCAGGGTTGAAATAATTAGCGCATTAGCATACATTTTGGCATGGTGTTTGTATAACAGAAAAGTACCGTTTTATCTTTTAAATATATATTTTTACAGGGTTTGCACCAGGAAAAAAGGAAAAAGATGGGATTTTCAGGTTTAACAAAAGTTTTAACAGGGTTCATACTCATCAGGGGAAACCTGGGAAAATCAGGAGATAAACTTCGTGTCTTAAAAATCAGGGAATTTTCCAAACAATACCAAAAACCTGAGAAAATTTGGCAAAACAATCGTTTACTCTGGGAAATGAGGGCACTCGCTGCTATTTGCATGCTTCATGATGTCATAATGCAATCGAACTAAGATACACCTTCAAACCTCGGAAGGTATTGAATCGGAAACTAGCCACACTTTTTAACGTCCAACGACATCCATTCAGAAACCAGACACGCCTTCAACATCACCAGACACTCCAGTCTCGAAACTGGACGTGCATCTCCTGTCTTTAAGAAATATATTTTTTCTCCATGGTTAACTGTTCTTCTTCATACATCATGAATTCTGAATCTGGCAACAGCTTCAAATTTGTTTTGAAAACGAAGTGCTCGTTGGGCTGTTCGGATGCAAGATAGATGCACATTCTTTGTGAATTTTCAGCATTGTCTGGTGGTTGTTGGTAGAAATATATCTTGAAATATATGATATGAAGTATTAGAGGAAATTAAAATACGGATTAAGTTAAAAGGGTTATTGAATGGATGTAAAGAAGGATGCACGTGTTTACTTATGAATTCTTATCGGCGATTGCTAAGTTTTATAAAATGTCGTTAATTGTCAACATGGGAAAAATCATTCATGCTGGAAAATACATCAGGGGATTTTTTGGTGGGAAATGAGTATGTACCCTGTTTATTATGGTGTGTTTGAAAAATAAAGGTATTTTAAGTGGGATTCTTAAAATAAAAATATCAAATGTTCCCACACACTAGTGTGAAACCTGTACTAACACTTTGCATTAACAATCATATCACTCTTTTGAGGATAGAATGAATGTCATTGCTTGAAAAATTGTATTTTTGATATAGTTCTAACAAAACATGCTAAAACAATTAATAATATGCATTGTGGAAAATCTTTCATTACATTGGTATTAAGAAGTTATTATGTAAATTTTTGTTAGTGACTATAGCAACTAGGCTCCTTTGACAATAATGGTCAAAAGGGAGAGCATTCTCAGGGATTTACCAGTCCCTGAGCTGAAGAGAAAGTGTCCAATCAGGAATGTGAATACAGTAGAAGATCTTTATAATGACATTCTATATAATGAAATTATCTATTAAACACACAACTTATCAGATCTAGACAATGGATTTTGCAGTTAAGAAGCTCCTGCATTCCACAATGTAAACAAATTGCTTTTCTCTAGAGCAGCGGTTCCCAACCTGGGGTACGTGGTGAGGCTGCTGGGGGTACGTGAAAATAATATTGGTAATGGCGGAATGCCCAAAAATGGTTTAGCTGAAAACACATAAAGAAAATTGACAGTTTTGGATTACAAAGTTAGTCTCATGTGTAAATCCAATATGTTACATTCAAAAAGAAAGAAAAAGCCCACTAGACCTAATAATTCATTGATAATGCAATGTCACTAGCTCCGCCCACTGTTAAGCACATTGCATGTGTTCTTATATATTTTCCCCCATCCTCCCGAAAACTTCAATTAATAATTATGCAATATTCTATTCTCACCACTTTTTTTTCATTGTTTCGGTTGAATAATAATTACAGAACGCTTAAGTTACGTCAGAGCTTCTGGTTTTAATGTCTTTTGTTAAAATGTGTTGAAAAGTCGGTCGTTATTTTCGTTATTGAATAGGCGGAGTTATATCTGTAATATTTTAATAGAAAAGCTTCCCTCATTTTAATGAGCATTTAATTTGAAGTGTTTATTTTATGAGGGATTTTGTGTGGTGTATAACATGGATAAATGGTTGAAAACCGGAACTCTTAAGAGAACTGCAACTGCGATTGAAATTGTATCTGGTGAGTCTGGAATTGCAAGTACTTCGAAACAATCTGATCATTTAGAAGTGCAAGACAACCTGAGTGCAGCTGTTAATGGGCCTGTTCTGGTAAGTAATACTTTAAATAAAACTGAAAGCCCCAGTGTCCCATTAAAGAAACAGAAATATAATAATGAGTACATAAAATATGGATTTTCATTCACGGGAGGGGAAGATTTACCAAAACCCCTATGCATTGTATGTGGAGAGATATTGTCAAACGGCAGCATGAAACCCTCCTTATTAATGTGCCATTTAGAGACAAAACATCCAATGTACAAACAGAAGGATGTTGGTTTCTTTCAGCGACTATCAAGCGGCCCTAATGTAGCATCTTACGTGTTGTCTACAAATAAAGACAATGAGAATGATTTTGAAGCATCGTACAGAATATGCTACCATATTGCTAAAAGTGGTAAAAATCATATAATCGCTGAAAATTTTATATATCCTTGCATCAAAGATACTGTAGAATGTATGTTTGGTGAGGAACATATGAAAAAAATTTCCTTTCTCAAACAATACAGTTGCTCGAAGGATAAATGACATGTCTGCCGATATTGAATATACTGTAATTCGAAGAATAAAAAAGAGTCCGTACTTTTCAATTCAGGTGGATGAGAGTACGGATATCTCCAATCTGTCAATTTTACTTGTTATTGCAAGATATTTGAATAATAATGTGCTTGAAGAAAATTTGCTACTCTGCTATCCTCTTACAGAAAGATGTACAGGAAAAGATATATTTAATGCCATTCACAGTTATTTCTGTGAAAAAGAAATTCATTGGACCAATTGCTGTGGGGTTTGCACTGATGGTGGTAAATCTATGTCTGGGTGTTATATGGGCTTACGCGGTCTAATAAAAGAAATTGCACCTCATGTAGCGTGGAACCATTGCTGTATACACAGATACAGTCTAGCGACCAAACATCTGCCAGACTCATTGAAAGAAGTACTCCACCAAGTTGTCAAAGTTATTAATTTTATTAAGGCCAATTCAACAAACTCCAGACTATTTAAATCTTTGTGTGAAAAGATGGACAGCCTGCACACTACATTGCTTTTGCACACAGAGGTGAGGTGGCTTTCACGAGGAAAAGTACTTGAAAGATTATTTGAATTGAGGCATGAAATTCAAGTTTTTTTTTAAGATCATCCTTTTGAGCTGAGCTCTAAATTTCATGAAAGAGAATGGCTTCAAATGCTTGCATACTTATCTGACATTTTTTCAGAAATAAACTTAATTTAGGATTACAGGACAGTTCCATAACCATTTTTAAGGTATCTGACAAGATCGAGTCTATGATTAAAAAATTAGATTTTTGGGAATCATGCATCAGAAAACACCAGCCAGAAGTTTTTCAAACACTTTACAATTTCTTATCTGACAACGAGCTAAAATTATCAGAAGAAGTAAAATCTTGTATAATGGCTCATTTAACAGGACTTAAAACGTCGTTCAGACAATATTTTCCGAAGCAAAGTTGTGAAAATAACTGGATTTCAAACCCATTTAACGATTTGTTCTTCCAACAAGCCGAAAATTTATCAGTTTCTGAAAAAAAAAAAATTAATCGAACTTTCGACTGATTCTTCTTTGCAATCTGATTTCAACCAAAGAAATATTATTGCTTTTTGGATAGCAGTAAAAGAAGAATACCAAGAACTCAGTCATAAGGCTATAAAACACTTGTTGCCTTTCACAAATACCGAGCTTGTCGAAAGAGCATTTTTGTCTTATGCGTATATTAAAAACAAATATCGCAATAAGCTTGACGCAGCTCCTGACTTGAGACTATATCTGTCTTTGTTTGAACCAGATTTTAAGAAACTCAGTTCCACGAAACAAGCTCAAGGATCCCATTGAGAGTATGAAAAGTCATTTTCATTATTTGTATATAATGAGAAAAAGTTGATATTAATAATCATCGTAAGATAGCTAAAATTTCTTTTAATGCTATATTAATTTTCAAATGCAAGTTAAAAAATAAAAGGTTAGTGCCAATGTAATTTGTGTCGATTTATTATTTGGTTGTGATAAGAAGATTACTAATTAAAAAAAAAGCATGTTTGCGTTATATGGTTGAGTGGAGAGGGAGGGAAGTGTTTATGAGAAATGGGGGTATGCCGAAATGAAAAGCCTAAGAAAGGGGTACGTGTAAGAAAAAAGGTTGGGAAACGCTGCTCTAGAGGGATAAATTTTATAATTTTTTTCATCTAATTCAGAGCTTTTTAATAAGAAAAATTGCTATTACAATATTTTCTTTTAACAAGTAATATATATATATTTTTTTGAAAGTCAATTCCTACTTAGGTCAACAAAGAAAAATTTTATTTTAGTTACTTTTTATTAAATAATTACAATTAACACAAATATGTATATACATATGACAGAATCACAATATTAAGTGGCAAAATAGAAAGTGAATTTCCTTGCAATTTTCCATTATAATAAATATAATATAAGAATGGCCCAGATAATAAGTACCAAAAATAATACGCAGCAGGATAGAAAATAACATTAAAACATAATCACGAGTCAACAGTTTCATGTAGTAGCGTCTCTTTCAAAGAGTGTAACCTAATGGAGTGTTTCTGCTCATTTATCTTCGAGTGTTGAATGCTAATAGTTTGGTTATTTAATTTAATTAATGAATTAATATTTGAAAAAACTGTATTAGCATCAAGTGTCATCCACTACAAGTTTAAAAAAATGTATTTGAACTTGAGTGGATGAATAAAAAGTATTTTATTAATGATTGGAAATTTGTACAAGATATATAAATATATAGACAGTGTGAGCTAATAGTAGGAATTGAAAAAAAAATGTGTAATATAATGATTTGGCACAGACATATTTGGTCCATGTTTATAAAGTAAAATTTAACAGTGTGTGAAATGATCTATATTATGCAAAAATTTATAGTCTACACAACTTCTGGTCTCAAGGAATGAAACATCAATATCTTCTGCTGAATATTGGTATGTTCGAGACATATTTTGTTTTCTTTACACGGTAAATTTTAATAATCTTTGAAATGACCTACATAACACAAAATTTTGTATAATGCAAAACCTTGCATTTTTGGGTTTAAATTATAAAGATCTTGTGCAGTATGTTTTTTAAAAGAAGTTTTGGTTCATTTAAGGCTCATGTTCAAGGGTGGGAAATTTTAAGAAAATCTTACTAACCAAAGATTTAAAAATTTATTTACTTTTTTTACCTGCCAGCAAATGTATGCGACTTCAAAAATTATTCATTAAAATACCTTTTATAAGTGACAATTTCATAAAATCTTAGCATAAAATTGAAAACGATACAACAGAGGAAAGTTTGTCTTTTAAGTCTGTGAGATTTGGCTAGTAAACATTTCCTGTATAATAAATCAAAATGTTTAGAATTTTTTATTTTATTTTATTTTTATTGTAATCACATTAAAGGGATATTTTCTAATAGTAAAAATAATTTACTAAATAAAAGCTTCAAATTTTAATTTCTTCAAATATAAAATAGTTGAGACTCTGAATTATATTATTTATCAACATATTCTACTCCTAGCTTTAATTTAATATAAAGGTTTTGATTCTTTAAATATATTAAATAGCCTGTACTATTCATAAAAAAATAAATAAATAAATAAATCCCTGACGACTCGACCTGCAGGCACAGGTAGATTTCAAAGACTCAGACCATATTTTTTTGTTTTTAATTTTTTTTGCTATAAGGGTTGGTCCTATAAAAAACTTGTCAATATAAAAGTTTTAGATAATATTAAGCAGGATTTATAATAAATTTAAGCAGATTTGATATCTTGTGAATTGATGAAGTTATGAATTTTTTTCTTCTGAAACCCCTTTTCTTCCCCCCCCCCACCCCTTGAGGCCATTTTTAATGATATCAAAAATCTGTCATACATAAATTTTCGGCCCTTTTCCTAGAAGTAATTATCGTGTTGATATATTTTGTTTTGAATTTCCCTAATTCTCATCTGTATTTCAACATTTTAAATCCATATTCTTAATTATTCAATCTTTAATTGTAACATATTATATTTAATTAATCTTACGTTTTCCCTCTTTTTACGTTCATTATTTTAAGTTTAATCAAGCGATCATCTTTCATCTCATTTATTTCGTAAAGTCTCTCTTTTTCCATTCATTTATCCATCCCGTTTCGCCCTTGGCCGCGTGCCAGCTTGTTTCGTAGCCTTCCTCCTCGGATCACGAGCTTTTGCGGCTAGGCAGCCGGCACTCTTTGCGCATGTGCGTACGGCCGCGGAACGGCAGCATTTCGCTGTTTCTCCTTCGTGCGTTAACTCTTCATTGAGTCTACCAGTTTGGCGCATTTATCTCCGCGCGGCGAGTTTTTGAGACGTGCTTTTACGCACGCTCGCCATGGTCGCGCGCTGTTCAAAATTTCAGTTCTAGTGATTGTAGAGTTCAGAGTAGGTCGCTTGTTCGACCGTTGTTCGTGGTGCGTGTTCTCGCGATGGCCGGACTTGGTGTCCGATCCATTTGTCTTTCTAATTCCAATTCTATATTAGTTTATTTAAATAATAAAGTGATTTACCTTCATTCATTTAATCAGTAGTAATTAACATCTTCCAGCGTCATATCCTATTATACAGATATCTGAAGTTTATAGCGTTTGTGAGCATTCAACACCTGAAAAAAAGGACAGCACCTTTTCCCAAGTCCACGGAAGTTTTTCATAATAAAATCATGGAAGTATTCTACAGTATTTTTGCTCATTCTTTATGTCACCTCACTCTTGGATTCAAGGTAAACTTCTCTCTTATAATTTAACATTAAAATGACGTATTGAACCTGATAATATATATACGATCACGTTTCTTCTTTGCTTCACCTTCAAAGTATAATCAACCTGTATAACTTAAAGAACAATAGTCGTCATTTAAATTGACCTACAAGATCCTCTAAACATTTAGTGAAGCAAAAACCATCTTAACAAATATGGTGCTTCGTTCCAGTGCACAATAAGTGCGTAATACGTCGTTTTTCAAGATATATTTGAAAACATGTGCTTTTTTTCTGCCACCTTAATATTCATAATTTTATAAAATAAGCAATCCTTTTTAGAAATATGCAAGATTAAAATGTATAGTGCAGTTTTTATCAATTTTGCATAAAAATTATAAAGGATGTTAGAAGATTGAAAAATATACATAGAAGATTTTTTTAAACACATGGAAGCTTGTTTTTTTTTTGTGTACATATATAAAATTCATTTTCTTTTCAAATTTCTGAAGTTCATCTATAGTGTTTGTATATAATTTTTCATTGCATATAATATTTAAATAAGTGTATGAAGAAGAATATTTTTTTTGAAGATGTTTTTTTTGAAAATTTTTGAAGATATTTTGTTTGAAGAGATATATTTTTGAAGATGTTATTTTGAAGATATTTCTGGAAGATATAATTGTGAATAATCAATATTTTTTTTAATTTCTAATCAATAAATTTACACATTTTAATTTCTATTTCATCAATTTCTATTACCATAATCATGGATCAAAATACTCAAGTAATGAATCGTATAAATATATTTACTGAGGCACTCTCAGATTTTGTACAGAGTATTCCAGATACAATTAAGTATCTCGTTGAAAGCAGTGGTGGTGATACCACATTTGACTCTGACATATTTTCCATTATAACTAAAACACTACAGTTTACAGGAAATAACATGATTGAGATGCACAAATGCTTTATTAAAGATACGTTCAGTAATACACTCAAAGATATCTCCAACCTTAAAGAGCTTAATCAGAAACTGTTGGTGAAAGTAAAAGAATCAACCAAAGTACAAAGCATTACAACTAGAGATTCATTTACACAAACAGAAGAGCAGAGCATTCCATCTACTAATAACATCTCAATATCTGATTCTTATACACAGTCTTCAATTCTCTCATCAAGTCATATAGACGACACCGTAAATCAATCCTTTTTCAACTCCACATTAAATTCACAATCATCCTCAACTCACTTAAGCAAGATAATAATCTATGATGTACCTCAATATTTTGGCACTCACGAAATAATTGAAGCAATCAATAAATTCAAGGAAACATCCCATATAAATGTGGTAAAAACATATAAAAATAAATTCAGCAATAACCTCAACCACATTTTAGAACTTCCAAGCAACATTGCCTACTGCCTAATGCGGCGTAAACTCCAGATCAAGGATCAACTCTTTACAGCAAAGAAATTCATAAAAATCAAAAGATGTTTTAATTGTCAAGCCTTCCATCACATAGCAAATCAGTGCAAAAAATCAAGATGTTGTGTATGGTGCGGTGAGCATCATGCACCAGGCTTTTGTGAGAAACCTGCCAATTGCAGAAACTGTGTTCATAATAATCAAAATGGACACAACTTTCGTATTGATCATCCAGCCTTTTCTAGAGACTGTGAATCATACAGACTGTGCTTATATAAAATAAGACTTAAACTCAATAATCGAGTTACATAAATTTTTGTGCCACATCAAACATCATAACTGATACGTCTGTGTTTTAATTTTTCTTTTCATGCATTATATATTTATATTAATTTTGTAAGTTTTTTGTGTCTTGTCGGAGGAAAATAAGATTTCGGTACCCAATGGAGTGGTACTGTCAAGATATTTTCTTGACACTTCTTTAACCCTAACCCGACAGATACATATGTTCATAATATTTTAAACTTTTACAATAATAACAATAATAGAAATTTTTTCATATCTTACCTGATTTTTTCTTTTTCAAGTTGGTTTTTATATAAGTTTTTTTCAGCTTTACAGGTAATTGTGTTCAGTAAACTGTTTAAATTCATTTTTCAAAATAATTTCTTTTTAGCATAATTTTGTTCATGAGATAACAAAATTTTAGAGAAATTTCGTTTCTAGTTTAATGTTTTTTAATACTTTTCATAATCTGTTGTGTACATGTAATTTATGCTTCAGTAATTATTTACAATTAATATTTTTAATTTTTGGCATTGTCGTAAGTATGGTAGCATAATTTCAATATAGTCTTTCAGTGTTTAGGCAAATGCATACAGAGATATGCCTCTTTTAGAATATTTCAAATACAATAAAAAAACCTTTTTTTTTTTCAAAAATCCTTTTGAGATTATATGTAATATGTTTACATAGTACCAGTTTCAGATAGGTATGTGTTAGTTATGTTGTGGTATATAAATTTTTTTGCATTTAATGTACATATAATTATCTTTTGTTTTTTTAAACATTTTAATCTAACCTTTTTTAAATTCAACTTTAAAATTTTGACAAGTGGATAAAAATTCAATTTTGTGATTCAGTTCACATATCAGTCTTTTCAGACTTAAAATGATGTTTTTTTTATAGTATGATAGGCTCTTCCTTCATATTTTTTAGTTTTGAATCTTCATATTCACAGTACAAGTATTTGCAATTTCATTCAATAAAATAAAGGTATCCTGTGTAAATACTTTACTTACATTTTTGTGGTCAATGTTGATGTTGACAAATTTTTCAGTAATACACCATTCTAAAAAATTCAGAGGTGTGTTGTATTAATTTTTCAATTTATGGTAAAATTTGATATACCTTGTGTAATTAGAATACATTTTTTAATACAATCTTTTATGAATACTCACGTAAAATTTTTTATTCCATGGATATGTAAACATTATTTAACAGTATACGTATACATAATTTTTTTTCATGATCATGATCATCTTTGCATATAAAAATAATGCAAAGTTTTCTTTCAGCATGCAGTGTATAATATCAAGTGTTACAAGATTGCAATGTATATATTTTTATTTTTTGTCCCTATTTTTTTTTTTGTGGCGCCACTCATTTCCCCGTAACTTTTTCTTACCCTTTTATTTGTCTGTTTGAATTTAATATTTCTTTATATATATGTCTTGTATCATCATGATAGCAGCTGTACTGAAATTTCATATTGATTGTTGATATACAATCTCAGATACCCGTCTGTTGGGTATAGTATGTAATCCCGTGTATTCCCGTGCTGTCTTGATCGGTTGTTGATGCTCTTGGTAAGTAGTGGTCATTCTTGGATCAGTTTTTCCTCTTGGTATTTGGATATTCCTTATAGGTTATTTACACTCTCAATAGAGTACATTTTTATTGCTAAGTTTTTCTTTAGAGCTTTTTGTAAGTTTTGTGAGTTTTTTGTTTTTTCAATTAATATTTGATATTCTTATGCAATTTTTGCTTTTTTCCCACTTTCTAATTTTTTGCATTTTAACTGACATTTTACATGTTCTCAATCGACATTTGGAGTTCTCTAATAGTAATGAGTGTTTTATTGATATTTAATGTTTTCGATTGATTGTTCATGTCCTTTTGTAATATTCCTTGTAATCCATTTTTGCATTCCAGCTTATCTGATTCAGCGGTAAGTTGTGAATTTCCTTTTTCATGTGGATCTTTCAATTTTTTTCCCCCTATTTGTGGTGGAGTAATATATCGTGTTGATATATTTTGTTTTGAATTTCCCTAATTCTCATCTGTATTTCAACATTTTAAATCCATATTCTTAATTATTCAATCTTTAATTGTAACATATTATATTTAATTAATCTTACGTTTTCCCTCTTTTTACATTCATTATTTTAAGTTTAATCAAGCGATCATCTTTCATCTCATTTATTTCGTAAAGTCTCTCTTTTTCCATTCATTTATCCATCCCGTTTCGCCCTTGGCTGCGTGCCAGCTTGTTTCGTAGCCTTCCTCCTCGGATCACGAGCTTTTGCGGCTAGGCAGCCGGCACTCTTTGCGCATGTGCGTACGGCCGCGGAACGGCAGCATTTCGCTGTTTCTCCTTCGTGCGTTAACTCTTCATTGAGTCTACCAGTTTGGCGCATTCATCTCCGCGCGGCGAGTTTTTGAGACGTGCTTTTACGCACGCTCGCCATGGTCGCGCGCTGTTCAAAATTTCAGTTCTAGTGATTGTAGAGTTCAGAGTAGGTCGCTTGTTCGACCGTTGTTCGTGGTGTGTGTTCTCGCGATGGCCGGACTTGGTGTCCGATCCATTTGTCTTTCTAATTCCAATTCCATATTAGTTTATTTAAATAGTAAAGTGATTTACCTTCATTCATTTAATCAGTAGTAATTAACATCTTCCAGCGTCATATCCTATTATACAGATATCTGAAGTTTATAGCGTTTGTGAGCATTCAACACCTGAAAAAAAGGACAGCACCTTTTCCCAAGTCCACGGAAGTTTTTCATAATAAAATCATGGAAGTATTCTACAGTATTTTTGCTCATTCTTTATGTCACCTCACTCTTGGATTCAAGGTAAACTTCTCTCTTATAATTTAACATTAAAATGACGTATTGAACCTGATAATATATATACGATCACGTTTCTTCTTTGCTTCACCTTCAAAGTATAATCAACCTGTATAACTTAAAGAACAATAGTCGTCATTTAAATTAACCTACAAGATCCTCTAAACATTTAGTGAAGCAAAAACCATCTTAACAGTAATAATAACTTTAAACGGATTTGATACATATCATAAATTAAGAAGCTATGGGGGTTTTGTCTGTTTTCATAAAAAGCAGCTCTATCCCCCCCCCCCTCCCCCCTGGTTCGATTTTGCCCATTAACAAACTTGACCAAGATTTTATGCATCAGTTTAGAAGAGATTTGTGCAGAATTATTGAAGTTATCGTGTTCATAAAAAAGTGACATAGATAGATAGATAGATATATAAAGTTTTGAATTGGGGGTGGTTTTGGGTTTTGGTAGTCATGATTGGCATAATGGTTGTCATCAGATATATTCCAGATAACTGATTTTTCTAGGTAACTGGTTGAGCATTAAAGCAACATCCATTTGATGAGATTTTTAGAATATATGTAGCTGTGGCATTGTTTCTGATTTCAAATTAATTATTGGATTGCTCAGATTGGAAATCAATTCTAAACAACATCAAATATTAATCAGGAGTTTGAAAGAAGGCGATATATGGGAATCCTTTGTAAACAGTAATTCTGCATAATAATCAAAATGTCCAATATCTAACTACAAGTATGGTTCCATTTCAAATGTTAGGTGTTGGCATCAAGTTATACCATGCATGTTGCAATGTTTCAAGCAATGCACAAGTCAAACTGGCACTGCACCACACTTTCTCCTGAAAAGATTCTGAAATCAGTCAATCGGAAATATCATTCTGAATAACTGGTTTCTGGATAATCTTTCTTTATATATATAAATATGTAAAAGTTTTTGGCATATTTTCTATAGCCTGCATCTTTAAAAGGTTGTCTAAAAATGTGTTTGCTACATCAGACAATCCACTTGCCAGTGATAAATAAATTGATGTAATTCTTCACTCCTGCTCATGAATAAGCAACCATATAAGTTATATCTGTGCCAGACCCCACAATTTCTGTGAGGACCTTGATAGCAATTGGTGCTCTAAAACAAAGTAAGATGAAAATCTTAATATAGGCTTTTAAAATTATAGCATTCAAATGCAATCAGGAAAAACATCAAGAATTATATCCTTATTGTGTGTTGAAAATTATAGCATTGTAACACTTATTGCAAGATAGTAACTTTAACAAGTTGTGTGTGTGAGAATTCATCTTCTTTTATAATTTCAGTGTGAGAAAATTGTAAATATTATAATAATTTTAATTGTTAAACAAGCACTGAAGATTTTATACTGATTCCCAAATCTCAATATGTATTGTTCGCAATTTTTGCTTTACAGTAGAACTTAATCTTTGTTTATCTTTTTCTTCAAGGTTTTTTCTCGCTATGGAGAAATTAAAAGATTTCGTCTTGTTCGAGATGTTGTTACGGGATTTTCTAGAGGTTATGGCTTCGTAGAGTACTATGAGAAGCATGATGCTCTCAAAGCTCAGCGAGAACTGAATAAGACCATTCTTGAGAGCAATGAAATTTTAGTGGACGGTGAATGTGAGCGTTTGCTTCCTGGTTGGGTGCCTAGACGATTAGGTAATATAATTTTGCCTTTTATATCATAAATTGTTCATTATGTCAGTATTTTTTAATATTGATTTATTCATGTGAAATTATGTGGATGGTCAGAGCGTGAAGTTCAGAGCAGAATGGCAGAATTCATGTGTAAGATTTTGAAATATCAACCAAGATAATTTTGAGGACAGAAGTCTCCCGCTTAAGAAATTTTGTCAATTTTCAGAGAAATTGCTTTTTTCTAACAATTATCAAGTATGAGAAGCAATGCATTGAGTGTTATGAAATTAAGGCCAGAAAAGTTTTTAAAAACCCAATTGGGTGATTCTACGCAAATAGGCCATTTTCATATTAGTGGTGAAAGAAAAAAAAACATGTCAGAAGTTTCTAATTTTTTGTAACAAGATACTAGAAAAGGTATTTAATAGATAAAAAATAGCCGTCACTCTTAATATTAAGAATTACTATAATTCTTAGATTTTTTAATTTTTATTAGAATGAGGGAATGATTACAAAGTGAGGGAATGACAATTTTGTGAAAAAATGTTTCATATAATAATTTTAACAAAACTTTTGCCCAGAAAAATTTAATCTGCTTTCTCTGCTATCACAAGGCACTGGAGTTTCAATTTTTTTTAACAATGTCACATAATGGGTACTCATGAATATCTTCTTTTATAGGCCACTTAAACTTTCCATTGCCTGTAGGTTTCATAGCATTTACTTTGACTGATTTGTCATCAATTTCCAATATTTCCCCAGGATACATTTCATTTTCATACTTCACAATTATCCAATCCAAGCATTTAAAAAGCCCTGGGAAAAAAAAAAAAAAACTTATTTTCTGAATCTTTCACTTAACTCTAATTTATCATTGAAATCTTTTTATATCCTTCGCCTAGATGGAAATGGGAATAATTTTTTTTCTGGCAAACAGATATTACAATACAAAGATCTAAAAGAAATATATCCCACAGCAGATGAATATATAATTTGATGGACTTTTTGAGTTTCGGTGAATGTATTTATTTCTTGATTATTTAAAAGATTATCTATTTCAGATATTTCTTCTGCAGTAACCTCTTTTAGTTTTATGCCTGTGCATTTTATCTTCAGCACAGACATTAAGTTTTTGAAATTTTTAATATCATGACCTCCTCCTACAACTTTGTCGGCAGTCTGTTTCAAAGTTGCTCCTACACCATCTGGAGCACCTTTTCCGTGTTCCGCTTCATTATAATTCCATGTACAGGTGGATATATTTGGCAGAAGATTTGATAAATGGTTAGAAATCAAATTTTTAAAAATTTTGTTCCGATATTGTGAACATGGTCCATTGCTTAATATATGTACATTTTTTATGATGTTGAATATCCAATAATGTAACCTGTTTCAGTTTGAAATTTTTTGTGCAAATTTCTTAATGTTCCTAAATATTTTTTGGCATTTGTCTTTATTTCTTGTTATACATTCTTTCTTTCCTGCACACAGCCTAGTGTTTTCATCACTGTAAAAAAAAAAAAAAAAAAAAAAAAAAAATCAAGTACATGTTTTTAAATTAATCTAATATGAGACTCTTTTTTTTGCCCTAGAATATTTCGTGAAACCATCTTGTACAATACAATGTAATTTTCGTATGTTTTAGTACTTTTATATTTCATGAATGATATGTGTTGCTTAATTAACCTGTACTTTTTGGTAATTTTGCCCACAATCAATTTTGAATTTTTTTTTTTTTTTTTTTTTATGTGATTGGCCTAAATTTTTATGTTTCTGTGAGTTGGGCATTTAAAGCTTCCCCCAAAATTATTTTTTTCTGTATGGCTGGAGAAGCACTTTCTTTTCTAAGCAACTTATTTAATTTTCTTCTAGACATAAATTCGATATCTTTCCTTTATAATGTATCTGCTATTTATATTTACTTGCAGCTCTTTGCTGCATATGTATCTGAAGTTTTAACGATTGTATCTCCTGTATCATTTTTGCCCTATTTTTCCTTCTATGTTTTTTCCCACTTTCTAATCTAGATGTACTTTTAGATGTTGATGGCATACTTATTAATTCATTATGGCATTCATTAGTCTGAATTTCAAAAGTATTTGATAGTTCTATTTTCTTTCTATATTTTTCTAACTTTTCTTTCATTTTTGTCTTTTTGCTTTTAATTCTCGCCTAGTCATTTCTGAAACTGATTTTATCTGGCCTTTTTGTTTTTTATTTAAATATTTTATTCACTCTTTCATTTGCATTTCTTTTTTTGTTACAAGATCATTCTTAAGTTTTTTTTTTTGTCATATTCCTTTTTTTTTTCAACTTTACATGAACTTTCTTTTTGATCATGAACTATAAGAAAATAAAAAAACAATATAAATTTGACCAAATTTATAAATCTTATTTTTAATTTATTATAATTACTGTTTGTTACTTAAAATTTATATAATTTAAACATTAAATTGGGAAATTAAACAAAATCTCCATCCATTGAAATTTGTAGTTGTTACTAGTATTCATCCTTTATTCTAAATTTTTTTTTTCTTCTAACCTTTGGCCCAAATATACTTTGATTCATTTGAGAACTTAGTTTAATTATTTTAGTATAAGCCAATCACTAACAGCTTTAAAAAATAACAAAAATGGAACAAAAATATCTTTTCTACTAGTTTTTAAAAATAACGGAATCATTCCCTCACAATCATCATTCCCTCATGTGAGGGAATGACCAGTGAGGGACTGATAAAATTAACATTATTAGCTTCTAAAATTTTTACTCATAAATAAAATTAAAAAAAACAATACATATTTTCAAATTATTCCTTTAATGAAAATTAAACTACTCATTAATACATTTTTATGAAACAAATTAACTTTATAAATTTAAGTGAGGGAATGGTAACATCATCTTAACACTTGCCCAATCTGTTTATTGAATTCTTCCTTACACACAGAAATACTTCTTCAAGAAAGCTGAAAATTGTTTTACAGACAGGTAAGAACATGTGCATTGTTTCTATTTACAGTAGTGCCACCTAGCTGAAACATCCTGAATTACTAATGAGTGAGGGAATGACTTGAAATAGGAGTTGCAAACTTTTTTGCCAAATAAAAATTGCATGTGAAGACCAAAAAAAATAATTTAACACATAGAAATAATACTTCATGTGTTTATTTTCAAAGGCAAAAGTCAGAAAACAAAAGTATAAGTATTTCAGTAAGAAATAATATTTTTTGTATTTTTAGGTGGTAATAGTTGCATGTGAGGGAATAATATTTCATAAGTTTTAAAATTTAAAAAAAAAAATATTTTTTAATTAATTCTTCAATTTTAGGAGCTAATATAATAAAACCATGTCTAATCTACATGTTTTTTTTTTTTTTTTTTTTTTTTTTTTTTAAAATACTTTTCTGTTGAAAAAATTAAAATATCATTCAGTTTCATCATTATGGCCTATTTGCAGAGAATCACCCAATTGTATGTTAGGATGTAACTAGTAGGGATTTGGCTGAATACTAAATATTCAGCCAAATAGTACATTTAAAAAATATATGCATTATATATATATATATATATATATATATATATATGTGTGTGTGTGTGTAATCTATATAATTAAAATAGATATTTTTGTTATTTGTATGTTTAAAAATTTAACATCTGGATGTATTTTTGTAATATTTGGAACATTTTCATGATAATAATACAACAGGACTTTTATTAAGTTACAAATTGCATAATTTTATCTATAGATAATGCAATTCATATACATTTTACCTATTATAAGAACTCATTACCACTGTTAAATGTGCTTTGTAAGTTTATTATGATTATTACTTTTTATTTAGAAAATGTCTTTCAACGCAAAAAATTAAGAACTTGCATTTTATCCTTTCATACTTAGACATGTCAAATTGTCTTTCTGTAAGCCAGAATGTTATTTCCTTTAAAATTTATAGAAAATCCTCCACTTCTACTATTCAGTGATACTTTTATCCTTTCTTACATTCAAAATTAATGAGTTCCTCACAATGCTTTCTCTCTTTCATTATTCACAATGAGACACTTCTTGAAATAACTGTTGGTCAAATAAAATTTTTTGTGAGGTGTTTGTGTTGCTATTGGTCAACAAATACATAAAAAGTAGAAAATACACATTTAAAAAAAACTTTTAACAGTTGAACCAGCATATGCACAACACAGAAAGTTCTGCAACTTACTGAACACACATTGAAAGGACACATGTGGAAACTGAGACGAACAATGTGAATAATCTTGAATTTTCTGCCACACATTGTATTAAAATAATTTAAAGAAAGAAAAATACTGTTGAACAATGTTAATTTTTCTGACACAATCTCAAAGTCATTTTTATTAGGGAAAGGGACATAATTAATAACAGGGTGCATATGCAGATAAGACTTCTTAGACAGAAACTCCTCAGAAATGAAAAAAAGTTTCCAAGGAGTACTTAGAACTCTTAACAAAATACTCCTTAAAAACTCCTTAAATCAAATTAAATTTAGTGATGAACAATGATTTAATTGAAGTATACAAGAGTAAAAAATGGAAACTTGTATTTTACACAATGAATAATACTGCTTGTATAATCATCTTTCTTAACTGTCCAATGCTCATAAGTAAATTTATAATTTTTTTCTTCAAATTTATATATTGTATTGTTTTCACTAAAAAAGTGTAATAAAAAATAAAATTAAACATTCGAAATCATACAAATATCAATTCAACATTTATTTAACTTTAACGTTCAGGCAAAAAAAAAAAAAAAAAGAGCTTAGGGACCGTCCATAAATGATGTCACGCTTTGAGGGGAGGGGGACACGAAATTGTGACAGTTTGTGACAAAGGGGTTGGAGGGGGGTAAGAAGAAGAGTGACATCACACATTTTGGTTAAAATAAAATCATTAAAATCAGCAGATTAAATTTTGAAGTTATTTTGAAATTACCAGAATTTGAGTGTATTTTTGAATCGGACTAAAACAACTTTCACGTGATTTGTTTTCACTTATATTCCGTTCTTTTGAAAAAATATATAAATGTTTTATTACTAATTGTATTACTTTATTGTATATTAATTATGTTTTTGTCGTAAACCTTAATCTTATTTTATACAAAATAAATACATGAATAATATTTATTGTTATGCTCACAAATGTCATTAAAACTTATAGATAAAGTTGAAAAATAAAATTTGAAACATGATCTATAACGCAGTGCTTTGTTTCCGAACTCCAAGTATATGTCTATGTAATATAGCGTGACAAGGAGGGGGGGGGGGTATGGTTAAGTGTGACACTTTGTGACTAAGGGGGGGAGGGGGATAAAAAATATTGAAAAAAAGTGTGACATCATTTATGGACAGTCCCTTATTGCTCTTTTGGCATTGTTAATTCCCAAAGAAATCAATTCAAGTCCTTGCTTGTTTGGAGGAAGTAGAAAACTGAAAGGTTATAATATCATATCAGAAAATTTGAGATATATGGGACTTTTTTCTATGATTAGGTAAACTCCTCTAGATCCCAATAAAGGCACCATTCACATAACTGTTCGAATTTTGATAAAAATCGTCTGTGCTGAAAACAGCTGTTTTTCATTGCCAGATTCTAAAAACTTAAGTACTGGCCCTCGTAACAGAAAATATAACTCTTTTGTATTTTTCAATGTTAAAATTATGCATCCGAAAGTATCCATCTCATTTTTTTCTGCATCCCTTTTTTAATTTTTTGTTTAAAATGATGTGCTATAGCACATCCCCATGATCAATGATGTTTATTTGTTAAAATATTCTAATTATTAGTTAATTTTTCTTTTTTTAGGTGGTGGGTTTGGAGGGAAAAAAGAGTCTGGGCAGTTAAGGTTTGGTGGCAAAGACCGTCCTTTCAAGAGGCCTCTCCTCTCATTTAATATTCGTGACAAACGAGGCGATTTGGATAATCGAGACTCTTACAGGGAAAGGGATCATTATTCCCGTGATAAATATTCTGATAGACACAGATCTTATAAATCAAGTTCAAGCTATGACAAGTGAACCTTTTTTGGATACTTGAATAAAGGTATATGCTTTTTATTTTACTAATTTCTTTTGCAGTAACACCTGCTAAGTTGACCACCCTTATATGTTATTCACCTGTCTAAATTGACTTTTTTAAGAATGTGCCAAAGATGGACTATGCAAATAAGAATAAATAAACTTTTTTTTTACTTGACCACCTGTTTATCTTGAATGTTGACTACCCAAGGTGTTTGACCACATTTAAAAGAGAGTAATACAAAATTAATACAATACTAAATCTCTTTATAACTTGATCATTATGCCTTAATATTCAGAAATTATCAAATATTTAAAAAATATTCAAAGAATTTAAAATGATTTCTTCTGTTGTAATAAATCATTCACATCTTTATCTTTATACGTAATGTATTTTTTCAGGACCAAAAAGAAATTTGATACTTTGAATTACTAATTTATATGAAAAAGGTATAAAATAATATCACAAAAGTGATCAGATACTTGTGAGTCTTGAAACAAAACCACCTGTTATGAATACAAAAATAAAATGTAGTTATTTAGTATTAAAATTAAGCGGCAACACCTTTAACAATCGTCTGCTTATTTCATAAAAATAATTTTATTTGTAATATGGAATATTTTAGGTTTTTATGTTATAAATGGTTCTGGAAAAGACATTATATTGGATTTAAAAAAAAAAAAAAAAAAAAAAAAAATATTTACTTCTAGGATCTAGATATAAAAAATCTACCAAGAAAGTTTCTGAAAGGTTGAATTTAAACAGTTTGATAATCTTTGATACAGTTGAACACCATTTAGTACGTTATAGTGTTTAATAACTGAGAAAATCAGATAAACAATTGAAATTGACACCTGGATAAAAGTGCATTATTGTGAAAAATATTTAAAAAAAGAAAAAAAAAATTCGAAGCCTAAGTGCCCTTAAATATTTATTGAAGCTTAATTAACTATGTGGAATAGTTGTCCATCTAAAAAATACTGAAAATGATACAATGTACAGGGTCACAATATAATAAATTATAACACCTTGTAATAATATTTCTTTTAAATGCTAAAAGGTGTAAATTAACAACATAATAAATACATAGTAAAATAACTTTTATTAGGTTGCTTGAAAAACTTTAACTTTTTCAATACTGTTTGTATACATACAAATTAAAATATCTTTTATTTCTATAATAAGTAAGCATCCAATCTTATTGATGGATCAAGGACTCTAGTGCATTGCACACAGGTAGTAAAATATGTTGTTAGAAACTCTTCTGTGATAAAAAGGAAAATTTCTTATTTTCACGGATTCTGTACGTTTGTTTTGCTATTACAGTCAAACTGCATTAAAATTAATAATTAATTATAAATAATGAAGTGTTTTATTTTATCCTTGTTATATTTTACATGCTTAAATAAATTAATAAGAAAAAAAAAAGGGGCAAGAAAGAGGGAAAATAAATCACTCATCATTTATTAATTATTATTATTTGCAGGTTGAAAAAAAGGTGTTTTTATTCTCAACTTTTTAGATTCTTTTTCATCACATACTTGTACTTTTTGTCTAATTAAGCTTACGAGCAGGGAATTAGCTTTGAGCAATATTTTTTCATTTGGCGCCAAGCAAGTGTTTTGGCATTGGTAATCTTAAAAGTCAATTTTCCCTATCATATGTACCCTGATTGGTTGATTTCTATTTTCAAGAACATTCTATGGACTCTGATTGGTTGAATCATGTATCTTGGCTCCTATTGGAAATTTCTAGAAAATTCCTTCAGATTCTGAAAGCCAACTTTTTTGCCAAATTTGACGATATTTTTTCATTTTGCATCAAGCGTTTTGGCATCGATAATCTTAAAAGTCGATTATCTCGCCTATATCGGCAACACTTTTTAAGACAAACATAGCTTGACCCATAATGACCCGCTAATCAAAATTTCTCGAACATGTAACCTAGCCCAATAGTATTCTTGTTCTCGAAACCCGTAGGATATAAAATTTTATCAAAATAGTCTTAGCCTTTTTTTAGGTAACTTTAGCTTGACCCAAAAGAACCCACCAATTTTATTTTCTCGAGCATGTGACCTATTCCAATGATTTTCTCATGCCCCAAAACCGTAGGATACAAAATTTAGTTCAAATTGATTGTCTCCATTCTTAAGGTAAAAATAGCTTGACCCATAATGACCCATGACCAAAATGACCCACTAATCAAGATTTCTTGAACATGTGACATAAACCAATAGTCTTCCTGTTCCCTAAAACTGTAGGATACTTAATTTAGTTCAAATCCTCTGAGCCATTTTCAAAATAAAAATAGCTTGACCCATAATTTCCCATGACCAAAATGACCCACTAATCAAATTTTCTCGAGCATGTGACTTAGCCCAATGGTTTTCAGCACTATGAAAGTCTATGATTTCTTTAATTAAAATGTGGATAAAAATGGGATTCATGTATGTAAGTCTGCAGATTTTTTGCTTGTTATATATGAGGTTGACTTGCAGTAAACAAGTTTTTTCAAATACATTTTTATATTGGCTCAATAATTATTCTTTAAAACCAAGTTCTTGCTATATCCAGATTCATTATAACTGAGTACGGCTGTATTGTAGATAATTAGAATTAGAACCAAATCTAACAAACTTGTTTTATTCAGCAATGTGCCCCTTTTGCATCATACCAATTATTGAAATTATCTATAATTTTATTTTCTACATTCTATTTGAATTTTCATAATTTTAAAGTTATTTTCTGAATTATACTTTACGCTTAATAGATTTTTTTCTTCCTTTAAAATTATCTCATTTGAATTTATTGCTTTTTAATATTTTATTTAGTTATCTTTAAAACAGTAGTTTTTGTGGCAATCATCAATTTTTTATTTAGCAACAATGTTCCATTTTATTTACCAAAATACAGGCAATTCACTGACACTGTCGACCCTTCAGTCTGCAGATCCAGAAAAATATGCAATTATTTAAAAAATTTTTCAAATATATTCATCCGTAGTTGGCTCCATACTCTTTCACAACACCAATTAAGTGTTGGTATAAGATAAATGATGAAGTGTAATTTAAAAATAATTTACAAAATAAAATTTTCATTGTCTCCCATAATGTTTTTAGGTACTTCTCTACTATCCCGTTGACCACTTTTCATAACAAAAAACTATCGCCAAAGTATAAGATTAAAAGCCAAAAATGCAGTCCCATTTACTGGATGTCAGAAGCATTATATGTGTTTGTTATGTCATCAAGTGGTTTTTAATTTGACATTTGTGTGTATTTTTCATTATGTTTTAATGATTTATTAATTGTTTCATTAATTAAAATAACAATTGTGTCCTTAAATTCTTATATTTGATTTATTTATTTTGATATTCGAATGGCAACATTCTCCCGTTTATTTGACGTTACAGTTTGGGATAGTTTTTGTTATGAAAAGTGGTCGACGGGATAATAGAGTAGTACCTGTTTTTATTGTGTGATGTAATATTACTAGAAATAGGTGTGGGGCATTAGATCAGCCTTTTCGTCAATGGTGAGTAGATTTTCTAATAGGGCCGTGGACTTTTCAGACAGTTTTTTAAAAACTGCAGACCATAGAAAATAAAACAAACCTTTATGCATTTTTGTTCGTTGGCCATATTTCACTTTTCTCCCAATTGCACCAAAGTAAACAGGACACTAAGTTCTGCTGTAAACTTTCCTCTGTTGTATATCTTTTTTAATTTTACAGAAAATGTTTATAAAAATGATACTATGAAAATATATTGTAGTGATAATTTTTTTTTTTTCAATCATGTAAATTTTTCATAAAAGTTTTTGACTATGACTATATGTGGTATCATGCTGGCTGGTAAAAAAAAATCCTTGCATGATAAGGTTTTCTGAAAATTTCCTATCTCTGACTAGAGGATGAAATGTAGTATAGTGATTTCAACATCAGTCATTAATTTAGTTTTCTCTCTTTTGTGTGTGTGTGTGGTGGGGGATAAAGCTTTTAAAATTGAAAATTTTCTCTTTATTGTTTTATGTCTCATCTTGTATGCATAGTTTTTAAGTTCATTGATGTTTTTGTTCCATTCAGTGATTAACTTCTATTTTATATAGCTGCTGCTTATCTTTTATATTTATTATGTTATAATGTAACCTGTTAACAAAGTTTTGATTTGAAGTTTCTCTGTGTATTGTTTGAAAATATACCTGTTGCATTTGTAACTTATAAAGATTTTCTTTTCTTTTATAGAAAATATGACCTTTCATGTAAACTTTTAAAGAAGCACAAAGTCATACTTGATGGGATGATAGTTGATATACATCAATGGCACAATATTTATGAATAGATATTTCTGTTAAATGTCTGCATTGAAATTTTTGTATCGGTCCTATCCATTCGAATATTTTTTCCTTCTATTGAATTTCTAATGGAAGCGCTAAAGGCGAATCCTAATTCATATATTTTATTGTTTGCTGGAAGTTAAAATGATGTTTAGCAAAATATAAAATTCTTAAAACTGGAAGGTAAAATGTTACATTCTACATTCTTATGGAATGTGTGAATACATTCAGCGGGCTGAATGCAAGAAGAAATAATACTAAAATGCATTAAAGTAAATTTTTAAAAATTCTTGAAGTGTAAATAAAGGACGTCCTTTGTTTTAAAATTATAACGAGATACAGTAGACTTCCTTGAATCCACATAGCTTGGGACCAGAGGTTGTGCAGATTTTAGAATTTTGCGAATTTCTGGTCACTGTTTTGTTTACTCTTTTTAAACAGTAATTTGAATGTAATAATGCATTCGAAGTTATAATGAATGCTTACAATAAAGTAAAATAATAAAAATTATGAAAATTAAAAAAATGTTTTAAATATTAAAAGTAAAGGTCAAGTAAATAATTAATAACAATGAGATAGTTTTTTCTTGAATTATTCATTGAAACTCACCTTATAAATGTACACTACTAATTCACATCAAAATCTTAAAAGAACAAAGTTTTATTTCATGTTTAGCCAGACTTAATAATAAACTACTCATTGGGGGCCACCGTAATACTTACCCATCATGGATATGCATAATATAAAATATGAAAATAAAAAATGTGTAAACTACTTATAATATGCATTGCAATTCGAATAAAATCATGGCTTGATGACATCATAAACTTTAAAGGCTCGATTACTGAATTGCTTAAAAGAAAAATCCTTATAACTCCAAAAACAATAATCCTATTAACTAGCGGTTTAATGCATCTGATTAAGCGTCTCATTTCCAATTAAAATATATCTTTGAATTGAAATTTGGTTGAAATACTGGGTCATGAAAAATCGAAGAGTGTGGAAAATAGGATTACAAATATCTCGGCAACTCATTATCCGATCGACTTCATGCTTTATGCAAAATTTGTTTTTTTATTGTCTTTTATATTAACTCCTCAAAATAAACATTTTCGAAAATTTTTATATACCTTTTATCAGAACGAATATTTCGAGAGTCCGAAAAAAATAGTTCCGAATAATCAAGGTTTCTGAAATTCAAAAGGCTTCTTCCCATTATTACATACTAAGTACATACCAAATTTTAAGTCTCTATCTCAATTTTTTCTGGAGATAGAGCATTCACAGACACACAGGCGGACGCAAATTTTTTTTTCTAAAAATATGTTTTTCGGAATCTTCAGTGTCGGAAACGTGTACATCCGTCAAATTTTTTTTTCCGATTTTCAAAACGATTACAAGACTTACCCTATACTACGTATGATGGGTAAGTAAAAAAAGCTTGATTAATTCATAAATGTATTTGGTAAAAAGATCGCGATCGCCAATAATATCAGCACTATCTTGAATTTTTTCAGAAGTAAATATATATTTCCTTCATGAGAAAACATGAGTTCAATCATATTAACCAAAATTGCATATTAAAATGTGTACAGAATAATATAAAAATTAAAAAAAACCTTGAATTTTTCACCTACATTGTAACTGTAATTTTCATTAAATCTCTGTTACATCTGAAACGATGTGCGGATTTTAGGTATTTGCAGATTTTAGGCTCGCGGATTTGAGGGAGTCTACTGTACTATCATCTGTTCTTCATTTAAGACATTTCATGAATTTCATTACATCTTACATATTTCAGAACTTTTCACTATAGTATACTAATCATATTGCTCTACGAGATACCTCATTTGAAAAGAAATAATTTATTAACTGTGAAGTCTTTGAAGTCTATCAAATTGAAGAGGTCATGTGTTCATTAATTGTTTTGAAAAGTATATTTTTGCAGTTTTGTATTGCATTATTTTTTAAACAATGTATTTTAATTGAATAAAGAGAATTGATTATAACTATTTTTCTTGTATTTTTAAGAGTGTACATTATGAACTTGATTCTTTCTACTTCTCTCCTTTATTGTCTGGGCATGAGTGAAGATGCCTGAATTACATTGATTTTGATTGTATCATTAATATTTTAAATGTATTAGTAATAATTTAAAAAAAATGTTAGTTTATTATTAATCATTAAAATCTATCTTCTCCCTTTATCTTCTGCTCATTGATTCTGTGAATAGTGCTTTAAAAGATTGTTTATTTTTGTTCAGAATGGATATTAATCTGTATTGAAGTTTTTATAATAATCTTAACTCTTTTGGATCAAATTGTTTTTGCTTAATTTTGAGAGAAAATTACATTTTAGTTAAAAAAAAAAAAAAATAAATAAAAGTTACTATCCAAATGACAAAAAAGGAAGAGTTTTCATTCGTATTAATCTGTATTGAAGTTTTTTTAAAAATAATCTTAGCTGTTTTGAGTCAAATTGTTTTTGCTTAGTTTTGAGAGAAAATTACATTTTAGATTTAAAAAAATAATAATAAAAGTTACTATCCAAATGGCAAAAAAAAAAAAAAAAAGAGTTTTTACTCATATTAATCTGTATTGAAGTTTTTATAATAAATCTGTATTGAAGTTTTTATAATAATCTTAACTCTTTTGGGTCAAATAGTTTTTAATTTTGAGAGAAAATTACATTTTAAATTAAAAAGAAATAATAATAATAATAAAAGTTACTATCCAAATGGCGAAAAAGAAGAGTTTTCACTTGATATCAAATGAATATGTCAATAGTTATTTTGCATCTATTATAATAAAATCTGCCTGTCTGTTTGTATTTCACAGCTACTCCTCCTAGGATATTGAACATAGGGTGATCAAATTAATACCAGTTATCTGCATGGATCCGAGAATATCATGTAAGGTTTCATAATTTTAAAATTTGAATTAGTTTCAGATATATTAAATTTTTTTTGTAACTTTATTAATGACATTTCTCTAATGATGGCAACAAAATAACTCCTTTTGTGGAGAAAAAAGGAAAAACAATAGCAATTAAAAAAAAAATGAAATTTCCTCATAAAAGTAGAAGTGTAAATCTTTTATTTGGATAGATGCTGAAAATGGTTTCATAATTAAATTATATTTCTCAAGTAAAATTTGAAGAAATAAAAATATAACTTTATGTATTCAAACTTCTTTAATAATTTTTTTTCTTAAAATGTCTATTGACCAATTGACATCTAGAAAATAAATCCATTGTAACTCTTGAGTTTTATATTCAACCAAGGGGTTTAACACTAGATCCGCAGGAAATTTTACTCAAGTTTTATAAAAAAATATTTTACACCAGAATTTTTATATAAAACTATTTAAATTATTTATTCAACTTATTTTTGTGCTGTTAATTTAACTTAATTTATTAAGAAATTTCTGGTGCATATCGACAATTATTTATAATATTTATTATTATCAATTATTTTAAAATATATAGGAAAAGTCAAGAAATTTACATATATTTTCTAAAAAGTCATGGAAAAGTAAGTCTGGTGAAAAAAAATGAAAAAGATTTGGAAGGTTAAAATTTCTTGTAAAACATTTGAACTCAGTAATATGGGGATAGGAACTTTGACTTTTCATTACTACTCATCAAAAATGTTTAAGAGCGAAATCTGAACAAAACACCAATTATAAAGTTTTTTGCAGAGAACTCTGATAACCCATGCAACCAAACTTCTCCAATATTTGAAGTTTCTGAAGCAAGTGGTTTGAATTTGTTTAAATTTTAGTGAAGGTGCTTCCTTTGACAGGCGCTTAAATTTTTATATTCAAATGTTAAAATTAAAATACAGATACTAAGTGGGAAGAGAAAAACATATGTTAAGTAATCCAGGAAAATATTTGTTTTCATGAGATTATTTCTTCTTTGGCCGGTCAGAATACTGTGTATTTGTACTTTCCCTTGTTCCCTTCGACCTGCTCTCTCTAGGATTAAGTTGACTGTTGTCAGTTGCAAGACCAAAAGATTCCTCCAAATGCCAATGGAGAAAACCACAGTAAGAGCAAAAGTTTTCTATATTTTCAGACTTTCTCATAACATTTCACATTCAAGACTTTGCTACTGTGTGGCATTCATTTGAAAACTGGCAAAGGTGATGTTTTGCATTTGCTAATTTGGCATTGTTCAAACAATATAATATTTTATAGAATTTCATTTTCCAATTTTTCTGAAAGGTGCTTGAAATTTGGGTAGTTATGTGCTTGAATTTTCTCCCAGGAAAAGAGTATGAACCTTGTTATCATGATACAAAAAACTTCTGATTTTTTTTTTTTTTTATGCTGCTTGTTATTAAGTTATTTTATGTTAATTTTATAAAACTCTATCTAAAGCTTTTGAAATATATTATTTTTAAATTAATACTAATAATTAATATTATTTTAGAGATTTAATTACTACATCAAAGCAGATTTTGTGTATGACCGTTTGGTTCTGGAATTTCTTGAGATTTGGTCAGGGAAATTGCCAGACATGTTTTGTCGGCAACCCTGTAAGATGGATGTTTCATTGGCATCATCAGTTACCACTACTGGAGCACAGATGATTGTTGAAAAAGAAACAAATCTTTTGCACCAGGGTCCGACACAGTTGCTTTTGCACTGGTCTATAATTATTAAAAATTATGAAATAATGCTAAAATTTTTTCACTAACAACAAAGTACATATAATGTTGTATAAAATCATTGCATTTATTTTACTTTTTTCATTACATTTTATATTAAATCTTTTTCAGAAATAAATAAAAATTAAAAATAATTCAATAGATACATAGTTAGTAGTAGATAAAAGTTAAATAAAAAATAAAATAAAAGCAGTTTTTTTTTGTCTTTTACTAAGCTTCTTTAATATATTTTTAATAATATGAGTCACAACAAAAAATTTCTTTAAAATTTCTGTTATGACTTTTTTATAAAACTTTAAAATTATAAAAAAATTAATTTAATCCTATTCTTAATTCTGTTTGTTATAAAATGTATTACTACAATAGCATAATTAGAAATAATTTTATCATGATTATAATTATACAGGATTATATTCATTATAAGATTAATTCTAATTATGCTATTGTAAGAGTAAATTTTATAACAGAATTAAATAATAGGATGATAAAATGAGTTTGAAGTTTGTGATTTGAAAAATGATTTAAAACACTTATCAGCAGACCTGTGCAAAGATTTCGCACTGTAGTCTAATATTTTTTAGCAATATCTAATATTTCTGAGATGCAGGTTTAAACTTCTAAAAAGAAAATTAAGGACTAAAATTATCTATCTGCAATCAACATTAGTCAAGGCTGAATATCATCTCATTTATTTCATCAAAGTTACAGTAAAACTGACTGAAGATAGCACACAAAGAAATATATATATCAAACGTATTTTAATTGCTTTAGAGTATGACATCATCTGTTTTGGAAAAAAATACAAGGTAAAGAAAAGTAAATGGAGCATTTGAATTTAAAGTTTGCTTTTTAAATCATAAATATAAAATAAACCCATGCAGCAACTATGTCCCAGTTCATCTATATTGAACAATTTTTTCATAATCATGTTGCAGTATTTTATTTTTGTGGCAGCACTCATTTGAGGAAAACCTTTCATTTCATTTATGAAAACACTGCTGATTTAATTTTTAATTACTTGCAATTTTTAATCAAAATACATGTATTAACGAAATGTGAGTGTACTATGTCAACAGCCGCTTCAAAATCCTTTCATATGATATCTCATTTACCGTTCTGTGTTTTCTATTTGCTTAGAAAAAGGGGCGTTAACAACAGAAATAATATATAGGATAAAGTACCATTACAATTTAATACTGAAACTGTGATAACAGACGTTGTTGACTGTTTTTGTTTTAATAAAAAGTTCATCAAAAACTTGAAATAACTATTTAATTTGTGTAATTAATGTATCAATTAATTGTAATTGTTAATTTGATTAATTAAATTGCAAACTGAAACTGCAGGGCATAAATTGACAACCATTAATTATGTTTATTTAAATTCTCTCAATTTTGAAGGAGCTATAGTAATATAATTGAACATGTATATGAAGGTTTTGTTAATAGACATGCGAGAGTTTTGTTAATAAATATCTTATTTATTAAAGATTTTCTTAGAGCAATTATGAATTTGGATGAAAGTCTATAGTAATGACAGTATTTACAGATCCTGCAGAGCTCCTATTTTCCTCCTATTTTTGGGATTTTGGTTTCCCCCCCCCCCCCTCTTGTTTTCTCCTCCTTTTTCCCTGCCTTATCCCAAATGTTTTAATAATTACATTTATTGCAAGGATCCCTAGTACTCAGACTTGCATGGAATTTATTGAGAAATCAGTACGTAAGTATAGAAGATGATGAAAAAAATCTCTATTTTGCTGGTTTTAGCATTTCAGGTTCTCTATTGATGGCCAGCTTCGTGCACAATCTTGTTTCAAAATGGCGGCCAATCAAATTTTTATTATTTTTTTAACTCAAAAAGATGTATAAAAAAATATAAATTGAAAAAGTTGTTTCCGTTAAATGTTCGATCGTGATAGAACAATTCCGAAACATTTCTTGTTTTTGGCTTTATCTTAAAAAATGGCAGTTTGAAATTCTAGGGTGGCTGACATTTTGAAACAATCTGATTTTTGAAATATCAGGTAACCAAGAAAGGTCATGCGGTTTTCATCAGACATAAAAAACGACCCACAAAAATCTCAAACACTTATTTTATTCTTTGAAATAATCACCATTGGCTTCAATTACGTGTTCTCAACGAGAAACAAGCTTATAAATGCCCTTTTTGGAAAAATCTTTTGGTTTAGAGTCCAAAAACTGGGTTATAGTTTTTTTGACATCATCTTGGGTTCGGAACTGCTGTTCCCATAGGTGATTATCCATGGCCAAAAACAAGTAATAGTGCGATAGGGCGATGTCCGGGGAGTAAGGTGGGTGAGGCAAAACTTCCCAGCCCAATGTTTTTATCACGTCCCTGGTCACTTTGGCCATATGAGGTCTGGCGTTATCGTGGAGGAGAAGAACTCTCCTGTTGACCAGCGCTGGTTGCTTTTCGAGCAAAGCAGCTGAAACCCTTTTCAACTGCGACAAGTAGACTTCGGCTGTGATTGATTTCCTGCTTTCTAAGTATTCATAGTGCACTATACTAGCGCTAGTCCACCAAATACACAGCATTATCTTTTTTTGATGGATGTCCGGTTTAGCAACCAGTGACACGGAACCAGAAGTTGACCAATTATGTTTTCTCTTTCGGTTATCATATATTACCCATTTCTCGTCACATGTCAATATCTGATCCAGGAAAGAGGCTTTGTTGTGGCGCGACAGCAATGACAAGCAGATGTTCAATCGTTGGAGCTTGTTTTCCTCGGACAGGACATGAGGAACCCACTTATCAAGTTTCCACGACATCCCAAGGCTATGAAGATGCGATCGGATGGTTTTGTCAGTTACTCCAAACCTTTTCGCAAGCTCCTGGCATGTTAGATCAGGATTCTGTTTTATTTCCTCTTCCAGCTGGACTTGGTCTAAGATGGATGGACGACCAACACGGGGCCTGTTTTCGAGGCTCTCGTCTCTGAACCACTTTTGAGCGGTCCGTTCACTCACTGAAGTCTCTCCAAACACGGAGCATATTCTTCTAGCGGCCTCTGCAGCTTTGTTTCCTAATTTGAACTCGTAGAGCAAAATGGGCCTCAAAATCTCCTTTGTCAACGACATCCTTTGTCAACAATTGTACTTCCTACAAAACTGATAGCGAAACGTGAGATACGTTAAACAACTTTCTACTGATTGCAATTTAAAGGCAATGTACAGAAACGACGTCATCAGAATGACTATGAACACGCCTACGCAACAAAACTAGCTGTTCTCAAAAACAGCACGAACTTTCTTGGTTACCTGATACAAAGGATGTGAATAATCACTTTACTAAACAGTGTATAGCCGATAGAGTGAAAAAATGTCCAGACCGGGGATTGATCCCGGACTTTGGTATAGCACACCAAGTGCTTTACCATTTAAGCTATCCGGATGATATTCAGTCTAGCATTCTCTCACTCTTATATGGAAAGGCTACAACCTCGTAGCACGAGATGGAAAGTCAATCATGAGCACAACACTGTTGGCATACATGAGACAAACCCAGTATCGGTGAATACTTATATACTAATTAATTTTCCAGCAGAGTTGAAATTACGCTGTCAATTAATGAAATACAAAGGATGTGAATAATCACTTTATTAAACAGGGTACAGCCGATAGAGTGAAAAAATGTTCAGACCGGGGATCGATCCCGAATCCGTTGGTATAGCGCACCAAGTGCTTTACCATTTAAACCATCCAGATGATATCCAGTCTGGCATTCTCTCACTCTTATATGGCAAGGTACAACCTTGTAGCACGAGATGGAACGTAGCTTTGCCATGATGATTTATGACTTAAAACATAAAATGTGGATATGGGGGATTTTTTTAAAATTTGGTCTTATTGAATTCCCTTTACAGTGAGGGATTATACGTATCCCATAGCACATATTATCCCTCGGTAGTATGAAGGTACTATGGATTATCCCTTCATATGTAATATCCTCTACATACAAGGATTTTTACCTTAACGAAAAAATCGTATATCAGAACATATTTTAGAACTTTGCAAAATGATAAATCTCAGAACATAAGTTTGTATATAGATTTTTCTGCCCAAATGTGTGCTCTTACACCTCTGTATGGATAAAAGCATATCTGAAAGCCTTTCAAATACTTAGAAATGAAATTTGTCATAGTGCTAAATCTCAGGCCATAAACACAATATTTGGAAATTTTGTTTTAACTTAAGACTCCCGTTGATTCACGTGAAAACACCTGCTTGCTAATGTTATTCCTATGGAACAGTTATTTTGTAGTATGTCGTTTGCATTTCAACATTTTTAAAAGATTTTTTTTGCTCATCCCATAGCTGAGATTGATCTCTAAAACCGTCGTTTTTTACTTTTTCGATTTTGTTTGCATATATATATTTTTTTATGAGGATACTTTCAATCTCGGAACCGGTTTCGAAAGTGAAAGTATCCTCATAAAAAACTCTGCAAACAAAATTGAAAAAGTAAAAAATTTCGATTGTAGAGATCAATCTCAACTATCCTATATTAAAAAAAAAAAGAAAAGTTTAAAAATATTGTTAAAAATATTGAAATGCAAACAAGATATTATAAAATAACTGTCTCATAGGATTAACATTAGCAAGCGGGTGTTTTAACGTGAGCCTTAAACTAGGGACACAGTGGCATAGTCAGGGAGGGAGTCCAAATGCTCTGGATACCAGTAATATTTTAAAGTTTTCTTCTCTTTGATTATCGCAGAAAGGTCTCCGATTAGATAAGGCAAAGAAAACTTTACAAAATAAGTGGTATCCAGAGCATCTGGATCGCCACTCTGGTCACACCACTGTAAGGGACTACAAAGGGATTTTTCAGTTTTGTTATATGCTTCCTACGGCAGCCTGCCACACCAGAAGAACTGAAAAATCCAAGAACACCCAAATTTTATAGGAAAATTCCCAGTAGATGAAAAAATACATTTTCTGCTATTTTTGAAATTTGGAACCTGGGCAACAGTAATGCAGGGGTGATTATGTTCAGGTTATATACCTGAATTCAGGTATTTTTTTTAATTTTCGATACCAAAATTCCGGTTTTTCTGATAGTTAAATTCATAAAATAAGACTAAAATATCAATTTCACATGATTGCTAAACATAATTAAAATTCATATTTTGTATAATTTGACCTCTTTGTAATAAATTATATGTCCCCCCCCCCCTCACCATACGGAAACGTTTTTTCGCTAAAATTTAAGGTATTTTTTCATGAACTCACAGTCACCCCTGCTAATGCATTGAGCACTGACTTCGGATTGTTGCTCTTCTATGAAATTTACCGGCCAATTAAGTATTACTTGAAACTGTGGGTGCTCTTGGTTGTATGCTGTATTATAAAGTGAACCATTTGCTACACAACACTTTAATAATCTTAATAGCAGAGGAGATTATAATTAATCTAAAAAGAAACAATTTTCTTGACCTTAAATTTGCGAGTTTAGAATTTAGAGAATTAAAAACACCATATAAATTAAGATATAGGAATTGATACAGAAAAGACCTTTTCTTATTGAATACAAAAATATGGCAAAAATTCATGTTTGAGCGAAAATCTCATAAGTATGATTTCTCAGTAAACAGTATACAACTCGCTATTTTTTTGCAATATAAATTCTAATTTAATGTTAAAATGTTTCTCTATGATTGTTCTACAATATTATGTTACTTCTACTATGAAAATCTGTTTTATTTTTAATCTTTACAAGTTGGAAATTGTACGTTAAACGTGACAAATGAGATGCGTTCGTTTCGTGCTATAACTAGTTTTACAGTGTAAAAAATCGTTATTATTTGAGTGAAATTAATTATATCGTCTGCTATGAATGAAATGAAGATGCCGTTTTTTTTCTTATTACGTATGCCATGTTTACAGATGCTTTTTTTTTTGGCGCCAGACAGCGCTGTAAAATTCACCATGGAGATCTTGCTTTGCGAATAATTACCCCCATGGTTAATATTTCTATGACTCATGATGAATGAATATTTTGTTTATTTACTTTAATGGATTGAGATATTCGGCTGTTAACCTAATTTTCACTGAAGTTATCTCAGAATCTATAAATTTTTTAATGTAACTCATCTCTCAAGCAAACCATATTTTTTGAACGATCTTTCTAAAAATGTGATCTTTCTAACTTTTACCCATTTGGTTGGGTAGTTTTTGCGCTGTTATATGCGGACAGACGGACGGACTAGACGACGACTATAGGTGCTATGTATTTATAAAATTACGAACGCACCTAAAAATGGAATTTAAATCTCTCAAAAGTCATTACTGTCCCCTGTCTTCAACTCATAATTTGATCATTAAAACCGTCAACAAACAATAATTGTTAAAAAATTTTGAAAACCCAATGTATTTATTATAATAAATATGAATCTCACGGAGCATAAAAATATAATTTTTTATTGGAGTGAAATGTGCAATATTTCTTTTTGCTGGGTTTCAAGTTGTGTCCCTGCACACTTTTTTTGTCACTACTGTCCCGGTGTATGAATTTACTCATATTTCCACCAGATGAGAGCATTCAGTCATTTTCAGTATTGTTTTCACTAGAGGATCACATGTTCTTTAACCCATTCGGGACCATGGGTGCATATATGCACCCTCTAAAAGAGCATACATAATTTGTTTTAGGCACCAGTAAAAAATAAAAGTAATATTTGCTTTCTCTAATTAGAGCTTTTTTGTGATAGTTTAAGTAAAGGTAGCTTTTTTTAAAAAAGTGGTGCCAACCGAATAAAATTTGTGTAAAAGCCGCCGGTCCCGAAGGGGTTAAAAGTTTGCATTGTTTATTGTTTGTTCATAAAGAAGGTTTTCTGGATTGAAAAGAATGGGAGGACAGGGGACAGTAGTGACTTTTTTTTTGAGATATCTAAATAAGATTAAAAAATAGATTTTCAGTCAAGAAATTGGTCAATTTTACATATAAAATTAATCCCAGAAAGAAAGCCATATTTTGTAGTGCTGCCATCTATATTGGCGAAGGAAATAAATTGCTACTTTTGTAGCAATTTTTTGAGATTTAACGTGGAAGTGGAACGTTTTCTTTTTTAGAAAATTTTAAACTTGGTGTCCATTTTTAATGACCACCGCGTCGAAAAGGATTAAACAATATCAGTTGGTTGAGATTCTAGTCTTATCAAGTTTATCTGAAACCGGAAAGAATTTTCGATAATGATGATCTACCGTAGCCTACGTTGATGCGCGGCGCTGTCATCGACGTGCATCATCGTAGGCTACGGATCTACCGATTTAGTTAGTTTCTTATTTCTTAGATGGCGCCACCACAACACTTATATGCATAAAGTAAAAATGCGAATTATGATTTAAATTATATATTAATTAAAAAGTTATTACACGTTTTCGGAATTCTAGATTTTAGGTACAATTTTTGAAATAATTGATAATCATATTAACTAATTAATAAACTACAAATTTTATATATATCTATCATACATCATAAAATAATAAAAAGAAACATTTTACACTTACTCATAATATAAATATTTTATGGCTAAATTTTGAAATTCATCAAAATATTTTTATTTGAATTTTTTATGCTGTTGTTGTGACAAAAGTTTCGCTTCTTATTTATAAAGACACCAGTAAATTTAACAATCATATTGTTTTATACATTTTTTCAATGTGCGAAAAAGATTTCGGTAACGATGCGGTTTGCGAATTCTACAAAATTCGTATAATTATAATTCTTAATTGTAATATTACAATGTTTGTACTCTTATTTTATAGATATGTACATGTTATATATACTGAACCATACAGAATAAGCTTTTGGTAGCACCATCTAATAAATAAATCATATATATTATTTTTCCTGTCAACATCCCTTTTTCTCAGAAAATACTAAACGCAGAACGGCGAATGGCGAATGAGATACCATATGAAAGGATTTTGCACAGGCTTCTGACATAGCACACTTAACAATTCGTTAAAACATGTTTTTGATTAAAATTTGCTGAAAATTAAAAATTAAATCGGCATTGTGTTCATGAAAGAAATGAAAGGTTTTCTTCAAATTATTGTTGCCACAAAAATAAAATACCACATTATATGATGCTCAGCAATTATTATAAAAAAAAACACAGCACGGGTTTATTTTATATTTATGATTAAAAAGCGAAATTGAAATTGAAATGTTTAGATTTATATTTCTATGTTCCATGTTTTTCCCGAAGCGGATGACGTCATCCTCTAATGCAGTTAAAATACGATTGTTAATTTTTTTTTCTCGCGCGTGCCTGTTAATTGTCTTGGATCCATTTTTACTCTAACTTTGATGGAATAAATTAGATGATATTCTGGCTTGACTAAAAACTAAATGTTGTTTGCAGATATTTTTATCCTCACATTTTTTTTTTTTTTTTTTTAGAAGTTTAAGCCTGCATCTAATAAATATTACGTATTGATAAAAAAAAAAAAAAAAAAAATAGATTGTAGTGCGAAATCCTCGCACGGGCCCACTAGTAAATAAATAAATCACATTACTGTATTTTCCGTCACTATACTTAAACATGAAATCTCCAAGTCACCGTAACGTCATCACAAACAGAACGTATCATATTACTTTTCCAGAAATTGCCTCACGAAGCATTGTTAAATTCTTTCTGAAACAAATGTAAAAAGAACTGTTATTAAGACCATTAATTTTAGGCAAATACTAATAAAAAACAAGACAATTAAGTTAGCAAAATAATCATAAAAATCACGAAGTGAATATCTCCAGTGCCGTATTTTTTTCCGTTTTTGGAATTTCAAACTAATCAATTGGTCAATCAAAGTGGAGGTCCATTATATACCCGAACAATAAAGATATTAAGTTACATTCACTTTCAAGTGATTCAGATGTATTTCAGCTGAAATTTTGAAGGTGCTCAAAATTCCTTAATTCAATCTTGAATCGCATAATCACCTCTAACCACTGATAATTTATCACATCAAACAAGAATCAGCCTGAAGATCAGCTCTATCTTACATGCCACCGAATAACACCCCCCCCCCCCCAAAAAAAAAAAAAAAAAAAAAAAACTGCTTTTTCAATTCCTACTATTAGCCCACACTCTCTATATATTTATATATCTTGTTCAAATTTTCAATCGTTAATAAAATACTTTCTATTCATCCACTCAAGTTCAAATACATTTTTTAAAACTTGTAGTGGATGGCAATTGATGTTAATATAGTTTTTACAAATATTAATTCATTAATTAAATTAAATTAATTAATTTTAGTTTTATATGGGAGAAAAAAATTTCTCCCATTGTTTTCATAAATGAAATGAAAGATTTTCCTCAAATGAGTGATACCACAAAAATAAAATACAACATATAAAAAAATGTTCAATAAAGATAACTTAGGACATGAATGCTGCACGGGTTTATTTTATATATTTATGATTAAAAAGTAGGAATTGACTTGAAAAATGTTTTTTATATTACTTGTTATTAAGAAATTTAGCATTTCTTGATAAGTGGACAATGTTATCGCAGTGAGATTAAAATATGCATAATTTTATTTTTCGCAAAAGAAATAACTTATTTATGGAAGATTGAATGATATCATAACGACCAGTGGCGATCTTCTGTAATCGGGTTGCCATTCATTTCCCTTTCACTGAGGGGGATTTTTTTGTTTCCAAGGTCTCATTCACCACTGTCGCAACAGCTCACGATTTTTCTCGTGATTGACTAAGTAAGATCAATTATACATTTGAGAATCAGCTTGCATAAAATAGTTAATTAAAAAAATGTCGGCGCCTCCCGGATTTTATAACGTCTAAAAGAGATGTTTTCTTTTATACGCTCTAAGAAAATTGTTTTAAATGTGACGTTTGAAATATATTGTTTTAAATATGACGTAATTTGCAGCATTAAGTGCTTTTCAATAATTTAATTCTTTTAAAGTCTTCTTTCTTTTTTAATATTCACGTGCAAATATATTTTTGAATTGAAAAGTGTTTGGAAATATTATTATTTGAGTTTTTTTAAATCTGGCAACATTAGGTAAAAAACGGCTATTTTAAAATATGAATTAAATCTTTATTCAGATAATGAAATTTTGAATAAACAAATCAAAATCCTATTAATCGTAACTGAATTGTATCTTGATCGATTTCAACATTAAATAGCGTTTAAAATAATAAGTAGATTTGAAAACTGTGTACAAAACTTTACGATTTCCACGAAAACAAGTCAAATGATACATATTTTTAAAATCGACTTGACAAAATGTGCGTTCGATTCTTAGGTTTGTTTGGAATTTTGAGATCTTCACAAATCACGGGAAAATTGTTTCAATGTTGATGTATTTCTCATTTTTTTCTTTTAACACTTTCTAACATAATCAAAAAGTGTTTGTGAATTTGGTTTGTCTGGCCGTCTGTCTATTTGTCCGCGCTCTAACTCGCGTAAATACACTCAGTTTGCCTTATAATTGAACTATACGTTATTGAAGTTTACTTTGGCATGTTCGGTATTGAAAATGAAGTTTGTAGCATTTATAATTCATTTACAGGGGCACTCAAAATAATCCCGTTACATTATGGTTTATGCGAAAAATCGTTTGCCGTGTATTTTAATGATGTTACACTATTTCAAACATATTGAAATTGATATGCATTACTTAAGTGCTCTATAAGATGTCTATTACAGAATATGGTGTTCATAGTACTTATCGTTCATTTACAGAGACACACAAAATAATTCGGTTACAGTAACTGTCTTTGAGCAATAACTGCTAGAAGTTAAAGGACATATCTGGAAAATTTCATTAGTGGCCAGTACACTGTTAAAAATTTTCAGCAAACTGTTCAGTCATTTGACCGTTTTTATAGAAAACTGTTACATAACCGTAATTTAGCTCTATTATGACCATAATATGGGCAATAATATGGTCAGAATAGAGTTAAATTACGGACCATTTTCTATAAAAACGGTCAAATGACTGGACAGTTTGCTGAAAAATTTTTACAGTGTAGTAGCAGTTTTATAAATGGCCATTTTCTTTAAACTATTGGCCACTTTTTTAGTAGAAAATTCTAAACAGTAAACTTTTGTTAAAATTTCATTTAGTTTTCATCTAAAATTAAATAATCGAAATAAATATGTTAATATAAGCATACTTCAACCAGCAAAAGTACAATCCTTGATGGAATGCAAAAAAAAAATTTACTCTTTCCTTGTAGGAAGGTGGCCGCTGACAGATAATTTTTTGATAGTCACCTTTTTAGGTGCGTTCGTAATTATATAAATACGTAGCACCTATTGTCGTCGTCTGGTTCTTCCGTCAGTCTGTCTGTCCGTCCGCATATAACAACGCAAAAACTACCCAACCGAATGGTTTGAAATTTAAGATATATTATCTTTGCAGAATTTTGTCGAGACATTTCAAATTTTATGAAAATCGAATCAAAACTTTAGAAGAAATTAATAAAAATATTTATTAAGAAATTTGATTTTTTTTTTAAATCGGTGCTTTTTTGCTATAAGATTCCGAGGTTTAATCGTCAAGCGACTGAGATACTTATTTTGTGACAGAAATGAATCTGCAGACGATATACAGTGTCTCACAAAAGTGATGGGACACTTGTGCTTTATAAAAAGAAACTGCAATAAAATAAATAAACAAACATGTGCAAAAATTTTTTGGGTGTGTTTCATATTTAAAGTTAGTAACAATTATTACATAACATACATTTTGTCAAAATATTAAAATATTAATTTAGTAAAAATACAATTGTTCAGAACGGAGCAAAAAATGGCTCACATAAGTGATGGGACACTTACTTTTCCATCAAATATTTATCCAAAAATTTTACTTTTTAAAAGGTTTTAATATTTTGTTGGATTTCCTTTTACTTTTAAAACATGATTTAATCTTTTTGGGATGGATTCGACTATTTTTTTTGTGATTTCTGGAGTGATTTTACCCCATTCTTCTTGAAGCACCGATTTTAGTTGTTGTTTTGAAGAAATGGTGTGTTTGCGAATTCTTGATTCCAATTCTTGCCAAATATTCTCTATGGGATTTAAGTCTGGAGATTGTGGTGGTGTTTTTATTATTTCAGGACAGTTATATAGCAGCCAGAGTCTAACGTTCAGAGCAGTGTGCTTGGGGTCATTGTCCTGGTAGAATTTAAAATCGTTATGAAGGTTCAATTTTCGTGCTGAAGATTTCAAATTTTGCTTTAAAATATCAATATACTTGTACTGATCCATTATACTGTCAATAAAAACAAGATTACCAACTCCAGCGGACGACATACACCCCCATACCATAACTCCTCCTCCACCATGTTTTACTGTTGGTACCAAGTTCTGTTTGCGAAGTTCTTCCCTGGGTTTTCTCCACACCAAGATTCTACCGTCAGAACCAAATATATTAAATTTACTCTCATCAGCAAATATAACTTTATTCCAGTAATCAGAATACTTATTTATGTTGGATTTTGCGAAAGCTAGTCTGAGTTTTCTATTCTTTTCACTTACGAAGAATTTTTTCCTGGCTACTCTACCGTGATATCCAGCAGATCGAATTACCCTTCTAATAGTTTCAGGATTAACAATTATTCCATATAATGCTTGTAAATCAGCAGCAACTTTTGAAGCACTAATTCTTGGATTTTTTTTAATATTTCGAACGATAATTCGCTTTATTCCATTGGATAGCTTTGATGGTCAGCCAGGTCTTCTTTTATCCTGAATCATATGATTCTTTTTATATCGTTTAATGATATTGAAAACTGTTGAACGACTCAAGTTAACTGTTTCAGCAGTTTTTCTAATAGATTTTCCACGTTCAATATGCAAATTAATAACTAATTTTCGAATTTCAGGCGAAGTTTCTTTTCGTTTAGCATTCATGACTACACAGAGCTAAAAAACACAAAAATTCCAAAACAAACTGGAGAGAAATACTGCAGACGATTTTATAAATTATTGCCAATTGCTTTTAAGTAAAAATAAAACCCCAAAAAATATTTTTATTGCTTATTTCAGACGATTTTTGTTGCATATATAATGGTGTCCCATCACTTATGTGAGCTATTTTTTGCTCCGTTCTAAACATTTGTATTTTTATTAAATTAATATTTTAATATTTTGACAAAATGTATGTTATGTAATAATCTTTACTAAATTTAAGTATGAAACACACCCACAAAAAAAATGTGTACATGTTTTTTTAATTTATTTGATTAGTTTCCTTTTGTAAAGCACAAGTGTCCCATCACTTATGTGAGACACTGTAATTCATTTCACAGAATTAACAACCATCAAGATATGAATATTTTTGTAACTAGCTATAGTACGAACGCACCTCATTTGTTACGTTTGACGTACAATTTCCAACTTGTTTCATTTAGTGGCCCTGCGGCCGGTGGCTAGTGCTAATTTTGCCCTTTTAGAAGTGCTTTTTCAATTTTAGTATGCTTTTTTAAATTGAACTATTTTTTGCATATATTACTCTATGTGTACAATTTCCACAGATCATTTACAGGGCTGCACAAAATAATTGGCGTACATTTCCTTTAATTGTCGGAAATTGGAAGGGGAATTTTCAGCGTTTCCTAATTGAACTAAATTTTCGATTGGTTGGTTGGTTGATTTATGACGGCCGATTATCTACTCGAGGGATATACGTCCTAGGGGGAGTGCCTTCCGTGGGGGGTCTTTCTAAGGGATCCTAACCCGTATTTACGGCAAGGTTCGAAGAAAATTACGGAAAACTCCGAACGGTTAGGTCGACGAGCGCGACAGGGGTTTGAACCCAGCACCTCCCGTCTACCAGCTTTGAGAGCAGAACCTATCAGCCACTGGTGGGGGCCTAAATTTTTGAATATTATGTAGTTTATATACAGATCTATAGATCATATACAGGACTACACAAAATAATTCGGATACTTTTCAGAATATTGTTGCTAATTCCTGAAATTGTGTTTTCAAATGTGTTATGCGTTTTCCAAATTGTTTACTTAGACATCGTCCTGCACCACATTAAACTGTGAAGTTTTGATACATTATTCTGAATATGTTGGAAAGTGTTTCATAATCTATGCTTGACGCATGATTTTTCTTTCTTGTTCTGTAATGAATAGTATTACCTACAGACCTAAATTCTGGCTCTGCCAATATTTATACAAAAAATTCCACCAAAAACATTGGGATTAGATAAACATGAACTTTTTAATTTTGTTAGTTCAACATTTTTCTTTCGCTCTTTCTCTAAAAAAAGAAAGAAAAAAAAAGCTTTTTTAAGCAGCATTATTCATTTTATGTTTTGAAATAACATCTCTCCATTTCGCTTTCTTGTATCTGTGGCAAAAATATGTGAACTAGTTGGTATTCTTCATTTTTCTTCACATTTTTCTGAAAATAATCATGTTTATTTTGCAGTAGTTGTATAAAGAACGTTTACATCAAAGAACTTCAGAGAAAATGGCACACACTCGAAAGTGTATAAATCGAAAAATGCCGTGTCAAAATAGAACTAAAATTCGAATTATTTTCTGTTTTGACTCGTTCCAAATATGTCATAAGTAATTTATATTTTCGAGCAAATGGTGAGCTACACACTGTAAAAAAAGAAAAAAAAAATCCTTGTTTTTTAAAACCCGAATTCTGAAATGTTTGCCATTAAGAAAAAGAGAAAATATTTTTTTTCTTTAGCTTTTTTTTTTTTTTAAGGATTCAGACATCTTTAAATCTATTATCCACCAATCTAACCCACCTCCCCACAAAAAAAAAAAAAAAAAAAAATAGTATTTTTTTTTTATTTATTGATATTAAAATTTGGTTAAAAGTAATTTTATTAAAAAGTTGCGTTAGATGCTACTTCATCATCATCAAATTCAATGGATCGATTTAGAATTGTTGTATTAAAGTTGAAAATTAATAGTTGAGAATGATAAACAATAAATATTTGTTCGAAAATAACTTCGATTTTAATCTTATGTTTAATCTTATGTTTTACCGTTATTTAATTAGTTTTCATAAAAATAAGGAGGAATTTTGTAATGTTTCTTATTTTAGCCACAATTTACTGGGCTTCGGCAGAAAGCTATAATTTTAAATGTTGCCATATTCTTAAAAAAATCTATATATTTAAAACGCTAATTCGACAATCCGTGAGAACAAACTACTGCATCAAATTACATCATTCTTTTTTTAAATGAAAGATATTTGGACACAGATTTGTTATCGTGCATTCGTTTGTTCGAAAATTTAATTAATTAACCGTAATTTTCAATTAAACTTTTACGTCTGCTAATGACGTCATAATTGGATAACGCGGGGCTAACGAGAAAGACGGGCTACCGTGCTTTTCCAATTTAGAGTAGTCACGTGACGCTCCCGGTCTCAGCTGAGCTAAGCAAACCAATTGACATAATAGATGATTATTGCCTCAATTTTAGATTAATCTTATATCCGAGTCATTCTTTAATTTGATAAAATTCGTTACTTGCCCCCAAGCAGCGGAATAATGATTATCAAATCTTACAAAAACATTAAGATAATTTAATTATATTAAATAAAATAATTTGTAACCAGATATAAAGTTGTCAAAAGGGGAAAAAATAATGAAAATTGAGCCTTTTATATCCTAAAAATCATTGTGAATACACCTAAATATAACACAAACTACCTAAAAATAATTTAATTATCATTTAAAAATTTCAAAGATGAATCACAATTTAAGAAAAGAATGATTTTCAAAGAAAAAGAAAATTAAAAAGCAAAAAAAAAAAAAATATGTTTTTTTTTTTTTGTTTAAACAGCTCTTTTATACCTAAATGGCAATATTTTCCCTACCAAAATTATATGCAGCCATAGGACATATATTTTATATAATATATTATATATATATAAAATTTTCAAAGCTTTAGAAGAAAAATAAGTATATTTTACACAAGAGCTCCTTGTACCCTACAAATCACTGTAAATACACAGAAATTTAACACATATTACTTAAGAATGATTTATTTAACATATTCAAATCTCAAAGCTGTAGAACAATTTTAAGTTATTGAGGGGGAAAAATGTTTTTTTTTTTTTTCAAACCGGACCTTTATATTCAAATATCAATATTTCTGAACCAAAATTATGCATGGCCATTGGATACATACTTTATATAATATATAAACTTTTCAAAGTTTTAGTACAAAGATAACTTTTTTTAATTAAATGTGCTCATTATTTATCTCTGAGCATAGACAAACAATTTTAAGACACAAACTATCTAAAAATTAATATTGTTTTTAACGAAAATTTTCCCAAGCAATGGATCTATGATTGTTAAATCATATTAAACGTTCAAAACACAGGCATAATTTTAAGTATATTAAATTAAAACACTAGTATGTTGTATAGTCATCACAAGACTTTCTTCATAATCATTCCAATATATTGATTTAAATAGATCCTAACACCAACTATTATGAAGATGAAGTATAGTGGATTTATTTGAATTTAACATGGAGTTACAGTGATCAGTAAATACAGTTAACGTAGACATATATTAATAATATTAATAATCCAGAAATACTTTTAAAGGTATGCGTGTATGCAATTTTTTTCCAATGATCTGTTACATCAAAAACACAAAAAATGTCTAACTGACCAAATTTGTCTAAGGAGAATTGATTAAAAATAAATAAATAAATAAAGTGTAACTTTTACAAAATTATTTTTTAAAAAAGGTGTTTCATTGACATAATTTTATTTCTTACTTAATTTTGAACACTTTGGCAATTTACATTGCCCCATTACTCCCATCATGTAAAAAAATTAAAATGTGTTTCAATCTTTTGGGATATCATGTATATATGTCAGTCCTGAGTAATGGTACATACCCAAAGATAAATATAGGAAAATATGGAAACACTTTAAACAGAAATTATGACAAAAATGATAAGCAGACATTGTGTGGCAAAAAATTAGCATAGACATGTTATAATAAAAAACTTATATGATTTCTCACTATCGAATTTTGATTTAGAAAAAAATCCAATACACTTTGTGACGAAAATTTAGGACTTGTTTACTTTCCCAAATCGCTATTGCTGAAACTGTTTTAACAATATCTATTTGGGAAAGTATGCAAGTCTTAAATTTGCATTACAATCAAGCATGTCGGATTTCCTTGTAAAACAAAGTTCGAAATTCATACACAACATAATTGAAAATAAATGGTACCAATATAAAAGTTTGAAACAATATCTGGCAATTTGTTCTTTGTGCTCAGTCAAAATCTGAATTTATTGATTTATTAATTTATTATAAACAATTTTTTAAAAATATTTAACACATTTATTAGTGGAGTGTATTCAGTTTGCTAATAAATAAATTAAAATAACATTTAATTCATGTATACATAAAAAAAAATCATGAATTGTTTAATGGAACCAAAATGCAAAGTATCATATATATAGTATATTCTTAATGTTAATCCGTAATAATATTACAGGTGTAGTATTCTGAATATTAAATCTTTAAAAATAATCTGAACTTATTAAAAACTTCGACTTATTTCTATCCTGGTTATATTAATAAGTGAAAAACTTTTAGAGTAAATAGTACAAGTAAAGACATATTCATTTAAAATAAATTGTGTTTACTTATATTCAAACAATTCAAAACAAACATTATCGTATGAATGCAAAGGTTAAAAAAAATACATCACCAAGATTAGTAATGCAATGTTGAATTCAAGGGGTGATATTCCCTACAGATGATTTCGGATTTTACATTTATTAATAGTCTAGAAATGAAAAATCACCCCCGAAACTCTGTAATGTTCTAAACCCGAAGCTGCAACCCCCCCCCCCTCATTTAGAAAAATATATGTAATCAACACTGCAATAAAGGTACGTTATATTTAATAATAATCTTACGATTTTACTGAGTTATTTTATTTCACACAAAGTAAAGTTGCCGGCATTCTGTTTTCCAACGATTTAAAGTACACTGCTCAAAACAATTAAAGGATATTTGAAGTTTTATATAAAATAAAGATATAAACGAAATTTTTTTTGCCGAAAATAGAAGAAGAGAATCACAAATGCAAATTTTTCTGGTTTTCAAACTGTGGAGTATGCAAATTTTGAGTTCGACGTCAAAAACGTCGCTTCAGCGGCAGCGAATGAAATTTGACTTTCAACTGGATAAAAGGGAATGAAGACAAGGATGATCGGCATTCAGTGATTGCTTTGTTTGGATGAGTACGATGTCTCAGCGAAGTCATTTGACAGATTCAGAAGCTTGGAGAATTGTTGGTAGGTTAGAAGGGGGCCAAACTCAAGCCGAAGTAGCGCAAGCCATTGGAGTGTCACAAAGTGTCATTTCCAGGATCTGGAACCGTTTTTTGGAGAGTGGATGTGCAGGCCGAAGACCAGGGCAAGGTCGTAGACGGGCAACAACGCCCAATGAAGATCGGTATTTAGCGTTAACAGCTCGGAGACACCGTAACATGAACGCTACTCTTCTCCAACAACACCTTCGCTCGGCTACAGGCACCACGATTTCAACTCAGACTGTCCGAAACCGGCTCCATGCTGTAGGTCTGTATGCTCGCCGACCGATGGTATGTGTTAGATTAACATCAAGGCATCGTCGCGACCGCAGGGAGTGGGCAACCGAGCATGTCAACTGGAGGAGAAATGAATGGAGCAATATTCTGTTTTCTGACGAGTCCCGTTTTTCTGTGCATCCGGATAATAGGCGTATTTTCATCTGGAGGGACCGTGGCAGTAGGAATAATCCTGCGTTCGTGCACGAGAGTGTCAGATTTGGCGGTGGAGGAGTGTTGGTGTATGGTGGCATCTCCATTGACGGGCGCACTGACCTCTACATCATTCGAGATGGAGCTCTGACTGGTCGCCGATATAGGGATGAGATCCTCAGACCTATTGTAGTCCCTTACGCTGCAGCAATCGGAGATAACTTCATTTTAATGGACGATAACTGCAGGCCACATCGTGCAAACCTGGTGGAGGATTTCCTTTTCGAGGAAGGAATCGTTCGAATGGAATGGCCAGCGTGTTCTCCAGACATGAATCCAATCGAGCACGTTTGGGACGCTCTAGGAAGACGAGTTTCTGGCCGCCAACAACCCCCACAAACTCTCCAAGAACTGGAAAGAGCTCTTCTGGAAGAGTGGGGCAGAATACCCCAACTCGTCATTAATAGCCTCATTGAGTCCATGCCTCAAAGGTGTTCAACGTTGCTGGCCGCCCGTGGAAACCATACCCCCTACTGAAAATGATTTTCTTTGAAGAAAACACCTTTTCTTATTCTTTTTTTTTCTCATATGCACAAATTGTGTTTTTTTCCTTTTGTACACAAATGCGCAATAAAATGCATTTTTTTCTGCCAAACATGTGTAATTTATTCTCATATAACCTATACTATGTCTGTCGACCATGTATCAATCAGCTAAAAAGTTTCCCAGATACAAAATCCACCTAAAACTGCAATATCCTTTAATTGTTTTGAGCAGTGTATATAACATTGCACAATTAAATGTTATGCATATTGCATTAAAGCGGAAAAATGATTAATACTTACATTCGATAGATTATCCAGCGTAAATGGATTAAACATTACTACTTAAGAAAAGCTTAACAAAAGTAAAGTAAAATAAAAGATTCGCAATGAAAATTACGTTTGTTTTTATAATTAAAGAATATAGAACAACACGCACACGAGTTAAAACCAAAGTAATGGAATTCCTTTGTGTACAGCTGCGCGTCAAAGTACGTTTTGAGTAAGACCGCGACTATCACGTGACTTTCAACCACGGTAGCCCTTTGCGTCAGCCCCGTGGATAACGCCTACTGTTCCAAAGCACAGAGTTTATTTTCTAAACTCTGTGGTTGAATAAAAGAGAAATAATAAATATTAAAAGCACGCGGTTTTAAGGCCGAATTTGTTAATTTACAAGTTAAATTTCGGTAAAAATACTTATCCGCGTGTTTTATAAGCGAATAAAAATTCATATTTATTGTGACGTCACGGGAATATTGTCCATTGGGTTTATTTTATCATTATGCATTATAACTTTGTTGATGCCATTTTTTCATTACAATTAAATACAAAATATATTTATATTTGTGTGCATGGTGTTTAAGCATTAATGTAAAGTATATGAAGTACGTGTGAAAAGTTTGCGCCGGTGAAAATGACGTTATGCTTAGCTTGAAGTGCATTTCAACATTGATCAAACTAAAGAGAAAAATGTATATGATTGATTTCCTTTTTTAATAAAAAAAATCACAAAAGTAAAGGATTTCAGGAAATTTAAAGTTATTAAAAATAGTGTTATGGTAGAAAAAAATCTTGAAATAATTATTGTATTTTTAGCTAGAATAAACAATGTAAGACTAATATTTCATAGGAATTATTTTGGTATATTTATTATAAGTTCATTTAACAGTTCCTAGCGCAAAGTCCTATTTCTTTCACTGTGAATTTCTCTTTCGATGTCAAAAAATGGTTTTCTACTTTTGGACACCTGCCAAAATATAGTGGCAATTTTTAAAAATGTACAACGGTTGTGACAACAAACGGCGCTATCGCTTTAGCTTTCATCGCGCTTACATCATTTCTAAATATTAAAAATTTCTATTTTTTACTACATTTTACTAGATTTTACAATTTCAATTCTTAGATCATTAGTTGGAAAAAAAATTAGCTTTCGATTGTAATTTATTTGAAAACTGATGTTTAATTTAACGACTTTTTAAATAATTTTCAAGCATGAAAAGTTTTTTAATTTCATCTTATCAATGACCACCAGTTTTCTTCAATAATGTAAAATAGCTCCTGGGAAAATTGCCACAACTGAAAATAGATTTTCCTAACCATCATAAAAAGTGAATAATAATAATAATAATAATAATAAAAACAGTGATAAATCATAAGATCAGATAAGATAGAGCATTTTGGCGCTAAATAAAACTCTGCCAAAAAAAAAAAAAAAAACTATTTTCAGCTTATGTTGAACATAAAATTGATATGTTGAATTCGTTGATGTATATGTTCCATCAGATATCAGAATATGCTAGGAATTGTATTTTATTAAAATTTTTTTTTACATTTACCAACTGTATAAGAGGGAAAATATCCCTGACTGTGATGAAAAAGGGATAATCATCCTGATTATATAAAGAAACCGAAGAAACCATTCAAATAAATTACACTTGAAAACATTAAAATTCTCCCTCATCTGCAGATTGATTTATTACTATAAAAAAATTCTTCATCTTTACATAAAAATTGATTAGCTTAAAACAATAGATGCGTTTTAGAAGATATGGATTTGAAACAAACAATGATTAAAGAGGACATTTTAAAACTTTTAATTCATAACATTTTGCATAACATTTTAAAACTTTTTTACGTCGAATTTCGACGGTGCTTTTGGGCAGATACAATGCACATGCGCATAGGAGCTCATTCGGTTGAATTATCAGGGTGGGGGGGGGGGGGAGATGTGTGCTTTATTTACTATGTTCTTTTATTTACTGAATATAATATGAACGTTAGGAATATACTATTTGTATATACTTCATGCGAATATAAATATGAAATGCCATGAAATTTTTTTCTTGCCTTGGGGAATATGGCGGTAATGTCAAACTGATTTGCATTACACAGTTGTTTACGGATTGTTTGTTTGGAATTTGCATCGGAAATAGTACTGTATTTGACTGGGGAAAAAAAACTTTTAAAATAAAATATTTGAAAGACTGTTTCATACGCACACCTTCATAAATAATAAACATGCTTATTTTACTGATATTGCTATAGTATTTTTTTTTCGTCAAGTTTTGACGGGTTCCATCTAGTATATAATTATATGACTTATGAAAGATTGAATTGATATAATATGCAGCAAAATGAGACAAGCGTATTCACTCATTTCATTTTACTTGAATAAAGAAAAGAAAAATCAAATGTTAGTCGTTAATTACAGAATCTGGATACTACGAAAAAAAAAATCGTTTTACTTGTGTGAGGAGTGTTACTGTAATTTATGCTGCTGTGTTTAGGGTTTCGTTCATCGGACGAAACCCTATTCGTCTCACCTGTCTGTCTGTCACAGAGTTCGTTCTCGGAAACTGTATAAGCTAGATACTGGAAAATTTGCGTACTTATAGCTAAATTCCCCCGATCACATGGCAAATCATACAATTTCGAAAAAATCTTACATTATTTTAATTTAATGAATTAATTTAATGACATCCGACCATTTCTGCGATTTAGATTTTAAAACATAACCTTAATTTCAGTGTTGTTTGCGTAGGCTAGGGGGCTCAGTGGTAGCGCGTTTTTCTTCAACCCGTTTCGGGTTCTATTTTCGACGACGGAAGTTGAAAATTCGATTTTACTTGATTTTTTCTCTTTGGACTACATTTCATTGTCCGATGGATTTAATTAAAAGAACTTTCGTAACTTATTTTTGCCATTTTAAGGGTTTCTTTTTTTAAAGCTGAAATTAAATTTTGTAATTAAATATGCTTTTCAGATATACAAACATATGCTGTTACAATTGTCTGAAAAACAGTTCTTGAATATTTTTAATTTGATTAAAAAAAACATCTTCATTTTATTATTAAATATAATGGTTCTGCAATCTATGTTCTTATTGCTAAAGTGTATTGATAAATGATAAGGATTTAATAATTATAAATTAATGATTTGAATTTATTAATTAAAGAATAGTGTTTTGAAAGGTTTATTAAACGAAATCCATTGTGCGATCTTCGATCACATTTACCAACCTGGTTTTTTTTTTAATGTCATTACTGGTAAACACAGCACTCATCTTCCGTTCTCTAATTGAAATAGGAAAAGCAGACGATTATTTTTTTTTCTTGCCATTTTTAACAGTTCGTTTTATTTAACAGTTTATATTTCCTCTTTTTATTATTCACCAGTTTGTGATTTTGACACTTTTCTGATGTTACGTGAGAATTTTCAGAATTCCATTCTCTCCACCGAATGAGTCTGCTTCCTAAAAAAAAAGATCTCTCGGAACTGGGTTATTCTTGTTACCTACCTGGCTGTTCTTTTAAGTGTAACATAAAAACGATGACAATTTAGATAAGATTTTTTTAACCTTTCCCTTTTTTTTAATTAACTGGGAGAGACAAGTTTTTTTTCTATCTTTTTTTTCTTGTTGCAATTTGTTGTGCAAAGGTTTATTCATTCATTTATTTTTAAAAGGTGATCGTAATACAAATAAAACTGTGGAGTAAGAACTTTTAAAAATATTATTATTTGATACATTTAGAACTTACAGTGTCTCACATAAGTGATGGGACACTTGTGCTTTACAAAAGGAAACTAATCAAATAAATTAAAAAAACATGTACACATTTTTTTTGTGGGTGTGTTTCATACTTAAATTTAGTAAAGATTATTACATAACATACATTTTGTCAAAATATTAAAATATTAATTTAATAAAAATACAAATGTTTAGAACGGAGCAAAAAATAGCTCACATAAGTGATGGGACACCATTATATATGCAACAAAAATCGCCTGAAATAAGCAATAAAAATATTTTTTGGGGTTTTATTTTTACTTAAAAGCAATTGGCAATAATTTATAAAATCGTCTGCAGTATTTCTCTCCAGTTTGTTTTGGAATTTTTGTGTTTTTTAGCTCTGTGTAGTCATGAATGCTAAACGAAAAGAAACTTCGCCTGAAATTCGAAAATTAGTTATTAATTTGCATATTGAACGTGGAAAATCTATTAGAAAAACTGCTGAAACAGTTAACTTGAGTCGTTCAACAGTTTTCAATATCATTAAACGATATAAAAAGAATCATATGATTCAGGATAAAAGAAGACCTGGCTGACCATCAAAGCTATCCAATGGAATAAAGCGAATTATCGTTCGAAATATTAAAAAAAATCCAAGAATTAGTGCTTCAAAAGTTGCTGCTGATTTACAAGCATTATATGGAATAATTGTTAATCCTGAAACTATTAGAAGGGTAATTCGATCTGCTGGATATCACGGTAGAGTAGCCAGGAAAAAATTCTTCGTAAGTGAAAAGAATAGAAAACTCAGACTAGCTTTCGCAAAATCCAACATAAATAAGAATTCTGATTACTGGAATAAAGTTATATTTGCTGATGAGAGTAAATTTAATATATTTGGTTCTGACGGTAGAATCTTGGTGTGGAGAAAACCCAGGGAAGAACTTCGCAAACAGAACTTGGTACCAACAGTAAAACATGGTGGAGGAGGAGTTATGGTATGGGGGTGTATGTCGTCCGCTGGAGTTGGTAATTTTGTTTTTATTGACAGTATAATGGATCAGTACAAGTATATTGATATTTTAAAGCAAAATTTGAAATCTTCAGCACGAAAATTGAACCTTCATAACGATTTTAAATTCTACCAGGACAATGACCCCAAGCACACTGCTCTGAACGTTAGACTCTGGCTGCTATATAACTGTCCTGAAATAATAAAAACACCACCACAATCTCCAGACTTAAATCCCATAGAGAATATTTGGCAAGAATTGGAATCAAGAATTCGCAAACACACCATTTCTTCAAAACAACAACTAAAATCGGTGCTTCAAGAAGAATGGGGTAAAATCACTCCAGAAATCACAAAAAAAATAGTCGAATCCATCCCAAAAAGATTAAATCATGTTTTAAAAGTAAAAGGAAATCCAACAAAATATTAAAACCTTTTAAAAAGTAAAATTTGTGGATAAATATTTGATGGAAAAGTAAGTGTCCCATCACTTATGTGAGCCATTTTTTGCTCCGTTCTGAACAATTGTATTTTTACTAAATTAATATTTTAATATTTTGACAAAATGTATGTTATGTAATAATTGTTACTAACTTTAAATATGAAACACACCCAAAAAATTTTTGCACATGTTTGTTTATTTATTTTATTGCAGTTTCTTTTTATAAAGCACAAGTGTCCCATCACTTTTGTGAGACACTGTATTTGGTGAAGCAGCACGGGAACACGTGTTCTCTTTTAAATAAATGTCATTAGAAAGCAGATAAGTAAACCTAGATTTCTGTTTCTATTCATTTAATGATTTGCAGCGTGGCCGTTCATCGCATGGAATAAGTTTCTACGATAATAAAACAGAGATCAGAGATGGGAAAAGTCAGGGAATTTGAATACCACTATTTCCGAATTGTATCTTCGTCATATTTAATCGCGGAATTCTGCGATCATTTTCGGCGGTGCCAAAATAGATTCTCGGCTATCCGACACAACTTGGTTAACCGACAAACGTCATATACGTCATCATAAAGGCATTTATAGTTGTGTTCCAAAATTTCAGAAGATAAAAAACAAACAAACTTATAAACAATTCTGCAAAGTTTTAAACATGGTGAAAATGCTAATAAATGATTACAATGATGTTAAATTATTTACAAACATTAATTCTATTAAATAGTAGTAGTACAGAATTTTGACAAAAATAATTTAAAATAAATAGAAAATTTTTGGACCCGCATATTATAATTAACTTTCGTTACAAAAATAGTTTGAATATAAGAGGAAAAAATAAAAGATGTAATGCAAGTGCTTTTATATTAGAATACGAAATCTTGAGGCACGCAGATCCCGTTAAAAATAAAACAAAAATGCATTAAAGATTTTTTTTCTTTTTTTGAAATTGCATTTTCTTTCTAACTGACTAATTCTATATATTATTTCTCCTGTCAACATCCCTTTTTCTAAGAAAATACGAAACGCAGAACTACGAATGAGATACCATATGAAAGGATTTTGAACAGGCTTCTGACTAAAACATGTTTTTTGATTAAAATTTGCTGATAATTAAAAATTAAATCGGCATTGTTTTCATAAATGAAATTAAACTTTTCCCTGAAATTAATGTTGCCACAAAAATAAAATACTGCATTATATCGTGCTCAGCAATAATTATAAAAAAAAAATTGTAAAATAAAGATTGTTGCACGGGTTTATTTTATATTTATGATTAAAGAGCAAAATTTAAATTCGAATGCTCAATTTATTTTTCTTTGTCCCATGTTTTTTTCCCGAAACAGATGATGTTATCTTCTAATGCAGTTAAAATAAAATACGATTGATATATATATATTTTTTTGCCTTAGCTATCAGCGATCAGTTTGTACTGTAACTTTGATGGGATAAATGAGGCGATATTCTGGCGACTAATGTTGTTTGCAGATATTTTTAGTCCTTATTTTTTATATATATAAAATTAAACTTGCATTGAAAAAATATTAAAATGCAGTGCGAAATCTTCGCACGGATCCACTGGTCATCATAGAAACTCGACAGAGTTTCTCGCCAAGCATAAGAAACAGCAATGCATCATCATAAAAACTCCACAGAGTTTCTCGCCAAGCATAAGAAACAGCAATGCATTGAACCGTAAATGATCATAGAAACTCGACAGAGTTTCTCGCCAAGCATAAGAAACAGCAATGCATTGAACCGTAAATGAAAGGAATTACCGCCAATGGATGACAAACGATTTTACAATATATTTTTTTTAACTCTGTCTAGTTTATATTTTGCGGACGGGACAAAACGGGTTTTTGACACATCTGTATCTCGCGTTCTATTTATGATAGAAACAAAATTCTTGATTCTATAGAATGGGGCGTGCCACGTGACTAAAAAATCAAAAGAAAAGCAAGATCTGTCGAGTAGGTTTTCAGGAAATGCGATTTTAAAAGTGCTGTTTTTTGCCCTTTTTAAATCTTGTACAGACCAAAAACTGTTGACAGGGCTACAGCAATGTGTAATTATCGGATTTTACCGTGGTTTGCGTCATTTGAATTGTTTTTATGAGTAGTTCAAACCTTTGTAAGTTTCATAAAAAATATATTAATTAGTTTTTGATTTATATCAGTTTAAAGTTATTGATTCCTATACTTAACATAGAGCAAGAAAATAATAAATGACCCAACTCTTTTAGAAATGGTCGTATACACATGATATTAAGATATGTTATTGCAGTCGACTCAAGTAAGCTCCCTATTATAAAAAAATAGTAACATTTAAGGTTCGTTTACAGGTTCACACAAAAGATCTTTTGATATAGGGCTAAAGAATTGTGTAATTATCCGATTTTTACGCGTTTTTCAGCAATTGCATTGTTTTTATGAGTAGTTCAAATGTTTAATATTTCGTGTAAAAATATGAATTAGTTTTTTTTATGTATATCACTTTAAAGTGATTTATTCCTATACTTAAGATGAAGAAAAGAAATATTAAATGGTCTAATTCTTTTAAAACAGAACGTATGCGCAGGATGTTAAAATATGTTACCACGAACGGCCTAAGTTAAGCTTCCTATTGTAAAACAGAATTGTAGAATTTAGTGTTCGTTTACAGGGTAACTCAAAAGATTTTTTAATAAGACTAAATAGTTGTGTAATTAGCGAATTTTTACGTTGAAGTACTTGATTCCTCAACACAGAGGAAAAACAATAGTATAAATAGCATAGTTTTTGTCAAAGTGGCTATATACACAAGATATTCAAATATGTTACTGCATCCGATTCATTTAAACTCTCTATTGTTTGTATTGTTGAACCATATACGTTTCGTTTACAGAGTCTCTTAGAAGATCTTGATTACATTACAACCGATGTATATTTACTGAGTGAGATGTATTTTAATGATTTTATACAGTTTCAATCTCTGTAAGGTTTTATTATCTTGCTTTAAAATTTAATACGCGTTCATTTTGTACGCCTGAAAGCTCGTCGATCTTAAGCTCGAAATCTATTAAAATATAGTATTTTCATCGATTAAAAAAACTGTGTTTATTAATAAATGTATCAGGAATTGATTGAAAAAGCGATTAAAAAATTCCGACTTTACATTCATGCGCTGAGTAATAGAATGTAAAAATGTTGCTACCCCAAGATTAGAAGTTTTGCGTTTAAATATTTGCCGTTCATCGAATCTCCGGCTATGACGAACTTAAAATTCTCTAAAAACGGGCCTAGAGCACAATGAAAAGGAAATATCTTCTTAAATTCCCCATAAAAATTAAAAATGCTATATTTCGTATACAATAGGTGATCGGTAACGAACTGTTCGGTTTACGAACAAATCGATTAACGAACACTTTCGAGTGAATTTTTTATGTTCGGATAACGAACACATGTTCGGTTAACGGACACTTTCAAGAGATTTTTTGTTTGGAGAACGAACACCTCACGAAACAAAGTCATGATGAAGCAATGCCGTGTTTTATATTTGCCGAGCTAGTATACTTATTGCTTCTATTGTCGACTTTGGGAACATTTTAACAGTTGCATACATATGTCCTAATTAATTCATGGACTGCCGAGGATTGAGGACCTATATTTTAGTATCCCCGAATTGGAATGGACAGACTGGAAACATTATGTATTTTGTGCATTTAGTAAATATAATCCTTTTTGGTTTAATCACGCTCCTTTTTAAAATCTAATTTAAAACTTTATGATTTATCAGATCAAAAATTTTAATAAAATTTTACATTTTTTTTTAAACGGTTCATTATGTAAACGCATTAATCTTTGTGGTATATTTAAAAAATCACACAAAATTTTGGAATACATGTCATCCTACGAACATTTTCTATTTTGAAATCACTTTAATAGTTTTTATACTTTTGCAAACGTTGCGAAGCTTATATTTTTCCGATTCTCGAAACGTTGAGTTAAAAAACTTAACAAATAAAAAAACATTTAAGGTGCTCAGTAATTTTCAAGAATAATATTTAATATATTAGTATAAAAATCCCTCTAAATTACAATGGTACGTAGAAAAACAAATTTGATTATTCTCGGTAAAGTAGACTCATTGTTATAATTGACCAAAAAAAAAAAAAGGTTCTTCTTATTTTTCCACATTTTTTCTGAAACTGCAGTATTTTAATTACTTTGTAAACTACTGTAAAATTTTCTATTTTTTTTTTTTTGTTTTTTGAATGTATATAAACGGAAGAGTGATATTAACAAAAGAAAAAGGAAAAAAAACATGTCATAAATAATCTGATGAATACAATGTAAGGAAATGAATATAAAAGTTTCCCCGTTGCTATGGTAGCGACATGTACATTGGAATAAGTCACTCAATAAATTGTATAATTCTGATGTATAATTCTGTTTATAGCATCACAATTATTCTTTTATTTTGCCCCTTTCATCTTTCTTTTATCTTTTCTTTTCTGAATAAAAATGGGATCTGTGTAATTGAAATTAAACACCTTACAAAAAGGAGTGATAAAAGCAGTTTTCACATACTGTACCTCACTCCGAGTCCTTTGGAAACATTATGAGTGGTGATAGATTTTTACACGGGACTCGGAGTATGCACTTCTATATTGCTTCTTTTTATATGATATCACTTCATTTTATGGCTGACGTTTTAGGTTTGCGGCTTGGCGGGATCATTTACAACGAGTTGTTTTTGATGAGATATATATTATTTCCCCTGTCAACATCCCTTTTTCTAAGAAAATACGAAACGCAGAACGACGAATGAGATACCATATGAAAGGATTTTGAACAGGCTTCTAACATAGTACACTTACATTTTCCTAAAACATGTTTTTTGATTAAAATTTGCTGATAATTAAAAATTAAATCGGCATTGTTTTCATAAATGAAATGAAAGGTTTTCTTCAAATTAGTGTTGCCACAAAAATAAAATTCCGGATTATATCACACTCAACAAAGATTACAAAAAAATAAATAGCACCAAAAAGATAAAGTGTGATATCTCCGCACGTGTTTATTTTATATTTATGAGTAAAAAGCAAAATTGACATTACAATGTTTAGAAGAAAAATACACCATGGATTGTCCCATGTTGTTTTTCGATGCCGTTAAAATACGATTGTTATTTTTTTTTTCTCGCGCGTGCCTCTTTGTACGTTTGATAGAGTAAATGAGCTGATATTCTGGCTTGACTAATTAATGTTATGGAACAGATATCGCAGGCGCACCGTGGTTGGCGCAATATTTTTGTGGTACTATTTTGGCGAGAAAGCCCCATTTTCGAATACCTGTTACGCCTAGCTTGCATGTTAGTATTTATAACAAAATAGTAGTATAATTTTACTTTAAAACACACACAGTTAATTTTATTATTACACACAGTTTTATTTAACACACACATTATTTTTATTACACATATTTTAAACGTATTTTTAATTTATTTACATACACATTTCATTTCATTATAAAATACCAAGTTGCCATACAAAGCAAAAGTCATCAGGTTACACCGCCAGGCAAAAAATCGCCATTTTGGCGCCACAAAGAAATCCCGGTGCTTTTGCGACATCTTAGAAGTTTAAATCTATATTAATATATATATACTAGGGGGCCTGCCCCCTGCGAGCTACGCTCGCCAACCCCCGCTCAGACTTCGAGGCCTCTAAAAACATGACAGCGTGCTATATTTTAAAAATATTGGTAAATCTGTAATTTGGTTGCCATGCTTTTAACGTTTTAATGGGACATTTTTGATTATCATGGCCTCATACACAGCTGTTGCGATAACTGACGACTGTTTTCGGGATTGATAAGTAAAATCAATTACAACTTGAAAACCAGCTTGTATAAAATGGTTAAGTTTAAATTGTGGCTACCTCTCGGACTTTTATAACAACGATCTGTATTCTATTCTTCCTTTGCGTTTAAGGATGAGAAAAATTCCATCTGCTTGTGAATAACATTAAGAACCACGCTATTGAAAAGTACTATGTTATAGACATTTTCAGTAACAGGTTTTAATTTTCTCTCTATTTTAGTGCACCATCATTCATATTTTCATGTTATTTTAAATATGTAAATTATTTATTTTAATTAATATGTATATATGAATTTTCTAATAATTATTTATCATACAAAATTAATAGAATATTTTGTGCATGCTTGCCTGCATTTATTCGGCATCAACTGATGAGATATTTAAACAAATTTGCTATCCGTGATAATTTTACACCATGTTATGTCACTTGCATATTGTTCATAAGAAAATCAGGTACTTTTCCATTACAGGATCCTTTGCTTTTAGGTTTGGCGTAATTCGAGCTTCAAAAAGGGATACATTCATTAATATACATAGATTTGTTGCCAAAAGTTATGAAAACAAACCCAATGAACTTTTGTTGCTTTTCTATTATAGGGGTCTTGACGCTTTTTTAAAAAGCTTGGCGGAAAAAACTAAGCAGGATAGAAAACCAAGCGGATAGAAAACCAAGCAGGATATTTTATTCTCCTTCCGTTCAGTTGGGCAATTATTATTTTATATATTCGTTTCAAATATCCGAATTAGTGATTTTATAAATTCGTTTAATTAAATTTTACAAAAAAAAATAACAAAATGATATCAATAAATAATAATTACTATTAATTCCTTTTCCCCCCTTTCTTTTGCGTTTACATAAATGACGTCATTTGGACGAATTCATTCAAAATATTTTCAGTTTATAAATTAAATTAAATGCTGACAGACGATTGAATCCTGACGATAGAGATGTGATTTTTTTTTTTCAAATTTTCCTGAAAAACATAATTTAATCACAATCTTGTCTTCATTATCGATTGAAAAAAAAGAATAATTCAATTTCAATTTGAAAATGACGAATAAAAAGAAATCAATATTCCCTATCGGGATCCTTTTCAATTTTTTTCCCTTTTTGTCACAAAAAAACTGAGTAATTAATTGCCATCATTACAGAAATGTAATTAAATTTAGAAAAAAATTAATATCTGGAAAACTAATTCCAATTTCAAAATTCTATTACCAGTTTTAACATCCTCGGATTTTTATGGACAATTGGTATTAATTTCACCATCAAGCGTTTAATATTTTATTAAAAATAGCCCTGAAACATAATCAGTCGTTTAGTCAGTCGTTTCATAAAATCGTTTCATAAATTCGTTTCATAAAATCGTTTCACAAATTCGTTTCATTAGGATTATATATATATATATATATATATATATATATATATATATATATATATATATATATATATATATATACTACAATGCTAAAAAAATTGGATTGCAGTGCGAAATCCTCGCACGGGTTCCACTGGTTATAATATACACGTATAAATACATGCATACACACATATGAAAACATTAGAAAAATAACTTAAACGGATTCAAGGAACCTCCAAAAGTATAAATATACCAATATTTCCATAATCAGTTTTTTAAAATTATTTTTTTAAAAATCCTAATTGCAATATTATCCTTACACTGCATGTGTACGAAAAGTAAAAAAATCCCGGACGACTCGGCCTACATGCACAGGTAAATTTCGAAGACACAGACCGTGGGGTGCCTGTTTATTGGGAATTGCAGAAGAAGGACTTTTTTGACATGATGCGGCAGTTGGGACCTCCCACTTCGAAATATACCTGTGTCTGTAGGTGAGGCCGGCAGGGATTTTTTTGTTTTTAATTTTCTTTTGCTGTAAGACTTGGTCCTATAAAAAACTTGTCAATATAAAAGTTGTAGATAATATTAAGAAGGTTTATAATAAATCTAAGCGGCTTTGATATCTTGTGAATTAACGAACTTATGATTTTTTTCTTCTTCCCCTATTCCCCCCCCCCCCCTTGAGGCCATTTTTAATGATATCAAAAATCTGTCATACATAAATTTTTGGCACTTTTACTAGAAGTAATAATAACTTTAAACGGATTCGATATGTATCATAATTAAGATAATTTGCCATAAATTATCATAATTTCTGTTTTCACTCCTTGGTTCGATTTAGCCCATTAACGAACTTGACCGAGAATTTATGCCCTTCATTTTATGCGTGAGTTTGGAAGAGATTTGTGCAGAATTATGGAAGTTATTGTATCCATAAAAAAGTGATATAGATAGATAGATAGATACACAGAGGACCTTGGACAGGTTTGGGACCCTGGTTTCCGATGGTTGGCACCGACCCTGTTCGTAATGCAAATATTTTGAGTCCCCTAGTAAAATTTAGAAGATAATCTTGTACTTCCTGTGTCTGTTTGATAACTAGGCCGTGCTTAGAGATTTATTTGGGCAAGTTCATTTCACTTCGCAGCCTTAGGGGGGGGGGGGGATATCAACTGTTTAAATTTTAAACGTTAAACAAGAACGAAAAATCCTGCGTTAAGCATAGATTACGAAACATTTTCCAGCACATTGAGAATACGGTAACAAAACTTAACAGTTTAAAACCCAATTTCAGAAATTACTACTAATAGTCAAACAGAAATCCGAGTTCTTTTGTGCAGCCCTGTATATGATCTATAGATTTGTATGTATACTACACAATATGCTGAAATTTACTTCAGTTAGGAAATACCTAGCACAAGTGTAAATTCCTCTTCAGCATATTTCCGTCAATAAACGGAAATGAACGTGAGATCTTTTGAGCAGCCCTGTATATAATCTATAGAATTTATATGTACCGATTAATATGCAAAAAAATAGTTACATTTAAAAACGCGTACCACAACGAAAAATGAACTGCCAGCAATTATTGTTCATAGACAGTAACCAAATACTTTTGAGTGTCCCTGTGTAAATGAACGATATGTACACCCTATTCTACAGTAAGCGCCTTCCAGTGTACCTCAGTGATATGTATCAATTTGAATATGTTTAAAATAGTGTAACATCATTATAATACTCCGCAAACGACTTTTCCCCCATAGACCGTAATGTCGCGGAATTCGTTTGAGTGTCCCTGTAGAAGAACCATGAATGCTGCACACTTCATTTTCAATACCAAACATGCCATAGTAGACCTTAATAACATATAACAATTTGAAACCAATCCGAGTATATTTATGCGAGTTAGAGCACGGACAGACAGACAGACTGACTAATCGAATTCATAAACACTTTTCGACTATGTTGGAAAATGTTAAAAAGGCTTCCATTTAACGGAGATCATTCATAAAATGCCAGACATTCAGATAATGAAAAGAAAAAAAAAACATTTTTTGAAGCCTAAAAACATTCATCGGCCAGACAGACAGACAAATCGAATTCATAAACACTTTTCAACTATGTTGGAAATTGTTAAAAAGGCTTCCATTTAATGGAGATCATTGTCGAAACGTCAATGGAGGCTCACTGTGGAGACGGGAAAAGTTTTTGGTTTCCGTATGTTTGTTTGTCTGTCTGTCTGATCCGCAATAACTGCCGTAAAAAGCACCCGATTAGGTTGATTTTTGGTGAGTATGTTGGTGAAGTACCCGGAATGAGCTGTATAGTTTTTAGTTACATATGGTTCATTCGTTCGAAAAATATAGAAAATTTCGTTTTAGGTCATAATGCTTTCCTATGGGAATGCAGACGATTTTCAAATTTATTTTAACTTCAATGAAAATCATATATTTGAATAATGGATTTAAACGTAAAATTACTGCTGCTAATTTTTTTATATAGAGGTTTTAAATATATTTAATAGCTTTAAAAATTTGCCGATACATTTATTAGAATTTAGAAATTAATTGTTTAAATTATTGGAACTTTTTTTGCATCTGTTCGGGAAATATAAAACAATTTATTTTCATATTTTTTTAAATTTTAAAATGATTTTCTTTTTACTTTGTTCTTTAATTTATTAGTTGCTTAGCAACCCTTTTTCAAAGAATATCAAAATAATAAAATTCAAGTAACTCTCACTTGCTGCAATATTTTATTAGCAAAATAAATTATTTTCGGGAGATTTTAATATTCTACTGACATAAATGAGAATTTATTTTGATACAAGTTTATTTTTTTATCTAAAAAGTTACATGAATAAGAAGTTCATAAGAATTTCAGAATATCATTGCTGAAACCGTGTTTAATTTAACGCTTCTAATATCTGAAACCTCCGAAGTATGGTATATGCCTATAAATATGTATGTAATATAAAAAATAAATAAATTACGGATTCTAAGATGCTAAATATTATGAAAAGTGAGATTTAAAAACAATAACTTTTAGAGCTGACGTTGAGGCTCCTGATCTGCAGATTTACTAGTTTATAACATGACGGACATTCAGACAATGAAAAGAAAAAAAAAAGTATTTTTTGAAGCCTAAAAACATTTAGGCTTCGGTCAGACAGACGGCCAGAAAAATCGAATTCATAAACACTTTTCAACTATGTTATAAAGTGTTAAAAAGAAACATTTTACATAAATCTAGGCAATAACGGCCCGAATTCCTAATTTAAAAGGGAGCGTTACGAAAACTCCGCTTTCTTGCTGACTTGCCGGAGAAGAGTTTAATCGCCTCGGCTAAAAGCTTGCTTGAGCTCCAACGAAAGTAGAACGAGATCTGGTTGCCAGATCCCTCTCTGATTCTTTCTCCCGCGTCTTATCCGCGCAGCTACTTATAAGGAGGAGGGATTAAGTTTCTCGTGCGTTGGCAACATTTCGTTTGCATTCCGTGAGCAAGGCAGATTTATTTTTTTTCCCCCCCGATGAATAAATGCTAAATATTTACATTATTTTAATTTATTGGGATTATTTCTATTTAATTTATTGGGGTTATTAATGTTAATTTGATTTTATTTATTAAAATAATTAAAAAAAGATGTGAAATACTTAACCGTTTTTTTAGAGTTCCGTACTTATAAAGTAAACTAGTCGTTGGGAGCCACCGTCATACTTACCCATCATGGATATGCATGCATAATATAAAATATGAAAATAAAACATGTGTAAACTACTTTATAAAATGCATTGCAATTCGAATAAAACCGTGGCTTGATGACGTCCTAAACTTTGAAGGCTCTATTACTGAATTGCGTAAAAGAAACATCCTTATAACTCCAAAATTGATAATCCTATTAACTAACGGTTTATTGCGTCGGATGAACCGGGGCCTCCGAGATGTCGCTGTGTGTCCTACACCGGGCCTGCTACAGGTGACGTCACAACCTGCTGACGTCAAAACAGTGATCCATAATAACTTAAAAATTTTCATGTACTTTGTTCGTTTGTACGGATTGTTTACGACAGTATTTTGAATTTATTTATTGTTTTATATAGTAATTAATAATATTTTTCAGTGTATTTAGATTATAATGCTATCAATAATTATTGATTATAATTATTAAAGAAAGTGTAGATTATATCTATAAAATAAAGAGAAGAAAATGCTGTGCTCCTAGTTTCTAATCTAAGTCTTCAAATTCGCTACTGATAATGAAAAGAAGAAATTTTAGCTACGAAAATTACCTTGTGATAATTATTTTTACAATTCAACAGAAGTGGTTTGCATTAAATGTTTCGATATACTTTTCATAATTCGTGAAGCTAGAATTAATATGATGGTATTGAACTTGTGCAGAGAAAAAAAACCTAACAACAAATGTCTAGCCTACTGTAATGGAAATAATCTGCCATATTTGATTGAATTTGTACTTCCAAATCGAAAAGAGTCAAATGATCTTTAGAAAAAAAAAAATAAATAAAAGAAGCAGACGATAAACAGTTTAAAAAATGATTTTGAAAGAAATACTGTAATAAATTGACTAATATCTGGATACATTTAGTTAGAAGTGAGTGATGTGCTTTGTTTATAAAATTAAAAGTAACTGATTTATACAACTTAGTAATTCTACGTAGTTCAATTTAACATTTTAGCTAACTTAAGTGTACAAATATATGAAAATAAATCTTTTGATAAGTTATTTTGAGTGGTTATTATGTCCTAGACCCAAGTACAATAAATAGACAATTTTTAAAATATTACAAATCAGTTACAAAGTCAAGATAGAAAATTGGGTACTTTTCGGTTAGCCGGGCGCCAGTGATATATATACATATATACACACACATATATATACACATATATCTACACACACATATATATATATATATATATATATATATATATATATATACACATATCTACACACACATATATGTATGAATTAATATATATATTTATATATGTGCATGTATCACTGGCGCCCGGCTAACCGAAAAGTACCGAAAAAGGCTTATGGCGAGAGAAGGAAAGTTGCAAAATATTTTCTGGCAACCTATTCGTAGTTTCATATAAATAAGTATTTTTTTTTTTCAATATTTATATAATTTATTTAATATAAAGAAGCCATTTATCTCTTTTTATATGCAGGTAGAACAGAATTGTATATATAAATAATTTTATACATATATAAATAAACATAAAAGTACATTAGGTTTGTTTTCATAATTGTGTATATAATTTTAAAACATATCTAACTTTCTGAAGCCCGGATTACGCCAAAGCATTAAAAAAAAGTGCCAAGGTCTCTATAGTTAAAAAATGTCGATTTCTGTATTTAAATTGACATTTATTGTGTTTTGATGGTTAAATTATGGTATGTAGTTGTAAAAGGGAGGAATGGGATTGATTTTGTAAAGTTTTTGGTAGATTTATTATATTTTTTGTACGGATATTTATTGTAAAATAATGTGTTTAGGAAAAGGTAAGTCAATGGGTTCAATCTGATTTATTAATCTTAGCATTTTTTTAATTTAAAACTTTTAATTTCCTTTAATAAAACAAGTATATTAATTCCCTTTTATTTCACGATTATGAAATTTAATATTATTTATGTAATCACAAATTATAAGAGCGAAAATGCTCTTTTTATTACATCTTTCTGCTGCGATACTTTGACCAAAGTGGATCACTACTGTGACGTCACTAATACTTGTAGCAGGCCCGGTGTAGGACACACAGCGACATCTCGGAGGCCCCGGATGAACCGTCTCATTTTCAATTAAAATACATCTTTGAATTGAAATTTGGATGAAATACAGGGTCATGAAAAATCGAAGAGTGTGGAAAATAGGATTACAACTATCTCGGCAACAAATTATCTGATCAACTTCATTCTTTATGCAAAATTTATGTTTTTTTATTGTCTTTTATATTCACTCCTTAAAATAAACCATTTCGAAAATTTTTATGTACCTTTTATCAGAAAGAATATTTCGAGAGTCCGAAAAAAATAGTACTGGATAATCGAGGTTACTGAAATTCAATAAGGTTTTTCCCATTATTACATACTAAGTACATACCAAATTTCAAGTCTCTGTGTCAATTTGTTCGGGAGATAGAGCATTTACAGTCACACAGACATACAGACACACAGATGGACGGCAATTTTTTTTTCTAAAAATATGTTTATCGGAATCTCCCGTGTCTGAAACATGTAAATCCGTCAAAAAAAAAAAAAAAAAAAAAAAAAAAAAAAAATCGGTTTTCAAAACGATTACAAGATTACAAGCCCTATAACTACGTATGATGGGAAAGTAAAATGGAATCTTTATAAGATCACTCCTGTGTCTGTCTGTCTGTCCGTCTGTCAGAGCTCTTTTCCTGGTAAACTATGGGACGTGGAAAGTTCAAACTTGGGAACGTTATAAAGGCTTTTTACCCACATGTTTTTAGATTATTAGTCATTCAGAAATATGTTTAGGAAAAATTTAGGGGGCTAATTAAGTTACTTGAAGAATTTTTTTTTCTTTTTGTATATGGTGTGGGGTATCCTGTGAAAGATCTGGTAATACCGGATTTAAAAATATATTTGTTTTAATTTTAGGTATTACATTTTCAGGGATATCGTCGAAAATTCACCGCAAAAATACGTCCTCCCCTCTCCCCTTCCATTTCCGAATCTACTGAAACTAAAATTATGAAAAAATTAAGGGTAGTAGCAGTTTATTTAAACTGGGCAGAAAAACTATAGCGATTTTCCCAGGTAACATAGTTTTTGAGGAAAACGCATTTTCCCGTTATACACAAACTTTACTTTTCGGGTGGTCAGCGGGGGAGTTGACAGGTGCTCGAGGCATGTATCGACACAGAATCAACCAGGGAAATTTGATAATGATTTTCGAAAAAAAGTCGGTAATTAGCCGATATATTAATTAAATTACTTGAAAAAAGTTTATTTTTATGTATCGTGTAGGGTATGTTCGAAAGATCCCTGTTCCGGCTAATTCATGAAACAACTATTTAGCCAGCGAATGCGTAGTTTGAACTCATATTTTCATGTGAACTGAAGAGAAATAATTGTTCTGTTGATATGTAAGATTTCTAGATTTGTTGCATCAAATACTTGGCGCTAATATTCTTTTATGTGTTTTATTGTAATTAAGTGTCATTTGTTCCGTAAATGCAGATTGATTTTGTTTAGATTAGTTTACATTGAACCACACACGTAAGATATTAGAATATATTTATAAAAATAGATTAGTTTTGATTCGAATTCGAAAGAATGGAATAGAGAATCCATCAATCCCGTAACGTCCAACTCAAAAATATATTTGTTTTAATTTTATTATATTTTCAGAGATATCGTCGAAAGTATACTCGAAAAATATCTCCTCCCACCCTCTCCTAATTTCGAATCTACTAAAACTAAAATTATGAAAAAAATCAGGAGTAGTAAGAGTTTATTAATTAGTAAATAGTTATTAATAAATTTAAAGTACTCCCTTTGAGCGCGAGTTATATTCGCAATTGACAATTTTTTTTTTCGTATCGGAATTCTGTCTTTAATAATAATAATAATAATGAAAATACAAAATACAATTCCGAGCATATTCTAATGCAACTAATCTTTTAACCAATTTAATCTGCCTTTTCGTTGACAGATATTAATTTAGCGATAAAATGTGGTATTTCGTAGTTATTCTGATCTTAGGTTAATCTGCTGGGCTTAAGGCTGTTAATCAGTCAACTTCCCGATCCCTATCGCTAATTTTAAACCTATAGGCGTAAGCATTCGTATATTTCAAATATTTCCTCAGGAAATTAGTATTTTTAGCTTCTGTTTTCTGCGAACACTTCTTAAAAGATGTCTCTTTTTTTCTTAGTTGTCAAGATATTTCTAAAATATACACTTCATTTTATGTAAAGTGTTAAAATCTTACTCACAGTTCGTCAGCTTTTAATACATAGAATATTAAATTAAGCATATATTTTAGAAATATTTTGAAAAGTAAGAAAAAGAGAGACAGCCTTTAAGAAGAGTGCATAGAAAACAAGTGGGTAAGTGTGATCAAATATCGCACAAAGGGGTTCGTTTAATATTCCTTTCAAAACACTTTATCCTTTCTTAATAAATCCAACTAAATTTCATTTAGCAACAAAAGTAAAAATTTACTGGTCTATTTTTCTCGTTTTTTCGAATATCTGAACCGGTCCGATAGCGGGCGAAGCCCGCTATTATACTCTGTCATTATAATATCTGTCATGTGGAATAAATGCGATATTTAAAAAAAAATCAATTTCAAAATGAAACATGTTGTATAGAGACCTTCAAAATGTTAAAATATACCAATATTTCCATAATCGGGTTTTTATCATGATTCCTCAAACGAAGAACGTTCAAACGATTCAACGTTTCAACGTTTCAACGATTCAAAAGAACGTTCCTCAAACTCATATATTTACTATTCTCTATTACTCATATAATGATACTCGCTTTGTATCAGTCTCAAACATTTGAAAAAGTCCGTTAAACTTCCAATAGGACGTCAGATTAATTTTCTTCTTAATTCTCCAATGACGTCCTATTAACCTGCTTTCTGTACTTATACATACTCATACTCCTTGTATTATTGAGAAATGTTTAAAAATTTCCGTTTTATTACCAATAGGACGTCCTATTAATCTTTTTTTCAACTGGTGAAACTTTTTATTTCATTTTCATTTTTCACGTGGAAATCTTTGAATAGAAAATTAATTATTGTAGAAAGAATTTTATTGTGGATTTTTAATTGCTGGCAACTGCTATAACGAAAAATGTTTAAATTTGGTAGGAAAAGGGTGTTAGACTTTTGGTTTTTTATCTCTCTATATTAAAATAATACGATATTTTTATTTAATGATTTTCAGCTTCATAGCAGGTATTCAGTTGTAAGTACACGAAATTTCACGTCTGTAAGTTATACAGTTTCCGAGAACCGGCTCTGTGAGGGACAGACAGAGAAGCGGGACGAATAGGGTTTCGTAAGATGAACGAAACCATAAAAAGAAGGTTGATTTTTCTCCATAGACCGTAATGTAAGGAAATTCTTTTGAGTCTTTATGTAAACGAATTTTAAATGCTACACACTTCATTTTCAATACCCAACATACCACAGTAAACCTCAATAGCATATACAGGGTGATTACAAGTGAATATCCCAACTTTACATGGCTATTAAAAGAAAAATAAATAAATACAACCTTGTTGTTTATCGGAAATTAAAACTAACAGATGAAAGTTTAAATTCAACACAGTTCAGTTATAAGTGTTCAATGTGAGCCCTTCTAGAAACACGAACGATATCGAAGCGATACGATAACTCATCCCACATTTTTTTTTTCAGCATGTCTGGTGTGACTCTTTGAATGGCTGCAGAGATGCATATCCTAAGTTCGTCAACGTCGGTTGGTAGTGGTGGAACAAACACTTGATCTTTGATGAGGCCCCACCAAAAAAATCACATGGAGTGATGTGAGTGATGAGTTATCGTACCGCCTCGATATCGTTCGTGTTTCTAGAAGGGCTCACATTGAACACTTATAACTAATAACTTTCAACTGTTAGTTTTGATTGTTGATTAATATCAAGGTTGTACTTTTTTATGTTTTCTTTTAATACCCTTAAAAGTTGGTACATCCATTTGTAATCACCCTGTATATCAATTGCATGGCGACCTGAGTTATATGACAGACAGACAAACCAAATCCATAAACGCTTTTCAATTATGTGGAAAAGTGTTAAAAATTGCTCTGGTAGATTCTATGTGGGAATTGAAGGGATAAATTGTAGGCACACTGCAAAAAAAAAAAAAAAAAAAAAAAAAAAAAAAAAGTGTTGATTTTACAGTATAATACTGGCATCCCAACTGCCAGTATTATACCGAAAAATTAACAGTAATCAACAGTAAAATAAGCAGTAATATGCTACCGCGCATGCGCGGCAGCGTATTACTGCTTATTTTACTGTTTATTACTGTTAATTTTACGTTATAATACTGGAAGTTGGGATGCTAGTATTATACTGTAAAATCAACACTTTTTTTTTTGCAGCGTAGAGTATCGGTCCTCCAAAGCTTAAAATACTCATTGAGTCCATCCATGATCATAGGGAAACGTTCACCTTTTCTTCTGCTTGGAGCTTAGCCACGCTTACTGTCAAAGAGTGCTTGTAGATGAATGCAATAAATTAAGGAGCAGTGACTCCGAAACATCTAAAAAATATAAGGTGGTTTTTTTTATTCTGTCGCCATTAAAGTATCTTTTTTTTTTGTTTCGTCTTTCACACCAAAATGCTTGCATTTTCAGGGCTATTTAGAGGGGCCGGAAACGTATGGATGAAGCAAAAGATCGATAAAAAAAAAAATCTCATATATATGTCGTAGATTGATTGAGAAATCCGGATCTTTACGAAACTCCGGCTCTTTTAGGGTGTTTGCAAAGAGCCAGGCTAATTGGAAAATCATCTCTCTTTTTCCTGCCAGCCTGATATCTTTCAGGCTTTTTGCAAAGAGCCTATGCAAATTTAGGTTAATTGGAATATGACCATTTACTTATCAATCAGCCTGATATTTTTCAGGCTTTTTGCAAAGAGCTTATGCAGCTTTAGGCTATTTGGAATATGACCATTTATTTCTCAATCTGCCTGATATTTTTTAGGCTTATTGCAAAGAGCCTGTACAGCGTTAGGCTAATTGTTTTATTGCAAGAGTCTATGCAGTTTTAGACTATTTGGAATATAACTATTTATTTCTCAATCAGCCTGATGTTTTTAAAGCTTACTGCAAACAGCCTGTACTGCGGTAGGCTAATTGTTTTATTGCAAGAGTCTAAGCAGTTTTAGGCTAGTAGGAATATGACCATTTATTTCCCAATCAGCCTGTATTGTTTTAGGCTTATTGCAGAGAACCTATACAGCGTTAGGCTAATGGAAAAACGATTTGTTTTCTCAATTAGCCTGATTTTTTCAGACTTATTGCAATGAACCTACGCAGTTGTACGCTAATTAGAAAATAACCAGCTCTCTGTCCAGACATCCCGTCTAGAGTCCTACCAGAACTCGAAAATTTCATTTGAAGTCAAGCCGCAACCCGACCTGAACCAGAAAAAATAAATTCCATCGACTCGCAGGGTTCTGCGTCAATTCGTCGCGCACAATTCATCGCGGAACAATTCATCGCGCACAATCCATCGCAGCGTCAATTCGTCGCGGCGTCAATTCGTCGTGGTGTAAATTCATCGCGACGTCAACTCGTCGCAACGAAAATGTTTTTGAAGGCTATAATGATAAAATAAAGACAATTTAGTAAAAATGTTTAATGATAAATACTTTTTTAGATATAGAGAATAATAACTAACAATTTACATGCGATTATACCTAAAAAATAAATTATTATTAAATAATTTTATCATCGGCCTTCAAAAACATTTCCGTTGCGACGAATTGACACCACGACGAATTGACCCTGCAATGAATTGTGCACGATGAATTGTTCCGCGATGAATTGTGCTCAACGAATTGACGCGACACCGACCCGCATCCTGATTCGAAGCCGACAAAATGATTTTCATCCACCGGCAACAGACAAACCGAAGTTACAAACACTTTTGAACTATATTGGAAAGTGTTAAAAAGAGAGAGAGAAAGAAAGAGTTGGTAAAATTTTCAATTTGTATTCGGCCCCCTATGCAAAATATACATTCTTATTATATTTATTCGGACATTTATACATTCTTATATTTATTCAGAAAGACTATGTTATTAAGAGTCTAATGACATCTTCTTTATGATTTTTTTGCAATTTATTTTTTAAACTTTACAGTACAATTCAAGTTACGATTGATATTACATAATAATAAAATTACATATTCGAACTTTATTTAAAATGAATATTTTATACACAATAAAAATAAATGAAATAATTGAACATAACAATTAACATAACATATATGCTTTTCCTATTTTCTTCACACTAAAGCTTTATTTTAATTTAAATTATACAGATATATTCTTCCTTTTGTCATTTTTAACATTTTCCAACATAGTTGAAAAGTGTTTATGAATTCGGTTTGCCTGTCTGTCTCCTGTCTGTCTGTGCTTTAACTCATGCAAATCTACTCGAATTTCTATGTAATTGATATATGTTATTGAGATACACTATACCATGTTCGCTACTGAAAATGGAGTATATAGTTCGTTCATTTATAGTTCGTTTACAGGACACTCAAAAGAGTTTCGTTACATTATGGTCTATGGGGAAAATCGTTTGTAGTGTATTTTAAGGACGTTAGACTATTTCAAGCATATCGAAATTGATATATATCACTGAGGGGCACTACAAGATGTTTATTATAGAATATGGTGTGCATAGCATACATCGTACATTTAAAACGGCACACAAAAGAATTTAGTTTCAGTAATTACTGTCTATGTGTAATAATTGCTGGAAGTGTGGTTTCAATTGTGGTATGCGGTTTTCAATTTAACTAAGTTTTTGCATATTACTTGGCGTGGATAAATTTATAGATCATATACAGGACTGCACAAAATAATTCGAGTAAATTTTAGTTTATTGACAGAAATTGCTGGAGGCTAAAGTTTCTATTGTGTTGTGCTTTTCTGAATTAAACTGAATTTTTTCATACTATGTAGTATATAGACACATCTATAGATCATATACAGGTATTCACAAAAAAAAAAAATATATATTTCCGACTATAGATGGTATTTGCTGAAATTGGGTTTTCAAATGTGTTATGGGTTTTCCAAATTATAACTTACTAGCAAGCTACGCCCGCTACGCCCGCTACGCTGGTCAGTTTATCTTAACGCACCTTTAATCAAACGAAATATTGACCTTGAATTTGACCTTGTGTTTTAAAACCATATGGACCTTTACTTAAAATGTCCTTCTGCATTTCTGAAAACGATACGAACGCCATTGAGTTATTACATTTTTAAAGAAGTTACAATTTTAATGAAGTTACAATACTTCAAATATAATGAAATTGATACGCCTCACTGAGGTGGACTAAAATATGCTATTTGTCGAGAATTAAATAAAAATCATGCACTCGTGACATCATAATTCACTTTTATATTTTAATAAGGCTACTTTATTTTTATATTTTATAAAGCTGTAATAAAGCTACTATAATTTGTGTCTCGTGCTATAGTCGGTATACATACGTCAGGACACATTGGCGTTATCATTATCTTTTTATGCGTGGAGGTTTCGCTATGGTACTCTATTGTAAAATTTGTTAATTTTTGAAATTCAATATCTGAAAAACAGCATAATCATTAAATTTGAAATTTATGTCAAGAAAAATACAATTTTTTACCTTTCTAACGCAGTTTGTCTAACAATTTTTTGACAAATACTTTTAGAGCTATTCATTTTTTCAGTAACTTCAAATGTTTCATTTTCCGAGATTAATCTGTGGCAACGATTACCGAAAATCCCAGTCGTCAGCAACACATAGCTTTTTATTAAAGAGGATAAAGAGGAAGAGGATGCTGCAAAAAATAGTGTTGATTTTACAGTATTAATACTGGTACTCCAGCTGCCAGTATTATATTGTAAAATCAACACTTTTTTTATAGTGTAAACATCATCTTTCACCTTATTAACGGTGAAGTTTTATTACAGTGTTCTGAATGTGTTGGAATGTGTTTCGTATTCTATTTTTGACGCATGATTTTTCTTTCTTGTTTCATTTAGTAAAGTCCTCAATGGTTTGGATCTTTTCTATTCTTTTTTCTAGGTTACTACACACATGTATTACACTAAGTTTGAATCATTAGCTTAAAGTTAGGTAATTAATGTTTATTTCGTCATTACAATTAAAACGAAGCAGGATGTACTTTATTTTTAGGCTAAATTGTAACAGGAACAACCACAAATTGAAACAAAATATCACTTCAAAAGATGCCAAAAATGTCTTTGAATAAATCACAAGTATACGAGTTTCTTTTTATAATCTGCTTGCCAATTTACTGTGAAAAAGAGTCACCTCCCAACTATAGTCTTGTGGAGTTTTCATTAAGATTTTGATTTGAACTAGAGTTTTGACAAATGAAATTTAATAATAAAGAAAATTCATGTGCTACGCATTGATTATGAAACTTCCTAATGTTACGAGAATACCAGGGGATACAACTCGGGTTACCGAATTACAGAATACTTCTAGGCTGGGTTGCCAGTTTGGGCTCTATTTTTGGAGGAATTCAGAATTCATATCAGAAATTCCAAATAGTAATTTTTGCTTTAATTAATAATGGACATTTCGTGATTACTTAAAGTAAAAACTCGTTTTTAGAATTTCCTGTATGAACTCTGAATTTCTGAATAAAAAATGAGGCAAAACTGGCAACCCTGCTTCCGTGTACAGAGCATTGATAAAAATCGTTTTTAATTGAAAATTCTAATAGTTTTTTTTTTCATTTAGTAATTTTTCTTAGATTGTCCACTAATTACACCAAAAAGCCTTTTTAATGAAAGTATTCAAATAATAAAATTTAGGATCTAAGCTTGCGTTTCAATCTCGTTTTGCGATCTTCCCAGTACAAAGTTTCAAATTAATTAGTTCAGCATTTTTTTTTTTCATTTTATGATGAGAATACTTTTATTTATTTATTTATTTATATTTATTTATTTATTTATTATTATTTCGGTGGGGGAGGGGGGTTATGATGAAGGTGAAGTAGAAACTCTCGCCAAGCATGTGCAATCAATCTCCGAATATGATAACGCTAACATTTTCTCCTCAGTTTTAAATACTTACTTATATTAGGTGGTCCTGTCGAAATTTGACTGGGAAAAATATAATAAGAAACTGTTAAACTGAACTTATAATAAACGTACAAAAATATTTTCAGTGAAAAATAAACTTTTATTGGCCAGTATAACGCTAAAAATAATTATCATTTTGAACAACAGTTACCTTAATACTATTTCGATTAATTTTGATTACTCAAATTATTGAAAAATTAAACCTTCTTCATATAAGTAAGCAGAGAAATGTAATCAATATTAGTAATCATGGTAAAGCAATCAACTGAATATCTTTATATTTACGGAAAGAACAATTAGCGGGAAAGATTTAAAAAGAGTTATGTTTGAAATTTTTTTTTAAACATAAAAAATGAGTAACTTGAGTTACAGATTTCAAACAAATTTTATTCGAAAGTACATTTTTGTTCTATTCAATGATGAAAAAATTGAAATTATGCGATATTTAGAATAGAATGTATGTGCGATAAAAGCAAAAGCTGTAACACAGATCGTTGCCATTGTCGCTATGACGATAGCGTTAGTGACGGGCAGGATTTTGCTTTATATGTAGAAGATTGTTACGAAATCTTCAGTTTATCTTGTTCAATTCATTAGCAACAACTGTAACTCTTCAAATAATGCGAATATTCGGTGAAGCCGCTAATATTGCAGATGACGGCTGCCACTTTACGCAATAACTTCACTCTTTAAGTCCCAAGTTTTAACAAATGAATGCCTGAGAAACCGTAGAATCCCATCGAAATAGTCCAAAATGCTGGTTTTTTCGTTCCCCTCTTTTGCACTTAGGTAAGTAGTGGAAATGACCCTAATGCCTGCTCCCTTTATTCAAATTATGAGAGGTGTTACACCCCTCTGTTTATCATTGTTCCAGCTACCGAAAAAAACTTGTTTTTCTTTCTGTACTGTCCAGAAATGCCGACACATTACCCCATCCATCACTGAGAGAAACCATCCCCTTGGCAGCACCCTGACCCATTTAAAGGGAAGGAAAATCTTTTCAGCTATCCTGGGCTATTGTGGGTTTCACTGCATTGGGATGATTTCGATCTATTGCGGGATTTAAAAGGTTAACGTAGATAAATCCAATTTATATCTTTATTTTGGCGAGAAAATCTAGTGATTTCATTACAGATAACCTTTCTCTATAATGTGGCTCTTATAAGTCGCAGATGCTTGTTTTCTAGAAAATTCTAGATAAATGTTTATCATTAAAAGTCTCTAAGCCCCCTCCCCCCCCCAACCCAAACTTGCCAAGTTTTCTTCTATACTGGTTAATACATTCTACAGGATGTTCCACTAGAAAGTAGCTCGGGAAAAGGTTGGTTTTATAAAGAAAAAGTACAGCAGGAATTAAAACAAAGCAATTACATGCCACATCTGTATGTTTAAGAAATGAGGACGTCGCAGGATGTGCTGGAAATGTCTTCCTTGGCTTCCAAACACAGATGAAATACATATTCTCGTACTTTTTTTTTTCTTCTAAAACTAACATTTTCCAGGTTTTTTTTTGTGAGAAAATCTAGTGATTTCATCACAGATAACCATTTTGGATAATGCGGCCCTTAAGGGTTCGCAGAGGCTTGTTTTCTAGAAATTTCTAAATAAATATTTTTCATCGAAGTCTCCAAGCTTCCAAAAAACTCATCAAGTTTTCTTTTATACTGGTCAATACATTCTACAGGATGTTCCACTAGAAAGTAGCTCGGGAAAAGGTTGGTTTTATAAAGAAAAAGTACAGCAGGAATTAAAACAAAGCAATTACATGCCACATCTGTATGTTTAAGAAATGGGGATGTCACAGTTTGCGCTGGAAATGTCTTCTTCGAGCTTCCAAACACAGCTAAAATACGTATTCCTTAGATGTACATATTTTCTAAAACTAAAATCCTTGGGGGAAAAAAAATCTAGCGATTTGATCACAGATAGCCATTCACGATAATGCGACTCTTATAGGTCGCAGGGGCTTAACTTAATTGATTTAACAAGTGTCACACGCATAGGCGTAACTAGGGCTATTTTGTGGGGTGGGCACAGGCCCCCAACTTCATAAGTCCTTTGTATGTGTGTATGCGTCCAGTGGCACAGCCCAAGGGGGGGGGGAGGGGTAAAACCCCTTCCAGAGCTAAAAAAAATATTATAATTGCCGCTGATATGAATCACTAGTTAAGCAAATTAGACGCTTTCATGAATCGAAACTAAAGTTAATATTAAGTTTTTTTAGTTTATTTGAAATTCGCAGCTTTGTTGAATCAAATTATATTCAACAAAGTGATTAAATTAGACAGCGAATATTATATTTAAACTGTGGAAGCGTATATTAGATCTTAGATGCACTGGTTAAGTGAAAACTGTCATTTGTTTTGAAAAAGGGTAGCAATTACATTTTTCAGACATCTTACAGTAAAAGAATGATTATTTTGACCGTCATACGCTTTGAGTATTATACAGTGGATAGTTTTTAAATTGAATTTCTGTCTTTGCTTCATGTTCAAAAGGATAATAGACATCAATTTCTAGGAGAAAAAAGAAAAAACAAACATAAAATATATGTTTATAGGTTTTTCTCAGTTTCAGACTTTCTGTTAAGGTCTGCACCGGAGAAATTTCTAGGTTCGAGCGCGACCCGACTTGTAGAAAATTTTTTGCCCCTCAGCCGGGTATAAAAGTTAAAAGTTCGATCCGGATCGTAAAAGATATATGTATGTATATATATTAGGCCGGCCTGGCAAAAAAAAAAAAAGCTAAAAGTTAGACTCGAATCCGGTCTGGGCCATACACATAGTTTATTGGCTCGACCCAGTATAAAAGCTAGAATCTCGGCATGAGCCCGGCCCGGCTCATACAAAAACGTAATTATCCCTTCCCAGCTCGCCTGAATTTCAACAAAAACCTATTTTTACACTGGTATGGTTAAAAATTGTCTTCTACGAAGAGTTCTGACAAAAATATTTATTTTAGTTTTTCTTTTCATGTTGTTTGCATTCTTCGTTTTTTTAAAAAACACTTTGTGCTGAGATATTTATTTTGTTACTGGATCTCGATTTGTTTTCAAATGACTAAGTTGTTATTAATAACTTTAATCCATATTACATGGCTTGGAGACTTAAAAACCTGAAAATTCTTATAGTATAGTAAAAATTTCTAAGACGGAATCTCATAGGAGAACAGAAATATCCGTTATAGGAAAGTTACCTTCTTAGCATATACACTGTTGGTTGTAAATATATTACATTCTTTTCTCACGTATTATTATGTTCATTTTGCATGGATAAATACATTTTTCGGTTTGAAACAGGATTCTGTCATGGGCAGGTTCTTTTTCACACGCTTTATTGTACTTTAATTTTATTGCCTAGAAAATGAACTATTCTTTAAAAAGAAAAAATTGAAAATTTTAATATAGAACAATGACGATTTAAAAATATATGCATTTTTTTGCAAAAATTGTTGGGCCGATCGAAATTTTACTGATTTTTGCATGGGTCAGGTCAGGGTAGGCATGGCCAATTATTTTCATATGGGCTTGATAAAAACAGGATCCGAAAATTTCAACTCGTCTAGACCTTCAGGAAGAATGAATTCCAGTTTCAGCCCTGCCTGGAAAAAAGGAAGCCAGGCCCGGTCCGATTGCCATGAATGAAAATAGGCCGGAGACTGCCCCGTGGGTTGGTCCGGTTTCGGGCCAGGACCGAGCCCAAACAGACCTCTGCATGTGCATCTTGTTTTGTGTTTTTGCTATCAGTTATTTCTAAGACCAAGGTATGTGAGTGATGCAGGTAAAAATCTTTGACAAAGTAAGAATTAAGAAAATGTGCTATAAAGATATAAATGTAAAATGTGTTTTTGATTGAACAGATTATTGTAGTGTTTCATTCGAACAATTTGTTCCTGAGGGGTGGGGGGGACTATATATTTAAAGAGTGTAGTTTATTAGCTAGTAAGGTAGCTCGAAATGTTCTTCAGGCCACGCGTTCCCCGGAGGAAAGAAGCACTGATTGCAATTTTATTGACTTTGACTTACAGGTACATGCCTATGAGCAAGGTTTTCAAAAGAAAAGCGTTAAATATGAAGCATTTTCATAGAATTTATAAAATTTACTATAATTACACACAAACTGATGCTAATTATGCTTTAACTGAAATTAATAAGTAATAAATTAGTTATACATTGATCTACACTTATTAAATCTTAAATAATGCTGCCTCTATATCATCAAAATTATGACATATTGTTTTTCATGTGGACAAAATTACAGTCGTGTTTAAATCAGATAAGAAGTAAAAACTGGAATATCTTTTAGAGTTTTAGCTATAATGTATTTCATTTAAATAAATGTATATATAAGTAGATCCTTTCGCCCTTACTTACAGGGAGGGGCAGAGAAAGTTAAAAAGTACCCTCTTTTTTCAAAATTGTTATTATAATGTATTCTTTTTTACCACAGCCGAAGGCAGGTACAACCTATCTTTCATTCTGAATAGGTGTTTCTAACAGAAAACTAAATATAGATAAATATTCATACACGCAAACATTATACACACATACAAACTAGAAATACAATAAACCCAACAAGTGTGAAAAATTAGCCAGAGCCAGGAATCGAACCTAGGACCACAACATACAAGACTCATGCTCTAACCACTGAGCTACCCCGGCCAATTACCTGGGTCTGCAATTTCTCACTAATAAATTGCAGACCCAGGTACTGGCCGGGGTAGCTCAGTGGTTAGAGCATTAGTCTTGTATGCTGTGGTCCCAGGTTCGACTCCTGGCTCTGGCTAATTTTTCACACTTGTCCGGTTTATTGTATTTATAGCTTGTATGTGTGTATGTTTAGACTTGAATGCAGGCGTTGTTTTTGTGTGATTTAATAGATAAATATTCTCCAACATCATGAAAAAGGTTAAAAACAAATAATATTTAGAAAGCAAACATACTTAACACATAAACAATGTGTTTAAAAAAAAGTAGAACAATCTGTAAAAGGTGGTAGAGCACACTACAATTAAAGATTTTTGTATAGGAAACCATGTCGCGATCCATTTATTTAGTGAAAAATATAGGATATAGGAAGTCAAGTCGAATCCAAGTATTTTTAGAGAACTTTAATAATAATGAAGATATTTTAACGAAATTTTCAGTATACTGTATACGAAATTAGATGTCAAATAAAGTGCTGGAAGTGCACAGTAATTCAGTCAACGATACCGCATTTAATGTCAACTACATCCTAAAATATGGAATACTTAATTTGGCATTGTTTGGACGCGGATTATAATAAATTCTACCTCTTCTCGTGCTATTTTACATCTGACACAAAGCAAAGTAAAGTCTATTGGAAATTTTGCTAAAATGGCTTTATTATTACTAAAGTTAAGAACAAGAATTCGGGATTGTCTTGGAATGAAATCCTATGTATTTCTGATTTAAAAATCGATTCCTGATTTTCTGTACAAAAAATTGTTTGCTGTACTATTCCCTTCCATTTCTTAAGTTTGCCTCCTCATTTTTCAAACACTATATTAATCTAACAGTTTTTTGTTATTCCATTGGTGCATTTTATGTTTTCTAACTCTTATATAGTAAACGTTGCTGAAATGAATTATGGTCAATGTAACTATTGATTCTACTATTCGAGGGAAAAAAATGATTATCACTTCATTACCTAAACTGATTCGATTAGCCGGTGATTCAAGTAACCAGCTACCACCATTATCAACAATTCAACCTCTCCTCCCCATAGAGCAGAATTCTGGCTGCACCCCTGATGCGTGCAAGGTGCAAGAATATTTTAAAAAACATGAAATTGAGACCAAACACGTTAATTTAATGAAAATTTTGACTTAAAATTAGAAACAACTTATTATCAAGGTTATTATTTAGGAATGCCATTGATCAATGGAGCCAACTTTTGAAATATATTGTATGGGCCCAATTTTTTTAAGCAAAATAGCACGGCACGTTTTATTATTTGCTTATGTTATTCGTGAATTCTTTTGCATAATAATGTTAATATTTACTATAATATCATAAATATCAATACAAATTAAAAACACAAGAAGCAAAGCTTTTCAGTCATTTATGAGCTTTATAATTATCAGGATTGGGACACTAAAATATAGATAATGTTCACTCACTGATTTATACTCACTGATCAAAAGGGGTATAGTGGAGGGCATACGAAGTTACTCGCCGTATACATTTTAGATTTTTTTTTTTTTTTTTTTTAATGCTCCGTATACATTCTCTTTCTCAAACAAATCTATAGCATAGTCATTAAAGTTCACATGATTCTAGCATTTACCTTTTGGTTTACATACGACAACAATACTGCTGATCAAGTACATAGGAAATTGAACTGTTGAGAGAAATTTAATAATTATATGTGTACTGAAGAACATTTAGTGCTCTTGATGTCTCTGTTACGGATGTCAATGCTATTTTCCAACGTCAACAAAATGAAATTTTCATAACGAACAGAGGAAAGTGTATTCAACTAAGTAAATTATATCCAAGGCACAGGACTAACGTCCAGGACTCGAACCTGTGTACTTTGGTTTGCCGTACCAACGCTCTCCCTACTGAGCTATCCCGACGATATCCTGGGCTGGCATATTTCACTCTTATTTGTTGTCCAACAAATAGAAAATGAAATTTTGTTTCAGAGATTTAAAAATTTAAATAAATACGTAGTGAAATAAAACAAGGGGAATTAGGTGGGTCAGGGGTGGGCGGGCTCAACGCTAAAGCCCCATGGGCCCATATAAGTCGGCACCACTGCTATTCATTGTGCCATTGAAATTTTTAAGATGACTAGAAGTTCCGATTTTAGGCATAATGTCTGGGTGTCCCAATACATCTCTTTAATGTCCCGGTTTTAAACACAGCACTTAAACTATCACTTCTCCAAAATTCATTTTTTTTAAAAATGAATGTTTTGATTCTTACCGAATTCCACTTCTCCAACAGCAAAATGTTGAATTGTGTCTATTACAGAAAACTGTCTTGAGAAAAATTTTGTGGTTCCGATAGAACGAATACCATATAGATATAATTTATACATGTCTGAAAAATGTATACAACTGAAACCTGTCTAAAATGTAGAAGTTTTCCGATCACTGTAATTTTATGCAGGTAAAGTAAACTGAATCTATTTATTTTAAGAATAAATAAACGGAAAAATTAGAGAAAAATTTTCTTGAAATCATTAATGTAAACTCTAAATTTGTTTAAAAATTCTAAGAAATGTAAGAATGTAAAAAAGAATATTTTGAGGAACGGAAGGAAAAGATTTGTTTTTATTTTGAGGGACGAAACATTTAAATAAGCAAAAGACAATTAATGTTTCCTTTAACTGCAGTAAAAATGATACGTCAGCCTGAGATTCTGACAAGAAAAATTAAAATATGACTTCAATATGACTCACCTTTAATTTACAGTATTCACATAAATCGTTTATTTTAAATGAAAAGGGAGATGTATGATTGAGCTCTTAAGAGGATTGGGGTGGGTGGGTGGGGGGGTACTTCACTTACGCGAAAACATCCAATATTTAGTTTGCATTTTCATATTTTTAAAATGATTTTCTATTTTATTTTTTGCATTGGATAGTTGAGGTCAATCTCTACATAGACCGCATTTTACTTTTTCTTATGTTTTTTTTTTTTTTTTTAATCTTCGAAACCGGTACTGAAAACAATGCGTTTTTAACACTTTCCAACCTAGTTGAAAAGTGTTTAGGACTTCTGTTTGTCTGCCGTATGGCCGTCTGTCCGTGCTCTAACTCCCGTAAATATGCTCGGATTGCTCTGCAATTTTTATATCTTATTGTCATTATCTATAGCATGTTCCCTATTTAAACGGAAGTGTGTAGCACATATAGTTTTTTTACAGGCACACTCAAAAGAATTCCGTTACATTGCGGTCTATGGGGAAAAATCATTTGCGGTTTATTTAAATAATGTTTCACTGTTTTAAACGCATTGAAATATATATATATATCTAAGGTGCATTACAAGAAGCTTAATATGGAATAGGCTGTGCAAAGCACTTATAGTTACTTTACAGGGACAGTCAAAAGAATTCCGTTACATTACGTCTATGGAGAAAAATCGTCTGCGGTTTATTTATAATGTTTCACTATTTTAAACGCATTGAAATTTATATATATCACTAAGGTGCATTACAAGAGGCTTCCTACAGAATACTGTGTGTATAGCAGTCATCGTTCATTTACAGGGACACACAAAAGAATTCTCTACTGTCTGTTAACAATAATTCCTGGAAGTTCGTTTTAAGTTACTGAACGCGATTTTAAATTTAACTCGCTTTTTGTCTATTACGTGGTGTGCATAAATTCTGTAGATCCTATACAGGGAAGCACAAAAGTTCGCGAACACATTTCCGTTTATTGACAGAAACTCCAGAAGGAGAATTTTAAATTGTGTTACGCGTTTCCTAACTGAACTAAAATTTAGCATCCTATGTAGTATATATACAAATCTATAGATCCTATACAGAGCTGAATAAAAGTATTCGGATATTTTTTCGAATATTGTATATGTTGGAAATTCCTGAAATTATGTTTTTAAATATGTTATGCGTTTTCCAAATTGTTTACTTAGATGTTATCTTTCAGCTTATTAAACGGTATGATTCGTAAAATTATTTTGGAAGCGTTGGAAAGTGTTACATAATCTATGCTTGACGCATGATTTTTCGTTCTTGTTTATTTAAAATTCAGTGGATACTCCACTGTTTTATTGCATAAAATCCTCAATTTTTAATATGTGCAAAATATGTTTATAAGAACACAATTTTTAAATTCGATACTGTATAAGTAATAGTCCTTTCAAAAGTTGACATATCACATAAAATAGTGTATAAAATCTTTAAAAAAAAGAAAGAAAAAGAAATCAGAAGTATTTTAAAGTTTAAAAAAATATATATATTCTTAAATTTTAATAGTACATTATAATTTTAAAACTACGATGATTTCTATAGTAGTGGATTGATTTTAAATTTAATTAGCTCCATCAGCATTCAGCAGAAAGAGATTTGATTAAAGAGAACTCACATGGAAAACATTTTTACCTAAAATAATTTTCGCTCAAAATAAATAAATAAAAAAGCTTAAGTTTTACCTTTTTTTCATGGGAAAACAAAAGTATTCTTCAAAATTATTTCTATCACATTTGAAAGGTGCTTATAGAGATGCATCGATTAGTGATTTTGATCCAATAGCGAATATTCGACATCTGTAAACCAGATGCTGAAAATTCGGTAGGCCTAATATTAATGTATTTTAAGATTTAAAAGTATTCAAAAATAAATTTTAAAGTAAATTGTACACCATATTTAACACAAATACTTGTGTTTTGAGGAATGAGTACAGCAATGAGTTATTTTACAAGTAAACTCACACACACACAAAAAAAGAGCTTTCAATTTTTTTTTTTTTTTTTTTTTTTTTTTTTTAAAAGAAGAGGATGATCTTAAAAATTATTAATTAATGAAACGTTAAATTCCATAATTCCTTCTCTAAATTAAAATAAATTTATAAGAGCTTCTTTATTTTAAAATAAATATTAGAATATTGAAAAGAAATTTTTAAGGACATAGAAGGGAAATTTTACTGTTATATAGTGTTATTTGTCAGAAAGAAACAGTAAGTCAGTAAGAAAAAAAAATTCTATTCAATTGGCAACTCGGCAAAAAAAAAAAAAAAAAAAAAAAAAAAACTTATTGCTCCTTTTGATTTATCAATGAAAATTTTAAATGCACCACAGCGAGCGATCATTTTTAGAAGTTGCAAACATACAGGAATTTCCTAAAATTTTGAAAAAAAAAAAATTAAGGTTAAATTTGACAATTTCAAAAATAAATTTCTGTCTTTACCAAATAGTTTTTTTAAAATAATAAATGACTAATTAAAGAGGTTCGAGCAAGAACCTGTTATGTTACATTTTCTCAAAATACAGTTTATTTTTTCGATGAGGGTGTTATGAGATAATATGTCATATGGTAAAGATAAAATACCAATATTTTAATTAATCTTTAAAATCTGATATATTATTTATTAAAAGTTAATATTTTAATAAAAATAACTTAAATATTATTAATAATTTTTATATTAGATAATTAAATGTTGCTAAGTTTTTCTGAGAGAGCTTAGTACTACTCGTTAACTTACTAAATACAAGGTACAAGAACAAAAATAAAATAAAAATTGCAACTAAAAGCTTTCATTTAAATTGTCTCAGAATTTTATTTTTGTTGCGTAACATCTTATTTCACCAAGCCCTTCTATTTATTCAGAATATCAAAGATTGATAAGGAAAAATTTACTCACAAAAAGTACATTCAGAAACATGAAGCAAAGAGCCTTGATCCATGAAGCAGCATGCAGCAATACAAACAAAAATTGCCAAAACTACAGAATTTATTTGAGCACTGATAATTACGCATGCAAACTTGGAAAAGGGAAATAATCCCACACGCTTACAGCCGCAGGCAAATTGCAAAAAATTCGCCCTACCTTAACCCTCAAAGTAAAGCCCCCTGCGATGATGTTCTCATTTACGACTTTTGCCGTATCTCATCACTCAGACAATTAATTGATCAGTAAGTGTCAATTACATCCTGTTTTTTAAATTGGTCATTATTTTGTAAGGAAAAAACCGTTCGGGCACCTGTGCCCCCTACTATCCCCTTCTCTCTCTTATCGGCTCTCACCACAGCAGATGATATTTTTTGACTTAGTTGAAAGAATACGGAACTGGACATCTGGAACTGATTTTTTCCCCATCACCTCCTGACAAAAAAGAAAACCCTCGTTCAGATTTAGAGCTTTCAGATAATATTTCACTTTGTTCCTTTTGGAACCCTATAGACTCCGGGTCATATAACTGTTGCAAAGAATGTAGAAGAGTAATAGGATTTTCTTTGTTGCTTCTTTTATACCTCACATACACACATTTACATATGCGTGCGCGCCGTTTTCGTTACATTAGTTCTCAAATCAGAAGTATATAGTATAATTTATTGGTATAATCATTCAAATATTTGAAAATTAAAATTTTGACCATATCGCAGCATAAAATTTTCACTTGAACTTAAAATTCTGGGGTGGGCACTGGAACTACCTGGGGTGGGCACGGCCCACCCGGCCCCCCCACTAGTTACGCCTATGGTCACACGTATTGCCAGGACAGCGATAATCTGAAACGATTGCTTACGAATTTCTTTACGATTGCTATAATTAAACAATTTTAGTAAGCAAGTTCGGTTTTTAAATTCAGTAATACGGAAATAATAGGACTCCATCTTAAATAGGACGTAATCACCATGGCAACCTAGAATCATTCCCAATCATGGGATATCATTGAATTAATTACGTATGATAGGATTTAATAGAAGAAATAACGTGACTATAATTTGGTCATAGAGGATATAAAATGTCATGTACGTCATGTATGACTATAACTTGGTCATAGATGTTATAAAATGTCATATACGTTATATATGACTATAACATCCTACATGTCAGACAACTTGACGATACATCTCGGTAACTTGACGATTAATCCCCAGAAGCTGCTACAACAAGGAAGTACGATTTAAAAAAAAATCAAATTACTTAATAAATATTTTTATTAATATTTTTTTAAGTTTTGATTCGATTTTCATAAAATTTGAGATGACTCGACAAAATTTTGCAACGATTATATATATTAAATTTCAAACCATTTAGTTGGGTAGTTTTTACATTGTTATATGCGGACAGACGGATCAGACGACGACTATATAGGTGCTACGTATTTATATAATTACGAACGCACCTTAAAAAAAAAAATTACGCTTTTTGAAGTATTAACATGTATGAGATAGAAGAAAATTTTGGGATTAGCACATCCGACTACACTGCAAAAAATAACTGTTGATTTTACAGTATAAAACTGGCACCCAGCTGCCAGTATTATACCGTAAAATTAACAGTATTAAACAGTAAAAAAAGCAGTAATACGCTGCCGCGCAAGCAGTAATACTGTTAATTTTACGGTATAATACTGGCAGCTGGGTGCCAGTTTTATACTGTAAAATCAACAGTTATTTTTTGCAGTGTAGTTTAAATTATCGCGCATTATCTTACAACAACAAGAAGTCGCTACATTCCTGGAAAACCTACTCAAATGAGCCATGACTGTCGTATCTTGTATTTAATTGCAAATAACAATTGAAGTAACGAAGGAACAATTTCTTTTTCGAAATCAAGCAATTAGTCACTCTAAGCACGACGTTTATCCGACGCTTACTTACATCAGAAATTGACTCAACAACTGTCGCACATGTCATTGGCAGGACAGCGATAATTTGAAACGATTGCTTACGAATTTCTTCTTCAATTGGTTCAATTCAATCTCTTAATCCATTCTGCAATTGCCGGTGCGACCGGAATGAACTTGAATCACAGGTGACATGGACTTAGACGATTCTACAAATAGACGTTGCTTTGCGTAACTGTTTTCTATTCTTATACCAAGGCCGCGGCTTTACTTTTCGGCGCCTTTAGTAATCGAGAATGTTTATGCTAAATTACGAAAAAATGATCTGTGGTTCTGAGTGAATACCGTTAAGTAATTCGAGTTCTTTTTTAATCGCCATTTTCTTCTAAAGACTTGAAAACTATTTTAAGATCAGTAACTTGAGTTACAGATTTCAAATAAATTTTCTTTGAAAGTACATTTTTTTTTTGTTCTATTCGACGTTCCAGTTTCAAGTTATATAGAAATAAAAGTTGTGCCTAAAACTAAGTTATTGATACACGCATATAAACTTCAAAATATGTATACTACTTTATATGGTGCAATTTACTGAAGCACCAGTAACAGGGTAAAAAAAAATATATTATATACATAATAGCGCTAAGTGTATAACACTTCGGGAGTGAACTCATCCGGATCCCGATAACCTTTCGTTAAAATCAGCCATTTTATTTTAATTTTAAGAGATTTAATTTTTTTCAATAAAGCTGCATAAGATTAACCTTTTTAGAAAGATTGTGATAAATAAAAAACAACTTGAGTGATGAACTACATCGAAATATGTATGTTTTTCGGTATATCTTGCGTTGAAAATCGTATCACCCAGCAATCAGCTATGGTAAACAATCTGCGATTCATTCCTCTGAGATTCTTTAAAATAGTGACCATGGATGCAATAATTTTGCTCAATGGCAATAAAAAACATCCTATATATTAAAACCATGGCAATATAAAACATCCTATATTTAAAAACTATATATTAAAACGAAAAGGTTATTCTTAAGATCAGTTTTTTCAGTACAAAAAAGACATAAATGCGCATGCGTAACATACATCTGGAAGATATACAGTTTTAGAGTAATCTAGCGTGAGGTCAGGATGGCTGAGCGGTTTAAGGCGCTGGTTTTAAACTGTAGTTCGTTGTTAACAGCAGGGTTCGATTTTCGCCCGGGCGGACTGATTTTTTGTTACATTATTGGCGATAAGATAATTCATTTCTATAATGTCTTATTTTACATCAGGGAAAGTTATATAATTTGTAATTTTTTTATTTGAATGCTTTATAATTAAGTAAATTTTAACACCCAGCAATATTTTATTTAAATTACCAATTTTTATTTAAATTAAAAGACTGTGCATGTAATTATTGATTAAATAAATTTGACTGTATAGTTTAACTGTATAAATTTAACTGTAAAATTTAACACCCAACAATATTTTTTTTAATTACTAATTTTATATTAAAAATATTTAAATTAAAAGATTTTGCATGTGTTATCGATTAAATAAATTGACCTAAATATTTATCTATATTTTGTCTGCCCATTATCAAGAAGATATGTTTATATACTAAGAAAAGTATGTGATTGTTCTCCGTAAAAAAAGAAAAGAAAAAGTAAGAAGGCAAAATATTTATATAAGAACTATAAAAGAAATCACAGTTATATACATTGTTTAACATATAAATAATGTTTTAGAGTCAGACTGGTAAAAATAAAAGCAATGAAAAATTTTAATGGTCGCATAATTAAAAGAATTAAGAAAATACTAAATATTGATATTTAAAAACAACAACAACAACTACAACAACAAACTAGTCGGATGTGCCAATCCCAAAACTTTCTTTTATCTCAATCATGTTAATACTTCTAATTTCGTCCTCACATCGCCAATTAAATCAATATTTTTCTTCATTCTGTTGTACGTCAGCTGCTTGCGAATCATCGGGTTACCGGGATGCAATCAACTGATGTATACTAAACTACGAAAAGTTCTTTTGGCTTGTACCGACCGGAACAGATAGCCTCCCTATTCCTTGGTTTTACGATTTTAGCTAACTTTACTGTAAACACGAAGCTAAAATGCGTGGAACCCAATTAAAGAAGATTCATTCCCAGTTCTCGTCAACATTGAATTTGAATGAGATATCGCCAAATTAGTCTTCTACAGCCAAGTTGGCTTCATTTGTGGCAACCTATTTTTGTCGCCAAATTTGGCGATATTTCGTCAATTGCCGCCAATCTTGGCGAGAATTTGATTTTGGCAAATATAAATATATAGTGTTAAGTAATTTAAGAATAGGAACAATGGTTACAACAATGAAAGAAAATTTGCTGAAACCCTGTTAACTAAAACTCATAAATTAAACCCGTTTAGGATGAATTCTGCTGTCTTGTTTGAAAATATCAACCACCCTAAAATTTCAAACCGCTATATCTCCGCCATTTTTTAATATAGAGACAAAACAAAAACTGCTCCGGATTCTACGGATCAAGGCCGAACATTTAACGGAAAAAACTTTTAGGATTTCTAATTTTTTTTATACATCTTTTTGAATTTGAAATCTTTAAATGGCTATCACAGTGCCCCCTTCCGGCGGAATATCCCCACATTCTAGTAGGACCTGCTGGCTACAGCCAACAGCATATTAAAAAAAATTGGTTTAATTATCTGCATAACATCATACACTTTTCGATGATACAATAGTGAAAAACGAACAAAAATCGCGATGGCAGTACCCCCTTTCGTCGAAATATCCCCGAATTCAACCTGGACCTGCAGGCTATGGTCAAAAACAATTAAAAAAAAATTGGTTCAATTATCGGCATAACTTCATACACTTTTCGATGATATAATAGTGAAAATGGAACAAAACTATCGATCACAGCGCCCCCTTTCGTCGAAATATCCCCAAATTCTGATAGAATCTGCTTGCCATAGCCAAAAACATAGAAAAAAATTAGGTTCAATTTGAAGCATAACTTCATATACTTTTCGATGGTACAATAGTGAAAATGGAACAAAAATATCGATCACAGCGCCCCCTTTCGTCGAAATATCCCCAAATTCTGATAGAATCTGCTTGCCATAGCCAAAAACATAGAAAAAAATTAGGTTCAATTTGAAGCATAACTTCATATACTTTTCGATGGTACAATAGTGAAAATGGAACAAAAATATCGATCACAGCGCCCCCTTTCGTCGAAATATCTCCAAATTCTGATAGAATCTGCTTGCCATAGCCAAAAACATAGAAAAAAAATTAGGTTCAATTTGAAGCATAACTTCATACACTTTTCGATGGTACAATGAAAAGGCACACAGACGGACAGACGGACGGACGGACAGACGGACAGACAGACATTTTGTAAAAACGTGTTTTTCGGAATCTTTGACCCCTAAAACGTGTAAATCCGTCGAAAACCGGAAGTCGAAAAAAATTTCGATTACAATACTTTCTTCTATTATAGATAGAAGAAAGTAAAAACCATTGAAACTATAGTAAATAAAAATAAATGCCCTCAATGACTGCTCATTCGATTAATATTTGTAGTTAGATTCCTGCTAAAAAGCAAGCATAATAGGTTATAAATTACAAGCTTAAAATCCTTTCACTTCATTAGTTGAGTAGGTTGGACTGAGAGCACTATCTATCGCTTTATATGTATAGGAATCGCTTACACAGTATAACAATTCATCAAGTTTTCAATACTTAATTAAGTTAAATGAAACTAATTAAAATTAAAATATATTACTAATATTTCCAGTTGTTTACCGTCAAATCTTGACGGGTACTATCTAGTATTATAATAAAAGGACAGGCCAAATCGGAAACGTGACGGACATTTCCGTTGACTTCATTATGTTATTTTACGAGGCTAACGAAAACGACAGGCTACCGTGGTGCATTCCACTTATTTTTTTTTACAGACCACTAGTGTGACGTGATGCTCTTTTCGTATACCTGCATTGGTGGATTCGAGCATCATGTGACTCCCGCGGTCTGTAAAAAAAGATACATGTAAAGCACCGCGGTAGCCTTTCTTTTTCGTTAGCCTCCGTTATTTTACAGGTGATATTAAATGCAGTAAATAAACATGACAATTATACAATTTTCATTACGGTAAAATATTTTCACAATTCTGTAAAAAAAAAAAAAAAAAAAAACGCACCGCCATATGCTATTTTACCAACAAATTGTTCCAGAGGGATGCAAGAGGTACCGTTTGACAGGCCTATTTTCCGAATATGAGTGCAATTTTTGAAATAGAGGTTATCTACATATTTAAAATTGCACCAAATTTGATTTTTGAAATCGTAACAGCCATTTTTAACACAATATTTGAGTTCCTAAGAATACTAAAAATTTAGAGGTTGTAATTGGCCCATTAACGCCCAATTTTTACACCCAATTTTATATATATACATATATTGTACTGTCCTCTAAAAAAACGTAAAAAAGTGAAATGTTTCCTAAAAAAAACCCACGCTATTACTTCATCAAATACTTCACTAAAGTCATTTTTTTTGTTTTGTTCTGTTTTTATGCACCATTAGAATAATAAAAATATTTAAAAATACCTAAGGAGAGCTTATTTATATTTAAAATAATTTAAACTAACAATAGCAGAATTCTGGCAAAACACGAGCTTCATTTTCACAGATTTTCTTGTTATAATATAATTTTAGAATGATCTATATAAATTTTCCATTGTTTTTATGTTAAACCATTAATATTTAATAAAATACTTCATTTTTAGCTGATTATGTCAGGTATGGGTTTTTTACATCGAACATGGGTCATTTTTTAAAAAAGTGTTTTTTTTTTTTTTTTTTTTAATTTTTGCTTAGTTCGCTGCTATTTTGTAATACAGTGATAAAATGAAAAATACTCAACATTAAAATCTTAGTTAGAACAAGCTGTAAAAATTTAACAATGTTTAATTTTTTTGCATTCTTTATTAGACTTTATACAGAGAATTTTTTTCCAAAAATGGGTTTTTTTTAGAGGACAGCACAATATATACTCCAAATGCTCGTATATGTTCCATATACGTCATTATATACATATTATATATGCCAGATATACATCATATGAATCTTATATACACATACACATGTCATATGCATCATGAAATACCTTAATTGCAAATATAAAATGATGGGAAAACGAATATGTCTCCACGAAGCGGAGATACGTCTTAAGCTGAGATGCATTAACAATTGTCCACTGTAGTCATATTGAGTGTAATCAAAATCTTAAAAGAAAGAAAAAGACAAACAAAGAAGGTTCTTTAAAAAAAATATATTAAAAATAACTCTGTCATCTTTATTTAAATTTTTATTATGTAAAGGAATTCCTAGAATTGTTTATAAAAGGAATTTAAAATGATATAGAAACTTTTTTACAAAAAAAAAAAAAAAAAAAAAAAAAAAAAAAATAATAAAAAAAAAATAAAATAAATAAATAAATAAATAAAATAAAAATAAATAAATAAAATAAAAAAGCAAGTTTTCAAAAACGACTACAAAGTAAAAAAATCAGTCACAGATAGCACTATGCCACTTGATGAAAATCGTCGAAAATGAAATATTTTAAAGATGTTTATTTTATTAACCATTGGGAAAGTGGTTGTTGTTTTCGGTCGAGAATGGATATCTTGACGTCGTCACTTTATTTTTTTAAGCGTTTTTAACGAAATTCTGTAACTTTAGAAGAATTTTTCTTTGAATAGGCAATAGAAATGCATAAAAGCGTTACAAAAATCTTAAAGTTACAAAAAGGATAGATTCAAATTATCAGATATGAAAAAAGTCGAATTCTTTTTTATTCTTTTCTAAAATTATAAAACTCCAATATTAACTGGATAAATAAACTAATGTTATTGGGCTATAAAAAGTAAAAAAAAAAAAAAACCTTTAGTCTTAATTAATTTTAATGGGGCCAACCATTGGGTATTAATTTTGCTTACATGTTCAGTAGTCGGCCACCAGGAGCTGACTACTGAATACATAACTTATTATTATTTTTTTAATTATTATTTTGTTTTTTGTTGAATTTCTAAAAAAGTACTGAACGAATTTTGATGAAATTTAAATCCGCCCAATTCGAGAGTATCGCTTTTCATTAAAAAAATAAAAATAAATAAAAATAAAATCTTACAAATCGTTCGCGTAGTTTCAGAGTAATCGATGAACATACATAAAAAAAAAAAAATACATTGTCAAAAAAAGAAATACATACGCGTCGAATTGAAAACCTCCTCCTTTTTTTAAAGTCTGTTAAAAATTGGCTTTTTCGCCGCGTGGGATTACTTTGAATCATTTCCTGCCACGCCGTTTTATCTATTTTTAAACCTCAATACAATGCGTTCTAAACGGTATTAGTGTTTTTAGCTCTTTTTAAATTCTCCCGTTAGTTTGACTTGATAATTTATCGTGTTTAAAATTTAGCTGATCGTCGTCTGTAAGTGCTTTCACCTCAAAGCCTTCGTTAAATTAGATGGGGGGGGGGGGGGGGGGATCAGACTGCTTAATTGAGTGACTTTAAAGTCTAAAAATAAAATAAAAACTTTTTTTTTTTTTTTTTTTTTTAATTTGAAGGAATTTTTATTTATTTTTACACTTTTTCATTTAACTCAACTTGGTTTTTGCATGTAAAGATGGAATTTTATACAGTAATCTCTCACTTATACGTCGGTGCAAGAGACTAACCAAAAACGACGTATAAACGAGAGAGACGCATAAATGAAATCAGAGTAAAAATTACATTTGAAATAAATGTTAAGACAATATTCCTTTAAATTAAAGTCTAATAATGCTTAAAGTGATAAAAACATAACACGGAATATTTAAAATACCTTTTTAATGTAGATTACAAATGTTTCGTTCACACTATCAAACATGACAGAAGAACCACTGCTTTAGCCAGACAATATAGAAAGGAGCCGTTGCAGATTGATTTCAAGGACAGTAAAATAATTTTTCAATCAAGAGCTTATTTCCCATCCATTATCCGTGAATCTATAGAAATATATTTGCGAAAAGATTGCATTTGCAACGAAGCCGCTTCCTTTGAATTAGCTAAAATTTGGCACGCGATGATCGATAGATTGAAAAAGCAATAAAAATAAAAACAAATAATACTTTTCACGTTTCCCAGTTTGGCCAATTTAAGCACCTGCTAGCCTTGGACATGCGATCACGTGGTTTATGTTTACCATTTTCAAAAATTTGCGAGAATATTGTATTTTTCATTTAGATCCGAAGATGTCACCGATAGTGTGAACGAAACATATGTAATCTACATTAAAAAGGTATTTTTAAATATTCCGTGTTATGTTTTTTATCATTTTAAGCATTATTACATTTTAATGTTAACAAGTGATTGTATTATACTATTTACAATATTCCTCATTAAATAGTTAAACAACATGCAGAATAATGAAAAATACGAATTATTTAGACTGTTAAAGATTTACTAATTCAAATCTAAAATACATACATCTCAAAATTTTAATTACATTCTCTGTTTTTTAAATATTCTAAAACTGAAGTTTGTTTGCTTGATGTCTGTCCCTAAAAATAGCTTTTTCGAGTTCATTGAAACATTACTATGTTGAATCAGATGTATCAGTTCGTTGGGTGTAGTGTTTTTCATTATTCTGCATGTCATTTAACCATTTAATGATGAAATTTGTCTTAACATTTATTTCAAATGCAATTTTTACTCGGATTTCATTTATGCGTCTCTCTCGTTTATACGTCGTTTTTGGTTGGTCCCTTGCATCGACGTATAAGTGAGAGATTACTGTATAAAATTCCATCTTTACATGCAAAAACCAAGTTTCGTTTTCATCAGTAAAGCTTTAATTTCTGCGATTATTTCGCCTATTTTCGTGTATTTCGTGTATTCTTTTCTGCTGTTATAACATTTTCATCAATATCTACAAAATCCTTAAAATTAATCATTCCCCGAGAAACGGGGTTCCATTCTTCATCTAACACCGGTTGATCTTTGCCGCAAGATGCATCATTTTCAAATTTTTTCAGAATGAAACTTGCTTTTGTGTAACAGTTCTCTTAGAAATAGCAGGTGTGAAGTGTGAACAGTGCCTGATTTACGGCAGGGCATTCGGGGGACGAGACCAGGGCCCCCAAATGCTACTGATTATTTTTCAATTATTGGCCAAAACAGTTTTAACTGTCAAAAAACAAAATTGAAATGAAAAAAACAAAAACTGTTTGTCAAAGATTGTCTATGATTTGTTAAAATAACTTCATTTCTTGATGCGCGGTAGCGTATTACTGCTTGCGCGGCAGCGTATTACTGCTTTTTTTACTGTTTAATACTGTTAATTTTACGGTATGATACTGGCAGCTGGGGTGCCAGTTTTATACTGTAAAATCAACAGTTATTTTTTGCAGTGCAAATAGAAACCTTTGCCTAATCTTAATGCTAATTAATCGCAGAATTCTACGATTAAATAAGCTCAGGATTGTGATTGTGAAAGAGTTTTAACACAAAGATTGAATAATCCGCAGCTCTGCAGAATAGTAAAAGACTATTTCTGCTTACTTTTTATCCTGATCAAAATAGCATTAAAGTGATTTGACATGGAAATAAATATAATTTTCAATTTAAGACGGATTGAGCTTGAGCTTGCCCAAACCCGAAGACTGATATAAAAATCGAGCCCGTTTCATCTCCATCTCTTACGTGAGCGACACATTACGTCACTTATAAGTGTTTTGATGATGGAGATGATGGAGATTGGAGATGGGAGGGAAAGGAAATGGTAAATTAGGATTCGTTTTTCGGAAGCAATGGGCTCCGGAGCGCAGCGTTTATGAGCTTCAGTGAATTCTGGACACTATTTAAATATTTACTAAAAACAGAGAAGTACCAGAGCTGAGCTTCGGAGGGCTCCGGCACAAATTAAGCTCTGAATTTGACTAAGCAAACCATTGCTTCGAATGTTAGTAATTTGTTTCATTCCTTGAAAGCCTATTCAAATAAGCGCCTATTGTTGAATCCTTAACTTAATTATAAATAACAGTTGGAATAATAATGAAACAACGTCTTTTTCGAAATCAGGCAATTAGTCACTTCTAAAAACCCTCTAGCACATTTATACAACGCTTAGTTACATCAGAAATTGACTCAAGAATTGTCGCATATGTCTGGCATTACATAGTACTTTGGCAGTGGCGCAGTTAGAATTCGGCTCTATGGGGGGGAGGGAGGGGAAGTGGTTGAGTTATTGTTAGCTAGTGCAGTACTCACCGCTTATGCGAATCATTGGTTAATCGAATCAACATTTTTATAAATTTGATCATAATACTACTTTTTCCGTATACAGCAATCAGTAACTATGTTAGACATGTGTTGCGAATGCTTCCCTGCCGTCTAGCCAAATTTGTTGGTTGCTGTGGTAACCGCTTTTTTTTCTGTTTCTCTGATTTATTCTTTTTCTATGTAGATGTAAATTTGATTTTGAACCGAATGGTCGGTAAAAATGTGAACTCTCAAACGAGGGTGATAAAACCGTAATATCCTATAAATGTTTGTAAATAAATTGTTTATTAAGTATATTTATTTGATTTAGCTGCTGTGCAAAATATTCTTCTACAACATGTGTAACTTTAGATAAAGTTTTGATTTTCATGAAAAGAAACAGAAAATCGTCGCATTTCGCAAAGAATCTGCAATATTAACAAAATGGTTTACATCAACATGATTAATTTAATCATAGCGTTTACTATCTTAAAGTTACATTAAGCAAAATGCACCAAGACAATAACATAAAACTAGTTAATTAAGTTACACTTAATTTAGCCACATTTACTCAAATTGTTTGAAAAAAGCTGAAAGAAGCTTTAAATGGTCGAAGAATATACACACACACACTAAAAAAAAATTGTGTAGGAAACCAGGGTGGCAATCGATTTGTTCAATCAAAAACACGAATGTTTCACTCCAAGCCAAACACGAATTCTTTAACAACAATGAAGCTATTTAAAAAAAAAAAAATCAATAGACTTATCTTACTTTATGTCAAATGCAACAATATCACAAGAATTGATGGAAGCTATCATCACCCGTTTCCAAACAGCGCTGAACTCGGCGGTCCATATTTCGACCGAATACATTTACAGCATTTTTCGTGATTTCGTATTTCGCATAAAGAAAGATAAGACTGTTGAAAATTTCGTTAAATTATTGCCATTATTGTTAAATGTCTGCATAAATATCAGAGTTCTGCTTGAAGTAGATAAACTTTATTTTTGTTCGAATTAAAGGACTGCGACTCTGGTTTTCTATACAAAAATTGTTAGCTGTAAACTCTTGTCTCTTTTATTTTGTTTCGTCTTTTTTGAAACAATCTGTATGTCACAAATATTTTATTATATTTTTTCTAAAGGAAAATAATAATTCCAATAAAATATTTGTGTTTCTATGACTGCACATTTAATGCCACACATTTTATGACTGCATAATACTATTTTTGTGTGGTACTTCCAATTTTTTGATTACGCCATGTTGCTGTCTTTATTTTCCTTCCCAGAATAAACACTAAATTTTCATGGTTGGCAGGGGAAGAGGTCTGTACGGACCGAAATTTCTATGCACGGGCCCTATCTGGCCCAGCCCGTAATAAAAGCTAAAAATTCAAGCCGAAACCTTCCGAAAGCTTTATTGGTCGTGCTCAGCCTGTTATAAAAGCTAAAATATCGACCCGGTGCCGGTACGGGCCGTTTATTTTTTGCGTAGCTTATGAATCCAATCAAACCCAATTTCCGAAAAACATGCTAATAGTTCTTAAACAACATTTAAAGTCTTTTAAAAGAATATTGCATAAATTTTTATATAAAAACTTAAAAGGTACAGCAGATTATATGTCCACACTTTAAGGAATACGGAATAACACACTGTAAAAAAAACCCCTCTCAAATTGACAGAAAAAAACTGTCAATTTTGGTGCCAGTAGAAAACCGTTTAATTTTTAGAAAATATCCATATATTTTCATTGAAACAGTTTTTTACTGTAAAACATATAAATTTTTTTTGTAAAAATGAAAAATTCCACATTTTTTTTTTTTACAGGTAAAAACTGTTTCTCCTTAAAACAGTTTTTCCTGTAAAAAATACTTTTTTGTCAAAATTACAGATTTTTTTTTTTTTTTTTTTTTTTTTTTTACAGTGCAATACTAATGAAGAACTTAGAGACAATTAAATGAACACTCAATGAAAAATTTGTGTAGTTTAGAGAAAAAAAAAAGATGGTTAAAGAAATCATAATTTTAAGACTCTATAAAGAAAAAAAAAAGTATATTTTGAAAAATATTTCTCTGTAATTTATTAAAGATTTAGTTAAGGTGGTTATCAAATTCCCTGCTCAACAACGCGAAACTTTCTGACTAATGTTTAAACGTAAAGGCATAAAATTGACAGTCCTGACCATTGAAGCGATTTGGAATAGATTGGTGTTTTCCATTCTTTAATAAATAAATTACTTATCAAGTTATAAGCGAATGTTGTCACGGGGCGATAGGTTTTTCTCATTTCCTGCGCTGTCATTCGATGACATAGTTTCTTAATAAGAACACCTGCACATTTCATGCGTTTCCAAACAAAAAGGAATTCAGAAATGTGTCAGAAAGTAACTTCTTTGGACAGCCTTAAACAAATGCACTGTAAAAAAAGAAAAACAAAAACAAAAAAAAAACCGGTAATTTTGACAGAAAAATATTGTATTTTTTACAAGAAAAACGTAAGAAAACCAGTTTTTTTCCTGTAAAAGAAAGGGGGATTTTGTAATTTTTACAGAAAAAATCTATATTTTTTAGAGAAAAACACTGTTTTAATGAAAATATACAGATATTTTCTGTAAATTAAACAGTTTTCGACTGGCGCCAAAATTGAGAGTTTTTTTCTGTCAATTTGAGAGATTTCTTTTACAGTTTGTACAATATAAGTATTATTTTCAGAAGAAAAAAAAACTTCGATGTAGGATGGGGCCGATTTCCTCACTAGACTCCCGCCAGGCCTGGAAAGGCCCAGCCGTAGCAGCCGTAAGGCCGTAGGCCGTAAAAAAAGTAGCCCCGGACCCTGCCGACACGAATTTAACGAAAGAAAAATTTCCCGAGATCTAATTATAATAATGGATTATAATTTATTTAGTTATACAGTAAGTCTGTGAAGACGGAATCGTGAGGGACCGGAAGAATTCCGTTTTAAACAAGTTTCCGTCTTGAAAAGTATAATTAGGGTAAATCCAGGTTAAATGCCCATTCGGGTTAGTTGCCCTAGTTACTATATTTCAGCTAGTGGATGTGTGGCAGTGCTAGTGACGTTGTTCTACTCTCAATTGTTACAAAAATGTAGTGGACGAAGGTATAGCGATTTAGTTCTTCAAATGAAGTTATATTCATCAAAGAAGGTAAGTTCGGCTTTTGATTTATGTTATTGTAAAATAGAGACAAGTAGAAGATGAAATATAATTACTTACTAGAGACTTTTCATGAAATATTTAGTGAATGTTGCTGAAACAGGTATCGAGTAATTTGTTAATTAAAGGTTGCAGCCATATTTGTTCCTACTTCCAGAGTTACTGGCTGAGGCATCTATCCCGGATTAAAAGGATACATGCCCCACCTGCATCGGGGATATATGCCTCACTTGTGATGCGGAATAAGACGCCCCATTTATAATTGTCAAATAACTTTTTGTGTGAGAATATATTTTTAAATCTTCAGGAGTGTAAGAAAAAAAATTGTTTCTTCTTTTGGATGACCATGGCCATTTCGGGGGATCCTAACAAGTCAGGGGGCGGTGTTAGTAGTGACAAATTCTCCAATTAAGCAATGATTTAAAAAAAATCATTTGTTTCATTTCAGAAAGTTGGTTCAAAAGATTACAATTCCTCACATTTTTCAGTGAAAAATATTTAAGTATTTGTTATTTATAGCTTTGCTCAGAACATTTTAATTCACACATTCTGAACTTTCCCTCTCTTTATATCAGAATATATTCAAATAGAAATAGAAATACGAAATAGAAATCTAAAATCCCTTAAGTAAATCATTCTCACAGAAATTTCGGAAAGAATATCCCGGGGCACCATACTAAAGGTATAATCCCTCTTTAGGCTTATTTATTTACTTAAATAATATTTAATTATTGTTGGAAAATTTTCTGCCCTCACCCCTTAATTCAAATTACACAAGTTTAACCTTCCGTAGAATATATAAAATATTTTGTACTCATTATTATCAAACATAAAAATCTAACGCATTTAATTTGGGAATTTTAAATTTGTTTCCCGAATTAGTTTTTAGAGTTTCTACATCTAATATAAAAAGAGGTGGGTGTGCGATAATCCCTCTTAGTTTAGATTAAGCAAGTTTTGTTTTCGGTAGAAATATACGATTGGCTTCAAATTTTGTGTACCCATTTATTCGAAGAATTGAGAATAGCCAATATCCTTTTATGTGGGAGTGTAATGCAGGATTAATATACAGAGCCTGTGAGCTCATTTTTTAAAAATCTTAAATTTGATGTAGATAGGATATTAAGGCAAATGCAAATCCAGATTTTGAATTATAAATGTTAATTACCTATGCTTCCTATACTTTTACCAATGGGGCATCTATCCCGATAAAGTAGGGTGGCTAACCCTGACCAGGAAACAACGCCGTTAGTGTGATAATGAAAAAATCTAAATAAGCAGCAATCGAAAGAGCATAGTGAAACGTGTTTTTTGACGCATAAATGAATTGCCCTCATCTCCCCGTTATCGAGATATAAAGTCTTAAAATTTGCTAATTTATTGATTTAATAGGATGGAAGGAGGAGTTATTACGTTTTCAACGTAACAATATCATCAAACTCCAGTCATTTGTCCGTTTCCAGTTTAGTGCGCCGCAATACTCCGACATGATTCGGTATTCTTGATACAAGTGTGGGTTAGTGCAAACTGGGCCACTTCCGTTAGAAACGCCCTTGCAATTTTGTTTTTCGCAGGAGGTGGACAATTGTAATCATTCACTAGAATTAAGTTCATGAAATGTTCTTCTTGCCACTATTTTCTATGCTTCAATCATTTTTTGGTGCTGTACCATATTTGTCAATAGCATTTTTTTGCGGGTTTCTTTCATTTTTATATTACTATATCTAAATATATTTTGTATATTATATTAATCTGATTATTAAAATTTCTGAATCATAACCACACCTTTTCTCCGTAAATTAAACAAAAAAATTAGCAAACTTTAAGACTTTATATCTCGATAACTAGGAGACGAATACAAATTATTTATATGTTAAAAACACATTTCTCTATGCTCTTTCGATTGCTGCTTACTTAGATTTTTTTCATTATTACACTATGGCGTGGTTTCCTGGTGAGGTTTCCTGGAGGTCGTGGTTTCCTGTGATACTACATTAGAATTTGACTCAACAAGCGTTGCGTGCGTATTTGGCTGGATAGCGATAAATTGAAACAATTGCTTGCGAAGTTCTTGTTTAAATCAATCGCTTAATCCATTCTGATAGCGTAGGTGCAACCGTCATTACGTTTGTCTAGACGCAGGTTAAAGAATAGTATAGAATGTGACAAAAATTCATGCATAAATCCGGAAGTTGGCGTACCGCTTCGTATTTTCCCGTCTTGAGACTCTTGGAAATCAAATGCATAAATCAGAACACCCGGCAACACTAATCAAACGTTACACAGTAAGCTGCAACTTTCTTCGTAAATCTATTCAAACGAGCTCCTAATGCCTGATCTTTAATTTAATATATAAATAGAATTTGAAGCAACGAAGAAACAATTTCTTTTTCGAAATCAAGGTACTAGTCACTTCTAGAATGACATTTTTCTGACGCCTACTTACATCAGAAATTGACTCGAAAACTGTTGCACGTGTCATTGGCAGGAGAACGACAATTTGAAACGATTGCCTCAGAATTGTTTTGTTGAATTTAGTCTTGCAATCCATCTTCCAAGCGCCGCTGCGACCGGCACTACCAACGCACGTTAAAGAATAGTATGGAATGTAATTTAAAAAAATAAGAATTCGCATGTTCTGAAGAAAACTAGTCGGATATGCCAATTCCAAAACTTTCTTCTATCTCAGTCATGTTAATACTTCAAAATTCGCTATCACATCGCCAAAAAAATCAATATTTTTCGTCATTCTGTTGTACATCAGCTGCTTGCGAATCGTCGGGTTACCGGGATGCGATCAACTGATGTATACTAAACTACGAAAGGTCCTTCTGGTCTGTACCGACAGGAACAGATAGCCTCCCTACTCCTTGGTTTTACGATTTTAGCTAATTTTACTGGAAAACACGAAGGTAAAATGCGTGGAACCTAATTAAAGAAGATTCAATCCCAGTTCTCGTCAACATTAAATTTGAATGAGAATATCGCCAAATTAGTCCTCTACAGCCAAGTTGGCTTCATTTATGGCAACCTATTTTGGTCGCCAAATTTGGCGATATTTTGCCAACTGTCGCCAAGTTTGGCGAGAATTTGATGTTGGCGAATATAAATATATAGTGATAAGCATATAATAGGAACAATGGTTACAACAATGAAAGAAAATTTACCGAAACCATGTTAACTAAAATTCATAAATTAAACCCGTTTATGGATGAATATACCCTAAAATTTCAAACCGCTATATCTCAGCCATTTTTTAAGATAGAGGCAAAACAAAAATTGTTCCGGATTCTTCGGATCAAGGCCGAACATTTAACGAAAAAAACTTTTAGGATTTCTAATTTCTTTGTACATCTTTTTGAATTTGAAATATTTTAATGGCTATCACATTATTCCCAAATTCTAATAGAACCTGCTTGCCATAGCCAAAAACATAAAAAAAATTGTGGTTCAATTTGAAGCCTAACTTCATACACTTCTCGATGATCCAACAGTGAAAATGGAACAAAAATATCGATCACAGCGCTCCCTTTCGTCGAAATATCCCCAAATTCTGATAGAACCTATTTGCCATAGCCAAAAACATAGAAAAAAATGTTATTCAATTTGAAGCATAACTTCATACACTTTTCGATGATACAATGAGGACGGACAGACGGACATTCCGGAAGTCGAAAAAAATTTCGATTACAATTCTTTCTTCTATTATAGATAGAAGAAAGTAAAAAATCAGGACAATTGGCGTCCCGTATACTGGTTTCTCGGTATGGTTTCGGGACCCCTGATTATTGAAATGTCCCGCATAAATTGGGACACCTGATAACGCTAATCGAATGTTACACGGTTAGCTGTCATTTACATACACTGTAAAAAAGACAAATGTTTCTTAATATACGATAATATAATAGAACTGCGAACGAAAATATGCAACCCCTTTCCAGTTACCCATTCTGAAAAAAGATAAAACTAGTCGTTGGGGGCCACCGTAATACTTACCCATCATGGATATGCGTAATGTAAAATATTAAAATAAAAACGTGTAAACTACTTATAAAATGCATTGCAATTCAAATAAAATCGTGGCTTGATGACGTCACAAACTTTAAAGGCTCGATTACTGAATTGCTTGAAAGAAACATCCTTATAACTCCAAAAATAATAATCCTATTAACTAGCGGTTTATTGCTTCTGATTAAGCGTCAAATTTCCAATTAAAATATATCTTTTAAGTGAAATTTGGATGAAATACAGGGTCATGAAAAATCGAAGAGTGTGGAAAATAAGATTCCAAATATCTCGGCAAGTAATTATCCGATCGACTTCATGCCTTATGCAAAATTTATGTTTTTTTATTGTCTTTTATATTCATTTCTTAAAATAACCAATTTCGAGAATTTTTATATACCTTTTATCAGAACGAATATTTCGAGAGTCCGAAAAAAATAGTTCCGATTAATCGAGGTTATTGAAATGAAATAGGCTTCTTCCCATTATTACATACTAAGTACATACCAAATTGCAAGTCTCTATCTCAATTTTTTCGGGAGATAGAGCGTTTACAGACACACAGACGGAGGGCAAATTTTTTTTTTCTAAAAATATGTTTTTCGGAATCTCCAGTGTCTGAAACGTGTAAATCCGTCAAAATTTTTTTTTCGATTTTCAAAACGATTGGAAGACTTACCCTATACTACGTATGATGGGTAAGTAAAAAAAAAAAAAAAAAAAAAAAAAAAACACTTAAATATTTTTTATTTAAAAATGTGAGGGAATTGCAATCTTTTGAACCAATTTTTTGAAATGAAAAGAAAATTGTTTTTTTAAACCATTGCTTAATTGCAGAATTAATCACTACTAACACCGCCCCCTGACTTATCAGGATCCACCGGAATGGCCATGGTCAACCAAAAGACAACAACAAGTTGTCTTACAAGTTGTCTTACAGTTCTGCGCCCAAGGCTTGTACTCTGCAGACGTCGACGAAATTCAGCCTCTGACTCTGAGTCTACGGAGTAGTGGGGAAATTCTTAATATATGATAATTTTTTATTTGTAAAACATTACACTTCTGGTGCAGACGAAGCTTTTCTCAATATAGGGTGAAACCTCCAGTAACTGACACTTTAAGGTTTTTTTCTTCTCCAAATCACTTTTACAAAGTTTTAAATCTATTACTTACCCATCATACGTAGTATAGGGTAAGTCTTGTAATTGTTTTGAAAATCGAAAATTTTTTTTTGACGGATTTACACGTTTCAGACACTGGCGATTCCGAAAAACATAGTTTTAGAAAAAAAAAATTGCCATCCGTCTGTGTGTCTGTAAACGCTCTATCTTAAAAAAAAATTGAGATAGAGACTTGAAATTTGGTATGTACTTAGTATGTAATAATGGGAAGAAGCTTATTGAATTTCAGTAACCTCGATTATCCGGAACTATTTTTTTTCGAACTCTCGAAATATTCGTTCTGATAAAAGGTATATAAAAATTTTCGAAATGGTTTATTTTAAGGGGTGAATATAAAAGACAATAAAAAAACATAAATTTTGCATAAAGCATGAAGTCGATCGGATAATGAGTTGCCGAGATATTTGTAATCCTATTTTCTACACTCTTCGATTTTTCATGACCCTGTATTTCAACCAAATTTTAATTCAAAGATATATTTTAATTGGAAATGAGACGCTTCATCAGATGCAATAAACCGCTAGTTAATAGGATTATTGTTTTTGGAGTTATAAGGATGTTTCCTTTAAGCAATTCAGTAATCGAGCCTTTAAAGTTTATGACTTCATCAAGTCACAATTTTATTGCAATGAATTTTATAAGTAGTTTACACATTTTTTATTTTAATATTTTATATTATGCATATCCATGATGGGTAAGTATTACGGTGGCCCCCAACGACTAGTTTTATTCTTATCTTTGTTTTTGAATGTATAGTAAAGATACAAAAAAAAATATTGTTGACAAAATTTTGAAAAAAATAAATTTTTATTACTAGAAATTTATTTTTTTCATAAATATGGTCAATATCTCCAGTAACTGACAAGTGACACTATCCCTTTTTTGAAAAACCAATAGTTAAAAAATAAGTTATAACAGTTAAGACAAATAAGTTACCACTAGATGACATTACTTTGCAGAATTTTACAAGAAAATGCTTATTTGAGCTAGATTTCTGCTGAAATGTCAGTTACTGGTTAGATGTCAATAACTGGGGATTTCACCCTAGATATTCTTCCGAAAAAATTTAAAATCCTTATTGTTTGAACAATGACAGAAAGAGAATTCACAATGAAACCCCTGTCACATTAAATGAGGATGCAAAAACGACTTTTCGCTAATGATTACAACACAAGTGCAGGGAATGCGATTTACTTAGCAAGCGAAAAACGGGCGTATTCACGCATCAAATGAATTTAACGATTATCGGAACTGGACTAAGAATGATGAATTTGTTTCAGTGTTACGGCATTTCACATCTTCAACTCTGAGAAAGAATTCATTGTACACTCTAAAAACGACATTTTCAAAACTTAGCAAAAAAAATACTCAAATCTGAGTATGTGGCATAGTCAAAATGACTCCAAATCAAAATGACTCAAGTTTGAAACATATATATATATACTCATTTCTGAAAACATGCACACACTCAAGAATATAACATCATGTGCTCCTATTTGAGTATGTCCATATTTCAAAAATGAGTATGAACTGACTTCTATGTGCTCATTTTTGAGTATGTTCATGTTTCAAAAATGAGTTCGAACTGATTCTAATCATTTTTGAGTATGTCCATGTTACAAAAACGAGTATGAACTGACCTCTATGTGCCCAGTTTTGAGTATGTCCAAGTTTCAATATTCTGAGTATTTCTGGTATTTGAGAATTGAAAGCATTGGTTCGTTCTATTTGAAACAAAAAGTTTCATAACAAAATGAAAACATCGATTTACTCAGATTTGAAAGTGTCATTTTTTTCGGTGTAGTAGGATGAGTTTTCAAACAAAATCATTTATCATAAAGCTTCCATTTTAAAATTTATTATGTAACACTTTAATAAAAATATAATGATGATTTTTAGAAATCAACAAGTAAGTATAAGTTCATGTGAAACGGGCCTCTAGACGTCAGACAGGCACAGGGGCCACGATTTTTTTTTTAAGACGCAGGGGTTATTACAGTAAACGGAGTTTCAGACAATACTAAGGCCCTTATACACAGATTGTTTTACATAAACTGTCTATTGATTAATATGATACCTTTAAAAAACTAGTCGTTGGGGGTCACCGTAATACTTACCCATCATGGATATGCATAATGTAAAATATTAAAATAAAAATGTGTAAACTACTTATAAAATGCATTGCAATTCGAATAAAATCGTGGCTTGATGACGTCATAAACTTTAAAGGCTCGATTACTGAATTGCTTGAAAGAAACATCCTTATAACTACAAAAATAATAATCCTATTAACTAGAGGTTTATTGCATCTGATTAAGCGTCAAATTTCCAATTAAAATATATCTTTAAAGTGAAATTTGGATGAAATACAGGGTCATGAAAAATCGAAGAGTGTGGAAAATAGGATTCCAAATATCTCGGCAACTAATTATCCGATCGACTTCCTGCTTAATGCAAAATTTATGTTTTTTTATTGTCTTTTATATTCATTTCTAAAAATAAACAATTTCGAAAATTTTTATATACCTTTTATCAGAACGAATATTTCGAGAGTCCGAAAAAAATAGTTCCGGTTAATCGAGGTTATTGAAATGAAATAGGCTTCTTCCCATTATTACATACTAAGTACATACCAAATTGCAAGTCTCTATCTCAATTTTTTCGGGAGATAGAGCGTTTACAGACACACAGACACACAGACACACAGACGGACGGCAAATTTTTTTTTCTAAAAATATGTTTTTCGGAATCTCCAGTGTCTGAAACGTGTAAATCCGTCAAATTTTTTTTTTCGATTTTCATAACGATTACAAGACTTACGTATGATGGGTAAGTAATATATGTATATAGCGAGGAAATTTTTATTTTTTTATTTCAAATTCCGGGCCCAATACTTGGATTCTTCACGGTAAAAAAAGACAAATGTTTCCTAATTTATGAAAATATAACATAACCACAAACAAACACATACAATAACCTCTTCATCGTTACCCATGATTACGAAAAGCATTAAGATACCTCAGAAACCAATATATTTTCGAGATTTATAGAATCATTTATAAAAAAAAAATTTTTTTTGCTGCCAGATACAGTATTATTGTTATAATCAGTTGCTTAATTGAATTTATAAATGCAAGAGTAACAGATTAAAATTAATATTAATGTTAATGTTAACGCTGTTAATTTATCATGTTTGTCTGTAAAACGGGTTCGTTGAACAGGAGAATGATAGCAGCCGAAAAAAAATTATATCGGTCGGTTTTAAAATGCTATCAATTTTGAAGTAAACATTTTCATGTTTAACAGACGTATTTTACAGACACGCATGGTACATTAACACCATTAATATTAACACTAAAATTAATATTATTTTAATTTTCATGTTGTAAATCATTGTACTCCTGGCTCAGACAAACCTTTTCTCAATATACATACTCTTCTGAAATTTTTTTAAAAACCTTATTGTTTGAACAACGTGAGGAAGAGAATTCACAATGAAACCCCTGTCACATTAAATAAGGATGCAAAAACGATTTTTCGCTAATGATTACGACACAAGTGCAGGGAATGAGTTTTAGTTGGCCAGCGGAAAAGGGCGTATTGACGCATCAAATGAATTTAACGATTAGCGGAACTGGACTAAGAATGATGAATCTGTTTCAATGTTACGGCATTTCACGTTTTCAACTTTGAGAAAGAATTCACTGTAGTAAGATGAATTTTCAAAGAAAATATTTTATCACTAGCTGACCCGCCCGGCGTTGCCCGAGCCCTTGTAATAAACTTAAATCTCTTAAAAAATGGAACTCTGGCCACGGTCTACGATGGCTTCGGAACCATATACCCGGCATGCTCGTACGCTCTAGAACAACGTTTCTTAAACTGTGGTCCGCGGACCCCTGGGGGTCCGCGAGCTTACAGCAGGGGGTCCTCAAGCCCAATGTTGAATACAGATTATTTTCTTCGTGAGGAATTTATGTAGCTCCGAAGGAGGAAGGATTTGGAACACTAGCGCTTCTAGTCTAGATCATTAATAAGCATAAACTCCCAAATCTGTCGGCGGAGACATTTCAATGCTCTGGAGGTGGAATATGTGTGAAAATATTAAGACTCGATTGATTGAACATGTACATAATCAGTCCTTTTTTCGCATTGCCAAATAGATGATCGTTTAGACATTTCTAATACTGTAAGTTTGATAATTTTCGTTCATAATGAATTTGGTGGTAAGATATGTGACAATTTTTTGCTTCGCAAATCCCTCCCAACTCACATAACAAGTGCAAGCGCTATTCAATTGATTAAACAGTTTCATACAAGAGAAAGAATTAAATTCTTTAAGATATATCGGACGAAGTACATATAAGGTTCGAGCTATGGTATGAAACTTTTAATGGTTTGATCAGCTTAGTTAAAGTTAAGACACCACATGTAGTTTGGGATACACAGTTAACCGTGAGTCACTGGTTGCCAAAAATGCCTGGAGATTTGAAGACTGCATTCAACGAAATTGTTTCAGAAGTAAACCATATCAAGGTTCATCCATTGAATTCAGGAGTTTTTCTTAAATAATGTGCGAAGAAATCATAATCAACACAAAAAGATACTTTTGCATTCAGAAGTTAGGTTGCTGCCACCAGGGTTAAATTGCATTTTTGCACTGCGTCATGAAGTAAGACTGCTTTTAATGGACTCCAAATTCCCTTTGAAAGATCGGTTCAATGATTTCTCTTGGCTTGTCAAGTCGGCGTATTTGACAGTTATTTTTAATTTTCTGAATGAACTGAATTTAAGCTTACAAGGAACTTTGGTATACATTTTCCAAATCCAGAACTAAATAGAATCAATAACAACAAATATTTTTTTTCATAGAATAAATCGACTTAAATATAATATTTGAATCCCTCCCAACATTATTCGATTTCTTACAAACGTCTGTCAACCCAATATCCCCTGATATTATATTCTCGAAAATTTTGTTATACATCTGAAGCACATGAAAGAATCATTAGACTTTATTTTCCTCCCTCAAAGTGGATTCGTAATCTATTACATTTCCAAGAAATTAGGTAAATCAAAACCTTGATTTGGGGCAGGAACAATATGCGGAATTATCATGCGATGGATCCATGAAGAATGCTTTCAAACTATTAATCAATTACTTCCATTCTACACTACATGTTTGGTGAATAGACCTTCTTCACCCTTGTGCACATGAAGAACAACTGTAGAACTTGACGGAATTTCAAACCAGACTTACTTAAACACTGAACGAGATACTGCAGATCTAGTAACAAAAGATAAGCAGCATATTTCTCATAGCAAACAGTAGTATGTATATTTATTTTAACTGTTTAAAAATGTATATCATAATATTTTTTTTATTAATGCAACTAAATTTTTCTAACACCGTTAACTAAATATAGAATATGTCTAATGAAATCCAAATAAGGTGTATACATTTAAATAATTTCTTATCGTATGTTAAGAAAAAAAAATTGTTGGGTGTCCCCGAAATGTATATCACATCAAAGGGGGTCCGCGAGCTCACAAAGTTTAAGAAACGCTGCTCTAGAAAATCTGTTATTTCCCCCTACCACCGCCAGGGGAGCATTCTGTTCTAAACAAACCTCTTTCCGAACGAACTTCTGAGAAAGGTCCCCGCTGCCTACGTTACTGTATAGTAGGCGCACTACAAAATTGAGCTGGTTTCGAGAAGATTGGAACATTATTAGCCCAGTTATTGCAATAAGGCACAGTTAGAGAAAATAACCTTGAGTGAGGTGCCGAGAGGAGGGGATGTTCGAGGAATGTCCTTCAGAAAATGACTAATTAGGAGGCCCACTATGCATTCATAAAAATTCGTTCGTTTTGTTAAGCTAGGAACTTAATTACAAAGTTTGCTTAAACTCTTATTTGTAAATAGTGGTAACCGCTACTCATAAATTTAATTTAATGTTATAAAGGGTGAATATTAAGTTAAATATAATGTTTGGAATCACTTGCGTTGAAATCGGGAAGATAGTTGCTGAGATATAGAAACGGGGCATAGTTAGAGAAAAACCTTGAAGGAAGAGCCGGGGGGGGGGGGGCGGGGAGGGTTGTTCAAGTACCCTTCAGCAAATGACTAATTAAGAGGAGCACTATGCACCTTTCGAAATTCGTTCGTTTGCTTAAGCTAGGAACTTAATTACAAATTTGGCTTACCCACTTATTCGGAAATAGTGGTAACCGCTACTCATAAATTTAGTTTAATGTTATAAAGAGTGACTATTAAGTTAATTATAATGTTTGGAATCACTTGCGTTGAAATCGGAAAAATAGTTGCTGAGATATGGAAACGGAGCATAGTTAGAGAAAAATCCTTGCAAGAGGGGCCGTAGGGGGGGGGGGGGTGTTCAAGTGCCCTTCAGCAAATGACTAATTAGGAGGACCACTATGAATCTTTCAAAAATCGTTCGTTTGCTTAAGCTTTGAACTTAATTGCAAATTTGGCTTACACAATTATTCGGAAATAGTGGTAACCGCTACTCATAAATTTAGTTTAATGTTATAAAGAGTGACAATTAAGTTAATTATAATGTTTGGAATCACTTGCGTTGAAATCGGAAAAATAGTTGCTGAGATATTGAAACGGAGCATAGTTAGAGAAAAAAACCTTGAAGGGAGGGAATGGGGGGAAGGGTTGTTCAAGTGACCTTCAGCAAATGACTAATTAGGAGGACCACTATGCATCTTTAAAAATTCGTTCGTTTGGTTAAGCTTTGAACTTAATTAGAAATTAATCTTAAACTATTATTCGTAAATAGTGGTAACCGCTACTCATAAATTTAGTTTAATGTTATAAAGAGTGACAATTAAGTTAATTATAATGTTTGGAATCACTTGTATTGAAATCTTTAAGATAGTTGCTGAGATATGGAAACGGAGCATAGTTAGAGAAAAAAAAACCTTGAAGGGAGGACGGGGGGAGGGGTTGTTCAAGTGTCCTTCAGCAAATGACTAATTAGGAGGACCACTATGCATCTTTCAAAATTCGTTCGTTTCCTTAAGCTTTGAACTTGCTTAAGCTTTGCACTTAATTATAAATTAATCTTAAACTATTATTCGTAAATAGTGGTAACCGCTACTCATAAATTTAGTTTAATGTTATAAAGAGTGACTATTAAGTTAATTATAATGTTTGGAATCATTTGCGTTGAAATCGGAAAAATAGTTGCTGAGATATGGAAACGGAGCATAGTTAGAGAAAAATCCTTGCAAGAGGGGCCGTAGGTGTGGGGGGGGGTGTTCAAGTGCCCTTCAGCAAATGACTAATTAGGAGGACCACTATGAATCTTTCAAAAATCGTTCGTTTGCTTAAGCTTTGAACTTAATTACAAATTTGGCTTACACAATTATTCGGAAATAGTGGTAACCGCTACTCATAAATTTAGTTTAATGTTATAAAGAGTGACAATTAAGTTAATTATAATGTTTGGAATCACTTGCGTTGAAATCGGAAAAATAGTTGCTGAGATATTGAAACGGAGCATAGTTAGAGAAAAAAACCTTGAAGGGAGGGAATGGGGGGAAGGGTTGTTCAAGTGACCTTCAGCAAATGACTAATTAGGAGGACCACTATGCATCTTTAAAAATTCGTTCGTTTGGTTAAGCTTTGAACTTAATTAGAAATTAATCTTAAACTATTATTCGTAAATAGTGGTAACCGCTACTCATAAATTTAGTTTAATGTTATAAAGAGTGACAATTAAGTTAATTATAATGTTTGGAATCACTTGCGTTGAAATCGGAAAAATAGTTGCTGAGATATTGAAACGGAGCATAGTTAGAGAAAAAAACCTTGAAGGGAGGGCATGGGGGGAAGGGTTGTTCAAGTGACCTTCAGCAAATGACTAATTAGGAGGACCACTATGCATCTTTAAAAATTCGTTCGTTTGGTTAAGCTTTGAACTTAATTAGAAATTAATCTTAAACTATTATTCGTAAATGGTGGTAACCGCTACTCATAAATTTAGTTTAATGTTATAAAGAGTGACAATTAAGTTAATTATAATGTTTGGAATCACTTGCGTTGAAATCGGAAAAATAGTTGCTGAGATATTGAAACGGAGCATAGTTAGAGAAAAAAACCTTGAAGGGAGGGCATGGGGGGAAGGGTTGTTCAAGTGACCTTCAGCAAATGACTAATTAGGAGGACCACTATGCATCTTTAAAAATTCGTTCGTTTGGTTAAGCTTTGAACTTAATTAGAAATTAATCTTAAACTATTATTCGTAAATAGTGGTAACCGCTACTCATAAATTTAGTTTAATGTTATAAAGAGTGACAATTAAGTTAATTATAATGTTTGGAATCACTTGTATTGAAATCTTTAAGATAGTTGCTGAGATATTGAAACGGAGCATAGTTAGAGAAAAAAAAACCTTGAAGGGAGGACGGGGGGAGGGGTTGTTCAAGTGTCCTTCAGCAAATGACTAATTAGGAGGACCACTATGCATCTTTTAAAATTCGTTCGTTTCCTTAAGCTTTGAACTTGCTTAAGCTTTGAACTTAATTACAAATTTGGCTTAAACTATTATTCATAAATAGTGGTAACCGCTAATCATAAATTTAGTTTAATGTTATAAAGAGTGACTATTAAGTTAATTATAATGTTTGGAATCACTTGTGTTGAAATAGGAAAAATAGTTGCTGAGATATGGAAACGGAGCATAGTTAGAGAAAAAACCTTGAAGGAGGTCCCGGGGGAGGGGGGGGGGGATGTTCAAGTGCCCTTCAGCAAATGACTAATTAGGAGGACCACTATGCATCTTTCAAAATTTGTTCGTTTCCTTAAGCTTTGAATTTAATTACAAATTTGGTTTAAACTGTTATTCGTAAATAGTGGTAACCGCTACTCATAAATTTAGTTTATTGTTATAAAGGGTGACTATTAAATTAATTATAATGTTTGAAATCACTTGCGTTGAAATAGGAAAGATAGTTGCTGAGATATGGAAACAGAGCAGAGTTAGAGAAAAAACCTTGAAGGACGGGCCGGGAGGGAGTGGGGGGGGGGGGGGGGGGTCGTTGTTCAAGTGGCCTTCAGCAAATAATTAATTAGGAGGATGACAATACACCTTTAAAGATTGATTCATTTGGTTAAGCTAGGAACTTAATTTGAAATTTGGCTTAGACTATTATTCGGAAATTCTGGTAACTGCTTTCTAGAAATACACCTTGAAGCTTAAATGTAATTAGACCACTATGCATCTTTTAAAATTCGTTCGTTTCCTTAAGCTTTGAACTTGCTTAAGTTTTGAACCTAATTACAAATTTGGCTTAAACTATTATTCATAAATCAATTAGACCCTTGCCCCTCTTTATTCCCGCAAATATAAAAAAAAGAATCTGTTAAATAAAGTTTTCTGTATTAACAATCTCCATCATAATAATAAATGTCATGTAAAAAAAAAAAAAAAAAAAAAAAAAAAAAAAAAAAAAAAAAAAAACCCGACCCTTCTTTAATCCATATTGACACTATTTAGTTAGAAATCCTTATTTATGCATCGCTACTCTGGTTTATTTAATTACTTCTGTGAAGAATCGATGCAACCAACCAGTGAACCAACCAACCCAAGAGAATAAAAGCGTATTTTTTATGAGAGTTCTTTGTGGATATTAATTAATATTTCAGTAAATAATTAAAATATTAAAATTCTGAAGTAATGGTGCAGCAGGAGAGGGTTTGGACTACCTAAATCTAAATTTGCAGCCTTCTAGGTGGGCTAGATTTTCCTAGCCATCGCCAACAGACACACGGATACACACATACACACAGAGCGAAACTTTCTTTTATTAGTATAAGATAGATAAAGCTACCATTTTAAAATTTATTATGTAACACTTTAATAAAAAAAAAATAATTTTTAGAAATCAACAAGTAAGTATAATTTCATTTGAAAAGGGCCTCTATACGTCAGACACGCACAGGGGCCCCGATTTTTTTTAAGACGTAGGGATTATTATAGAAAATGGAGTTTCAGACAATACTGGGGCCCTTATTGTCTTACATAAACTGTCAATTGATTGATATGATACCTTTAAAAAATAGATGTATATAGCGAGAAAATTGTTATTTTGGGGTTTCAAAATTCCGGGCCCAACACTTGGGTATCTTCACGGTAAAAAAAGACAAATGCTTCCTAATCTATGAAAATATAACATAAACACAAACAATAACCTCTTCATAGTTACCCATGATTACGAAAAGCATTGTTTATCTTTAGAAACCTCAGAAACCAATATATTTTCGAGATTTATTGTAGCATTTATAAAAACTAAGTTTTTTTTGCTGCCACTCAATTTCGGAAACGTTTTCGAATAGTTTGCCATAGCATATTAATCAGTTTTCTCAAACCGGAATATCGGTATTTAGGATACTATTATTTCTCAATTAAACATCTTCAGTTGCTTAATTGAATTTATAAATGCAAGAGTAATAGAAAAATATTAATAAATCTATTTTAATACATGGAAAATTTTCCATAGATAATTTCTCACGTCTTGCATTCATAATACTTCAAATTTTAATTGCTTAAAAGGCGTATAGTCAACATAGTGAAAAAGTACCCAAGCTGGGACTCGAACCCGGGTCATCAGTATAGCGCACTGTCGTTCTTGTTTGCCTCAGGGTTGGTGGCTCACGGAAAAATATTCAATCTTGTGCTGCGATTGTAGCCTTGCCAACATGTGATAGTGAAAAGTGGCAGGCTAGGTATCGTTCCAAGTTGTTAAAGCTGTTAAAGCTGTTAATTTATCATGTTTGTCCGTAAAACAGGTTCGTTGAACGTGAAAATGTTTACTTGAGAATGATAACATCCGAAAAATCTATATCGTTTGGTCGATTAAAATGCTATCAATTATGAAGTAAATATTTTCATGTTTAACAGACGTATTTTACAGACACACATGGTACATTAACACCATTAATATTAACACTAAAATTAATATCATTTAAATTTTCATGTTGTAAATCATTGTACTCCCGGTTCAGACAAAGCTTTTCTCAATATAGATACTCTTCTGAAAAAAATTTAAAAGCCTTATTGTTTGAACAATGTCAGTAAGAGAATTCACAATGAAACCCCTGTCACATTAAATGAGGATGCAAAAACGATTTTTCGCTAATGATTCTGATACAAGTGCAGGGAATGAGTTTTAGTTGGCAAGCGAAAAACGGCCGCATTGACGCCTCAAATGAATTTAACGATTAGCGGAATTGGACTAAGAATAATGAATTCATTTCAATGTTACGGCATGCATTTTGCATCTTCAACTGGAGAAAGAATTCATTGTAGTAAGGTGAATCTTCAATCAGGATTTTTTATTATAAGATTCTATATCAAATTTTTTGATACTGGGAATCAATAATGAGGTAAATTTTGAATTTTTATGAGAAATATTTATGCAGATTTCCCTCGATTATTGCGTCAATAAATACCGCGATATTACTTGCAATAATCGAAACATGCATTGAATGTGAAAAATTGCAATAAATACACAACCAACTTTCTCAAAAACATAAGGCTTCTATAAGACTTCATAATGATTCTGTACAAAAATTTTCTGATACTGGGAATCAATAATGTGGCAAATTTTGGATTTTTATGAGAAATATTTATACAGATTTCCCTCGATCTTTGCGTCAATCAATCCCATGCTATTACCGCAATAATCGAAACATGCATGCATTGAATGGGAAAAATTGCAATAAATCCACAACCAACTTTCTCAAAAACATAAGGCTTCATAAGGCTTCTATATCAAAATTTTCTCATACTGGGAATCAATAATGTGGCAAATTTTGGATTTTTATGAGAAATATTCATACAGATTTCCCTCGATCTTTGCGTCAATCAATCCCATGCTATTACCGCAATAATCGAAACATGCATTGAATGGGAAAAATTGCAATAAATCCACAACCAACTTTCTCAAAAACATAAGGCTTCTCTATAACGCTTCATTAGGCTTCTATATCAAAATTTTCTGATACTATGAATCAATAATGTGGCAAATTTTGGATTTTTATGAGAAATATTTATACAGATCCCCTCGATTATTGCGTCAATCAATCCCACGATATTACCGCAATAATCGAAACATGCATTGAATGGGAAAAATTGCAATAAATCCACAAACTTTCTCAAAAACATAAGGCTTCTCTATAAGGCTTCATAAGGCTTCTACATCAAAATTGTTTGATACTGGGAATCAATAATGAGGTAACTTTTGAATTTTTATGAGAAATATTTATGCAGATTTCCCTCGATTATTGCGTCAATAAATCCCGCGATATTACAGCAATAAACGAAACATGCATTGAATGTGAAAAATTGCAATAAATACACAACCGACTTTCTCAAAAACATAAGGCTTCTATAAGGCTTCATAATGATTCTGTATCAAAATTTTCTGATACTGGGAATCAATAATGTGGCAGATTTTGGATTTTTATGAGAAATATTTATACAGATTTTCCTCGATTATTGCGTCAATCAATCCCGCGATATTACCGCAATAATCAAAACATGCATTGAATGGGAAAACTTGCAATAAATCCACAACCAATTTTCTCAAAAACATAAGGCTTCATAAGGCTTCTATATCAAAATTTTCTCATACTGGGAATCAATAATGTGGCAAATTTTGGATTTTATGAGAAATATTTATACAGATTTCCCTCGATTATTGCGTCAATCAATCCCGCGATATTACCGCAATAATCGAATCATGCATTGAATGGGAAAACTTGCAATAAATCCACAACCAACTTTTTCAAAAACATATGGCTTCTCTATAATGCTTCATAAGGCTTCTATATCAAAATTTTCTGATACTGGGAATCAATAATGTGGCAAATTTTGGATTTTTATGAGAAATATTTATACAGATCCCCTCGATTATTGCGTCAATCAATCCCACGATATTACCGCAATAATCGAAACACGCATTAAATGGGAAAAATTGCAATAAATCCACAACCAACTTTCTCAAAAACCCAACATAAATAGCCAATGTAATAATGTACTATGATATTGCTTTTGATGCATTATTGTTAGAAAATAGATAAACTTTTTTTAAAGGTTCAAATCAAGCATAAACAAGAACGAAAAATCCTGCTTCAAGCATAGATTATGTAACACTTTCTAACACTTCCAAAATAATTTTGCAAATCTTTACCGTAAGGTTAAAGATGATATCCGAGTAAACATTTTGGAAAACGCATAACATATTTAAAAATCCAATTTCAGGAATTACCAACAATATTCGGCTAAATATCCAAACTCTTTTGTGCAGTCCTGTATAGGATCTATAGATTTCTATACATACTAAACAGAATGCTAAACTTTAGTTCAGTTAGGAAACGCGTAGTACAGTTTAAAATTTCCCTTCTACAATTCTTTTGTGTGTTCCCGTAAATGAACGATAAATGCTATACTCTAAATATTCTACAGTAAGCCTCTTATAATGCACCTTAGTCAAATTTATAAATTTCAATTTGTTTGAAATATTTAAACATTCTTAAAATAAACCGCAAACGATTTTTCTCCGTAGACCGTAATGCAGCGGAATTCTTTTGAGTGTCCCTGTAAAACAAATTTAAGTGCTATACACACCATATTCTATAGTTAACCTCTTGTACTGCATCTCAGTGATATATATCAATTTCAATATGTTTGAAATTGTATAACATCATTAAAATAAACCGCAAATAATTTTCCCCATGTACCGTAATGTAACGGAATTCTTTTTAGTGTCCCTGTAAAAAAACTATAAGTGCTACACACTTCATATTCAATACCGAACATACCATAGTAAACCTATATAACATATATCAATTGTATGACTATACATATATAGTTACGCGAGTTAGAGCACGGCCATACGGCAGACAAACCGAATTTATAAACACTTTTCAACTATGTTGGAAAGTGTTAAAAACATGTTTAATAAAATAAAATTCAAAATTGTCGACATAAAAAGGTATAAAATTTTCGTTTCATAGAATTTAATTATTGTTTAATATTCGTTAAAAATATCAAACTTTGCTTTACTTGGTTCAAATAGAGTTTGGAGGGACTGAGCCTGATTTCGTTTATTCTGTACATGAAATGAGCCCGGGCCAAACCACCAGTACATGACGATCCTTTCGTCATATATTCTTCGTTTAATCTTGGCATAAAGAAATCACTCCAACCTGAAAAACTTCATTTTATCAATGATCATTATCGTTTCTTATTACTTTCTTCTATCTTTACAAGAAGAAAGTATTGGATTCATGAATATTTTTGACTTCCGGTTTTCGACGGATTTATACGTTTTAGACGGTCCTGAACACGATTCGACTGTTTTTAGAAAATGTCTGTCTGTGACTCTGTCTGTATGGGACACAAATTTTGTGGGCGCGCTCTATCTCAAAAACTTAATTTAATAAAACTTTATATTCAGTTAGTCCCTGATGTAAATCGGTGCTGATTAGTTTTTGGTGAAAATCGCCCGAAAGGTGGCGCTACTATGCTGCATTTTTTGCGATTTCCGCAATAGCTCTATCTCAAAAACAAATGCACTTATTTTCATCAAACTTCAGGTTCAGTCAGACGTTGACATAAATAGATGATGCTTACGTTTTGGTGTAAATTTCCCAACAGGTGGCGCTGCTATACCAGTTTTTTCTCGATTTTTACGATAGCTATATCTCGAGAACTAATGCACGGAATTTCATCAAACTTCAGATTCTGTTAGACCTTGACATAAATAGATGCTGCTTACGTTTTGGTGTAAATTTCCCAACAGGTGGCGCTGCTGTGCTAATTTTTTCATTATTATCACGATAACTATATCTCAAGAACTAATGCATGGATTTTCATCAAACTTTAGATTCAGTTAGATGTTGACATAAGTTGTAGTTGATTAGGTTTTGGTCTAAATCTCCCAACAGGTCGCTATGCTGCATTTTGCAGGATTCACACGATTTTAGCAATAGTCATATCTCAAGAACTAATGCTCGGAATTTAATAAGACTTTAGATTCAGTTAGACCTTGATATAAAATTGTGCTGATTCTTTTTAGTGTATACGAAATCTGTGTGAGATAGAAGAAAGTTTTGGGATTGGCACATCCGATTAGTTTCTAATTTAGAAAAGGATTACCTTGGATGACTAAAAATATGGATTTAAGAAATTTCAAAAATATCGCGTAAATTGAGAAACTTATGATTTACTACAAAATTTAATCATGGCAACCATGTAATTAATTTTTATTTCATTTTTTTTGCGTTAATTATCATCTACCATTGTTTAAATTATTTAATGTGTCTCTCATGGGAAAAAAAATGCTTCTTCTGAATAACTGATAGACATTTCCCTTTCGCAGTTCAAAAATTTAATTTCCTAGTAAAATCCACTAGAATAAGCAATAAGTTAAATTTCGATAACCTAATGAAATTCACCGTAAAAAATTTCAAATTAAGGTGAAACCCCCAGTTATTGACACCTAACCAGTAATTGACACTTGAGCAAAAATCTAACTCAAATAAGCTTTTTGTTGGAAAATTCTACAAAGTAATGTCATCTAGTGGTAAATGAGACCCGTATTACTTTCTTCTATTTTTACAAGAAGAAAGTATTGGATTCATGAAAATTTTCGACTTCCGGTTTTCGACGGATTTATACGTTTTAGAAGGTCCTGAACACGATTTGACTGTTTTTAGAAAATGTCTGTCTGTGAGTCTGTGAGTCTGTCTGTCTGTCTGTATGTGACAAAAATTTTGTGGGCGCTCTATCTCAAGATCTAATGCTCGGAATTTAATAAAACTTTATATTCAGTTAGTTCCTGATATAAATTGGTGCTGATTAGTTTTTGGTGAAAATCGTCTAACTCCGCTGGGTTCCTTTAACCACAACTCTCTCTTTCTGTCCACACATATATAATAATATCAGTTATATAAACAGCTATCTTTTTTGCAGTACAGGGGGACGCAGAAGCTGTCATATTATTTTCAAGTTAAAGAAAATGAAAAAAAAAAGCACACACTTCAAATCAATTCCATAATGACTTTTAACAACAAAAATAACTATAAATTGTTGTTTGTGCTATAGATAGCAACTAAATCTATTCCTCTCCCCTCCCACCGTTAATCGTTTAGTTTATTTGAGTGACAATACGATATTTCTTTTTGCACTTGCCAACTAAAAAGAATCCGCGCACCTGTGTCAGAGTCGTTAGCGACGAATCATTTCTGCATCCTCATTAGAATGACAAAAGTTTCGTTGTAAATTTATTCTATCATTGTTCAAACAATAAGACTTTTCAAAGTTTTAGAAAGATATCTATTTTGAGAAAAACATTATGTCTGATCTGTAAGTCCCTTTTTAGCACTTTCCAACCTAGTTGAAAAGTGCTTATGACTTCGGTTTGTCTGGCCGTCTGGCCGTCTGGCCGTCTGCCGTCTGTCCGTGCTCTAACTCCCGTAAATATGCTCGGATTGCTCTGCAATTTTTATATGTTATTGTCGTTATCTATAGCATGTTCCCTATTTCAACGGAAGTGTGTAGCACTTATAGTTTTTTTACAGGGACACTCAAAAGAATTCCGTTACATTGCGGTCTATGGGGAAAAATCATTTGCGGTTTATTTAAATAATGTTTCACTATTTTAAACGCATTGTAATTTATATATATTACTATAAGGTGCATTAGAAGAAGCTTAATATGGAACAGGGTGTGCATAGCACTTATAGTTACTTTACAGGGACAGTAAAAATAATTCCGTTACATTACGTCTATGGAGAAAAATCGTCTGCGGTTTATTTAAATAATGTTTCACTATTTTAAACGCATTGAAATTTATATAGATCACTAAGGTGCATTACAAGAGACTTACTACGGAATATTGTGTGTATAGCAGTCATCGTTCATTTACAGGGTCACGCAAAAGAATTCTCTACTGTCTGTTAACAATAATTCCTGGAAGTGCGTTTTAAGTTATTGAACGCGATTTTAATTTTAACTTGCTTTTTGTCTATTACGTGGTGTGTATAAATTCTGTAGATCCTATACAGGGCAGCACAAAAGTTCGCGAACACATTTCTGTTTATTGACAAACTCCAGACGGAGAATTTTAAACTGTGCTACGCGTTTCCTAACTGAACTAAAATTATCATCCTATGTAGTATATATACAAATTTATAGATCCTATACAGGGCTGAATAAAAGTATTCGGATATTTTTCCGAATATTGTATATGTTGGAAATTTATGAAATTATGTTTTTAAATATGTTATGCGTTTTCTAAATTGTTTACTTAGATGTTCGCTTTTAGCTTATTAAACGGTATGATTTGTAAAATTATTTTGGAAGCGTTGGAAAGTGCTATATAATCTATGCTTGACGCATGATTTTTCGTTCTTGTTTTCATTTACCAGAGTTCCCCATTCATCATATTTTAACAAATTACACTGGTCGGCACAAAAATCCTTCCTGTAAAAATAATGATTGCTCCTGTAAAGATGTTGTAGACTTGAGTTAGCCGTGAAAAGTGATCTTGAAAATATATAGTGGGAAATATTTAATGCAGGTTCTTTTAGAAAAAAATAAAATAATCCCTTTCTGGAAGAAAGATTGAGTCTAATACATCCATGAAGATTTTGAAGAACTTTTAATAAAAAGCACAAGCACAGCAGCATAAAATAGGCGAGTGGGTGGTGCCTTAATGTTCGTACAATAGACTTACAATCTACATGTTTTCAGGCCGGCAATCAGAGAAGGAAAATGCTGATACACATACGCTGTAAATTTCTTCGTTTACATTTTTTTTGGCTTCATAAATTTGGCGAGAGTGCATGAATCATAAAGTATCCATTAATAAGGAACATATAGCCAAACTAGCAATTTCGCAAAATTAAACACCGCCAATAATTACGTTACTGAAGAATTTTCGCATCCCATGAGAAGTTCCTAGATAGACAAAATAAGGACCGCAGAACATCCTTTTATGATTCACAAAGAAACAGCTGCATATTGAAAAAGATATAACGTACATGAAAAGTAGCAGAGTTAATTAAGAGACCGAAATATTTCTTTTAGTTTTTGTTTTTTATCTGATTTAAGCTTTTGATCGCACGTCAGAACTAAAGATGAGAATTTGCGTGGGAGCAGAAAAGCTGATCTAATTCTTTTATTTGTTCTGAATAAGAACGCAAAGAGCTTAAATAAAATTTATCAAAACTTTAATAAATTAATTATAGAAAGGGAAATTTATTAAAGTAAAAAAAAATAGCTAATTTAAAACTATATGTGATTTCACATCACATATATCTCCCCTTTCACCGGAAAAAAAAAACTGTAGAACGAGGGAGTAGAAACGATCATATGCTCTCGCCAATACATCTTGAATAATAAATTGTCACTCAAAATATAAATTACCACAAAACAAAAAGTAAGAATATATATATAACTAACACATAACAATGAAAACTTGGCACACACCCACGAGCACAAATAATACACAAAATATCTAGAATTATAATGAATTCACAAAATTCCAGAATTCAACATGCATGTTTTGTTTATAAAATGAGGTACCTCTTTATATTTAAATGTCTCATAAACAATCAGCTGCAGCATATGTTATAATATTATGTGTGCACACTAAAATAATTACATAACATAGTCATTTAGACTAGTTATATTACTTGACCTAGATTTTATGTATAAGATATCTTAAACCATTAATATGTAACAAATTGCTTCATTTTCAGCTGATTATGTCAGGTGTGGATTGTTTTCAGGTAACATGGGTCATTTGTTGGAAAAGTGTTTTTTTTTCAAATTCCCGCATAATTGGCTGCAATTTTGTAATAAAATGATAAAATGAAAAATTCTCAACATTAAAATCTTAGTCAGAACAAGCTGTAATTATTTAGGCATGCTCAATTTTTATAAATTCTTTATTAGACTTTATAGTATTTTAAGTACTTAAATTAAAGAAATTAAAGCATCAGCATTATTAATGATTCGAGGTGGAATGTAAATACGTTTAATTGACATTTACTTCACAACACAACATCGAACATAATACAGGTTACAGATACATTTTACATATAACAGTAAACAAACGTTTTACCGGTAATTGACAGAATTTCCGCAGTGGTGCTGCCATCTAGTAATTAGATCAATAACTAAACACCATAATTTCCCCCTCCTTAATTGGGAAATTTACAAGGAACTTTTCTTTTCCTGGTGGATCTTCTAGGTACCTGTTGGAAAAAAGTAGAGTTAATTAAAGTATCTTTAGCATCATCAATAGAAGTATTGGACACCATGGGTTTTGGAGCTGAAGGTATCCCTTTAGAGTCTACTGGAGCAGGATTTGGAGTATTTGGGAGGACACAGTCATCTGGTTTAGGATTTGGAGTAGATGGAACAACAGAGTCATCTGGTTGAGGATTTGGAGCAGATGAGACAACTGAGTCAGCTGGTCGAGGATTTGGAGTAGATGGGACAACAGAGTCAGCTGGTCGAAGATCTGGGACACTAGGAGGCATTAGCTGAGAATCACTTTGATTAACAACTGCATTATCAGTTTTGTGACTTTCTGTACCACTCTCTTCAGAATTTGAATCATTAGTTAGATGTATCTTCGAACCGACATTAGTTATCTGATCAACATGCCTTTTCCAAATATTCGAACCAACTTGAATTCTATAATGCAACTTGCCCTCTCTTGCAATAATGCGACCAATTTTCCACTTGGCTTCTGGAGTATAATTTCTTACAGCCACTTTCTGGTTGATTTGAAATTCTTATACTTTAGAATTGGCCTTTCTCGCATTTTGTTTATCATGCACAAAATTTGTAACGCTTGGAATTATCAAATCTATTTTCGTTCTTATATTTCTCTTTAGAAATAGAGATGCAGGACTTTCCCCCGTAGTAACATGAGGTATCTTTCTATATTGTAAAAGAAAGTTATTTATTTTCTTCTGTAAAGTACCAGATTCTGAAGATAAGGCTTTTAACCCTTTTTTAAGAATCTGCACATATCTCTCTGCCTGACCATTTGTAGCTGGATGGTATAATGCACTAAACCTATGTTTAACCCCATGATTCTTCAAAAATGTCTCAAATTCTTCAGAAGTAAATTGTTTTGCGTTATCAGATACCAGAGATGTAGGATACCCGTATCTGGCAAAAAGAGAAGAAAGACAAGTAATTGTATATTCTGACGTTGTATTAGGAACAATAAAAACTTCAGGCCATTTGCTATGAGCATCAACCACAAGCAAAAGCATTTTACCCATCACAGGACCAAAATAATCTATGTGAATTCTTTGCCATGGAGCTGTAGGCCATTCCCAATGATAAGTATCTACCTTAGGAGGATTATTTTTTAAATTGACACAAGTAGTGCAATTTCGTGCAAGATCTTCAATATCTTGGTCAATCCCTGGCCACCAAACAAAACTGCGAGCTAAGGACTTCATTTTCACTATACCAAAATGTCCATAGTGCAAATCACGTAAAATATGTTTACGGTGAACTTCTGGGATAATTACTCTACATCCTTTTAAAATACAACTATGTTGAAGAGTAAATTCTTCTTGTTTGCCACCAAAAAGTAAATTTTTAGGAATTGGAGAACCAGAAATTAGATGATGAAAAAGTTGACGTAATAAAGGATCAGATTCTGTAGCTACAGCAATTGATTTGGCGTTTAAAGGCAATGTAGAAATTTGGTTAATTTGAAAAAATTCAGATTCATCAATTACATTACTTGAATTTAATTGTGGGGGTAATTCTTCACTACGTAATGGAAGTCGTGAAAGAGCATCGACATTTCATGTTCGGATGTTTTCTTATAGCGAATATCATATTTAAACGCTTTTAAGTATAATGCATATCTTTGCATCCGAGCACCTGAAAGAACAGGAATACTTTTATTTGGAGAAAATATGGACACAAGTGGTTTGCAATCTGTAAATAAAGTAAACCTATTACCATATAAATATAGAAAAAATTTCTTTACTCCAAAGATAATAGCTAGTGCTTCCTTATCCACCTGGCTATACTTTTTTTCTGCATTCGTAAGCGTTCTGGACACAAAACCAATTGGTTTTTCCACGTTATCTGGCATCAAATGCGAAAGAACTGCAGAGATACCACATGGAGAAGCATCTGTTGCTAACACTAAAGGCAATTTAGGGTTGAAATTAGTAAGAACTCTTTCTGAAATAATTTCATTTTTTATATTTTTAAATGCTTGTTCACAAACAGGAGACCAAATAAATTTTACACTCTTTTTGAGCAAGTGATTTAAAGGATGAGCAATTGTAGATAAATTTGGTACAAATTTAGAATAATATGTGACTAAGCCTAAAAAAGCTTTAACTTGTGACACATTAATTGGTCTAGGAGCATTGACAATAGCCTCAATTTTACCTTGCGTTTTATGAATACCTTGCTTATCAATTTTATAACCACAATATGTAATATGGTCAGCCAGAAAAATTGATTTATCTTTATTTATCCTAATATTATAGTCACGTAATCTTTCTAAGACTTGTTTTAGTCTTTTTAAATGAATCTCATCAGTTTCCCCCGTAACACCAATATCATCAATGAACACAGTGACACCATCAATACCACTTAATATTTGTTCAATCGATCTTTGCCAAATTGCTGGAGAGCTAGTAAGACCCATTGGTAACTTTAAATATTGAAATAAGCCCTTCGGAGTATTTATAGTTAACAATTCCTGTGATTTTTCGTCTACAGGTAACTGAAGATAAGCTTGATTTAAATCTATTTTCGTAAAATGTAAGCCACCACCTAAAGTAGCTAACATGTCCTCTACCCTAGGTAAAGGATATTCTTCCACCTTCAAATATTTATTTACTGTAACTTTAAAATTTCCGCATAAACGTATTTTCCCATTTGGTTTTACCACTGGAACTATACGAGTTGCCCACTTACTACTGGTGACAGGTTTAATAATACCCTCATCCTGTAACCTTTGAATTTCATCATTTACTGCATTACGTAGAGCATACGTGACTGTTCTAGCCTTACAAAATATGGGCGTAAAACCTTTTTATAGGTAAAGTTCTGCTTTCAAACCTTTTATTTCCCCTACTTTATCCGAAAATAAATCAGAAAAATCATTTAATAATGCTTTCAATTTATCTGTAGAATTTGCAATTTCATTGACATACGCAGATTTAAAGTCAGTAGGAAAAAAATTAAATGCAGCTACCCAGTCTCTGCCAAATAAAAGTGGGAAATTATCTTCTTTAATTAAATACAATTTAAGCTGTTTAGTAATATTTGCATAAGAAACATCTACTGTTACATACCCCACAGGTGTAAACGCCTCACCCGTTGCCGTTCTCAATTGAACGTCTGGTGGAAAAATTTTATTATTCGGAAAAATTCTCCGAAAACGATTTACAGGTACCGCAGAAATTCCGGAGCCCGTGTCTACCTCCATTTCAGCTTTAGCTTTGTTTTCAATTAAAACCCACACTTTTATAGGAGTAGAACTCTTATCATGACTCACGGATAAAATATCAACCGTCTGCAATACATTTGTTTGTTTCTGAGAATTACTTTTACATACTTTACCTAGATGGCCTCTTTTTTTTACAAATTTTACAAATAGTATTGATATGCTTACACTTATTGGCAAGATGAGAAGGATTTCCACATCTATAACATTGTAATTTATTTTTATTTACTTCAAAATTCCCCTTATTTACATTGTTTATTTTCGGTTTCTGGAAATTATTTGAAATTTTATTCGGTTGAACATTTTTAGAATATGCCAATTTATTAACATTAACATTTTTCTTTTTCAATTCAGAAATATCATGTTCGTTATTTTGCAAAATAATTGCTTTTTCAATGGCTTTCTCGAATGTTAAATCATCTATTTGTGAGAGTAATTTACTTTGGATAGTTTCATTTTTTAAACCTCGCAGAAATTGTTCCAACAAATTTTCATTAAGTGTTTCACCAGCAAAAGCACAGAACGTGGTTAACTTCTTTAATTTTGAAACAAAATCTTGTATCGATTCGTTTTCATTTTGATAAGAATTACGGAATTTAATTCTAGAACAAATTTTATTAGGGGCGGGGCTTAAGTGCTTTAACAGAATATCAACTATTTCCTCATATTTCAGTGCTTCAGGATTTTTCGGAAATGTTAAATCTGACAGCAAATTATACTATTTAGGCCCCATACATGAAATAATGGCGGGTACCTTTATTTTCTTCTTCAACATCATGTAATAAAAAACTCTGTTCCAACCTCTTAACATACGATTGAAACGTTTCGATGGAATCATTGAATTCCTTGAAATTAGCAAACATTATTACTTTTTATTTATTGCAGAGAAGGAAAAAAAAATGTCAGCACTTACCACCCTCGAAATGACGTACGCATTCAAAATATTAATACAACATATTCTCTTGTAGATGCAAAACATGAAGTGTCGCCATTTTGCTCAGTTGGAATTTCTTTTAATTTAAATTCCGGTAAGAAACTTGATTTTCTCGTCGCCATATGAAATATTTTAAGTACTTAAATTAAAGAAATTAAAGCAGCAGCATTATTAATGATTCGAGGTGGAATGTAAATACGTTTAATTGACATTTACTTTACAACACAACATCGAACATAATACAGGTTACAGATACATTTTACATATAACAGTAAACAAACGTTTTACCGGTAATTGACAGAATTTCCGCAGTGGTGCTGCCATCTAGTAATTAGATTAATAACTAAACACCATAGACTTTATATAGAGAAAATTTAAAAAAATGGGTTTTTTTAGAGGACAGCACAATATATGTTAATATGTAAATAACTAAAATTAAATGTTCAAGGTGATCCCGAATTCCTGGCACAAACTTTAATTGTTGGTACAGAACACGGTAACAATCATTTATCGTACAAGAAACCAAGCTCAGAAATCCATTTATTTAGTTAAAATTACAGGGAGTCTCACTCCAATCTGAATTCGCGTTTTCGTTTATAATAGTTAGCAGTAGTGATGATACTTTAAGGAAATCCTTACAATATACTTACAAACAATTCATACAAATATGAGTCTGTTGCGAATTTTGATAAGATATTTTCACTACTGTTAAAGTTATGAACGAAAAGAAATGAACAAAAGCTATGAGCAAAATATCAGTTCAAAAGATGCCAAAAATTTCTTTGAATAAATCACAAGTATACGAGTTTCTTTTTATAATCTTGCTTGCCAATTTACTGAGAACTAGTCGTTGGGGGCCACCGTAATACTTACCCACCATGGATATGCATAATGTAAAATATTAAAATAAAAAATGTGTAAACTACTTGTAAAATGCATTGCAATTCGAATAAAATCGCTGCTGGATGACGTCATAAACTTTAAAGGCTCTATTACTGAATTGCGTAAAAAGAAAACATCCCCATAACTCCAAAAATCATATTAACTAACTGTTTACTTCGTCGGATTAAGCGTTTCATTTCCAATTAAAATATATCTTTGAATTGCAATTGGAATGAAATACAGGGTCACGAAAAATCGAAGAGTGTGGAAAATAGGATTCCAAATATCTCGGCAACTCATTATTCGATCGACTTTATTTTTTATTGCCAAAATTTATGTTTTTCCTTAAAATAAACAATTTCGAAAATTTTTATATACCTTTTATCAGAACGAATATTTCAAGAGTCCGAAAAAAATAGTCCCGGATAATCGAGGTTTCTGAAATTCTATAAGCTTCTCCCCATTCTTACATATTAAGTACATACCATATTTCAAGTCTCTATCTCAATTTGTTCGGGATATAGAGCGTTTACAGACACACACACAAACAGACGGACGGTATTTTTTTTTCTAAAAATATATTTTTTGGGAGGACATTACAAAAGAAGGGAAGACACCAAAATAGCAATGCACGAGACAAATATCAACAAAATAAATTTTCATGATATACTTTTATTGATTTGTTATCCAAGACAGTGAAAATACTTTTTTCATGTTTCCATTTTTTATCTAGCATTCTAAATTAATATATCAATCCTTCATTATTTGTTCTTATTAGAAAACTGTTTGTCGGTAAAATGATACGTGTTGAAACAATTTGGATGCCATGTATAGATTTAGGAAAGCCAGATATCTATTTGTTTCTCAGGGAGGCAAAAATTTAATATTTTTTGCCAACTAGTGTATCTGTTGTTCCGACATCTTTAGAGATATTTCTTTAATCCAGATCTTTTTTTTAGGGTTTCGTTCATCTCATGAAACCCTATTCGTCCCGCTACGTTGTCTGTCCGTCACAGAGCCGGTTGGTTCTCAGAAACTATATAACTTACAGACCTGAAATTTTGTGTACTTAGAGCTGAATACCTACTATGAAGCTGTAAATCATAAAAAAAAAAATCGTATTATTTTAATGTAGGGAGATAAAAAACCAAAAGTCTAACAGCCTTTTCCTATTAAATGTAAACATTTTTTGTTATAGCAGTTGCCAACAATTAAAAATCAACGACAAAATTCATTCTATAATAATTAATTTTCTATTGAAAGAATTCCACGTGAAAAATGAAAATGAAATAGAAAGTTTCACCAATTCAAGAAAAAATTAATGTGACGTCCTATTGGTAATAAAAAGGAAATTTTCAAACATTTCTCAATAATACAAGGAGTAGGAGTATGTGTAAGTACAGAAAGCCGGTTAATATGATGTCATTAGAGAATTAAAAAGAAAATTAATCTGACGTCCTATTGGAAGTTTTACGGACCTTTTCAAATGTTTGAGAATAATACAAAGAGAGTGTCAATACGAGTAATAGAGAAAGCAAGTAGATAGGACGTCAGCAAGTGATTATAACGTCATATGAGTTCAAGGAACGTATTGAATCATGATAAAAACCCGATTATGGAAATATTGATGTTATAATTGCACTATTAATATAGACACTAAATGTGTGGTGATTTTTTTACCCTTATCACATGATAAAATTCTGTAATTTGTAACAAATATATCACGAGGAAAAGTTTTTAATGAACATTTCTATAAAGTGAAATTCTTTTGCTGCAGGCGTGGAAAGTGCACTTTATTAAAACAACTTTGAAATGTTAGTCACACGATTAAGGTACGACATTTCTGCAGAAAAGTACCAGTGCAATCAACAGTTTAAACTGCAATCACAGCTATCCTGTCAAATATTTAACTCCAATTTCATTCTAGAAACATTTCTTGGGCATCTTGCATTCAAAATTGTAGTTTCTTTTAAAGAGAAAAGTCATTTGTGAAGAGAAAAATGCTATTATGCATAAAAATTTGACGAATGTTTTAAGATTCATATTCGAGAAATTAAGGATTGACAACTTCATAATATCAATCAAAACGATGAGAGTACGACAGCTATGCGGAAAGGAACGCTATGTCATCATTTGTTAAAATTGCACTATTAATATTGAAACTAAATGTGTGGCAAGTGCTTTTACTTACTCATCATACGTAGTATAGGATAAGTCTTGTAATCGTTTTAAAAATCGAAATTTGTTTTTTGACGGATTTACACATTTCAGATATTGGAGATTCCGAAAAACAAATTTTTAGAAATTTTTTTTTTGCCGTCCGTCTGTGTATCTGTATGTCTGTGTGTCTGTAAACGCTCTATCTCCCGAACAAATTATTGAGATAGAGACTCGAAATTTGGTTTGTACTAATGTAATAATGGGAAGAAGCTTATTGAATTTCAATAACCTTATTAATTACAATTATCTGGAACTATTTTTTTCGGATTCTCGAAATTTTCGTTCTGATAAAAGGTATATAAAATTTTTCGAAATTGTTTATTTTAAGGAGGGAATATAAAAAACAATAAAAAGCAAAAATTTTGCTTAAAGAATGAAGTCGATCGGATAATGAGTTGCCGAGATATTTGGAATCCTATTTTTCACACTCTTCGATTTTTCATGACCCTGTATTTCATCCAAATGTCAATTCAAAGATATATTTTAATTGGAAATGAGACGCTTAATCCGACGCAATAAACCGTTAGTTAATAGGATTATCATTTTTGGAGTTATAAGGATGTTTCTTTTACGCAATTCAGTAATAGAGCCTTTAAAGTTTAGGACGTCATCAAGCCACGATTTTATTCGAGCAATGCATTTTGTAAGTAGTTTACACATGTTTTATTTTCATATTTTATATTATGCATATCCATGATGGGTAAGTATTACGGTGGCCCCCAACGACTATTTTGCTCATGGCATGATAAAATTCCGTGATTTGTAACAGCGATATCACGAGGAAAACTTTTTACTGAACATTTCTATAAATTAAAATTCTTTTGCTACAGGCGTGTAAAGTGCACTTTACTAAAACAACTTTGAAATGTTAGTCACACGATTATTTTCTGCAGAAAAGAACCAGCATAATCAACAGTTTAAACTTCAATCACAGTTATCCTGTCAAATATTGAACTCTAGTTTCCTTCTATAAACATTACGTGGGCATCTTGTATTTAAAATTGAAAATTTTTAAGAGAAAAGTGTAAAATGAGAATAAAATGATGAAATGTGAGGAATTATCTCACGCTCTTGATTCTTTTCTGAAAACTCAAAAACCATCCGTTATCGAATAGGCACAAAGCAAAAGTGGCTTGTCTCCAAGACGTCAATGGAGTTGAAAAATGGTCCGAGTTCCTGATACTTGTTCCGCCGGCGTTGCTTAAGCACCTTTTGTATTGCATCCAGAAAAGAATTCGCAAGTTTAACAACACAATAAACACCGTCAGAGATTAATTTTCCAGGTAAAACGTATTGCAGTATCTTACGATTCGCCTTGCCTTACCGCACAGGTCGGGAAATAAAAAAGAGGGAAATTAAATACTCTTTTCCATCTTTTTCTCATTTGCATAGCTAAAATGGTATTTTATCCGAATAAATTAGAAATGAGATGAATTCTAAATTTTCTAGAGTCGGAATCCTAAAGAGATATTAAAAGCTTTCATATCGAGATTTTATTTCTTACCCATCATACGTAGTATAGGGTAAGTCTTGTAATCGTTTTGAAAATCGAAAAATTTTTTTGACGGATTTATACGTTTCAGACACTGGAGATTCCGAAAAACATATTTTTAGAAAAATAAAATTGCCGTCCGTCTGTCTGTCTGTGTGTCTGTAAATGCTCCCTAACAAATCGAGATAGAGACTTGAAATTTGATGTGTACTTGGTATGTAATAATGGGAAAAAGCTTATTGAATTTCAGTAACCTCGATTATCCGGAACTACTTTTTGCGGACTCTCGAAATATTCGTTCTGATAAAAGGTATATAAAAATTTTCGAAACTGTTTATTTTAAGGAGTGAATATAAAAGACAATAAAAAAACATAAATTTTGCATAATAAAATGAAGTCGATCGGATAATGAGTTGCCGAGATATTAATAATCCTATTTTCCAAACTCTTAAATTTCTTCCTGATCCTGTATTTAATTCAAATTTCAATTTAAAGATATATTTTAATTGGAAATGAGACGTTTAATCCGACGCAGTAAACCGTTAGTTAATATGATTATGAATTTTGTAGAAATAGAGCATTTAAAGTTTATGACGTCATCAAGCCACGATTTCATTCGTATTGCAATGCATTTTATAAATAGCTTACACATGTTTTATTTTCATATTTTATATTATGAATATCCATGATGGGTAAAGTATTACGGTGGCCCCCAACGACTAGTTTCTTTACGCAATCAATATTGCTCCATTAATACACTGGTGCAAAGAAGGGGTGGTAGGGGGAAGGTAGGGGTGGATGGGTTTGGGATTAAAACCTCTCCCGGAGCATTAAAAAACATATAAAATGTATGAATCCTAAACAGTTTTTAAAAGCTTTCATATCGAGATTCTATAGATTTTATTCCTTTACGCTATGAATAAGGCTCCACTGTCAGCAAAAACGGCAAAAATGTCAGCATAATTTGCTGTAAATTTATGCACCCGAATTGCCAGCATTTTCTGCTGTAACATTTAGCATGATTATAGCGATATTTGTAGTAAAATTAGCATGTTTGAAGCACATTTTGCTGTAAAATTCCAATCATAATGTTATTTAAGACCTATTTTGCAGTCAATTTACAGTAAAATATGCTGGCAATTTGGGTGCATAAATTTACAGCAAATTGTGCTGTAATTTTTGCCGTTTTTTCTTAGAGTGTGGTACAGTAAAACAGAGAAGGAGGGGGAGATTGCGGGAATAAAAATTCCCCTAGAGTATTTAAAAACTGATAAAATGCAAGAATCCTATATAAAGAGTTGTTAAAATTTTTCATATCGAGGTTTATTGATTTTATTCCTTTACGCAATTAATAATGCTTCAACATTTCACTGACACAGCGAAAGGGGAGAGGGGGGCGCAGGTTCGGGGTTACAACCCCTTTTTTAGAGCATTTAAAAACTGCTGAGAGTGATACAGAACCTATAGTTTTAAGAAAAAATATGATGTGTACACTGCAAAAAATAATTGTTGATTTTACAGTATAAAACTGGCACCCCAGCTGCCAGTATTATACCGCAAAATTAACAGTATTAAACAGTAAAATAAGCTGTAATACGCTGCCGTGCAAGCAGTAATACGCTACCGCGCATGCGCGGCAGCGTATAAGCCAAAGTAAAGAAAAACATAAACAGCACAAAATTTTTATCGTTCAACCGTCTATTTCAACACAAAATAAATCAAAGGAAAAGTTAGTTAAGAGCAGTAGCAGCAAAGTAAAGCTACTGCTCTTTCTCATTCACTTTTTCTACTTTTTTTTATAGAATTCTGAAGATTGTAGGAAATGCTCTTTTATGCATAAATGTTCAATTTATTTATTATGGTTATTTGTGCTTTTCATCACGTCGGTGTTTAAGTGTTACATATTTACTAATCACTACACCTTACAAACTTTAGAAACAGAATTTTGCGTATGTTCTCCCCCACAAAAAAAAAAAAAAAAAAAAAAAAAAAAATGTGAATCTAAACTCAGACATTTCTGAAATTCTTCGATAGGAAAAGAATCCTGAATTTTCTTGAATTTTAATCTCAAAGCGTTCTCTAATATTTTTTATCGGTAGTGTATATTTTACTCTCTTACACACGTGAGGAAATTATTGGAGGCGAATCCTTAATTAACGGTTTACTGCTTCGGATTAAGAGTCTCAATTCCAATTAAAATATATCATTGAATTGAAATTTGAATGAAATACAGGGTCACGAAAAATCGAAGAGTGTGGAAAATAGGATTCCAAATATCTCGGCAACTCATTATTCGATCGACTTCATTCTTTATGCAAAATTTATGTTTTTTTTAATTGTCTTTTATATTCACTCCTTAAAATAAGCAATTTCGAAAATTTTCATATACCTTTTATCAGAACAAATATTTCGAGAGTCCGAAAAAAAAAATAGTTCCAGATAATCGAGGTGACTGAAATTCAATAAGCTTCTTCTCATTATTACATACTAAGTACATACCACATTTCAAGTCTCTATTTCAGTTTGTTCGGAAGATAAAGTGTTTACAGATACACAGACATACAGACACAAAGACACACAGACGGACGGCATTTTTTTTTTCTCTCTAAAAATATGTTTTTTGGAATCCCCAGTGTTTGAAACGTGTAAATCCGTCATTTTTTTTTTTTCGATTTTTAAAACGATTACAAGCCTATACTACATATGATGGGTAAGCAAAAGTGCAATGGGAAGCATGTTATCTTTCTGTATTACCTGCAAGTTACGACCTTGTTACGCTATACCGCGGCAGCGTATTACTGCTTATTTTACTGTTTATTACTTTTAATTTTACGTATAATACTGGCAGCTGGGATGCCAGTATTAAACTGTAAAATCAACGCTTTTTTTTTTTTTTTTTTTTTTACACAGTGTAGTGTGATTAGTAGTGTTATTTCACTTCCAGGGTCTCTAGAGGTTGAGGATGTAACTCTTCAATTGATGACTCAAGTTTCAAAAATAAAACTTAATTGAAGTATTCTGAAATAGCATATAGTGAATGATGTAATTTCATATAATACAAAGCGTCATAAAAATGCTACAATGACCCATTTGTGTCATCATTATAATTGAGAAAATTGCACAAGTTGAATTTTTTTTTTTTTTTCAAATCTCTATTGTCTCAGATCTATTTCTATAGATATTTAAAATTCAAAATAAAAAAGCGCAGGGGGAATCATGTTATATTTCTGTATTGCCTGCAGGTTACGGCCTTGTTAAAGCTGCACCATCACTGATCTGTCATGGCTGTGTCTGTCAGTGTCTTCAAAATTTAAATTTTCTTTTGTCTTGCAGCTGTCAGTGTCTTCAAGATTTAAATTTTCTTTTGTTTTGCAGCTGACTCAGCGGAGTTCCCCCTTGAATTGCCCCATTATTCAAACCCGATAGCCATCTGCAACGTACGAAAAACATTCTTCAGCATCTATGTGAGTGATGTGCACATATTAGAACCACGAGAACGCGGAGGGAGAAAAATCCCTATCTTTTTGTCGTTCCTGTAGGTTACGACCTTGTTAGACTGCATTACTAGCACTTTGATGTAATGCCCGTTTCTCATAGAGCATCCCATATTTAACTTTTCTTTTGTTTTGTAGTTAATTCAGCGTTTGTCTATTTGATTCCCACTCAATTATTACTAAGCCGATAATTATTTAAAAAAATTCTTAAGCTTACAAAAAGGTGAGTAAAGTGTGCACATTTGTACCATGGTTAAATTTAATATATGGCAATGATATTTAATTTTATTAAAAATGTTCGGTTTAAAATCACAATATTTTATTTTTAATGGTTATAGTAATTTGTTATTCTTGGATTTTTCTTCTGAAAAGTATTTCTTTGGTTCGAATAAGTGTTATGTGGAATAAAAATTTTATAAGGAATTTAGAATATTTTGAAGCTATCTTAAGGATGTAGCTGTTAAACTGCTGAATCAATTTTAAAAAATAAAACTTAATCGAAGTATTCTGAAATAGCATACAGTGAATGATGTAATATCGTATAGTACGAAGCGTTATAAAAATTCTACAATGACCCAGTTGTGTCATCATTATAATTGAGAAAATTGAACAGGCTGAATTTTTTTTTCAAACCTCTATTGTCTCAGATCTATTTCTATAGATATTTAAAATTCAAAATAAAAAAGAGCAGATGGAATCATGTTATATTTCTGTATTGCCTGCAGGTTACGGCCTTGATACGCTGCACCATCACTGATCTGTCATAGCTGTGTCTGTCAGTGTCTTGAAGATTTAAATTTTCTTTTGTCTTGCAGCTGATTCAGCGGAGTTCCCCCTTGAATTGCCCCATTATTCAAGCCGATAGCCATCTGCAACGTACGAAAAACATTCTTCAGCATCTATGTGAGTGATGTGCACATATTAGAACCACGAGAACGCGGAGGGAGAAAAAAAAAAGGTATAAATAAACTTGAAAATAAAACAGAGCTTAACTGGAATCATGTGTAATAGTTTTTCGCACTGGTCCAAGTCCTGCCAAGGTAAATAAGCTCCGATGAGTTTAGACTGCAGGAAGGGAGTGTACCAGAAGCCAAAATGTTGCCGCCCCTCCCATAAAAAAAGAAGCGGAGGAGAGATGTAAAGCCTTGTTGACAGGGGTTCGTTTTAAAGGGAAGTGGTGTAAGGTATTTTGTGAGGATGAATCAGTGTTTTGGGTATTGGTAATTAATGAAAGTTTTTAAAGGTTCTTCTAATTCATCTTGGAATTACTTTAAAGTAGATATCGACCAAACTTCCGGTTTCGGCGCAAAATCTGAGTTTCGCCGAATATTCGTTTTCGGCGAAACTGCTACCAAAATTTCGGCCTGCCCAAAACTATCTGTATTTCAAAATCTCGTTTATCGTCGTTAACTTATACACGGACATATATATGTACGTTTGTTTGTTAGAAATGTGGTTCAGTACACGTATAATTAATAAATTAATTAGTAACGTAATTAGTTATTATTAAGTAATTATTAATTATTTTTTATTAAGTAATTAATAATTATATGCAGTTATGTATGTATTAATCAGTTTTTTAATTTTTTTGACACTTTCGGTTTCGGTTTCGTCTTCGGCCGAAAATGGAAAGATCACACCGAAATTCGGTTTCGGTTTCAGTTTTAAAAACCTGTTTCGGTCGATCGCTACTTTAAAGTATTAGGAGTCTTTTAAAAGTTAAAAGTTAACGAATTTCTACAGCATGTTATCTTAAAATTTATTAGACCAGCTTGTACAAAATTTTATACTAAAACAACCCAATTCTTTCAAGTTTTGACTTTTAAAAATTAAATGTATCAAAATTTTCTAAATTTTAATCATAAGTAGATGAATATTTTCCAAAACTACACGCTCCAAGCATAACAAACCTATCGCGTGAATTTTTTGGAGGGTAATAGTATAAGGTATTCTGTGCCGATTAATCGATGTTTTGGGTATTGGTAATGAATGAAAGTTTTTAAAGGTTCTTCTAATTCATCTTGGAATTACTTTAAAGTATCAGGTGTCTTTTAAAAGTTAAAAGTTAGTGAATTTCTACAGCTTGTTATTTTAAAATTTATTAGACCAACTTGTACAAAATTTTATACTAAAACAACCCATTCTTTCAAGTTTTGACTTTAAAAAATTAAATGTATCTCAATTTTCTTAATTTTAATCATAAATAGATGCATATTTTCCAAAAATAAATGCTCCTAGCATAACAAACCTAATCACATGAAATTTTTTACCAAAATATAAAATTGACCATGACATAAGCTTATTATGACGCTCTGAGCGATTTTCGCACATTAATAGTTACATTAATACTATCAATGTAACATTGATAGTATTAATAGTTACACTGAAAAAAAAAAATCACATTCTTCACATGCAAGCAAAATGTTTTTTTTTTTTTTTTTTTTTTTTTTTTTTAAATCTAACATTTTATTTCAGTTTGTTCGTAGGAAAAACTGATAGACCATATAGTTAATTAAATATGTATGATTATTAAATAAATAATTAATCGCGTCATTATTTTGTATCATTAATTATTTAATTGCTATCTGTTTCATATATCGATATCACGTATCATTAATGTACAGCTGCCAAACTCCCGTTTTCTGTTGAAGTAAAAAAAAAAATACATGGTGCCATAAAATTTTTAATAAAATTATTTAATAAAGGAACTTTTTTTCAGTGGCATTTATTGGATTTCATTTCTTAAGAAGAATTTCTAGTTCAAAGTGTGTTTATTTTACTTAGCCGATATCCCCCCCCCCCTCCCCAGATGGGTGGCAGCTATGTTAATGTATATCATTAATTCAAATACTCAAAATTCATTAACACCTTTAACAGACAACAAAAATTGTCGATTGAATTAATATTGTTATATTATTAGTTATTTAATAATTACACTCCAATATAGAAAATTCATTACTATTTTTCATTTCATCTGTTTCTTTCCTATATACTTTCGATCTAAACATCATAATATTACCCATTAAAAAATAAAGTGTAATATTAATTATCTAATGGTTACACTAAAATACCGAAAATGCATTAATGTTTTTAATTTTAAGCTAAAAATGTCGGTTTCTTTGTCTATAATTTGTATCTAAACATATGCAATCATGATTCATAAACAATGAAAATATTACTTTGTAATATTATTTATGATATAATTATACAATATAATATTATTAGGTATAAATTATAGTATGCTGTTAATTATTAATGTTTGCGCGCAATTACAGAAAATTCATTTAATTATTTATTATTATGATAGTAATATTAGTATGGTAGGTTACAGAAAATGTATTTACATTTAGAACTTTCTGCTGGAAATGTTAATTTCTTTGTCTGTAATTTGCATCTAAACATCTGAAATCATGATTAATTAACAATACAATAATTTATTTTGTAATATTTTTTGTGATATAATTGTACAATATAATATTATTTTGTAATATTTTCTGTGATATAATTGTACAATATAATATTATTATATAGTATTAATTATATTATATTATATTATATTATTTATGATTTTAACAATTAAATAAATTATACTCTGCTATTAATTATTAATGTTTGCTCTCAATTACAGAACAATCATTTGCATTTTTTATTATTATGATATTAATATTAGTATGCAATGTTACAGAAGTGCATTCATATTAAAAACTTTCTGATGTCGGTTTCCTTGTCTATAATTTGTATCTAAACATCTGAAATCATGTTTCATTAACAATAGATTAATTTATTTTGTACTATTATTTATGATATAAGTATACAAGTATGCAATATAATATTATTATGGTATTAATTTTATTATTTATGATATTAATAATAAAATAAATTATGCTATGCTATTAATTGTTAATGTTTATCTTCAATTACAGAAAATTCATTCACCATTTTTTTAATTATTATTACGTAACATTATTATGATATTAATTAATATTATTATGCAAGGTTATTTATGCCATTAATAATTTATTTGTTTTACTAAAATATAGAGTCGTAATCAGCCACCGAAGCCAGAGGAGCCTCTGAAAATTTTTATGGGGCTAAATTTGAATGCTTTTACCATTTTTTGTAATAAAAAACTGTATCTAAAATGTTTTATTTTAGATTTGGGAATTTTCGTTGTGTTTTTGTATTTTGACAGTTTTAAAGTCCGTCTGCAATAAAAAGTTTTAAAGTTTTATTATTAATTTATTACAATATTATGAGTGTTAGAAGGGGCTCAGCTAATGTTTCTATGTCAAGTGTCACAAAAAGTGGGACAGGGAGACAAAAAGCGGGACATAAAAATAAAATAAACCCTATTAAAACGAAACCAAAATACAACGGAATCCTGTTTTAAAAGTAAAAATTTCTTTATCTGTACGATAAGAATATCATACATTTATACCTGTTTAAAACGGAATTTTTCTCCGGACTCTTTCGATTACGTATTAGCAGGTTTTACTATATTAAACATACATAACAATCTTATATAGTAAAACCTGTGAAATCGGAATTGCTGGAACAATGAAATTTTTTCTTTTAAAACAGAATTCCGTTATAAATAGTCCGTTTTCACAGTCAGGACTATACAAAAATTTCCGTTATAGACAGGTTCTGTCTTCACAGATTTTACTGTATACCACTAGATGCAGACTAAAGAATAGCATGGTACTCAAAGAAATTTTAAAAAAATTGCACCATGAGAAATTGGGACCTGTCCCGCGCAGTATTTACGCGGGACAGGTCTTGGAACCTCTGAAAATTGAGACACCTGGTAACACTAGTCTCAGCCCATCCTGCCCCAACAATTACACAACCTTCCGTATATGCAGGTGAACTATTAGTTTCTAAAGGACTATAAACAATTTCCGTTATAGACAGGTTTCACTGTATTAATTTCCACTCGACGCAGACTAACGAATAGCATGGTATGAAAGAAATAAAATAACAGAAATTATGCAACATGAAAAATTGGGCGTTCCGCTCAGTATTTACGTGGGACGGGTCTTGGAGCCCCTTAAAATCGGAACGCCTGGCAACACTAGGCTCAGCCCACCTTACCCCAACAATTTCACAGTCTTCCATATAGGCGTGTAAGGTACTCCTTTCCAAAAGACTATAAAATTTTTCCGTTATAGACAGGTTTGACTGTATTAAGTTCCACTCGATGGAGACTAACGAAAAGCATGGTACGAAAAGAAATTTAAAAGGATTTGCGAATCAAGGAAAATCGGGTCTTTATGCGTTCCGCGCAGTATTTACACGGGACAGGTCTTGGAGCCCCTTAAAATCTGGAAACCTGGCAACACTAGGCTCAGCTCACCTTTCCCAAACAATTACACTGTCTTCCGTATAGGCATGTAAGGTACTCCTTTAAAAAGGACTATAAAAATTTCCGTTATAGATAGGTTTTACTGTATTAAGTTCCACTCGATGCAGACTAACGAATAGCATGGTACAAAAAGAAAAAAAAATTAACGAATGTGTGCATCATGAAATATCGGGACTGTAGGCGTTCCGCGCATTATTTACGTGGGACTGGACTTGAGGCGTCTTAAAATCGGGATATATCACATAAATCCGGGATACCTGGCACCACTAGGATTAGCGCACCCTGCCCAACAATTACTAACGAATAACATGGTATGAAAAAAAATTAACAGAAAGTATGCATCATGAAAAATTGGGTCGTTAGGCGTTCCGCTCAGTATTTACGTGGGACAAGTCTTGGAGCCCCTCAAAATCGGACACCTGGCAACACTAGGCTCAGTTCACATTTCCCAAACAAGTACACTGTCTTCCGTATAGGCATGTAAGGTACTCCTTTCCAAACGACTATAAAAAAATTGAGCTACAGACAGGTTTTACTGTATTAAGTTTCACTCGATGCATATTAACAAATAGCATGGTACAAAAAAAAAAATAACGAATGTGTGCATCAGGAAATATTGGGACTGTAGGCGTCCCGCGCAATATTTTCGTGGGACTGGTCTTGAGGCGTCTTAAAATCGGGACATATCACGTAAATCGGGACACCTGGCACCACTAGGATCAGCGCACCCTTCCCCAACAATTACTAACGAATAGCATGGTATGAAAAAAAAAATTAACAGAAATTATGCATCATGAAGAATTGGGTCGTTAGGCGTTCCGCTCAGTATTTACGTGGGACAGGTCTTGGAGCCCCTTAAAAACGGGACACCTGGCACCACTAGGCTCAGCCCACCTTGCCCCAACAATTACACAGTCTTCCATATAGGCGTCTAAGGTACTCCTTTCCAAAGGACTATAAAATTTTCCGTTATAGACAGGTTTTACTGTATTATGTTCCACTCGATGGAAAAGCATGGTACGAAAAGAAATTTAAAAGGATTTGCGAATCAAGAAAAATCGAGTCGTTAGGCGTTCCGCGCAGTTTTTACACGGGACAGGTCTTGGAGCCCCTTAAAATCTGGACTCCTGGCAACACTAGGCACAGACCACCATACCCAAACAATTACACAGTCTTCCGTATAGGCATGTAAGGTACTCCTTTAAAAAGGACTTTAAAAATTTCTGTTATAGATAGGTTTTATTGTATTAAGTTCCACTCGATGCATATTAACGAATAGCATTGTACGAAAAGAAAAAATAACGAATGTGTGCATCATGAAAAATCGGGACTGTAGGCGTCCCGCGCAGTATTTACTTGGGACAGCTCTTGCGGCGTCTTAAAATTGGTACATAACACGTATATCGGGACACTTGGCACGACTAGGCCCGAGCACAATGCCCCAACAATTACACAATCTTACGTATAGACAGGTGAGGTACTCCTATCCAAAGGACTATAACAAATTTCCGTTATACACAGGCGTAACTATTAGACTGTATTAATTTCTACTCAATGCAGCCTAACGAATATCATGGTAGGAAAAGAAATTAAAAAGAATTTGTGCATTATGAAAAATTGGGACTTTAGGCGTCCCGCGCATCATTTACGCGGGACAGGTCTTGCAGTCCCTGAATATCAGAACGTCTGGAAACACTATGCTCAGCCCACCTTGCCCCATCATTTACGCAGTATTCCGTATAGGCATTTAAGGTACTCTTTTCCAAACGACTATAAAAAATTTCCCGCTATAGACAGGTTTTACTGTATTAAGTTCCACTCGATGCAGACTAACGAATAGCATGATACGAAAAGAAATTTAAAAGGATTTGTGAATCACGAAAAATCGGGTCTTTAGGTGTCCCGCGCAGTACTTACATGGGACAGATCTTGTGGCGTCTTAAAATCGGGACATATAATGTAAATTGGGACACCTGGCACCACTAGGCTCAACGTTATGAAAAATTGGGACTTTAGGCGTCCCGCGCAGTATTTACGAGGGACAAATCATAAAGCCCTGAAAATCGGGACGCCCCGCATAAATCGGGACAGTCTCAGCCCACCCTGTCCCCATCTGGTTACCGGCCTGCTAAAATACATAAAATTCCTTAACATTCTTAACTCTCCGAAGAAAATAAAAGTCGGTTTTCTTTCATCTAATACTTTCTATTTCAGTTTGTTCGGAGGAAAAGCACACAGTGCAGACATAACACTGTATCTACGCCACTTTCGCTCGCAGACTTTCGCTATGAGTTAAAACCTCTGTTTATCTCTCCGATAGATCCGTCACGCCGATACAACAACTATCCTTTGAGGTCCGTTTTTAGTCAGAGCTGAGGCACGCGCACGCATAACACAAGGCCTCTTTCTTTCAATCGGCTCTGGCGCACCTGAGACTTTCGCATTGTCTCTTTTGTGTGGTGCACTTGTATCGTCACAGAACATCATACACCTGAGATTCGAATTTCACTGGGCTTGTTAGACGCTGGATGTCCTCTCACATGGCTCTGGTGCCATCCGGAATTAGTTAGAGCGATCATCGTCCATTAAAGAGAGAGTTTAGCTGTTTTGAATAGGATGTCTTGTTGAGAATGGATACTAGGACTAAATCGGAGGTGGACATTGGATAGTTTAGAATCACGACGATCAAATATGCGATAAAATCGAATTTTTTATATCGAAAATATATTTTTTTAAGAATTTGAAAGTGCCTGTTTGTCGAAGAGTTTGAAGTTTCTTGAAGTTTTCATAAACGGAGATATTTTCTGAAAACGAATATAATTTTTGAAATTGTAAAATCAAAGAAAATAATTTTGTGGTCCGTGTGACGTGCGTTTTTCTCTATTCTTGTAACGCTGTTGGATTTTACTCCTTCTTTTATGTAATATATATATTTTTTTACTTGATGTGTTTAGTGTTCAGGTAAGAAATCTTTAAGAATTCAAAGATTGCGTTGGTGTAGAATACATTGTGAAAGCTCATTTTACCCTAATTTGTCCAATGTGTTCTTACACGTATAATTGAGAATTTTGCAGTTTCTGCTATTAAAATTTGTGTTAAACAAGATTTTCATTTCATTAGAATTACATGAGGAATTCATATAATTTTGAAAGGTAATAACGGCAGAAAATTATGGGGCTCGAGGAAGATAAAGCTCCAACTTTCATGCAAAAACCCAAACTTCGTCAAGATGAAGATGAGGATATCATCTTTTTTGAGTGTGTTGTGGCTGCTTATCCAAAACCAGAAGTTGTGTGGTATTTCAACGACCAAGTGATAGGTGGTTCTAAAAGATTAATTCCACAGATCAAAGAGTTAGGTGCTACTCGCTTTTATATTGGATTGAAAATAATCGAACCAGAAGATGATGATACTGGTTTGTACAAGATTTCCGTTACAAATGTTAAAGGAAATGCTATTGGTTCAATTTTCGCAAACTTCAAAGGTGAGGATGATAGTAATTTCTATTTTACTTTTCTTGCACTTTTCCTTCCTCAATTAATAAAAAAAATGAGTAAAATCTTTGATTTTATTTAAATTTTCATCTTTGCAAACTTCAAAGATGAGGATTATAGTCATTTCTATTTTACTTTTGTTGCATTTTTTTCTTTCATTTTCCTCAGTTAAAAAAATAATTAATAACAGATTTTATTTTATTCAAATTTTCATCTTCGCAATCTTCAAAGATGAGGATGATAAGAAATTTCTGTTTCACTTTTCTTCCTTTCATTTCCTTATTTAAAAAGTAATGGATAAAAGCTTTTATTTTATTTAAATTTTCATCTTCACAAACTTCAAAGTTTAGAATGATAGTAATTTCTGTTTTATTTTTCTTGCATTTTTCTTTCTTTTGTTTCATTATGTAAAATAATAATGAATATCAGCTTTTATTTTATTTAAATTTTCATTTTCACAAACTTCAAAGTTTAGAATGATAGTAATTTCTGTTTTATTTTTCTTGCATTTTTCTTTTTTTTTTATTTCATTATGTAAAATAATAATGAATATCAGCTTTTATTTTATTTAAATTTTCATCTTCGCAAAATTTAAAGTTAAAAAAAAAGAATAAGAGCTTTTATTTTATTTAAATTTTCATCTTCGGAAACTTCAAAGGTGAAGATGACAATAATTTCTATTTTACCTTTATTGCACTTTTCTTTTTTTTCTTTCATTTTCTCAGTAAAAAAGTAATAATGAATATCAGCTTTTATTTTAATCAAATTTTTAAATCTTCAAATTTTCATCTTCGCAAACTTCAAAGTAAAGAAAAAAAATAATATGAGATTTTATTTTATTTAAATTTTCATCTTCGGGAATTTTTAAGGCGAAGATGACAATAATTTATACTTTACCTTTCTTGCACTTTTCTTTTTCTCATTTTCTCAGTAAAAAAAAAAAAAATAATAATAATGAATGGCAGCTTTTATTTTAATCAAATTTTCATCATCGCAAACCTCAAAGATGAGGATGATAGAAATTTCTGTTTTACTTTTCTTTCTTTCATTTCCTTTGTGAAAAAATAATGAATAAAAGCTTTTATTTTATTTAAATTTTCATCTTCGGAAACTTCAAAGCTTAGAATGATAGTAATTTCTGTTTTATTTTTCTTACATTTTTTCCCTTTTATTTCATTATGTAAAATAATAATGAATGTCAGCTTTTATTTTATTTAAATTTTCATCTTCGCAAAATTGAAGTAAAGAAAAAAAAATATGAGATTTTATTTAATTTAAATTTTCATCTTCGGAAATTTTAAAGGCTAAGATGACAATAATTTATACTTTACCTTTCTTGCACTTTTCTTTTTCTCATTTTCTCAGTAAAAAAATAATAATGAATAGCAGCTTTTATTTTAATCAAATTTTCATCATCGCAAACCTCAAAGATGAGGATGATAGAAATTTCTGTTTTACTTTTCTTTCTTTCATTCCCTTTGTGAAAAAATAATGAATAAAAGCTTTTATTTTATTTAAATTTTCATCTTCGCAAAATTCCTCAGTTAAAAAAAAAGGAATAAGAGTTTTTATTTTATTTAAAGTTTCATCTTCGAAAATTTCAAAGGTGAAGATGATATTAATTTCTATTTTACCTTTCTTGCACTTTTCTTTCTTTCATTTTCTCATTAAAAAATAATAATGAATATCAGCTTTCATTTTAATCAAATTTTCACCTTCGCAAACTTCAAAGATGAGGATTATAGAAATTTCTGTTTTACATTTCTTGCACTTTTCTTTCTTTCATTTCCTTAGTGAAAATATAATAAATAAAATCTTTTATTTTGTTTAAATTTTCATCTTCCGAAACTTCAAAGTTTAGAATGATAATAATTTCTGTTTTACTTTTCTTGCATTTTTCTTTCTTTTGTTTCATTACATAAAATAATAATGAATATGAGCTTTTATTTTACTGAAATTTTCATCTTCGAAAATTTCAAAGGTGAAGATGATAATAATTTCTATTTTACCTTTCTTGCACTTTTTTTTCTTTCATGTTCTCAGTTAAAATAATAATGAATATCAGCTTTCTTGCACTTTTCTTTCTTTCGTTTTCTCAGTTAAAATAATAATGAATATCAGCTTTTATTTTATTTAAATTTTCACATTTGAAAAGTTCAAAGGTGAGGATGACAAATTTATATTTTACTTTTTTTTTGCACTTTTTTTTCTTTTCTTTCCTTAATTTAAAATAAAAATGAATAAAATAAAATATTTTATTTAAATTTTCATTTTCTCAAATTTAAAAAATGAAAGTGATAGAAATAACTATTTTACTTTTCACTTGATACCCCCCCCCCCTCATTATTTCCTCATTAAAAAATCAATTATGCCCGAGGAATATTAAAATAAATTTTATTTAAATTTTATTTAATACGTGTATTAGCAACAGAGAATGTTAGAGATAGTAAATTAACTGGCGTTGAAAAGATGTGGATGATAGTAATTTCTATTTTACTTTTCTTGCACTTTTCTTTCTTTTCTTTCCTTAGTTATTAAAAATGAATAAATGCTTTTATTTTATTTAAATTTCCGGCTTTGAAAATTTCAAAGATGAGAGTGATAGAAATTTCTACTCTTCTTTTTTTTTGCTTTTTCCCTCTTTATTTTTTCATATATATATGTTTATTTAATCCATTATGCCCGATGGATATTAAAGTGTCCTTAAAGTAAATTTGGTATAATTTTGGTATCGAAGATTTTATACAATACGTGTATTAGTAACAATAAATGTTAGCGATAATAAATTAATAGGAGATGAAAAATGTCGATGATAGTAATTTATATTTTACTTTTCTTGCACTTTTCTTTCTTTTATTTTCTCAGCCAAAAAAATAAAATAAAATAAAATAAAATAAAATAAAAGCTTTTATTTTAATTTAATTATCATCTTCGCAAATTTCAAAGGTGAGAAAGATAGAAATTTCTACTTTCCTTTTTTCTTGTTTCCCCCCCCCCCCCCTTTATTTTCTCAGATTCTTTTCAAAATCCATTTTCGCTGACGAATATTAAAGTCTCATTAAAGCAAAATTGATGTCAATTTTATTTAATACGTGTATTTAGTAAGAGAAAATAGGAGATAAAAAAATGTAGATGATAGTAATTTCTATTTTACTTTTCTTGCCCCTTTCTTCTTAAAAAAATCCCTATTAGCTTTGAAAATAAGATATAAAATCAAGTTTGATATTTAATAACAGCTGATTTTTTTCTATAATGTTTTAAGGTATCCAATTTGCAATTTTTTAGGGGAAAAAAAAAACGACGTTGATAAAAATATGCATTGTTTTGAAATTAATCCGTAGCATTCTACTATATTCATTTAATATATATTTTGTGTATTATAACATTTAATCAATAATAATAATTTTAAGTTTTATATATTTAAGAAAAAGTATTAAATAATTATTAAAAATATGAAAGGGTAATAAAATAATTAATTATGGTAAAATAACACAAATAAATGAATTAGCTTTAACAAGAAGCAATATGAAATTATGCAAAATTATAATTTATTAATTATTTAAAACAAAACTTTTCTTAATTTTCAAAAATTTTACTTGCACGTAATTTAAAAGTAATCTGGTTAGTAAGATTTAACGATTTACTCGTAAAAAAATATTTGTTTAGCGTTACAAACTTTCAAAGCTTCGCAAACTCTTTCTTAAACGTGTTAAAAAATTATACATTTGTCTTTCTAATTAGAATGCGTACGTTTTCGACAATTAAGCAAAACTAATTAATTCGTTACGCTGGAAGAACAATGACATAAAAATAGGCGGGTGAAAATTTCCATGTATTACAGTGTTTAAATCTCGATTCTCGGTTATATATTATACAGGGCGTTTCAGAACTCATGAATAGAACTTTCAGGGAATTCATACGCCATTGTACTGTAATATTAGTTTGGATATTTTAATAAATCAATTCCAAATCAAATGTACAGGTTTATTATAGTACGTATTAAGGTTGTTTCTTATAAGGAAGATCTCTATAAGCGTATACTCAGAAAAGTGAGAATATTCCCATTTGAATATTCTCATTTGTTTTTGAAAATGGCTCGGAGTGAGCCGAAACATGTCAAACAACCTAATAAAAGTTATTTTATTGTGTATTTATTATGTTGTTAATTTACACCTTTTAGCATTTAAAAGCAATATATTATTACAAGGTGTTAACATTTATTATATTGTTATATATAATGTTTATAAAATAAAATTCCTGCAGGACCTAAATATAGTGTCCGTACAAAAATAATAAAAAAGTTTAAATTGATTAAAATTATTTCAAATTTAAAATTAAGGTCCGATTCTGAGCACCGCCAATTCGACTTCGATATTGTTAGTGCCACAGCCAACAATAATATTGTTTCCATGGAAATAACGACTTATTCAATATCGAAATGTATAACGACAGCGTTGTTAATCTGTCAGTTAATTTTAAAATACGGTACTTCTCTATTATCCCGTCGAACACTTTTCATAACAAAAAACTATCGCCAAACTGTAACGCCAAATAAACGGGAGAACGTTGCCACTGGAATATCAAAATAAATAAATAAATAAAATATAAGAATTTAAGGACACAATTGTTATTTTAATTAATGAACTAACTAATAAATCAGTAAAACATAATGAAAAATACACGCAAATGTCGAATTAAAAACCACTTGATGACATAACAAACACGTATAATGCTTCTGACATCAAGTAAATGGGACTGCATTTTCGGTGTTTAATCTTACAGTTTGGCGGTAGTTTTTTTTTTAGAAAGGTGGTCGACGGGATAATAGAGAAGTACCTAAAATACACTTAAAACTTATCCAGCCGGTGAAATCGTCTAAAATGAAATAATTTCAGCAAAACACAACTTGTATATATTATATAAGCTTACAGAAATAATAATACAAAACTATTTCATCGTCTAAGTTTAAATTCACGGAGTACTGCGCATTTAACCCATTAACTGTTGAGCTTTTTCGACACTATAAACTAAAAATAGGAACAATACACCACTTTTTCCGTACTAAAATATTTGTTTTATATAATCGAAAAATCTCTGCCAATTAATAAAGCGAAGATTGCAATTAAAAATTAGTGGTGTCCAAAAGCTTTCAGTAACGAAGTAAGCAAACCCTTCTTGGCCGAACCATTTTTCGATAGAATAATACAATTATGTAATACAAAATTCATGCCGTTATATTATATTACAAGAAGAACTCTTTATTTTGTACTATTTTGGTGTATTACCTGCAAAATATCAGTTAATTAAAGTTAAAGCATGTATTTAGAAAATGCCTTATTTAAAACACGTACTCCTAATAATTTAAAATATTAATTCTGATATAACACAATTTATTGTTATCTGAATCCTTAACTTGGTCTTATTTGGTACAGGTACCTTATATGAGCGATTCTCACATAATTTTGACTTTTAATTTTATTAATAATAATTTTTATTTTAGCATATATTTGTTCTTGGTTTTCTTTCATTTCTTATACGAGCAGGGAAGACCGAGTTATGCTCGGTCAAAATTAGCTTTGAGTTCAAATATCATGACCCATGACCCACTAATCAAATTTTCTTGAACATGTGACCAAACCCAATTGTCTTCTCGTGTCCGAAACCCGTAGGATATAGAATTTAGTCAAAATAGTCTGAACCGCTGTTTAGATAAAATTAGCTTGAACCACAGTGACCCAAAAATGACCCACTAATCGGATATTCTCGAGCATGTGACCTAGCCCAATGATTTTCTTCTGCCCCAAAACCGAAGGATACAAAATTTAGTTCAAATCGTCTGAGCCGTTTTAAGATAAAAATAGCTTGACCAATAATGACCCATGACCAAAATGACCCACTAATTAAATTTCTCGGACATATGACCTTGCCCAATAGCCTTTTCGTTCCCTAAAACTATAGGGTACTAAATTTAGTTTAAATCCTCTGAGCCGTTATTAAAATAAAAATAGCTTGACCCATAATGATACATGACCAAAATGACACAGTAATCGAATTTTCTCGAACATGTGACCTAGCCCAACAGTCTTCTCGTGCCCGAAAACCATAGGATGCAAAATTTAAGCTAAATAGTTTGTGCCATTTTTTAGATAAAATTAGCTTGACCCAAAAATGACCCACTAATCGAATTTTCTCGGACATGTGACGTAACCCAATGATTTTCTCGTGCCCGAAACTCGTAGGATACAAAATTTAATCAAAATCGTTAGAGCCGTTTTTTAGACGATATTAACTTGACCCGCGTTGATCCAAAAATGACCCACTAATCGAAAGTTCTAGAACATGTGACCCAGCTTATTAGTCTTTTCGTGCCCGAAAATGGTAGGATACAAAATTCAGTCAAAATCGTTTGAACTGTTTTTTAGATACAATTAGCTTGACCCTGACCCATGGGATAAAAAATGACCCATTAATCGAATTTTCTCCGAAGATGTGCCCAATGGTTTTCTGGTGCCCCAAAACGGCAAGATACAAAATTTCGTCAAAATCGTTAGAGATGTATATAAAAAAGGTGTAGATAAAATTTGCACATATATATATATGGTGTCTGAAAAGTCTGGAAACGGTCAAATAACTCGAGAAATATACATCGGATTGAAAAACGTCAAAATTCATGTTCAATATTTTTGAAAAATCTATTTAGGGATATGAAAGTTGCCCCCCCCCCCGGACGGGAAAAGGGGGCAACTTTGAAATCTTAAATGATGACCCCCATTTTTTATTGCAGATTCGGATTCTACGGGAAAAAATACGTAACTTTTGTATTGAACATTTTCTTCAAAACATTGTAGATGGCGCTGTAATCGAGTGCAATGCTGTGAGAATCGTTACCATTGCAATGTCTGGAAACACTGGAATAACTCGAGAAATATACATCGTATTGAAAAACGGAAAAATGCATGTTCAATAGTTTTGAAAAATCTATTTAGGGATATCAAAGTTGCCATTTTTCTAAAATATTAAACACGTATCTTTTGGGGGGCAACTTTCATATCCCTAAATAGATTTTTCAAAAATATTGAAAATGCATTTTGCCGTTTTTCAATCCGATGTATATTTCTCGAATTATTTGACCGTTTCCAGACTTTTCGGACAAGATTTGCTCGTATTAGAATATATGAATATAAAACGTGTCGTTGCATGTTTGTATAGCATTATTTTACGAGATAAATAACCGTTGACCGATTTTGGTGTTCAAAATGTAGCATTAAATTCCTTACCGTCCCTTGTCCCTGATGTTGATTTTTAAGTTTGGAGCTGTCTGTATAAAATTGTTCCAAGAAAAGTAGTTCTGATTAATTTTGGAACTATTGTTTTACATAAACATGTAAAAAGAATTAGGCTACATACATTTTTATGGTTATTATTAATTTTTGAACTCTGTCCCAGGATTTTGATTTCTTACCGTTCCTCTTGCTAAAATTATGCAAAAAAGCACCCCAGATACATACACATAGTCTTTTACAACTTTTTTTTTCTCAGACAGAGCTTTGGTAGACAAAAAAAATGATTGCTGTTGCTTGACAGGGAATTTTCTGCAAAATTTAAATCAGCATTTAAATATCAATTTCAATCATTGTGGCTTTATTAGTTGTCTTACCGGCACCAAGATATATTCCTGAACTTTTAGAGGTAAATAATTTTTTTGCGTTATTTAGTTCACTGCAAATAACTGTTGCTAAAAATCAATGAAGATTGTGGCTACAACTTAGGATTAACATGACTTGCCTAAAATAGGGGCTAATTTTCCTCACTGTCTCTGTTCTATTTTACTATTAAATGGATGGTAAAGGTCTCCCAGGGATAGTGCAGTAGTAAGCATTATTGTAGAATAAGATCATGTTTAATTATAGTAACAAGAACAAGAAAGTTTAAAACTGGAAGTTTAAAAATGCTATTTTATGAAGTTGAATTTCACAAGTTTCTTACCTTGAAAGTTAAAATTATGGGAGAATGGCTCATATATATTTAGCTTAGTTTTAATCTCAAATGCTTACATCAAAGCACGAAAAAACTAGTCGTTGGAGGACCACCGTAATACTTATCCATCATGGATATGAATAATATAAAATATGAAAATAAAACATGTGTAAACTATTTATAAAATGCAGTGCAATTCGAAAAAAATCGTGGCTTGATGACGTCATAAATTTTAAAGGTTCTATTACTCCAAAATTGATAACCATATTAACTAACGGTTTACTGCGTCGGATTAAATGTCCCATTTTCAATTAAAATATATCTTTGAATTGAAATTTGAATGAAATACAGGGTCAGGAAAAATCGAAGAGTGTGGTAAATAGGATTACAAATATCTCGGCTACTCATTATCCAATCGACTTCATTCTTTATCCAAAATTTATGTTTTTTTATTGTCTTTTATATTCCTTCCTTAAAATAAACAATTTCGAAAATTTTTATACACTTTTTAACAGAACGAATATTTCGAGAGTCCGAAAAAAATAGTTCCGGATAATCGAGGTTACTGAAATTCAATAAGCTTCTTTCCATTATTACATACTATGTACACACTAAATTTCAAGTCTCTATCTCGATTTGTTCGGGAGATAAAGCGTTTACAGACACACGGACACACAGACAGACGGACGGCAATTTTTTTTTTCTAAAAATATGTTTTTCGGAAACTCCAGTGTCTAAAACGTGTAAATCCGTCAAATTTTTTTTTTTTCGATTTTCAAAACGATTACAAGACTTACCCTATACTACGTATGATGGGTAAGTAATAGAAATCGCCTCAATCTTGTTTTATTCATAGAAGATACATTTAAACTGGAAGATGTCAATTTTGCAAATTCCCGATTGAAATACTCTGTCAAGTCTTGAGAAACACACCATTGTATTCCGTCCAAAAATGAGCTCTGCCGAATTTTGACATTCATTCTTGACAGATAGTTGTTTAAATTTAGGCTATGTGACGGATCGCTTTGGGCTATTTCCTTAGAATTGCTGTACCATACGTTCCGGTGATTTTTAAAATTAGACGCAAGTAATTCGTGGAATGCAGCTAGCTTTTCTGTGCCTTTTATGTGAGGCAAATTTCAATTGACATACGTGATTAAAAATTATTACACTATGATAAATAATTACTATTTCTTTTTCTTTTTCATCTGTATTACAATACGTTTTAAATTAAATTATGTCAATTTTTAAAAATTAACCTACTGGTTAGTAAGCTAACATAAATAACGCAAAGTAATGCAGCTAATTAAAATTAAAAGAAACTTTTCAAAGTTTCTCGATTCTTTATTAATAAATTAGCTCACTGGAAACTCATCAAAATTGGATACACTTATCTTAAAGTTCAAATCAACCTGTATTATGTACTTTTTAACAATAATACATCAAAAAGAATATCGTATACACGATTAAATTTTCTGTTTATTGATATTGGGGACAAAGTTGACTGTGGATCTATTGCAGTTTTTGCCATTCAAAGTATTTCTAGATTAGCTTTAATCTTATTTTCATGGAAGACGCACTTAATCTGGAATTCCTGATTGAAATCCTCTGTCAAGTCTTCGAAAATACTTCGTTGTGTCACCGCCAAAAATGAGCTTTGCCGATTTTTGACATTCATAGCTGTTTAAATAGATAGCTGTTTAAATTTAGGGTATGTGAAGTTTAGGGTTTGGGCTATTTCCTTAGAATTGCTGTTCCTCGCTTTAAACAGTTTTAACGAAAATACGTGTTACGTTTCAGAACTAACCAGGAACTGGAGAGTACCCATAGTTTAACGCTAAATTTTTGGAAACCTTTCTGCTTTGGAATGAAACATTTCAGATTTTTTTTTACATTGTACCATAAGTTTCAGCGATTTTTGAAATTCGACGCAAGTAATTCGTGGAATGCAGCTAGCTTTTCTGTGCCTTTTATGCGAGGCAAATTTCAATTGACATACGTGATTAAAATTAAAACACTATGATAAATAATTACTCTTTTTTTGTTTCATCTATATTACATTATGTTTTAAATTAAATTATGTCAATTTTTAAAAATTAACCTACTGGTTAGTAAGCTAAAATAAATAACCTAAAGATTTGTAGTGATGCAGCTAATTAAAATTAAAATTGACCTTTCAATTCTTTTTTAATAAATTAGCTCATACGTTTATGTTAATAGAAATTCATGAAAATTAGATACACTTATCTTAAAGTTTCAAATCAAGCTTTATTATGTACTTTTTAACAATAATACATTGAAAAGAATATCGTATATATTATTACATTGTCTGTTTATTGATACTGGGGTTTTGATAAAGTTGGCTGTAGATCTATTGCAGTTTTTGCCAATTCAAAGTATGTTTCGATTAGCTTTAAGCTTATTTTCATGGGAGAAGCACTTAATCTGGAATTCCTGATTGAAATCCTCTGTCAAGTCTTGTAAAATATGCCGTTGTTTCTTCGTCCTAAATAAGCTTTGCTGATTTTTCACATTCATTGTTGACAGATAGTTTTTAAATGAGATGAGAACTATTTTTTTTATTGCTATGTTAAAGGAACCGATGCTAAAGCAAACAAACAAACAAAAAAGCGAGAAGAAAACATTTCTTTTACAACTAGATAACAATATTTTTTCACGAAATTTTTACACGAGCTGCAAAACCATTTAAAACCAATAAAGATTTCAAAGAGTTCGGACAAAAATAACTTTTTATTTTAAAAAACTATGAAACGACCTTATGTGCAAAAACAAGAAAATGAGCGCTTTTATTACTAAATATCAATATTTTTTCGCGAATTTTTCATTTTAAAATATAATTTCATACAAAATCGGGTTAAAGATATAAAATAATAAAAACTTTGTTTTTTAAAAATTTATTATCACGGGCCCGGGCAACGTCAGGCGAGTCAGCTAGTAATATCTTAAGCTTTGTGTGCATCGCATCATCACACTTGTCGAAAGTGAATTTCGCCCGTAAGTCATTCCGCGCCTGTAAATGTCTTTAAATTGTCGTAGAAGAGTGCTTGCTGTGAAATGTTTTTAAAGAGTCACTCCTCTCTTTCGCGGTAGTTTCCTTCCCAGGTTGAAGTAGTATATATATAATAATATACATATATATATATATATATATATATATATATAATGATATATATATATATATGTTTTAAATCGAAGGAGTTTGTACTAAAAAATAAACTCTATTTCTAATTTATTTATTTACTTTTTTAATTTGTAGAGTAATAATAATCCGAATTTTTGAACATTATTCTGCAAAAGCAACCCAATATTGTGCGAATAATGATTTTCTTTTTTTAAATATTTGAAGTATATTATTTTTATGTATTAATTATAATCTGAAAAAAAAACCAATTATATTTATAGCCTCCTATTACATAACTGTGAAACACATTGGTGAATACTTTCTTTTTTTTTTATTTACCTAACATATGTAGTATAGGGTAAGTCTTGTAATCGTTTTGAAAATCGAAAAAAAAATATTGATGGATTTACACGTTTCAGACACTGGAGATTCCGAAAAACATATTTTTAGAAAAAAAATTTGCCGTCCGTCTGTCTGTGTGTCTGTAAACGCTCTACCTCCCGAACAAATTGAGATAGCGACTTCAAATTTGGTATGCACTTAGTATGTAATTGAATTTCAGTAACCTCGATTATCCGGAACTATTTTTTTTGGACTCTCGAAATATTCGTTCTGATAAAAAATACATAAAATTTTTCGAAATTGTTTTTTAAGGAGTGAATATAAAAAACAATTAAAAAAAACATAAATTCTGCATTAAGAATGAAGTTGATCGAATGATGAGTTGCCGAGATATTTGTAATCACATTTTCCACACTCTTCGATTTTTCTTGGCCCTGTATTTCATTCAAATTTCAATTCAAGGATATATTTTAATTAGTAAAGAGACGCTTAATCCGGCGCAGTAAACTGTTAGTTAATAGGATAATCAGTTTTTAGAGTTATAAAGATGTTTCTCTTACGAATTCAGTAATAGAGCATTTGGAGTTTATGACGTCATCAAGCCAGGATTTTATTCGAATTGCAATGCATTTTCTAAATATTTTACACATGTTTTATTTTCATATTTTCTATCATGCATATTCATGATGGGTAAGTATTACGGTGGTACCCAACGACTAGTTTATTTTTTCTTAAAGGAATGCTTTTTTACTCAAAGGTATTCTTTGGTTCTAATTCTTTCTTTTTTCTTTTACAGCTATTGAAGAACAAGACCCGTAAGTACATTTTTGAAAATATTTTACTTGCTTCTTCTGAACGTGCTTAACCCCTAAACATTAATTGAATATATCTTTATCAAAGCTCTTTTTGAATAACTTCTCAAGGTTTTTCTTTTAGATATATAGTTATAACATTTTCGCATTTTCTCCACCATCGAAGAGTGGACCTCAAGCGAATCTATAAATAAGAAAAAAAATCATTTAAATTGTTATAATAAATTTTCACATGTAAAAATAAATACATCTCAAGTAGAACATAATACAAGCGCACCAACGTGTTTTTTTGTATATGCATCGGTCTATTTTAACAAGTATACATAAAATGTAAATGTTAAATATTAAGAAGAAAAAATGCATTTAAACTTTAATCATTAAAAAGTTGAAAATTTAAGTTTGAATCTCAATCTTTAAAAGTTAAAAATTAAGTTTACAACTCAATTTTTAAAAGTATTAAAACATAATCGTTGGGTTTTCAATGACGCCTTTAATTCTCACAAGCTATTACAAAAATAAAATAAGGTTTCTTAAAATAAATAAATAAATAAAAAATCAATATTTATTTAATTATACGCAAGAAAACCCCAACTTAGATATTATTGGATTTTGAAAAAGCGAATTTAAATTTTTATAAACTAAAGTTCATTGCTTTTTTATAACTTATATTCGTTTCAGATGAAATCTGAGATATTTTGAATTGAAATATTTAAATTAAAAAATTAGAATACTTTAATTAATTAATTTTTTATTTCATTAAAATGTTATTATTTATAATAATATTAACATGTTCTTTTATATAAAAAATCACTCTAATCTTTACACTCGTGCATTATCGATTTTTAGAAAAAAAAATACTAAAAATGATAATTTTATACATTGTATAACCAAATTATAAAACAATTTTCATATGTCTAGTGCTAAAATTTTACTATAATAATCGGTCTTCCTTGAAATAACTACTGTTACATGAAATATTGAAGGAATTGTTTTTATTATTCAGATTAAACTCAATACAAAGAAGAAATTTGTTATTTTATTATTGTTACTTATTAAAATCAAGTGACTCCTTTTTTTAAAGTTATATTGTAGTGTTAAAATTTTACAATAGTAATCGGTCTTCATGTGAATAACTGTGAAGTAATTGTTTTTATTATTTAGATTAGACGTAATACAAAGAAGCAATTTATTATTTTATTATTGTTACTAATTAAAATCATCCGAGTGCTTATTTGAAAGTTAAAGCATTAAAATTTGACTGTAGTAATCGGTCCTCATGTGAATAACTACTGTTATATGAAATATTAAAGTAATTGTTTTTATTATTTAGATTAAATAATTATTCACATAAAAGGGGGACTTTTAGAAGATATTAATAACATTTATTAAATTCGTTATTTTGAAATTAATTTTTCTTTAATTCATATGTTTATAGCAATTTATTTGTAATTTAATAACTTCAATAATTGTTTTTAAATTACTTTCATTTTTAAATAAAATTAATCTTTAATTAATAATTTCGTACTATTCATAATTTCTATGCAAAATACTATTAAGATAATATATAACACGAACAAGTAACTACCTTTTAGTTACTTGTTCCTCCTAGTACTAGTTACTAACGAGATTGAATATTTTCGTTTGTGGTTATATCATATTTCGTAGATTATGAAACATTTCTTATATATATATATATATATATATATATATATATATATATATATATATATATATATATATATATATATATATACTAAATTGTATATCAACCATGAAAGTTTTTAAAAAACTATTTTGCAGTGTCATTCTTATTCTACGCATTTTTGTCATTCTTATTCTACGCAAAAACAAGATTTAAAGTATGAAAATTCTAAACGAATATTCTCTTCATATCTACCCTATTAATTTTTATGATTATTTGAATTTGAATTTTATGATTTGGACGAATTTTTTTTATGTTCAACCCGTAATCGCGCGAGTTCTAACCAGTTCTAAATGTTTACTGCAATGTGAGATATACATATTACGTACACCACGCTGCAATACTAAGGAGCTGTAGCGGGTATTGTGATAATTATTTTACCTAGCAGGCAAATAATTAGAGTAGATTATTTTTTAACACAATTATTTCAGTTCCATTACCTGCGATCTATTCTGTTGAGCTGATTAAAATATCAGACCAGATGGTATGATAAATAAGGTTCACTGGATGAATTATGCCCTCCAGATTCGACCGGATAGCTCAGTTGGTAGAGCGTGGTGGCTTCAGTCAAGAGATCCCAGGTTCGAATCCTGGCCCGGACATTTTTCGTCCAGTTGGAAAATTACAACTTGTATAAATAATTAGAGATTATTTAATTGCGCTTAGTTATTACCCTTTTTTTTAAAAAAAAATAAAGAAAAACATTTTATCACAAACATAAAAAACTTTTTATTCTATTTATTTCTTTATTCCAAAGATATTGTTTTATCGTCTGCCGTCATAGCAACATGATAAATTAAGTTTCATTAAAAAAAAAAATGCACAGTAGTAGAAAAATATTTTTCTAAATTGAATAGTTGAACAACTCAATACTTTAACAGGGGAATTCTTATTTCTTATTTAGATATTTTAAAGTTGTTTGTTGTCATTTTTATTTTTAATTTTGGTTTTAGAATTACATTCATGAACTCCTGTGCGTAGAACGGGTTAAACAGCTAGTAATTGTATAAAACTTATTAAAGCAAAGGGGGGAGGGGGAAAAGTCTTATCGGGGACCTCGGGGATTTTTGCCCGTTCTCTGCGTCACTGAGTAGGATACTTTTATTCTTGGGAGGCATGCATTCTTAGTCAGATCTTGATACTTTGTTAAAATGAAAACCGTTGTTTTAGAATACAATCATGCAAAGCTTTTTTTCGGCTCCGAAGCTCTGTTTTTTTTTTATGAACAGACAGCTATAAAAATCCTCTCTTAGATTGATATGGAGATAAGCATCTTGATGGCGCGTTTCATTATCCTTCTTGTCTTAAAGTCTTACTTGAAATAAACGTGATGGATTGCTTTTTATTCATTGACGTGCTTGTCTTCTCAGTGCTTGTTTTGTTTTTGTAACTAAACTGTTGTTAACATTCAAGGTCGACTGAATTTTTGCCAAGGAACCTGTCACCTCAAAACTTTCGCTTTTTAATCGTCCGCAAATTGTATTTTTGAGGTGAATTTATCAAATCTCTCTTTAAACTTTATTAAAAATAACTTTTATTGTTAATGACTTGTAAAGTGGAATCGGAAGAAGTGTTTTTTTTTTACTTCTTAAATATCTGTTAAAAATCTATTGGTAAATTGTGTTGTATCAAAATGACGTGAAATGTCTTTTAAAGATTTCTATTTGTGGTCAATTTATCAAATATCTCTTAAACAATATTGAAAATAACTTTTATTGTTAATGACTTGTACAGTGGACTCGGAAGATGTGTTCTCTTTTTCCTTTAATTTCCGTTAAAAAGCTGTCGGCAAACTGTATTGAGTCAGAATGATGGTTAAATGCCTTTTTTACAGAATTCTTTTTGTGGTCAATTTATCAAATCTCTTTTAAACATTAGTAAAAATAACCTTTACTGTTAATGGCTTGTAAAGTGGAATCGGAAGAAGTGTTTTTTTGTTTGACTTCTTAAATATCTGTTAAAAATCTATCGGCAAATTGTCTTCAGTCAAAATGATCTGAAACAAACCGATGATCTGAAACAAACCGATTCAAAATGATGGAATCGGAAGAAGTGTTTTATTGTTTGGTGTCTTAACTATCTGTTAAAAGTCAATCGCAAATTGTGTTCAGTCAAAATGATCTGAAACGCCCTTTTTAAAGATTTCTATTTGCGGTCAATTTATCAAATATCTCTTAAACAATATTGAAAATAACCTTTTTTGTTAATAACTTGTGAAGTGGATTCGAAAGATGTGTTCTCTTATTTCTTTAATTTCTGTTAAAACGGTGTCGGCAAACTGTATTGAGTCAGAATGATGGGAAATGCCTTTTTTACAGAATTCTTTTTGAGGTCAATTTATCAAATCCCTTTTAAACATCATTAAAAATAATCTTTATTGTTAATGACTTGTAAAATGGAGTCGGAAGAAGTGTTTAATTGTTTGGCGTCTTAAATATCTGTTAAAAATCTATCGGCAAATTGTGTTGAGTCAAAATGATCTGAAACGTCTTTTTTAAAGATTTCTACTTTCGGTCAATTTATCAAATATCTCTTAAACAATATTGAAAATAACCTTTATTGTTAATGACTTGTAAAGTGGAATAGGAAGATGTGTTCTCTTGTTTCTTTAATTTCTGTTAAAAAGTAGTCGGCAGACTGTATTGAGTCAGAATGATGGTAAATGCCTTTTTTTACAGAATTCTTTTTGCGGTCATTTATCAAATCTCTTTTAAACATTATTAAAAATAACCTTTATTGTTAATGACTTGTACTTTAAAATGGAATCGGAAGAAGTCTTTTATTTTTTGGCGTCTTATATATCTGTTAAAAATCTATCGGCAAATTGTGTTGAGTCAGAACGATGTGAAACTTTTTTTTAAAGATTGTTTTTTTTCTTGCGGTCAGTTTATCAAATCTCTTTTAAGCAATATCGAAAATAACCTTTATTGTTAATAACTTGTAAAGTGGAATCAGAAGAAGTGTTCTTAAGTTTGACTTCTTTAATTTCTATTAAAAAGCTATCGGCAAACTGTATTGAGTCATAATGATATGAAATGCCTTTTTTAAAGAATTCTTTTTTCGGTCAATTTATCAAATGTCTCTTTAAACTTCATTAAAAATAACATTTATTGTTAATGACTTGTAAAGTGGAATCTGAAGAACTGTTTTTTGTTTGATTTATTAAATATCTGTTAAAAAGCTATCGATAAATTGTGTTGAGTCAGAATGATTACAAACGTATTTCTTAAAGAATTCTTTTTGTGGTCAGTTTATCAAATCTCTTTTTTAAACATTATTGAAAATAACCTTTATTGTTAATGACTTATAAAGGGAAATCGGAAGAAGTGTTCTTTTGTTTGAATTCTTTAATTTATGTTAAAAAGCTATCGGCAAACTGTGTTGAGTCAGAATAATAATCTGAAATGTCCTTTGTAAAGAATTCTTTTTGCGGTCAATTTAACAAATCTCTTTCAAACAATATTAAAAATAACTTTTGATGACTTGCAAAGTGGAATCGGAAGAAGTGTTTTTTGATTTCTTTCTTAAATATCTGTTAAAAAACTATCGGCAAATTGTATCAAGTCAGATTGATCTGAAATGCCCTTTTTAAAGCATTCTTTTTGCGGTCATTTTATCTAATCCCTTTTAAACATTATTCAAATGACTTGTAAAGTGGAATTGGAAAAAGTGTTTTTTGTTTGACTTCTTGAATATCTGCGTTGAAAGCTATCGACAAATTGTGTTGGGTCAGAAGGATCTGAAATGCCTTTTTAAAGAACTCATTTTGCGGTCAGTTTATCAAATATCTTTTAAATATTATTGGAAATAACCCTTATTGTTAATGACTTGCAAAGTGTAATTTTAAGAAGTGTTGTTTGTTTGACCTCTTAAACATCTGTTACAAATCCATCGGCAAATTGTGGGGAGTCATAATGATCTAAAATGCTTTTTTTTTAAAGAATTCTTTTTGCGTATAATTTATCAAATACCTCTTTAAACTTTATTAAAAATAACCTTTATTGTTAATGACTTGTTAAGTGGAATCAGAAAAAGAGTTTTTTGTTTGACTTCTGAAATATTTGTTAAAAAACTATCGCTAAATTTTGTTGAGTCACAATACTTTAAAATACTATTTTTAAAATCTTTCTTTTCGTAAATATGTAACAATCGAACTTCCTTCCTCATTGTCAGTTATGCCTTATAAACCATGAAAACTGCCCTTTATATTTAATAATTTGCAAACTGAAACCGAGAAAATGTTTTACTTGTTTGAATCTTCAAATACCTGTTAATAAGGTGTCGGTAAATTGTATGGAGCCGGAATATGCTGAAATACATCTTTAAACCCCCCCTTTTTTTTTAGGTGCATTCGTAATTATATAAATACGTAGCACCTATAGTCGTCGTCTGGTCCGTCCGTCTGTCTGCATATAACAGCGCACAAACTACCCAACTGAATGGTTTGAAATTTAATATATATAATCGTTGCAGAATTTTGTCGAGTCGTTTCAAATTTTATAAAAACGGAATCAAAACTTAAAACGATATTAATAAAAATATTTATTAAGTAAATGAAATTTTTAAAAAATCAGTACTTCCTTGTTATAGGAACTTCCGAGCATTAATCGTCAAGCGACCGAGATGTATCGCCAAGTTATCTGACATGTATGCCGTTGTAGTCATATATGACGAATATGACATTTCATAACTTCTATGACCAAGTTATAGTCACATTCCTCTTTCTATATCAAATCCTGTGATACGTAATTAATTCAATGATATCCCATGACAGGTAATGATTGTAGGTTTCCATTGTGATTACGTCCTATTTAAGATGGTGTCCTATTATTTCCGTATTACTGAATTTAAAAACCGAATTTGTATACTAAAATTGTTTAATTATAGCAATCCTATAATCTACCGACAGTTTTTTGGATAGATGTTTCCGGAGAAATAGATATTAAATGGAAAAATAGTCTACATATGGATTTCAAGTTCTGAAAATTTCAAAGCTAGGCTTAAGTTTCCCATTGCAATTTTCAGTAAATGTCAACAAAATATAAAGTGTTGCCAACTTAAAATGTACTGTTTTTAATTACGGAAATTTATCATAATCATAATAACAGACGATATAATTCATTTCACTGAAATAATAACAGTACAAACGCATTTCGTTTGTCACGTCTGACGTACAATTTCTAACTTGTTTTTTTTTTAGCGAATGTGTAACAGTTGAACTCAAGCTGCATTAATAATTATCAAATCTCTTTTAAACACCATGAAAAATGACTTTTATCGTTAGTGACCCATAAACCGAAATCAGAAAAAACATCCCCCCCTCCAGTTATTTATCATTAAGCTATGTGTAAATTGTGCCAGAATCATCTGATATGTCTTTTTAAAAACACCCTTTTTTGTGACTGTGTAACTTTCGAACTTCGTTCCTGTTTATTAAATCTCTTTTAAACATCATGAAAAATTACCTTTTTCGTTAATGACGGTTAACAGTAAAGATAGTTATGTTAGTGAAGTGTCTGTTAAATTTGTGTTTTATTTATATTATTTTATTTATTTATTAATAAAATTTCAATTTTGTTTTGCAATAAAAAACGGAAGCAAATGCTGTACTATTTATTTTGTTTTACGAGCATAGTCGTCTGTTAAATTTGTCTGTTATTTATATCTATTATTACTTATCCATCATACGTAAGTACAGTGTAAGAAGTTTTAAAAATCGATTTTTTTTTTGACAGATTTACACGTTTGAGACACTGGAGATTCCGAAAAACATAGTTTTAGAAAGAAGAAAAAAAATACCTCCGTCTATCTGTGTGTGTCTGTATGTCTGTAAATCTCCCGAACAAATTGCGATTAGAGACATGAAATTTGATATTTACTTAGTATGTAATAATGAGAAGTTTATTGAATTTCAGTAATCTCGATTATCCGGAACTATTTTTTTCGGCTCTCGAAATATTCGCTCTGATAAAAGGTATATAAAAATTTTCGAAATTGTTTTTTTTTAAGGAGTGAATATAAAAGACAATAAAAAAAACATAAATTTTCATAAAGAATGAAGTCAATCGGATAATGGGGTCATTCCATGCTAAATGAGCAAATCAGCTGTGGCTGACATGTCATAGATTTTAATGAAAATCAGCATATAAGTAGATCATATTTATTTATGAGTAAATGTAAAATAATAGATTTCAGGATTGTTTATTTAAGTATTAAAACTTACATTAAAAGTTGATATAAGATTGAGGGTTTGTCTACATGCTTGAAATTTCAATTTTCATTATTAGCCGTAGGAGTGGTAAGACTTTATCAAAAATTATTTATAATTAAGAATGAATAATAAGTAACAGATTGGAGTGATTTAGTAACTGTCCTTTTATTCCATAATGAGAAAAATAAATAAATAGTGAAAAATTTTGAGAGGAAAATGTAATATTTCTATTGCTTGTTTGAACATGAAGGAAAGATCTTAAGATTTTAAAATTGTTTGACGTTATAGATAAAAGTATATATTTTAAATATAGAAACTTCCATTCTTGCCTTTTTATTCCTTAATGAGAAAAAAATAAATAATGAAAAATTTTGAGGGAAAAATGCAATATTTCTATTATTTGTTTAAACATGAAGGAAACATCTTAAAAATCTTAAATTATTTGACGTTATAAATAAAAGTGTATATTTTAAATATAGCAACTTTCATTCTTGCCTTCAGTTTATTTTTCCTGAACAATATTTTAAATTAGAGTAGAATAAATTATTGATTTAAACGGGGCAAACAATTATATAGTAATCAAATCTCCATATAGATGGCAGCACTACATTTTTTTTTGCAAGATGGCAGAGAAAGCGCTCAAATTTGAAGTGAAATAGCCCATTGAACGTAACAAATATTACCTTTCTGAACTTATTTCTGTTATGTTAGGAATCAAAAGGCAATCTTGAATTTTTTTCAGCATGTCATGAGCTTTTTGAACTTTATGCTTCTGCAATATTGTTAATGTCAGGTTTTTCCTTCATTTGATTTTTTAAGTATACATAAGAGGAAAAATTGCGATTTTGTAATTTTTTTAAAGTTTCTAAGCTATTTTGAAGATGAAGAAAATAAATGGCAACTTCCAAATTTGAGAAATTTGGTTTTCATATGTAACATTACATCATACATCAATTTCACATATGTTTTTAAATTCCTTTGATTTTTATAACGCTTTTAATTTTCTCAAAATTTTCAATTTTTTCAACCAATTTAAGGTCAACCATGGTCTTACGAAATTATTATTACTAAATAAATATGATAATAACTGTCCACGGGTTACAATATTATGAAAATTTGTTATTTATGTTAAATAGTTTTCAAGATATGGAACTTTAAACTTGCAACTTTGAACGATTCCATACAAGCCATTCTATGTCACAAGTTTTTTAAATGTCCAGAACTTCCAAAATATTTTATTTTTTGTCAAGATATTTTGAATAGCTCTATTTAAATATGAATTGAATCTGTGTACCAAATTTTATTAAAATCGATTACTATGTGGCCACGACTTTTTTTTAAATTTTTGCTCATTTTGCATAGAATGACCCAATGAGTTCCCGAGATATTTGTAATCACATTTTCCGCACTCTTTGATCTTTCATGATCCTGTATTTCATTCAAATTTCAATTCAAAGATATATTTTAATTGGAAATGAGACGCTTCATCCGACGCAGTAAACCGTTAGTTAATATGATTGTCATTTTTGGAGTTATAAGGACGTTTCTTTTACGCAATTCAGCAATAGCGCATTCAGCAATAGAGCATAGACGTCATCAAACCAGGAGTTTATTCGAATTGCAATGCATTTTATAAATAGCTTAGACATGTTTATATTTTCATATTTTATATTATGCATATCCATGATGGGTATATATTACGGTGACCCTTAACGACTAGTTTTATTTATTTATTGATGAAGTTTCAATTTCGTTACACTGCAAAAAATAATTGTTGATTTTGCAGTATAAAACTGGCACCCAGCTGTCAGTATTATACCGTAAAATTAACAGTATTAAACAGTAAAATAAGCAGTAATACGCTGCCGTGCAAGCAGTAATACGCTACCGCGCATAATTATTTTTTGCAGTGTATGGAATAACAGCCAGGAATAAATGCTGAACTATTTATTTTGTTTCATGTGTAAATGTGGTAATCTTTTGTAATCGGGCTGCACGCGTTAAAGATAGATTAAAAAAGAAAATCACGCTAAAAATTACTTAAAAAGTCATAAAATTTCAGTAAATTAAGATACAGTTTTCGAATAAATTACATTTGAAATGAAAAAGAAAAATTCAAATCGATGGTGTAAAAATTGAAATTTTGCGATGTTTAGAAATTAAAACAAGTTGGAAATTGTATGTTAGACGTGAAAAAAGGAAAACGTTTGTACTGTTATTGTTTTAGTGAAATGAATTATATCGTATGTTATTGTGATATGATTAATTTCCGTATTAAAATAAGTATATTATAAGTTGTCAACATTTTATCTTTGTCGACATTTACTGAAAATTTCAATGGGAAACTTAAGCCTAGCTTTGAAAATTTCAGAACTTGAAATCCATATTTAGACTCTTTTTCCATTTAGTATCTATTTCTCCGGAGACATCGATCCAAGAAACTGCCAGTAGATTATAGGATTTCTATAATTAAACAATTTTAGTACACAAATTCAGTTTTTAAATTCAGTAATACGGAAATAACAGGACACCATCTTAAACATACCGTAATCACCATGGAAAAGATAGAATCATTACCTATCATGGGATATCATTCATTTAATTACATATATGATAGGATTTAATATATAAGATATTAATAAAATGAAGAAAATTTTATTAATATTTTTTTAAGTTCTGATTCGATTTTCATAAAATGTGAAATGACTGGACAAAATTCTTCAACGATTATATATATTCAATTTCAAACCATTCGGTTGGGTAGATTCTGCGCTGTTATATGCGGACAGATGGACGGACCAGACGACGACTGTATGTGCTGCGTATTTATATAATTACGAACGCACCTAAAAATTGCACTAAAAGCGAAATTGATTGGTCAGGTGTTGCAACCGACAATATGACGTCAGCGTTATTTACGGTAATGTTTTTAACACTTTCCAACATTGTTAAAAAGTTTTTATGAATTCGGCATGTCTGTCTGTCTGTCCATGCTCTAACTCTAACTCGCGTAGATATACTCCGATTGCCATATAATTGGTATATGATATTGATGTTTACCATGGAATGTTTGGTGTTGAAAATGAAGTGTGTAGCATTTATGGTTAGTTTACAGGAACACTCAAAAGCATTTCTTTACATTACGGTGAAAGGGAAATTTTTTTCGCTGCATTTTAATATTGTTGAAATATAATAAAATTGATATGAATCGATGAGGTGGACGACAATGTGTTATCTATAAAGTATGGAATAAGTAGCAATTACAGTTCATTTACAGGAACGCTCAAAAATATACCGTTTCATTACAGTCAATGGGGAAAAATCGTTTTTAGTACATTTTATTCATGTTACACTATTTCCAACATAGTGAAATTGATATGCCTCACTGGGATGGATGGCAATATGTTTTCTATAGAGTACTGAGTAAGTAACAGTTATGGTTCGTTTACAGGGACGCACAAAATAAAGCCATTACATTATATGGTCTGTGGGGAATAATCATTTGCAGTGCATTTTAATGATGTTAAACTGTTTCAAACATAATGAACAAAAGTTACATACATTACTGATATGCATTACAACATGTTTTCTATAGATTACCAAGTACGTAGAAATTATCGTTTATTTACAGAGACACTAAGATGCACAACAACATGTTTTATATAGTTTACCAAGTACGTAGAAATTATCGTTTATTTACAGAGATACTAAGATGCACAACAACATGTTTTCTATAGTTTACTAAGTACGTAGATTTTATCGTTTATTTACAGAGACACTAAGATGCACAACAACATGTTTTCTATAAGTACGTAGAAATTATCGTTTATTTGCAGAGACACTAAGATGCACAAAAAGATGTTTTCTATAGTTTACTAAGTACGTAGAAATTATCGTTTATTTACAGAGACACTAAGATGCACAACAACATGTTTTCTATAGTTTACCAAGTACGTAGAAATTATCGTTTATTTACAGAGACACTAAGATGTACAACAACATGTTTTCTATAGTTTACCAAGTACGTAGAAATTATCGTTTATTTACAGAGACACTAAGATGCACAACAAGATGTTTTGTATAGTTTACTAAGTACGTAGAAATTATCGTTTATTTACAGAGACACTAAGATGCACAATAACATGTTTTCTATAGTTTACTAAGTACGTAGATTTTATCGTTTATTTACAGAGACACTAAGATGCACAACAACATGTTTTCTATAGTTTACTAAGTACGTAGAATTTATCGTTTATTTACAGAGACACTCAAAAGAACTCGGTTACAGGACTACCATTGAGCCATAACTGCTGGATGAGCGTTTTCAGCTGTGATGCATTTTAAAACTTAACATATTTGTAGTGTATTACAACGTGTTTAGATCATATACAGGGATGCACGAACGAATTGCACACATTAACAGCTATGGACAACCATTGCTGAAAATGAATTTTTACTGCATTGTGTGTTTTTAAATATTTATTTAGATATCTCATTTCATTGTATGAACAAAAATGACATTTCTTAGCAATATTCCGATAGTGTTAGAAAGTGTTTCATAATCTAAGCCGTGATTCAGGATTTTTCGTTCATGTTGCTTCATACTAAAGATTTGACTAATTCAATTTTTAGAATTTCATTTCCTCTCTAGACAACCCCGCTCCATACCTGACAAACCATATCTACAAGACAGATTTAAATTTAAACGGTCTTTTCAAAATAAATTCGCTGACTTCTTAATTAAGTGTTTTGTGGCAAGTCCAAAATTTTTCTCAGCTGCCTTCTGGCCATTTACATTTTTGTAACATATTTTTGGCATTTATTACTTTTGGCACGTTCTTGGGTTCCGCTGTATGAACGTTAATGCCGTCAGAAAAGACACAGAAGAATTAACTGGCTGTGCGCGTGTGCCAAAGATAACGTTAGTCGCACATTTTTTTGCTACGTTCGTAATTATATAAATACGTAGCACTTATAGTCGTCGTCTGGTCCGTCCGTCTGTCTGTCTGTCCGCATGTAACAGCGCAAAAACTACCCAACCGAAATGTTTGAAATTTAATATATATAATCATTGCAGAATTTTGTCGAATCATTTCAAATTTTATGAAAATGGAATCAAAACTTAAAAATATATTAATAAAATTATTTATTAAGTAATTTGAATTCTTAAAAAATCAGTACTTCCTTGTTATAGCAGCTTCCGAGGATTAATCGTCAAGCGACCGAGATGTATCGCCAAGTTATCTGACATGTATGACGTTATAGTTAAATGTGAAGTATATGACATTTTATAACCTCTATGACCAAGTTATAGTCACATTCTTCATTCTATTAAATCATATTATACGTAATTAATTCAATGATATCCCATGACAGGTAATGATTCTAGGTTGCTATGGTGATTACGTCCTATTTAAGATGGAGTCATATTATTTCCGTACTACTGAATTTAAAAACCGAATTTGTATACTAAAACTGTTTAATTATAGCTATCCTATAATCTACCGACAGTTTTTTGGATAGATGTTTCCGGTGAAAAAGATATTGAAAAAAGTGTCTAAATATGAATTTCAAGTTCTGAAATTTTCAAAGCTAGGTTTAAGTTTCTCATTGGAATTTTCAGTAAATGTCAACAAAAGATAAAAAGTTGCCAACTTAAAATGTACTTATTTTATTACGGTAATTAATCATATCGTAATAACAGACGGTATAATTCATTTCACTGAAACTAGTTACAGTACGAACGCTCCTCATTTGTCACGTTTGACGTACAATTTCCAACTTGTTTTATTTCGAAAAATTAAAATAATAATAAAAGGAATTAACTAACGCTGATTGACTTCTATTAATTTTAATTCCCTACGTTTGTCTCTACATCAATCAATCCACGCGTTTTGTAATCTTGAACGTTCATCTGCGAAAAATGAATATCTATTTAATTATTCCAGGTAAGGACAAAATGAATGACTTTAGAATGTGAGGTAATTTTTTAAAGGCTTTTCTATATTGTTAATAGCTTTGAAATAAGTATAAAATAAAAATAGTTTTTTTTTTTCAAAAAACACACTAAGCTTTCAATACTTATCTTGAAAAATCACGCCTAATCTCGTGACTGCAATTCATGATTCCTCAAAAAAAGAAAAAAAAAATTGTTACATAACGCTGCATATTACTTGGTGTGTATATATTCTATAGATCATGTACAGGGCTTTACAAAAGCGAACTTTGATGCCGACAGAAAAGCCATGGAAGAATCAAATGGTTGTGCCGGTGTGCCAAAAATAACGCTTTATTGCACAATTTTTAGCTGTTTTATTTCAAAAAACTAAAATAATAATAAAAGGAATTAACTAACGCTGACTGACTTTTATTAATTTCAATTTCCTACGCCTGTCTCTATATCCATCCATCCATGCGTTATGCAATCTTGAACCTTCATCTGCGAAAAATGAATATCTACTTAATTATTCCAGGTAAGGACAAAAAGAAAGACTTTAGAATGTGAGGTAATTTTTTTAAGACCTTTCTATATTGTCAATAGCTTTGAAATAATTATAAAAGTAAAAATATAGTTTTTTTTTTTTTTCAAAAAGCACAGTAAGCTTTCACTACTTATCTTGAAAAATCATGCCTAATTTCATGACTGCAATTCATAATTCCTCAAAAAGAAAAAAAAAAAAAAAAAAAAAAAAAAAAAAAAATGCGTTACAATGCGTTGCATATTATTTGGTGTGTATATATTTTATAGATCATGTACAGGGCTTCACAAAAGCTTTCGAGTAAATTTCCGCTTATGGGCGGAAATTGCTGAAGGGGAATATTTTCAACTCTGTTTGCGTTTCCTAAACTGAGAAATATTTTGGCACACTGTGTAGTGTATATACAAATATAGATCATATACAACTATGCACAAAAGAATTCAGATATTTTTCTGACTATAGATGATAAATTGGATTTTCGAATGTGTTATGCGATTTCCATATTGTTTACTCAGACATAATTTTTAGGTGCGCTCGTAATTATATAAATACGTAGCATCAATAGTCGTCGTCTGGTCTGTCCGTCCGTCCGCATATACCAGCGCAAAAACTACCCAACCGAATGGTTTGAAATTTAATATATAGAATCGTTATAGAATTATATCGAGTCATTTCAAATTTTATGAAAATTGAATCAAAACTTAAAAAAAATATATATAAAAGTTTTCTTTATTCTATTAAATCCTATCGTACGTAATCCATATAATAAAATCGCAAGTCATGTGACTGAGGAAAACAAATGCGTGCAAACTACTTCTTTTTTCATATGCCAGGCGACCATTTTTATTCAGAATTATTTTTTCGTATAAAATTGCATAAAAGTTACATTTTTAGAAAGATCGTTGAAAAAAATTGTTTGTTTGAGGATGAGTTACATTAAAAAATGTATAGATTTTGAGATAAGTTCAGTGGAAATTACGTTAACAGCCGAATATCTCAATCCATTAGAGTAAATAAACACAGGAGATTGGTTCATTATGAGTCATAAAATATTAAACCATGGACGTAATCACTTGCAAAGCAAGATCTCTATGATGAATTTTACAGTGCTGTCTGCTGTAGAAAAAATAAATTCGCATTTCTAAACGTGGCATACGTAAGAAGAAAAAAACAAGTGGGTAAGTGTGATCGAAGATAGCTCAAAGGGTTTCGTTTAATATTCCTTTCAAAACACTTTATCCTTTCTTTAATAAATTCAAACAAACTTCATTTAGCAACAACAACAAAAAAAAGTCATGTTTTTTATAAAGTAAAAATTTACCGGTCTATTTTTTCCGTTTTTTTCGAATTAAACCAGCCGGATAGCGGGCGAAACCCGCTATTATATTCTGTCATAATAATATCCGTCATACGGACTAAATGCGATATTTAAAAAATATATAATTTCAAAATTAAACATGTTGGACGCCTTCAAAATGTTAAAATATGCGAATATTTCCATAATCGGGTTTTTATCATGATTCAATACATTCCTCAAACTCATATATTTACTATTTTCTATTATTTATATTGATACTCGCTTTGTATTATTCTCAAACATTTGAAAAGTTAGTTAAACTTCCCATATGACGTCAGATTTTCTTTTTAATTCTCTAATGACGTGATATTAATCTGCTTTGTGTACATCCACATACTCATACTCCTTGTATTATTGAGAAATTTTAGACATTTTCCGTTTTATTACGACTATGACGTCAATCAATTTTATTTCATATTTATCTTTTTTCAATTGGTGAAACTTTTTATTTAATTTTCATTTTTCACGTGGATATCGTCTGATAGAAAATTAATTATTGTAGAAAAAATTTCATTGTGGATTTTTAATTTTTGGCATCTGCTATAACGAAAAATATTTAAATGTAATGGTACAAGGCTGTTAGAATTTTGGTTTTTTATCTCTATTTATTAAAATAATACGAATTTTTCAAATTTTAATATTTTGGGCTCTTCACAGTTGATATTCGGTTTTATACACAAAGTTTCAACTCTGTAAGTTACGCAGTTTTTGAGAATGGCTCTGTGACGGACAGACAACGGAGCGGGAGTAATAGGGTTTCGTGAGATGAACGAAACCCTAAAAAAGCATGCTCATTTCGTTCATAGCAGACGATATAATTCATTTCACTGAAAAAATAAGCATGATTTTTTTTACATTGTGAAACTAGATGTAAAACGAACTGTGTTACGTTTAACGTACAATTTCCAACTTGTTCATCTTATAAAACGAAGTTTTGTTACAGAATTACGAATAAGTTGAAAAGTGTTTCATAATATATGCTTGAAGCATGATTTTTTGTTTTTAGTACAATTTCAACTAGTTATATTACCTCTCTCAACAATCTCTCTCGATTCCTGACAAACCATATATATCTGCAAGACAGATTTAAATTTAAACGGTCTTTTCAAAATAAACCCGCTGACTTCTTGATTATGTGTTTTGTGGCAAGTCCAAATAATTTTTCAGCTGCCTTCTGGCCATTTACACTTGGATTATATGTTTCTTGGAACATATTTTTGGCATTTATTACTTTTGGCACGTTCTTGGGTTCCTCCGTTCGAATCTTAATGCCGACAGAAAAGACACGGAAGAATGAAATGGTTGTGCAGGTGTGCCAAAGATAACGCTAGTCGCACATTTTTTAGCGTTTTTGTTTTTTGAAAAACTAAAATAATAATAAAAGGAACTAACTAATGCTGACTGACTTCTATTAATTTCAATTTCCTACGCCTGTCTCTACATCAATCATTCCACGCGTTATGTAATCTTGAATGTTCATCTGCGAAAAATGAATAGTATCCATTTAATTATTTCAGGTAAGGACGAAATGAATGACTTTAAATGTCAGATAATTTTTACTTTCTTCTATCTTTACAAAAAGAAAGTATTGGATTCATGAAAATTTCCCATTTCCGGTTTTCGACGGATTTATACGTTTCAGCAGGTCCTGAACACGATTTGACTGTTTTTAGAAAATGTCTGTCTGTGAGTCTGTCTGTCTGTCTGTATGTGACAAAAATTTTGTGGTCGCTCTATCTCAAGAACTAATGCATGAAATTTAATAAAACTTTATATTCAGTTAGTCACTCATATAAACTGGTGCTGATTAGTTTTCGGTGTAAATCGCGCAACAGTTGGCGCTGCTCTACGGCATTTTTCGCGATTTCCGCAATAGCTCTATCTCAAGAACTAATGCACTTATTTTCATCAAATATCAGATTCCTTTAGACCTTGACATAAATAGACGCTGAGTACGTTTTGGTGTAGATAGCACAACAGGTGGCGCTGCTATACCACTTTTTTCATGATTTTTACGATAGCTATATCTCAAGAACGAATGCACGGAATTTCATCAAACTTCAGATTCAGTTAGACGTTGACATAAGTTGTTGTTGATTAGGTTTTGGTGTAAATAGCCCAACAGAGGGCGCTGCTATGCTACTTTTTCATTATTATCACGATCACTATATCTCAAGAACTAATACAAGGATTTTCATTAAACTTCAGATTCAGTTAGACGTTGACATAAGCTGTTGTTGATTAGATTTTGGTCTAAATCTTCCAACAGGTGGCGCTGCTATGCTACATTTTGCAGGATTTTAGCAATAGTCATATCTCAAGAAGTAATGAACGGAATTTAACAAAACTTTAGATTCAGTTAGACCTTTTCGATAAATTGGTGCTGATTCTTTTTAGTATATGCGAAACCTGTGTGAGATAGAAGAAAGTTTTGGGAATGGCACATCCGGCTACTTTCTATACATTTCAATATCTTTGAAATAAGTATAAAAGTTAAAATGTTAAAAAAAAAAAACATACTTTTATAAGCTATCAATGCTTATCTTGAAAAATCACGCAATTTCATGACTGCAATTAATGATTCTTATAAAAAAATTCTGTTACAATACGTTAGCTTGGCATGGGCACCGAACCCGATTATGGAAAATTCAAACTCCTACTTTTGAACGGGAAATGAATGGCAAATTCTATTACGGAAGATCGCCACTAATCGTGATAATATCTTTCAATCTTCCGTAATCGGGTAATCTTCTTAAAACAGAGAAAATTAGCGTGTTTTTTGTGCCTGAGGAGCCTGGATTTTGGATGGTGAGCATAGCTCGTGCAGAGAGGACCTCCTAGTTTCTAATATAAAGTCAATATTTTTGTAATAGTTGCATTGCATTCCAAATATTTTTAATGTAATGCCAATATTGAAATTATATTGGTATTTCATTGGAAGTATTTGCAATAAATGTACATTTGGTCCGAATGTACTATTGGTGAAATATTTTGTCAAAATGTAACCAATATTGCTATTAACCCGTTGGGGACGAGCGACACGTATACGTGACGCATAAGATGCTCAGAATCCTTCATTATTCCTACCAGTTAATTTTTATTGTAAGCTTTGCTTTATTTAATCTTAGCATTTCTGCGATTCAACTAGTCGCACATTTCTGTTTTGAAAAACTGTGGTAAAAGATTAAAAATTCTGCAAAGGACGCTCCTGGCGAAGGGGTTAATGGTTTTCTACACTGTAAAAATAAGTGAATTGTATTTTGACCTAGTAGTGTTGTATAATAATATTAGTATATACACTCCCTCTTAGATGTCTGCAACCAAAATTGAATAACAATGTATTCTCATATTCAGGATGCTACGCGTGAAGTTTCGTTGAATAATGTATAAGCATTACATATTTCGAAAAAATCATCGAATTTCGACACACCCTCTTAGATGACCGCAACCAAAATTGAATGACAATCTATTCCTATCGTGAGAATTCTAAATTCGATGTTTCGTTGAATTATACGTACATAAACCGGAGATATAAGCATCACATAAATCGAATAAATCATCGATTTGCGTCACCCACTCTTGAGGGATCCTGCCCAAAACCTAATCAGCACCGGTTCACATAAAGATAGTTTCATATGAAATTTTATTCCATTCTACGCAGTAGTTCGTGTGTTGAAGCGTCCACAAAATATGTGTCACATACAGACAGACTCACAGACAGATATTTTTTAAAAACAGTCAAATCGTGTGCAGGACCTTCTAAAAAGTATAAATCCGTCGAAAACCGGAAGGCAAAATTTTTCATGAATACAATACTTTCTTCTTGTAAAGATAGTAGAAAGTAAAAATGTTTGTCTTAGTGATCTGTGCCACCCCTCAAATGTACACGTGGTAGCGAATGATTCTGTATAAGAGAAAGTTTTATGATGACTACAACCAGTGTTTTGACCAAATTTTTCTAACAGAATCCTGTTTTTATGAAATTGTGAACAGATTTTTATATTTGTGAAAATTCTTGTCATAATTTTGTGAATTTGAAATTATCGTGATATCTAGGTTCTTGTTTATTTATTTTTAACAAGATCCTTCATATATCCAAAAGCTAGATAAATAGGTTCTTTGGCCTCTTCAGCTGTTTTATGACAGACCAGATTTTACTTTAAAATGATTACATTTGTGAAAGTTTCAATTTGGAAATGGAAAAGTTTTGTGAAAGGTTTATTTTTAAGACAAAGCATTTTGTGAAAGATACTGTTTTAAAATGAAAAAGTTTGTGAAGGGTCCTTTAAGGGACTCAATTTTTTCCTAACCAGATCCTTGACAACATACTAGTTTTTAGCTCACAGGCTACCAAATCCTGAGAGCTAATGTGCCCGCAGGTTCTGTATGTACGTACGTATGTATGTTTGTATGTTTGTACGTATGTACGTATGTTTGTACGTTCACTCTTGATAGAAATATCCGATTGGCTTCAAATTTTGTATTTAGGTTCATTCTGATGAGGCGCTTCCCTGATTAGTTTTCAGGGTTCATTGGTTAAATATAAAGGAGGGGAATGGGGGCTAATCCTCCCTTAATTTTGATAAATGGTTTTTCATTAAGAAATATCCGATTTGCTTCAAATTTTGTATGTAGGTTCATTATGATAAGGCGTTTCCCTGTTTAATTTGAGGGATCATAGGTTAAGTATAAAGGGGGGGATGGGTGGCTAATCCCCCCTTAATTTAGATAAATGGGTTTTTCATACAGAAATATCTGATTTGCTTCAAATTTTGTATATATAGGTTTATTCTGATGCGGCACTTCCCTGATTAGTTTTGAGGGTTCATTGGATAAGTATAAAAAAGGGGAAAGAGGGTTAATCCTCCCCTTAATTTAGATAAATGGGTTTCTCATGCAGAATTATCCGACTTGCTTCAAATTTGGTATACAGGTTTATTTTGATAAGGCGCTCCCCTGATTAGATTTGGAGGCTCATTGGTTAAGTATAAAGGGGAGAAACGAAGGGGGCTACCCCCCCCCTTAATTTAGCTAAATGAGTATTTCTTGCTGAATTATCCGATTTGCTTCAAATTTGGTATACAGGTTGATTGTCGATTTTTTTTATTCTTCGAGGAACATTATTCTTTGAAATAAGAGTATACTATACAATTAGTGTGAATAGTCTATGAGCTCAATGCCAACAGTTTAACAGGGCGCCTTTCCTTTTTATTTCTAGTGTACCCGGGATCTATTGATAATCTTTTCAAAGTTAAGTTTACGCAGGTTAATAAAAGCATTTGTAATTTTCATGCTGTATCTATTGCACACTTTATTAGGCAGGGGCGAGACAGTAAAAAAAAAAAAATATATATATATATTCTCCAGCCCACCTGCTGAAATATGATGTCACTAACTTTTGCACCCACGAATGACAGGAATAACTTTTAAGTAACATGGATAGATTCGTTTAGAAGAAAACCCTCCCACGCCGGAAGGAATTTTTAGTTTCTGTATCCACCTCCATCAGCAATTTTTGCTCTGGATAAATAACTTTCAGAAAGAAAATCGGTCGTCGTTGCAAAACTTTCTCTGTCTGTTTTTTTCCTCAGAGCAGAGCTATTTAACTTTTTGAAACAAAAACGCTTAAGGTCACATTCATGCTAATTATATTAGTTAGAATGGGCAAGTAATGAGAAAACTAATGTCGAACAGCTGAATATTCGTGTTTAAATAAAGCTTACTTTTACGCTTCTGTTGACTTGAAAGTTAGAGAATTACAAGCTCGGTGAACAACGCGTTATAATTAATTACATAGGCTTGTCATGATTTTTTTTTTCTTGGAAGTGAAGGTTGTTTCACTGTAAAAAAAAAAAAAAAAAAAGACAGATGATTTTTAATTCAAGAAAATATAGTATATCCAAGAACGAAAATATACAATAATCTCTTCCGAGTTACTCAAGTTTCGGAAAAGCGTTCTTTATCTTCAGAAACCAATATATTTTCAGAATTTAAAGAACCATTTATAAAAAGAAAGTTTCATTCGCTTCCACAGATTTTCGGAAACGTTTCCGAGTAGTTTTTGTAGTACATTAATCACACTCTAAAAACGACATTTTCAAAACTGAGCAAAAATTACTCAAATCTGAGTAAATGTTGCATAGTCAAAATAGCTCCGAATCAAAATGACTCAAGTTTGAAACATGTATATACTCATTTCTGAAAACATGCACACACTCAAGAACAAAACATTATGTGCTCCTATTTGAGTATGCCCATGTTTCAAAAATGAGTATGACTGACTTCTGTGTGCTCATTTTTGAGTATTTCCATGTTTCAAAGGTGAGTTTGAACGTATTCTAATCATTTTTGAGAATGTCCATGTTTCAAAAATGAGTATGAACTCACCTCTATGTGAACAGTTTTGAGTATGTCTATATTTCAATATTCTGAGTATTTCTGGTATTTCAGAATTGAAAGAATTGAACAACAACAAAAAAAAAAGTTTCATAACAAAATGAAAACATCGATTTACTAAGATTTGAAAGTGTAATTTTTCTCAGTGTTGCCATGAAATTTTGTACTTGGAAGTGAAGGTTGTTTCAATGTAAAAAAAAAAAAAACAGATATTTCTTAATCTAGGAAAATGTAGTATACCATAGAACGAAAATATACAATAATCTCTTCGAGTTACTCAAGTTTCGGTAAAGCGTTCTGTGAAGGTTCTGGTAGAAACCTCAGAAACCAATATAGTTTTAGGCTTTAAAGAACCATTTATAAAAAACAATGTTTCATTTGCTGCCACAGATTTTCGGAAACGTTTCTGAGTAGTGTTTTAATCAGTTTTCTCAACTCAGAATATAGGTTTTGCGGTTGCTACGATACTCAAGTAACCATTTTCATGTTCAATAAACATGACTTTGTGTTTATAAGAAAAACACGATAAAATATCAGCATTAACTTTAAAATCAATATTATTTTGTTACTCTGGTGGGTATTCAATTAAACAGCTTTAATGTTTAATTGAGAATTCACAGTGTGCTATAAAACAATAATCCGGGCAGAGAAAACTGATTAATCATATATTCTAATACGAGCAAATATTGTGTGTGTGGTTATATATATATGCATAAACTTAATGTAAAATTTAACCATTGAAACATAAGAAACTGACCATACAGAATGAAATCACAATACCAGCAGTGTCAAATTACAAATTAAAATATATAGTCCTAATAAATGAAATATTATTAATGCACATTTTATCTTAAAAACGATTGTAACCATTTTGACGAAATTTTGTATCCTACCGTTTTGGGGCATCAGAAAACTATTGGGCTAGGTCACATGTTCGAGAAAATTCGATTAGTGGTTCATTTTGGGTCACCATGGGTCAGGGTCAAGCTAATTGTATCTAAAAAAACGGTTCAAACGATTTTGACTAAATTTTGTATCCTACCATTTTCGGGAACAAGACGGCTATTGGGCTGGGTCACATGTTCGAGAACTTTCGATTAGTGGGTCATTTTTGGGTCAACACGGGCCAAGTTAATTTTATTTTAAAAACGATTTTGATTAAATTTTGTATCCTACGAGTTTCGAGCACCAGAAGAAAATTGGTCTTGGTCACATGTTCGTGAAAATTTGATTAGTGGGTCATTTTGATCATGGGTCATGATATTTGAACTCAATGCTAATTTTGACCGAGCATAGCTCGGTATTTCCTGCTCGTGCTTATTTAAATCCCGAAAATATATACGTTTCTGAAGTTTCGAAAGATAAAGAACAGTTTTCGGAATCATGGGTAACTCGGGAGAGGTTATTGTACATTATATTTTCGTAGACTATACGTAACATTTTCTCTTTTTTACAGTGTTCTAATGCTTTTTTTTCATGCTGGTTTGAGGAAAAAAATGCTCAAAAATTCGTACAACTTTGAAACAAGTTGATAATTTCTTTTGGGTTAATAAGTAAACTATAAATTTTTACATAAGTACATCTGAAACCAATAAACATAACAACAGACTATTGCTGTTTACAACATAGGAATAGGCCTCAGGGGGGAGGGACGGGGCAATAAAATCCTTCCACGATAGAAGGAATTTTTAGTCCATGTATCCGCCTCCATCAGCAATTTTTGCTCTGGAAAAATAAATTTCGGAATGAAAATCGGTCGTCATTGCGAAACTTTCGTTGCCTGTTTTTTCCAGAGCAGAGCTATTTAACTTTTTGAAACGAAAACGCTTAAGGTCAGATTAATGAAAATTACATTGCTAATTACATTAAGTTAAATAGGCAAATAATGAGAAAACTTATGCCTAACAGCTGTATATTCGTGTTTAAATAAAGCTTACTTTTACGCTTCTGTTGACTTGAAAGTTAGAGAATTACAAGCTGGTGAACAACGCGTTATAATTAATTACATAAGGCTTGTCATTAATTTTTTTCATTGGAGTGAAGGTTGTTTCACTGTACAAAAAGACAGATGTTTTTTAATCTAGGAAAATATAATATACCCAAGAATATAATATACCCAAGATTTCTATATGAAAAATATCAATAATGTATTCAAATAAAATTTTGAAATTTATTAAAAGCGGTATTTTTATATTAGCTGCTTGCTAGAAGTTAATAGCCGAAGAAATCACCAAATATTTCGCTACTTACAGCAGCCTTTTTGATTCTGATAATTTCAGCGCTTGAAGCACGTAGTTCGATCTGCATCTTGCATCTTGTTCGATCGGTATGTTGCGTCTTGCATCTTGCGAAAAGTGCCAAGAATACTCATGGGCACTTTAATCCTTTATAATACAGATTTAAATGTATAACTAGAGATGTATTTTTTTTCTCCACCATTAGCTATTGAAATATAAAATCTTTATTTATTGCCTAAACTTCAGTTCGCGATAACTGCTGCAAAGACTGTTCGATTAGGTTGACTTTTGGTAGGTATGTTGGTGAGGTACCCGGATTTAACTGTATAGTTTTTGGTTAAATTTGGTTCATTCGCTCGAAAAATATAGAATATTTTGTTTTGATGTCATAATGCTTTCCTTTGGGAATGCAGGCGATTTTCAAATTTCATTTTCAACTGAATAGTCCAGGTGCTAGGAGTAAAAAAACTGCAAATCATGATACAGTTATACCGTTTGGTCAGCATCTACTCTATATTAATGCAAAGCATGTAAGAAGGGGAGGCATCACGTAAAGCCGGGGGAATTCAAGATGGCGGCTGTTATTCAAAATGGCGTCATTTTCGGGAATTAGTGCAATTTCGTTTCTATTCATCGTATAAAAGCATGTTTGAGGGAAATTTCAGTGTTTTAAAATTAAAAAAAATATTATTTGTAACACTTTACAGCGCAGTCAAAAACTATTTATGAATTCAGTTTGCCTGTTTGTCTGTCTGTCTGGTCGTCTGTCCAGTCGCGCACTAACTCGAAAAAAAAATAACCGGATATCCAGATAATTAAAATATGGTATTGTAGTATACCGTAACAAGTTCGGTATTCATTTTCAAGTGTGCATCATTCATAGTTCATTTACAGGGGCAATCAAAAGTATTCTGTTACATTATGGTCTGTAGACGAAAATCGATTGCAATGTGTTTTAATGATGTTATACTCTTTGTAACATATTCAAATTAATATACATTAGTGCGGTGCAGTACAAGATACTTACTGTAGAATATGCAGTGTATAGCAGTTTTCGTTCATTTACAGGGGCTCACAAAATAATACGGTCACAGGACTTTTAATAAGCACAATGCTGTCTATGCGCGTTTTTAATTATATAATGTGTTTTTGAACTTTGCTAGATATGAAAGAATTGCAAATTGTCATAAGAACATTTTCTTTTATATAATTATACAATGTAGCGTGTATTTATATATTTATTACAATGTAATTCTGATGACGAGGCACCACCCAAAATGAGATGTATTCAATATGGGGTTTTGATCCAAAATTCTATCACATATTTCATTTTAATGTTGCGATTTCTTACTCTACTCTCAGACTCTTTGGTGCGCAGACGATCAATCTGACAATTGAAATGAAAAGATTTTTGTTTATGAAAGATTTGTTCTTTCGAAAGATTTGTTCAGTATATAATCATGCATGGCGCTATAAAACTACAGTGATACCTTGGTTTTCGTCGATAATTCGTCCGAAAAGAATCGGCGAAATCCGAAACCGACGAAAACCGAGGCAATTATTTCCATATTAATATATGTAAATTCAATTAATTAGTTCTAAACATACCTAAATATGTACCAAAAACAGATTTTATAGAGAATAAATATAGCGTTTAATACTAAAATCAATGAGAAATTAATATAGTGTTCTTGGCTTTTAGTATCAAGGCGTCACTTCTCATTTTGGTCTTTTAGCAGTACGACTAGCTTCAAAATCAAAGGACCTATGTCGCTCAATGGAACTTATAGTGGGTGGCGATATCCCATACATGCGACTGATTTCAGCAATCTTAATTCTGCTCTTGTATTTTTGAATAATTTCCTTCTCCAACTCGATCGTGTTCTTGGTTTTCTTCTTTGAAGGGCTGCTGGCACTGGAAACTTTCTTTGGTCCCATGGTGGAGTACTCGCAATCAATACAAAAGCACAAAAATACACTGGATATAAACAAAATTGTTTGTTTAGACGCGCGAGGTGATGCACACATGACGAGAAACAACGCCACTGATAAGGAAAACGCGTCGGTCGCCCCCTTTATTTACGGAAAATGCAGTGAGATCGCCTGGGTTCGACGACGAAATCCGAGACAAAATTTTCGCAAAAAAAAAAAAAAAAAAAAAAAAAAAAAGATGAAAACCGAAACCGACGATAACCGAAGTCAACGAAAACCGAGGTTTTACTGTACATATAGAACAAATCTTTCATAAACAAAAGTCTTTTCATTTCAATTGTCAGATTGATCGTCTGCGTACCAAAGAGTCTGAGAGTAGAGTAAGAAATCGCAACATTAAAATGAAATATGTGATGGAATTTTGGATCAAAACCCCATATTCAATACATCTCATTTTGGGTGGTGCCTCGTCATCAGTTGTAATAAATATTGTAATAAATTGTAATAAATATATAAATACACTCTACATTGTATATTTATATAAAAGAAAATGTTTATATGACAATTTGCAATTCTTTCATATCTAGCAAAGTTCAAAAACACATTATATAATTAAAAACGCGTATAGACAGCATTGTGCTTATTGAAAGTCCTGTGACCGTATTATTTTGTGAGCTCCTGTAAATGAACGAAAACTGCTATGCATTGTATATTCTACAGTATCTTGTACTGCACCGCACTGATGTATATTAATTTGAATATGTTACAAAGAGTATAACATCATTAAAACACATTGCAATCGATTTTCGTCTACAGACCATAATGTAACAGAATACTTTTGATTGCCCCTGTAAATGAACTATGAATGATGCACACTTAAAAATGAATACCGAACTTGTTACGATATACTACAATATCATATTTTAATTATCTGGATATCCGGTTATTTTTTTTTTCGAGTTAGTGCGCGACTAGACAGACGACCAGACAAACAGGCAAACTGAATTCATAAATACTTTTCGACTGTGCTGTAAAGTGTTACAAATAATATTTTTTATCTAAAAACATCGAAATTTCCATCAAACATACTTTTATACGATGAATAGAAACGAAATTTCACTAATTCCCGAAAATGACGCCATTTGGAATAACAGCCGCCATCTTGAATTCCCCCGCACTTTTCGCGATGCCTCCCCTTCTTATATGCTTTGTATTAATATAGAGTAGATACTGACCAATCGGTATAACTGTATCACGATGTGCAGTTTTCACCTTATTTTTGTCGTGTAGCACTTGGATTAGAAATGAAAACAGCACATTTGAATAATGGATTTCAACGTAAACTTATGGATGCTAACTTTTCGATAGGGAGGTCTTAAATATAACTAATAGCCCTGAAAATTTGCCGATACATTTATTAGAATTTAGAATTTAATTGTTTAAATTATTGGAAATTTTTTTGCTTCTGTTCGAGAAATATAAAACATTTTATTTTCCTATTTTTTATAAATTTTAAAATGTACTTTATTTTTACTTTCCTCTTTAATTTATTAGTTGCTTAGCAACTGTATTTCAAAGTGCATTAAAATAATAAAATTCAAGTAAATTGCGCTATTTTGCCACAATATGTATACATATTTAGCAAAATAGCTTATTTTGGGGAGATTTTCAGTATTCTATTGAAATAGATGAGGATTTTATTTGGATAATTTTTCTCTCTTAATTACTTCAGAAACGAAAATTATGAACACGTAGGACGTGTAATTTGTATTTAAGTCTCGTAATAGGAGTTTACATTTGTATGAGTATATTTTTTTCATGAGATTTTAATCAATTTCTGCAACAGATGTGGACGTTTCGTGTTTGAAAAGTTAGTATTCTTTTAAAAATGGGATAAAATCTCTCGTACAAGGAAATGGTTAATCTAAAGAAATTAAAGTTGTAAAACACATCCATACATATAATTTAATCTTGAAATAGCATTGATAACATAATTGATTACATAAAATTAAAGTGACAACGGCAGGAGAGGGGTTCAGTGGGGCGGAGACCCCCTGAAGAAATGTACTTTTCATTCTTACAAAATTACAAGAATATGTACATTATGGGAATATCATTGCATAGAACCATATTTAATGACACACGTTTAAAATTTCCGTAAGCTTTGATAAATATTTTATGTTTATAAATGTATATAAAACTTAAAACAATGAAATTGCAGATTGTACAGTATTAAATATTATACATATTGAGATTAATAAACAATGAGCTGATGTTGAGGTCCCTGATCTGCAGATTTACTAGTATGTAGGTTAGCAAGAGTTAAAAGTCATAGTTTCAAATTCGCAAATGTAGTGGTTTTTTTCTTTTTCTTTTTTTTTCCATTCGCAATATATAAATATTAAACATGAATATTAAATAAGAATTACAGATAATAAAATATGAATTTAAAACAGAAAATAAAAATAAATAAATAAATAAACGAATAAAAACTGTAAGATTATTAAAAAAAATTACAATTGCTATAACTATTTGAAAAGAATTGTAAAAGAACAATAGTAGTAGTAACAGTAGTAGTACTATTAATATATAAAAAAGTGGGTAAGTGTGATCGAAGATCGCCCAAAGGGTTTCGCTTAATATTCCTTTCAAAACACTTTATCCTTTCTTTAATAAATCCAAATAAATTTCATTTTCAAAAAAAAAAAAAAAAAAAAAAAAAAAAAAAAGTCATGTTTTTTATAAAGTAAAAATTTAACGGTCTATTTTTTCGCTTTTTCAAATATCTAAACCAGAACGATAGCGGACGAAGCCCGCTATTATACTCTGTCATAATAATATCTGTCATGTGGACTAAATGCGATATTAAAAAAAAAAGTAATTTCAAAATTAAACATGTTGTACACTTTCAAAATGTTAAAATATGCGAATATTTCCATAATCGTGTTTTTATCATTATACAATATGTTCCTTAAACTCATATATTTACTATTCTCTATAACTCATAATGATACTAGCTTTGTATTATTCTCAAACATTTGAAAAATCCGTTAATCTTCTAATATGACGTCAGATTAATTTTCTTTTTAATTCTCTAATGGCGTCCTATTAAGCTGCTTTCTGTATTTACACATACTCATACTCCTTGTATTATTGAAAAATTTCCGTTTTATTACCAATAGGACGTCATATTAATCTTTTTTTCAATGGGTGAAACTTTTTATTTCGTTTTCATTTTTTACGTAGAAATCTTTCAATAGAAAATTAATTATTGTAGAAAGAATTTTATTGTGGATTTTTAATTGTTGGCAACTGCTATAACGAAAAATGTTTAAATTTAATAGGAAAAGGCTGTTAGAATTTTGTTTTTTTTTATCTTTCTATATTAAAATAATACGATTTTTTCAAATCTTAATATTTTGAGCTTCATAGTAGATATTTAGCTACAAGTACACACATTTTCGTGCCTGTAAGTTATATAGTTTCTGAGAACGGCTCTGTGACGGACAGACAACGGAGCTGGAGTAACAGGGTTTCGTGAGATGAACGAAACCCTAATAAATAAATAAATTTAAAACAGAAAATAAAATAAATAAATATATAAATAAACAAGTAAAAATAAATAAGTAAATAAATAAATAAATAAATTTAAAACAGAAAGTATAAATAAATAAATAAATAAACAAGTAAAAATTAAATAAGTAAATAAATAAATAAATAAATAAACAAGTAAAAAATTAATAAGTAAGTAAATAAATAAATAAATAAATAAAAATATGTAAGGTTATCCAAAAAAAAAAATAATGTAAAATTATAATAGTAGTAGTAATAAATAAATAAACAAATAAATAATAATAATAATAAAATAAATGAATAAACAAGTAAAAATGTATAAGGTTATAATTTTTTTTTTTTTTTTTTTTGTCTTGCCGTAACTATTTAAAAATAATTGTAAAATAATAGTAGTAGTAGTCAAAATAATAATATTAATGAGCAAAATAACTTTACTAATATAAAGAATACTCGAAACGAAAGATTCACACTTGTTTGTCTAAAATATGAAAACATTTTTTTTAATGATTTATTCAATACTTTACTAAATAATGAGTTAAAAATGACGAAATAATAACTATAAAAACAAAGTGCAAAATTTAATTTAGAATTTCAATATTGTTACCCACTTTACTAAAAAGACTGAACATCAATAGTATTATAACTGTACTTTCCAATTACCCCACTTGGCACAATTAGGAGGTAATGCATATTTATTTCATTTATTTATTTATTTATTTTAGATTGGAAATACATAATGGTAAAACAAGAATATGATGTTTTGAGGACAAATTTCAGTACAAACCTGGCGTATACTAAAATTTTGTCATTTTAAATAAATCATTCGGGTATATCAAATGTAAAAAAAAGAACGTACTTCCCGAGTACCCGAGTCCTGATTACCCCCCGTTCTATCCTATAATTAATTTTTTCGATAACAAGACTTGATTTCTCACATTTGATAACTAATATTACTTAACATATCCGATAGATGTCACTAGTGTTGTGATGTGAACTAACTTCATCCGTGATAGCGGAGAAAATCTCTGTTGATCTTTATCGTCTTTTTCTTTCAATTTTAGGTATGGTTGCACAGAACCAGCATATTATGAGGGATGGAAATAAACCTGGCAATTTTGGTGAATAAACCTGGAATTTTGGGGAATAGTGAGAAGTTTGAGGTGAAAAAAAAGTCATTTTTCAATTTAAAATAAGAGCTAATGCGGACAATACAACAGATATAGTATCAATTGGTAGAGAATAAACTAATTTTAGCGCAGACTTCTTTGTGTTCAATATGTTTCCAAAAAAGGGATACATAGCTTGGCGTATTGTATAGTTGTTTGTCCTTTACTTTCTTCATCATTTACGCCCCCCCCCCTTCCTTAATTTTTTTTCCTACTGAAAAAACTGATTCAAATTATGTATGTTCTACTTTATACTAAGAATCGAGAATTATATGAGTTTGTAATACAATATTAAACAATTCAAAATTCAAAAATAATAATAAGTACTTAATTTAAAGTTTCCAATTTTCATTAAATTTAATTAATTAAGTTCATATTAATTGCAACAATCTTGAACTTTTCTTTTTTTTTTTAGGGTTTCGTTCATCTCACGAAACCCTATTACTCTCGCTTCGTTGTCTGTCTGTCACAGAGCCATTCTCAAAAACTATATAACTTACAGAGTTGAAACTTTGTGTATATAGATGAATACCAGATGTGAAGAGCTCAAAATATTAAAATTTGAAAAATTCGTATTATTTTAATAAATAGAGATAAAAAACCAAAATTCTAATGGCCTTTTCCTATTAAATTTAAACATTTTTCGTTATAGCAGATGCCAAAAATTTAAAATCCACAATGAAATTCTTTCTACGATAATTAATTTTCTATCAGACGATTTCCACGTGAAAAATAAAAATGAAATAAAAAGTTACCAATTGAAAAAAAACATAAATATGAAATAAAATTGATTGACGTCATAGTGGTAGTAAAACGGAAAATGTCTAAGATTTCTCAATAATACAAGGAGTATGAGTATGTGTATGTACACAAAGCAGATTAATATCACGTCATTAGAGAATTAAAAAGAAAATCTGACGTCATATTGGAAGTTTAACGAATTTTTCAAATGTTTGAGAATAATATAAAGCGAGTATCAATATGAGTAATAGAGAATTGTAAATATATGAGTTTGAGAAACATATTCATCGTGATAAAAATACGATTATGGAAATATTTGCATATTTTAACATTTTAAAGGTGTACTATTTGTTTAATTTTGAATTAATTTTTTTAAATATTTCATTTAGTCCGTATGACGGATATTATTATGACAAAATATAATAGCGGGCTTCGCCCGCTATCCGGCTGGTTTAGATATTCGAAAAAACGAAAAAAACAGACCGGTAAATTTTTATTTTATATAAAACATGAAATTTTGTTGTTGTTGTTGTTGCTAAATGAAATTTATTTGGATTTATTAAAGAAAGGATAAAGTGTTTTGAAAGGAATATTAAACGAAACCCTTTGAGCGATCTTCGATCACACTTACCCACTTGTTTTTAATTCATCTCTTAAGTAATCATGAAGTAAATCATTCTTCATTAAATATTCATTTTAAATACGACATTTTTTTTTTTTTTTAACTTCATACATTTTTAAGCAAAAATCATTTACAAAATGCTATTTCTAAGTACGGAAATTAAAAGTAAAAAATTTTCATGCTTTAAACTTTTTAACATAGTTGAAAAGTGTTTATTATTCATTTTAAATACGACATTTTTTTAATTTCATACATTTTTAAGCAAAAATCCTTTACAAAATGCTATTTCGAAGTGCGAAAATAAAAAATAAAAAATTTTAATGCTGTAAACTTTCTAACATAGTTGAAAAGTTTTTATGAATTCGGTTTGTTAGTCCCTATTTCTTTCTTCTGTCGTTCCGCGCTCTAACTTGCGTAAATATATTAGGATTGCTATATATTTGACACATGTTATTAAGGTTTACTACGGCATGTTCATTAAAAATGAACTGTTTATCATTTATAGTTCGTTTACAGGGATACTCAAAAAAATTCCGTTACATTACGATGTATGAAGAAATATCGTTTGCTATGTATTTTACTGATGTTAGCCCATTTCAAAGATATTGAAATTGATATACATCAGGTAGGTGCACAACAAGTAGCTTACTGTGAAATATGATGTGCATAGTATTTTATCGTTCTTTTATAGGGCCACACAAAATAATTTGGTTACTGCACTGAGAAAAATGACACTTTCAAATCTGAGTAAATCGATGTTTTCATTTTGTTATGAAACTTTTTGTTTCAAATAGGACGACACAATGCTTCCTGTTCTGAAGTATCAGGAATACTCAGAATATTGAAACATGGACATACACAAAACTGTTCACATAGAGGTTTAGTTCATACTCATTTTTGAAACATGGACATAATCAAAAGTGAGTACATAGAAGTCAGTTCATACTCATTTTTGAAACATGGACGTACTCAAATAGGTGCACATGATGTTTTATTCTTGAGTGTGTGCATGTTTTCAGAAATGAGTACATACATGTTTCAAACTTGAGTAATTTTAATTCGGAGTCATTTTGACTATGTGACATACTCAGATTTGAGTATTTTTTGCTCAGTTTTGAAAATGTCGTTTTTAGAGTGTGTACTGTGTATTAGTGAGAATTGCTGAAAGTGCATTTTCAGCTATGTTATGTGTTTTTAAATTTAACTAATTTGTTGCATCTTAAATGGTGTGTATAATTTCTATACATTTTATACAGGGATGCATAAAAGAATTGGAGCACATTTCCATTTATTGACGGAAATTCTTGAAAAGAAAATTTCAACTGTGTTATTTGTTTCCTAATTGAAATAAATCTTAGCATACTCTCCAGTATTGTACTGTGCTCTAAAAAGAAACATTTTTGGAAATTTTTCTATATAAAGTCTAATAAATAATTTAAAAAAATTAAATATGGCTAAATTTTTACAGTTTGTTCTGACTAAGATTTTATTGTTGAGCCTTTTACATTTTATCATTTTATTACAAAATGGCAGCCAATTAAGCGAGAATTTGAAAAAAACTCACTTTTCCAAAAAATAACCCATGTTACCTAAATAAAATCCACACCTGATATAAACAGCTGAAAATGATGCATTTTATTACATATTAATGGCTTAACATAAAAACAATTAAATATTTATATAGATATTCTAAAATTCTATTATAACAAGAAAATCTGTAAAAATGAAGCTCATGTTTTGCCAGAATTCTGAAAATGTTAGTTTAAAATATTTTAAAACTAAATAAGCACTCCTTGAGTATTTTTAACTATTTTTATTATTCTAAAAGGTGCAGAAAAATAAAACAAAACAAAACAAAAAAATTGATTTTAGGGAAATATTTTGTTCTGTACTAGGGTGGTTTTTTTAAGGAAACATTTCACTGTGGGTTTTTTTTAGAGGACAGCACAATATATATATATATATATATATATATATTATTTTATGAATTTTCATTAAATATTTTGTGAATTCTCGTGTTTGCTGTTATAATTGGCTGCAAAAATATTTTCTGTTGTAAAATTGATTATTAGTTTAGATGGAAGGTTTAAGTTCTGCATCTTAAAAAAGTATACGTAATATTAAGCAAATTGTTAGTTTAAATTATTTTAAAACTAAATAAGCACTCCTTAGGTTATTTTAACTATTTTTATTATCCTAAATGATGCATAAAAACAGAACAAAACAATGAAATTGACTTTAATAAAATATTTGATGTAGTACTAGGGTGTTTTTTTTAGGAAGCATTTCACTGTGGAATTTTTTTACTGGACAGCACAATTTATATACAAATCTACAGATCATATACAAGGCTTTACAAAAGAATTTGAATACTTTTCCGACTATGGATGGTAATTGTTGAAATTGGGTTTTCAAATGTGTTATGCGTTTCCTAAACTGTTTTCTTTTATATATCATTTTTCATTTTATTAAGCGGGGAAGAATTGTTTATGTATTCTGAAAGTGTTGCAAAGTGTTTCATAATCTATGCTTCGCGCATGATTTTTAGGTGCGTTCCTAATTATGTAAATACGTAGCACCTATAGTCGTCGTCTTTTCCGTCCGTCTGTCTGTACGTCTATCTGCATATAACAGCGCAAAAACTACCCAAGCGAATGGTTTGAAATTAAATATATGTAACTATTGCAGAATTTTGTCGCATCATTTCAAATTTTATGAAAATCGAATCGAAACTTAAAAAGATATTAATAAAAGTTTTCTTTATTCTATTAAATCTTATCATACGTAATCTATATGATAAAAGCGCAAGTCATGTGACTGAGGAAAACAAACACGGTCTAACCACATCTTTTTCCATATGCCAAGCGGCCATTTTATTCAAAATTATTTTTTCGATTAAAATTGAATAAAAGTTACATTTTTAGAAAGATCGTTCAAAAAAAAAAAAAAAAAATGTTTGCTTGAAAGATGAGTTACATTAAAAAATGCATAGATTCTGAGATAACTTCAGTGAAAATTAGGTTAACAGCGGAATATATCAATCCATTAAAGCAAATAAACAAAAGGTTCATTCATCGGGAGTCATAAAAATATTAAACCATGAAGGTAATCATTCGCAAAGCAAGATCTCCATGGTCAATTTACAGCGCTGTCTGGAGTCGAAAAAAAAAAAAAAAAATAGCATCTGTAAACATGGCATACGTAATAAGAAAAAAAAAAAAAGACATGCTCATTCCGCTCATAACAGACGATATAATTCATTTCACTGAAATAATAAGGATGTTTTTTTTTTTTTTACATTGTGAAACTAGTTATAAAATGAACGTACCTCCTGTCACGTTTAACGTACAATTTCCAACTTGTTCTTTATTGCTTGAAAACTTCTAGGATGTTTCAATATCCCCCCCCCCCCCCCAAAAAAAAAAAAAAAAAAAAAAAAAAAAAAAAATGTTTTTCCGCACCATTCTCAACGCTAAATTTAGGTAATTTCGAGTCAAAGCTTACTAATTTTTCTTCAGGGTAAAAAACAAACAACAACAATAACAACAAAAAAAAACATGTTGCTCAATTGTCGTCGAAAACATTGCTTCATTGCGTTTGCGTTTGCCACGAGGAGTGTCGTTGAATCATCTTTTGTTATATAAGCATTGACTCAAAGAGCGCTTTTGTAAACAAAGAGGGTGGTATCTATATTTAACGACGATCCTCTTCTGCGATCCTCTTCGGATTTCCTTTCCTTCTCCTGTTGTTTTAATGTATCTCTTTTCCCCATTTTGTGCCCCTTTGGGAATCACAATGGGTAGATTTTGGATATCACTTTATGTCGTTTAAGGGTACAGTGAATATTAAAAACCAAATCCTACAATTTTGAATGGATTAATTTGAAAATTGGCAGACTTGTTAGTGTCAAGCTCAAATAGATATCTTCAAAATTTGGTGTTAAAATAATACAAAAAAATCCTCTTTTTTTAAATTTTTTAAATTAACGAATAATTTTTCACATTTTAAAATTTTTCCATGCGCATTTCTTTTGCATAAAATATGACAATATTTATTTATGAGATACTTTTTATATATTACAAGGGAAGTTGGCATGGATTGTAAATGTTTGCTGAATGGCAAAGCAGAAAAAAAAAATCCCTTTTTTCTAAAAAAGTAGCTTTATATTTCCATATGCGCATTAATTTCAACACTAAAATAACCCTGGAATACAACCTTCTATGCCAACACTTCTTTATTATTATATAGAGGATATATAATATAAATTTAAAAACACTCTGATAATTAAGAATGTTTCGAAATAATATTTTATAAACTCCTACATAAGTATTTAGACGTCATCAAAAATGGTTATAATATCTTATTTTGAAAACTTACAAACATGTGCTTCTCTATTTTTGAACTAGTTCTTTACGAATAATAATAATAATAATAATAATAATAATAATAATAATAATAATAATAATAATAATAATAATAATAATAATAATAATAATGAAAAATTAAAAAAATACATAAAAACATAAAAATTCGTATAGAATCTTTACGTAATATTTAGACATTAAATTTTCATTCCAAATGATTTAAGATTTTATTTTGAAAACTTACAAATGTATATCTCTCTTGTATATATTTTACAAACTCTTACATAAGTATTTAGACGTCATCAAAAATGGTTATAATATCTTATTTTGAAAACTTACAAACACGTGCTTCTCTATTTTTGAACTAGTTCTTTACGAATAATAATAATAATAATAATAATAATAATAAATCGTATAGAATCTTACATAATATTTAGACATTAAATTTTCATTCCAAATGATTTAAGATCCTATTTTAAAAACTTACAAATGTATCTCTCTCTTATATATATATTATAAATAAATAAATAAATATATATATATATATATATATATATATATATATATATATATATATATATATATATATATATATATATATATATAATTATATTATAAATATATAATTATATATATATAAAACTTTAAGTAAAATTTAACCATTGAAACATAAGAAACTGACCACATACACTGAAATCCCGATACCAAAGAGCCCTGTCAATTTACAAATTAAAATTGTAGTCCTAATAAAAGTAACATTATTAATTCAAATTAAGAAGAAGAAAAAAAAAAAATTAAATAAATAGAAAATAAGGAATGAAATATAAACCACACGAGTATATACACAAATAAAAGCTTATAAAGTAATTTACTTTTTCAAGGGCAAGAAAATCACATTTATAAGCAAAGAACGATTGTTTTCTGTATATGACACCAGCTTTTGCTAAATATAGTGTTTCATAATTATATATATATATATATATCTTACATAAATATTTAAAACGTCATTAAAAAGGATTATAATACCTTATTTTGAAAACTTACAAACATGTGCTTCTCTAATTTTTAACTAGTTCTTTACATTAAAAATAAAGTAAAATAAAATAAAATAAATAAAAATAAAAACCCGTATATATTATTCTTACATAATATTTAGACATTATTTTTTCATTCCAAATGATTTAAAATCATATTTTGAAAACTTACAAATGTATTTCTATCTTGATGTATTTTATAAACTATTACATAAATATTTAAATGTCACTTAAAATGATTATGATATCTTATTTTCAAAACTTACAAACATGTACCTCTCTAATTTTTAACTAGTTCTTTACATATAATAAAAACAAACTAAAAAATATTAAAAAATATTAAAAATTCGTACATATTCTTCTTACATAATATTTAGACAATAAGTTTTCATTCCAAATGATTTAAAATCATATTTTGAAAACTTGCAAATGTATATCTCCCTTGTATATATTTTATAAACTCTTACATAAATATTTAAACGCTATAAAAAATGATTATAACATCTTATTTTGAAAATTTATAAACATGCGTTTCTGTATTTTTGAACTAGTTGTTTACGCATAACAAACATGAATAAAAAAAAAAAATGTAAAAACTTAGAATTCATCAAAAATGATTATAACATCTTATTTTGAAAACTTACAAACATGTGCCTCAATTTTTAACTAGTTCTTTACGCAAATAAAAATAAAAATAAACTAAAATATATAAAAACTTAAAAAAATCGTTTATAATCTTACATAATATTTAGACATTAATTTTTCATTCCAAACGATTTAAGATCTTACTTTGAAAACTTACAAATGTATAGCTCTTTAGTTTACGCATAATAATAATAATAATAATTCGAAGAAAAATTCAAGAATTACCTTATATATATTTACATAATAGATAAATTACGTTTTCATGAAAAAATAGTATTATAATATCGTATTTTGGAAATTTACAAACGTGTATCTCTGCCTTTTTCACACGCAAAATAAACAAGTAAATAAATAAATAATATAAAATAATATAAAATAGCTTTATATAATATTTAGACATATTAAATTTTCATCAAAAATTACTATAATATTGTATTTTGAAGACTTACAAACGTTTACTTCTCCCTTTTTCAACTAGCTGTTTACTTATAATAACAAGTTGGAAATTGTACGTCAAACATGACAAATGAGGTGCGTTCGTACTGTAACTAGTTTTATAAATATTCAGATCTTGGTTCAATAGCTGTTGCACTCTTATGCAAAAATGCATGAATTCAAAATTTATTTTATGTGCAGATTTTCATATTATAGATATTAATTTTATTTTATGAAATTACGTTGCAATACACTTTTACAAACAATTACAATTATGTTACATTAAAATTATACTATGCGCAAATATCCAATACAAGACAATGTAAACAAGAACGAAAAATCATGTGTCAAGCATAGATTATGTAACACTTTCCAACGCTTCCAAAATAATTTTACAAATCCTACCGTTTAAAGCTGAAAGATAACATCTAAGTAAACAATTTGGAAAACGCATAACATATTTAAAAACATAATTTCAGGAATTTCCAACGTATACAATATTCGGAAAAATATCCGAATACTTTTATTCAGCCCTGTATAGGATCTATAGATTTGTATATATACTACATAGAATGCTAAATTTTAGTTCAGTTAAGAAACGCGTAGCACAGTTTAAAATTCTCCTTCTGGAGTTTCTGTCAATAAACGGAAATGTGTTCGCGAACTTTTGTGCTTCCCTGTATAGGATCTACAGAATTTATACACACCAAGTAATAGACAAAAATTGAGTTAAATTTAAAATCGCGTTCAGTAACTTAAAACGCACTTCCAGGAATTATTGTTAACAGACAGTAGAGAATTCTTTTGTGTGTCCCTGTCAATGAACGATGACTGCTATATACACAATATTCTATAGTAAGCCTCTTGTAATGCACCTTAGTGATATATATAAATTTCAATGCGTTTAAAATAGTAAAATATTATTTAAATAAACCGCAGACGATTTTTCCCCATAGACGTAATGTAACGGAATTCTTTTGACTGTCCCTGTAAATTAACTATAAGTGCTATGCACACCCTATTCCATATTAAGCTTCTTGTAATACACCTTAGTGATATATATCAATTACAATGTGTTTGCAACTGTGTAACATCATTAAAATAAACCGCAAATGATTTTTCCCCATAGACCGTAATGTAATGGAATTCTTTTGAGTGTCCTTGTAAAAAAACTATAAGTGCTACACACTTCTGTTGAAATAGGGAACGTGCTATAGATAACGACAATAACATATAAAAATTGCAAGGCAATCAGAGCACATTAACGGGAGTTAGAGGACGGACAGACAGCCAGACGGTAGACGGCCAGACAAACCGAAGTCATAAACACTTTTTAACTAGGTTGGAAAGTGTTAAAAATCATCATTTTTATTTTAGTGAAATGAATTATATCGTATGTTATTATGGTATGATTAATTTCCGTAATAAAATAAGTACATTTTAAGTTGGCTGAAAATTTCAATGGGAAACTTAAGCCTATCTTTCAAAATTTCAGAACTAGAAATCCATTTTTAGATTCTTTTCCCATTTAATATCTATTTCTCTCTTTAAACATCTATCCAAAAAACTGTCCGTAGATTATACGATTGCTATAATTAAACAATTTTAGTACACAAATTAGGATTTTAAATTCAGTAATACGGAAATAATATGACTCCATCTTAAATAGGACGGAATCACCATGGAAACCTAGAATCATTACCTATCATGGGATATCATTGAATTAATTACGTATAATAGGATTTAATAGAATGAAGAAAAACTTTTATTGAAAGCTTTTTAAGTTTTGATTCAATTTTCATAAAATTTCAAATGACTCGAGAAAATTCTACAACGATTATGTATATGAAATTTCAAACCATTAGGTTGGGTAGTCTTTACGCTGTTATATGTGGACAGACGGACGGACCAGGCGACGACTATAGGTGATAAGTATTTATATAATTACGGGCGCATCTAAAAATAATCTCGAATTAAAAACTCTTAATTTAAAGACTTACAAACGTGTAGTTATCTGTTTCTCAACTACATATTTACGCATAATAATATTAAACTCGAATAAACCCTCAAAAAATACCTTATGAACTCTTACATAAGCTTAGTAAGTTTTCATCAAAAGTGATTATATTATTTTATTTTGAAAACTTACAAGCTCTTTCTCAACTACTTATTCTCTCATGTTGCTAAAACAAGTAGCTAGCAGTCATAACACAGCGTTTAATCCCATTAAAAAAATAATTAATCAACGCAAAGTAAAAAACCTTACCTAAGAGGTGTTAGGGAAAAAAAGCGCCCTCTGGTGTCACTTCCCAAATTAGTCCCCGCCCACCGATCTCTCATCCCCCTGTTCCTGGTTTAATGCCGACCGTGTCCTGCATTTTACGGACAAACTTCGAGCGAGACCGCCGCGCTCTTTCCGTTTTTTACGCGAATTTACGATTTGCCTCGGCTGGTGATTGGTGCGGGCCTTTTCTAACTTTTCTGACCGTTATAGGACTGAATATACCATCTCTGGATTAACGCTGGAGCAGCAGTGGTGGATTAAGTGATAATAAAAAGAAAAAACAGTATTCTAACTGAATATGGGGTGAGTGTAATAAAATAGAAAATTATTTTTAAGTCATTTATTTTATGAATGAGGTGTAATGTATACGTCCTATAGAAGAAAAGGAAGAATAAAGACTCGTCCATGTAACAAATAAATTATTTAAAAGATAAATATTCTAACTAAATATAGGATGAGAAAAATTGAGTAGATATTGTGTTTAATTCATTATTTACCAAAGGAGTGCATTCTTTAATGACCTAAAAGTGATTAGAAAAATCAAGCCTTGTTCATATAATTATTAAAAAAGGCATAGGTAAAAATTTAGTGATAACAGAGAGAAAAATAATTGAACTCAATAGGGGTGGGGGTGGGGGGTAGTGTATTGTAGAAATATTATTTTTAATCCATGCATTATAAAGGGTGCATGTTTATGTCCAAAAGAAAAAAAAAAGAATTTCTTTTTTTTGCACGAATTTGTGATTATCCCCGGCTGATGATTGATGTTTGTATTTTCTAAGTTTTCTGACTAATATGCGACTGAATATACTATTCAGGATTATCACTGAAACAGCAGTGGTGGATTAAGTGATAATACAAAGAAAAACAGTATTCTAACTGAATATGGGGTGAGTGTAATAAAATAGAAAATTATTTTGAACTAATTTATTTTATGAATGTGGTATATTATTTATGTCCTATACAAAGAAAAAGAAAAATCAAGCCTCTCTCATGTAATAAATAAACGTAGTATAAATTATTTAAAAAGAGAAATATTCCAACTAAATATAGGATGAGAAAATTTGCGTAGATATATTGTTTAATTCATTATTTATCAAAGGAGTGTATTCTTTAATGACCTAAAAGTAAATAGAAAAATCAAGTTTTGTTCATAAAATAATTAAATAAGGTATGGGCAAAAATGTAATAATAACAGAGAGAAAAAAATATTCGAACTCAATAGGGGGGGGGGGGGAAGGGGGGGGGAAGGGGGGGGGAGTGTTAGAGAAGAAATGATTTTTTAATTCATGCATTATTAAGGGTGTATGTTTATGTCCAAAAGAAAAAAAAAGATTTTTTTTTTTTTTTCACGAATTTGCGATTATCCTCGGCTGATGATTGGTGCGGGCCTTTTCTAAGTTTTCTGACCAATACACGACTGAATATAGGACTCTGAATTAACACTGAAATAGCAATGGTGGATTAAGTGATAATAAAAAGAAAACAGTATTCTAGCTGAATATGGAATGAGTATATTAAAACAGATTTTTTTTTAAGTCATTTATTTTATGAATGAGGTATGTTGTTTATATCCTATAGAAGGAAAAGAAAAATCAAGTCTCGCTCATGTAATTAATAAACGTAGCATAAATTATTTAAAAAGAGAAATATTCCAACTAAATATAGGATGAGAAATTTTGGGTAGATATATTGTTTAATTCCTTATTTATCAAAGGAGTGTATTTTTTAATGATCTAAACCTGAATAGAAAAATCAAGTCTTGTTCATGTAATAATTAAATAAAGTATGGGTAAAAATTTAGTGATAACAGAGAAAAAAAAATAATCGAACTCAATAGGGGTGGGGTGGAGAGAGAGTAAACAGAGTGGAAATATTTTATTTTTAATTCCTGCATTATCATCAAAAGAAAAAAAAAAGAAAAAAAATCTTTTTGTTTTCTATACGAGATTGCGATTTTACCAGTCTGATGATTCGTGCGGGCCTTTTCTAAGTTTTCTGACCAATACACGACACTGAATTCATGCTGAAATAGCAGTGGGGGATTAAGTGATAATAAAGAGAAGATAATATTCCAACTGAATGTGGAGTGAGTATTTTAAAGCAGATTTTTCTTAAGTGATTTATTTTATGAATAGGACAGTCCTATGTCCTAAAGAAAAGAAAAATCAAGCTCATATAAAAACATAACTATTTAAGTGAGAATAAAGAGAAAAGTATTCTAACTGAATATGTAATATACTATATGGTGGAGTAGAAATATTTTTGAAACCACGTGTTTTATCAAGGGTGTTTTTTTATGTCCTTAAGAATTAAAAGAAAAATCAAGTCTTGGCTGATATAATAACACAAATATTTAAGTGATAATAAAAAATTTTCTAAATGAATATGGAGTAAGTGCATTAGAGTAAAAATATTTTTAAACTCGTGTATTTTATCAAGTTGATATATTGTTTATGCACTGAAAAATTAAAGACAAATCAAATCTTGTTAGTATAACAACATATCTCTGCCAAATAATCCTTTTAATTTTTTTCCCATTTAGATGTTTCTATTGTATTTAGGGCACGCTTTGTTTAGGTCCTAAATGAGAATGAAAACAAATATCAAATCTTGTTCATGTAATGGTTAATCATGGCATGAGTTAATTAGATTAAAAAAGCAATGATAATAAAGAGAAAAGAAAATATTCTAATCCGATATGGGATGAGTATATTAGAGTAGAAATATTTTGAAGTCATTTATTATGAATGAGATACATTTTATATGTTTTAAAGAAGAAAAGAAAACATATAAAAAATACAAGTCTGCGAAGGAAAAGTTTTTTTTCCCTGTACTGCTTTAAGTTTTTCTAATGTTTTTCGTTATTCTAAGTTCGGAAAGGACCAGCTTTTTACTCTATCACCAAAGGTTTTCCCAGATAACAAAAATCAAGATCCATAAAAAACAAGTAATAATAATAAAAAAAAAATTAAGTCAATTCCTACTTTTTAATCATTAATATATAAAATAAACCCGTGCAGCATTAATGTGCCACGTTATCTTTATTGAACATTTTTTTATAATCATCGTTGAGGTATTTTATTTTTGTGGCATCACTAATTTGAAGAAAATTTTTCATTTCATTTATGAAAACAATGGGAGAAATTTTTTTCTCCCATACAAAACTAAAATTAATTAATTAAATTTAATTAATGAATTAATATTTGAAAAAACTGTATTAACATCCAGTGTCATCCACTGCAAGTTTAAAAAAATGTATTTGAACTTGAGTGGATTAATAGAAAATATTTAAGATGTATAAATATATAGAGAGTGTGAGCTAATAGTAGGAATTGAAAAAAGCCTAGAATTTTTGACGAAAGTGTACTTGATACACGATTTTGAGTAATTTTACTGAAATCAGCATAAAAAAAATACCCTTCTTTCAATTGAAGAAAGAAAGTAGAGAGAAAAAGTAGTGATAATAAAGCGAAAAATAATCTAACTCACTATGGAGGTAAATAGGAGTAAAAATATTTTAAAATTAATTTACTATGAAAAGGGATCAAATTATTTCTGTTTTAAAATAGAAAAGAAAAATTAAGTATTGTTCATGCTCTGAAAAAAAAAAAAAAATGTATTTTTTTTTTTTTTTTTTTTTTTTTTTTTTTTTTTAAATTTAGGAAAATATAATCATGAACGAAAATAGACAATAACCACTTCCGAGTTACTCACGATTCCGATAAGCGTCCTTTATCTTTAGAAACCTCAGAAACTAATCATTTTTCCATATTTATTTTCCATATTTATATTATTTAAAGAAGAATTTATAAAACAAAGTTTCTTTGACTGCCACTCATTTTCGAAAACGTTTCCGAGTAGTGTATTAATCAGTTTAATCAAACCGCAATATCGGTTCTTAGGATACTATCCGTTTTCAGTTAAACATTTTCAGCTGCGTAACTGAGTTGGGTACTTCTCTATTATCCCGTCGACCACTTTTCATAACAAAATCTATCGCCAAACTGTAACGCCAAATAAACGGGAGAACGTTGCCCTTGGAATATCAAAATAAATAAATAAATAAAATATAAGAATTTAAGGACATAATTGTTATTTTAAGTAATGAAATAACTAATAAATCAGTAAAACAAAATGAAAAATGCACGCAAATGTCGAATTAAAAACCACTTGATGACAAAAACGTATAATGCTTTTGATTTCAAGTAAATGGGACTGCATTTTTTGCGTTTCATCTTACAGTTTGGCGATAGTTTTTTGTTATGAAAAGTGGTCGACGGGATAATAGAAAAGTACCTTCAGTTGATACATGCCAGAGTAACAAAATAACATTAATTTTAATGTTAATGTTAATGCTATTAATTTATCACGTTTTTATGTAAAATATGTTTGTTGGACATGAACATGTTTACTTGAGAATGGCTAGCATTCGAAAAACTTATATTCCGAGTTGAGAAAACTGATTAATACGCTATAAAAACTACTCGGAAACGTTTCCAAAAATCAGTGCCAGCAAAAACTGATTATGAATGAGTCTTTAAATCTCGTAAATATATTGTTTTCTGGGGTTTCTAAAGATAAAGAACGCTTTTCTGGAATCATGAGTAACCCGGAAGAGGTTACTGTATGTATTCGTTTTGTGGTTATATTATATTTTTCTAGCTTAAGTAGAATTTGTCTTTTTTCTTTTACAGTGTATATTAATTAAATATAGTATGTGTTAATAAGTGTAAATACGTCGTTATAATAAAAAGAGAAATACCCTAATTAAATATGGGGTGAATAACTATAAGTAGAAATATTTTAAATTCATAATTTATCAAGGAGTGAAGAGAGTATACAGAGTGTCCCAAACAGATTGTAACTTACTTTAATTTTTTATATGTTGAAGATATATAGGCAATGTAAATTGCAAAAGTGTTAAAAATAAGATATGAATTAAAATTTTGTCGATTAAATAGACTTGCCATTCCTTTTTAAAAATTTACACTTTTAAACTTTTTATACGGTTTTTGGGCTCTATCCGTTATATCTATAAACATTTTCTCTGTGCTCTGAGAAGTAAAACACTAAACATTCCATTTTTCTACGATCAAATTTCACCGAGTTGTGATGCTGAAATTTCATGAAATTTTGGAGATCACAGAGAAAATTGTTAGTGAGTAAAGATATAAATAGTTTTGATGGGAGGAATTGATAACACCACTGCATTTAATTAAAAAGTATAAATCAAAATCTGTGGGAACAAAATCAACAAGATACATATTTAAGATACATATTTTATTAAAATTTAATGTTTGAGAAAATTCACTTTTAAAAATTATTATTATTCTTTACAAGCTATTTACGCACATATATTACTCATAAAATTTTAGATATTTCCTATTTCATAATGATGATAATAATGATAGTGATGTAAATAATAATAATAATAATGCAAATACTGACAATAAAAATAATTATAAGGATTTGGATAATAACAATGATGATATGGAAAAAAATATAATATAAATAATAATAATATAAATAATAATAATGTAAATACTGATAATAAAAATAACTATGAGGATTTTAATAATAATACTGATAATAATATTAATTATGATGATGTGAATAATAATAATAATAATAAGGTTAATAATAATAATAATAATAAGGTTAATAATAATAATAATAATAATAATAATAATAATAATAATAATAACAATAATAACGTAAATATGATAATAATAATAATAATAATAATAATAATAACAATGATAATGTAAATATGGATAATAATAATATTGTTGATGATATGAACAGTAATAACAATGCAGATGTAAAGAATGATGATAATAACAATAACGATGAAGTTAATAATAATAATAATAATAATAATAATAATAATAATGCAACTACTGATAATGAAAATAATTATGAGTAATTGAATAATAGTAAATAATAATAATAATAATAATAATAATAATAATAATATTGATAATAAAATAATTATAATGATGTGAATAATAATAATAATAATAATAATAATAATAATAATAATAATAATAATAATAATAACAACAACAACAACAATAATAATAATATAAATACAGATAGTAATAATATTGATGATGATGTGAATAGTAATAATAATGATGATGTAAAGAATGATGATGATAATAATAATAATGATGAAGTTAAAAAAATAATTTAATAAGCTTTTAAAAGACTCAAAAATAGGGAAATATTAGAATTTTAGCTTTGATTTATTAAAAAATTTGCTGTTACTTTTAGGAACAATATCACACTTACTTTTATGAAATGCTCTTTTAATAACGCATCTATACAAAAACAAAATAAATGCTCTGTCTTTATTTTTTTTAACACTAAATATTTCAAAATGGGAACATCAAGAAAATCTGATTAAAAATCTCATTCATAAAAATTACCTGAAGTAAACAAACAAAGGAAATTATATATTAGTTTTAAAACAATTTGTTAACAACTTAGAATAAAATAATTGTTAACATTTTAATTGGCTACATTCCACATTTCATTTCTGACTAAAAAAAAAAAAAAATAATTTCATTGTTGTTGAATTAAGCAAAATGTATTTATTTTACATTATTTTTTTTTCCCAGATTTTACATAAAACATAGTTAAAAGAAGGTGAATAGATAAACATTTATTTATTTTTTGCTCCCCCCCCCACCTCCTATAGAATAAAAAAATATTCTAACATGTTCTGAATATTTTAAATAATTTAGAATATACATTTACTGATTCTGTGATTGCTTTTGTTTGAAGATTATTTAAGGGGACTTAGGAATCGTAAACCTTCAAAAAATTCAATTAAAAAAAAATATATAATGACAATGGACCCGTGCGAAGATTTTGCACTGCAGTCTAATATTTTTTTAGTAATATCTAATATTTTCTAGTTGCAGGTTTAAACTTCTAAAGAAAAATTAAAGACTAAAAATATCTATCTGTAAACAATATTAGTCAAGCCTGAATATCATCTTATTTATTCCATCAAAGTTACAGTAAAAACTGATCAAATATAGCAAAAGACACACGCGAGAAAACAAATTAGCAATCGTACTTTAACTGCATTAGAGGAGACCGTCATCCGCTTCGGAAAAAAACACGGGTAAAAAAAAAATAAAATAAATTGAATACATATAAAGTGGAATTTGATTTAATATAACAAAGCATACCTTTTAAGCTACACGCATACCACTGCTTCGATCGATTGACAGTGTCTTTTACTTCTAAACATTTGAATTTTTCTTTTTAATCATAAATATAAAATAAACCCGTGCGAGCACTTTATCTTTTTTGTATTATTATTGTTATTTGTTTATAATGATTGTTGAGCACGATATAATGCGGTATTTTATTTTTGTGGCAACATTGATTGAAGAAAAACCTTTCATTTCATTTATGGAAACAATGCTGATATTATTTAGAATTAACTGCAATTTTAATTAAAAAAAAAAAAAAACCCAAGTTTTAACGAAATGTGAGTGTACTATGTCAGAAGCCGATTCAAAAACTTTTACCATGATACCTCATTCATTGTTGTGCGTTTTGTAAGTGCATACAACAAGGGATGTTGGCAATAATAATATATATATATATATATATTCTTTAGCTAATATGATGATGAAACCACACATTTTAGTTGTGGTATTTAGGCATTTGGGACCTGAAAATTCTGTCTAAATTCCACAAATTTCATTTTTTTTCAACTTTTAATTTAATTTCTTTTTTTTTTCTTCTTCTTTTTTTTCTTTTCTTTTTTTTTCAATATGTATATGGAATCTATATCCAGAGTATTGGGGAACACTATTGTTGTCAATTAATTATTACATTCTAATTCACAATTTTATAGTTTTTGTTGGTGTTTGGGTAATGTTTCATTAATGGTTATATATATATATACATAAGAATATATTAAAAATCAATCATTTCTGAACACTTTAAAACGAAATGAATGACAGTATTAATATAGTTGTTAAATATGGGATATTTTCAAAGAGAGAATTTTAAAGTCTTTTTTCTCAAAATATCATTTTGGGCATTGGGCGAAAGGTAGTTAAAAAACTTTCAATGTTTTTCCAGGAAATTTTCAGGATATATAGTGTATGGCAGACTCGATAAAGTAAACTACAATTTTCATCTTTTTTTATTGAAAAAATATTTTCTTTTTCGTGATATATTGCTAAAATTTTGAAAATTTTAGCAATATATTATAATATATTTTCCGTATTTTAATCTGAAAAAATAAATGGGCAATTCCATAAAAATGTAAACTTTTATCAAAAATTTTTTTAAAATAATTTTTATAAATTAAGTAAAAAATTTTATTGAAATATATTCCAAGTTTTCAAATTAATGTTTAGATTCATAACGCGGTTAGGTTATAGCTAAAAAATAAAATATTTACAGTTTTGTACAAATAGTATTTTTGAAAAAAAAAACTGTGAAAAAGAATGTAATTGTTGTTTATTTTGTATTTTCTTAATAAATGAATGCACGTAGTAAAATATTTAATGGCTTGCAATAGTCTTAAAGCCATATACTTGATAATAATGCATGCAAAATAAACTAGGTAATCGTGTTCGATATGCTTTTGAAAAAGCTGTCACATGTAAATAGTTTTATAATGTAATTTCTTATGATCATTGTGGTTAATTAAAAAATATATAACATTTATTAGTTTAGTCGATTTTCTTTTAAAAAATGTTTAAAAAACTTTCCATCATTCTGTCACAGTCATTCCGTCACGTCAAATGACAGTTAATAACTACAACCCTATTATAGGACAGGTAGGTTGCTCTAAAATACAATTTTATATTGCTTATACATCATATTTCAGATATGTATTAGTTTAAAAACTGAATGGCTTCCTAATTCATAAATGTTTCGAGTTTTAAATATCAGGTTATAGTGATGGTAGCAAAAATGTCCCTCCATCACACAATAAGAAATTGCTCAAAAATGAAAGAATAAAATAGCTAAAAAAAGTGTTTCATTTATATTTTTAAATCTTTTAATCAATAACAGTCCTGTGCAAACTGAAAAGTCACTTTTCATTTGAAAATAGCTTCAGGGTAATTGCTTTAACTTAACTAACTCAAAATTTCATTACGTCACATATGGAGTTGCCCAAAAAGGAAATAAAAGAAACAAGTTGGAAATTGTACGTCACAAATGAGTTCGTACAATGAGTTCGTACTATGGCTAGTTCTATAAATATTCAGATCTTGCTGATTTTTAATTCTGTGAAATGAATTATATCGTCTGCAGATTAATTTCTGTAATAAAATAAGTTTCTCGGTCGCTTGACAATTAAACTTCGAAAGCTCCTATAACAAGAAAGCACCGATTAAAAAAAACAAAACAAATTTCTTAATAAATGTTTTTATTAATATTTTCTAAAGTTCTGATTCGATTTTTATAAAATTTGTAATGTCTCGACAAAATTCTGCAAAGATAATATATCTTAAATTTTAAACCATTCGGTTGGGTAGTTTTTGCGTTGTTATACGCGGACGGACGGACGGACGGACAGACAGACGGACGGACCAGACGACGACAATAGGTGCTACGTATTTATATAATTACGAACGCACCTAAAAAGAGATCTATTTATTACTGAAATTAAAAATAAAAATTGTGTTTTTCTTATGCATACTTTTTAAGATATAAAATGACAAAAAGGGTCTTTCGACATTTTAAGAATCCTAAATCGCCTTAAATTTATTATACGAGAAGAGAAGTATAGGTTTATTTAGGAAATTTTAATGTGATTCAATTATATGAATTAGATTTTTTTTTCTACATGAAGTGCTCATAATACCATGATTGTTTTTTTAGATATCATTATGAGAATAATAAAATTAAAAACAAAAATGTAAAAACTACGATGATGTTATAGGTGCTTCATATCGATAAAATAATAATGATAATAATAATAATAATAAATAATAATAATCAAACAAATTTGCCACATAACCCATGTTTCTAGTCTCGTATAATTAAATGTAAATAATCTTCAAACAAAAATCAAACTAACAGGCAATAAATTGGAACCTAAATTACATTATTACAATCAACAGTATCTTCGTTTTTTTTAACTTATTGGCGGCTGAAAATCAATGTTTATTTACCAACCAACTTTCTTTTTAACAATATGGTTCAATTGATTAAATAACTTCATCCCCTTTTTATGTTTAAATCGTTGGCTTCAAAATTATTATGGTAACTGTCTGATAAAAAAGTGTTTATTATAGATGCGTTAAATATGTGGTAGCTATCTCTCTATCTAGATATACATTATGTATGTAAATAATAAATTTTGATAATATTTGTATTATATACAAAAAAATTACCAAATCTTAATTTTAAAACGAAATTTAACGTCGTCGTATCTTTTTCTCTTAGTTATAATAATAATAATAATAATAATAATAATAATAATAATAAATAAATAAAACTGTTTGAAAAAAAAGGTAACATTGTTTTTCTTTTAGATGACCTTGAAAACCAAAGGAAAAAGTCTTGTTTTCAGTATAAGTTGCTTTGCACTGTTGCGTACATTGTTGTTCTTTTCTCTTGAAGATAATAATATTTTTATTTATTTTTATCTTTTAATGTGCCTAAATTTTCAAATTTTTAGGGGATTTTTTTTGTCTGTCATTTTCTACTATAATTTTTATTTATTTATTTATTTTATTTTATTTTATTTTATTTTATTTTATTTTGTATCTTACACAAATGTTCATAACTTTCTAAAATTTTATAAACACTGTTCAGGACTTCTTCCTTCCAGATAAAGGAAAATATAAATATTAGTTTAACATATGACACTTAAAGATTGTAGTGAGTCATTTATGTAGCATATTTCACTTTCTGCTGTGTTTTCAAAAATAAAAATAACATAAAACATCATAAATGAATATAAAATTAGTGAAAAAAGAATTTTCATTTAAATTAATAAAAAAATAATTTGATAATACAATAAATAACTTACTTCAAATTAAGTTTTAAAAAATTATCTTAAGGAATAGATAAATATTACTTTAACATATGTTACTTAAAAATTGTAGTGAGTAATTTATGTAGCATATTTTGTTTTCTTCTGCGTTTTAAAAAATAAAAATAGCATAGAATAAAATGAATAAAAAATTAGTAATTATGTATCGTTTTCTTCGGTATTTTCATAAATAAAATAAAATAAAATATATAAATAAAAATTTATTGAAAAAGCATTTCAATTTCAATTAATAAAAAATAATTTGCTAATACAATAAATAATTTACTTTAAATTAAGTTTAAAAGAATTATCTTAACAAAAAGAAGCATAATTTTACTTTGTAATGAATAATAATAACAAAAACAACAACAAACTAACTAATAATATGAGCTATTAATGATTTGAAAATAATTGACAAAATTTTGAACTAATAATATGAATATAAATTAATCAAAATTAACTTAATATAAATTTAAAGAAATTAAAAATTATTTCATTTATATAAGTTAAATGTTACTGCAAATTAATTAAAAATAATATAAAATGTAAATTTCATTTTGAAATTTTTTTTTTAATTTACTTAAAAAAATTTCCATATTTAAAATAATAATTTAAAATTTAATTAATAATTTAAAAGTTTTCTTTAATGAAAGAATTTTTTTATTGAAATTTATTGAAAAGAACCCTAAAATTATATTTAAATTAGGTTAACACTAAAACCGTCGGAAATATTACTCAAGATTTATAAAAAATATTTTACACCAGAATTTTTATTTGAAATTATTTAACTTATTTATTCAACGCATTTTTCTGCAGTATATATTTAACTTATATTATTAAGAAATTTCTGGTGCGAATCGACAATTATTTATTTGGTTCGGGTCAAAATGACCCGTCATCGCAGTTCTAGTGATAATAAAATTTCTTTTGTTTAAGTTTCGATTAGTTATTAAAATGTTCAAAGTATAAATATTTATATTAGTGGTATCGGTTAAATTTATATTATTTAATAAAATGTTTAAAGCTTCAAAATTTTCGTTTGCATTAATTCGAAAAGTAGATTAATGAAATTTTTTGCAATTTGCTTTACGTAATTTCAATAAAACACTTTTAATTTAATAAAAAATTAAATGTTAGTAAATGTCATTAATTAATTAAATTTCACAGCAGAAAAATTTAAGTTTAAATTTACATTATTTTTTAAACAATTAATACAAAATTAAAATTTAGTTAAATTAATTCAAAAAAAATTTTTAATAAAAAAATTAAGTTAATTAAAGTTTAATTTAATAAAAGAAATTTGAAATTAAGAAAATCTAAATTTTGTATTATATTAGTTTAAATATATTTCTTAGCATTTAATGAAAAAAATAACTATTATAAATTATTTTAGAATTTAATTTAATGAAAGAAATTAATTAAAAAATAGTTTGATGAAAATAAATGCTAAATTTTGAATTACATCAGTTACAAAGTATTTCACAAGGTCTAATTAAATAAATTAAATTAGTTTTAAAAAGCAGTTCGCTAAAACTTTTTTACCTCTAATTACATCAAGACATTTAGTAAACTTTTGTTAGAAATAGTTAAATAATTTTTTTTAAGTTTAAAGAAAAGCACTTTTAAGTCATATATGTTTAAAATAATGAGTAGAGTAAAAATAATTAATTTAAATTAGTTAAAGATGTAAAAATTTAAATTTTGTTAGTTCTAGAAAATTGATTTAATCCATTATGCACCAAGCCAGTTTTATCATTGAGTAATCAGTTAATATTAGTTGAATTAGTGAAAATTGTCATATAAAAAGAGTAAATTTTAAAGTTTAATTAGGGTTAGTCTATTTAGTATTTGGACATTTTTAATTAAAGAAGCATTAAAGAATCATAATATACATAAAATACATCTTTTCCCGAAATAATAATAGAAACAAATTTTGTCTAAGAGGATCATTCAGGGGTCATCAGTTAATATTATACTGTTGTGCATCATGTTGTTTTTCCGCAAATAAATATATATAAGAAAAACAGTATTTTATTTTCATGAATTGATTATAAAAATAAGTTTAAAAAAGATTTTTTTAAAATTATTATTTAATTGGTAATTAAAATTTTCAGAGTGCCTTTCTGAATTGCAAGTTTGTACGTTTATACTGATGTATAAAAATGTGGGTACTTTCCGTTATACCAACACCATGCCAAAATGTATGCTAATGTGCCAAATATTTCATCCCTGACCATGCAAAAGATTTTTATTGCAAACCGTGCCAAACATTGTGACTCGCTATTTGTTGAACATGAATAATTTTTTAATTATTATTTAATTATTATTATTTAATAATAACCACTCAAAACATCTTAATAAACTACTTTTCGAATAAGAAATATTTTTTTAGTAAGTTATAACTTGCAGTTTTCGCTGACATTTTACCATTTGGCAGTTACTTGATGTTGTGGAAGCTGCAATAAAATAGTTTCAGGGCAATGGAATTACACATAAAGAATGATTTTTTCTGCGATATGCCGGCTACGAACATTTCACAGTAAACCACAAATACAATTTTGCTAACCCTAAAACACTGGATGTCACCCAATCTGTTGAGATATTGTGAAGCATCGCCAAAAGACGTAAAAAAAAAAAAGACAGCGAGGAACTACTCGTCATTATTTACAATCTTAACACATGAAGTTCTTTTGGCGACGTCTTTTTTTTTTTTCAAAAAGGAAATGTTTACTGCAATGCTAAAAGACGTTTAAAATTTCATGCCTGCAGTTTAAATTGAATTGTATTTCATTACTTTACTGTATTATATTAATTTCTCCTTTTATTTGAGGCATATATTTGTATCGATTTAATAAAATAGTTCGTGAAACTTTATAATTTCGAAATGTTATATTTTTTAAATGATCCGTTTCGTACCAACAATGTTAATTTTTTTCAAATGTTTGATTTGGCGCCAACGATTACACTTGGAGCCAATGGTGTTGGTCTAACGGAATAGTACCAAAATTTGAAGTAATTTGAAGAATATATAAAATAAACTTTGGCAAGTTTTTTAAACATGAGTGAACTATAATCAGGTAACTAGATATTATTTGATTATTACGACTAACGAAGATATCTTCTATTACTGTATACCAAAGTTGCCAAGTCTCCGGATTTTTGCACACCAGTAATTTTTTTGAGAAAATGTTGTTCTTTTAAATCGCAAGATGCTCTGATTAAATAAAACAACATTTTCTGTACTAAATTACTGGTATCCAAAAAGCCGGAGACTTGGCAGGTCTGCTGTATACTATCATCAGATTCAATAATATCGCGAAATTATCAAAAAATGTTTTATACACACACACACACAAAAAAAAAAAAAAACAAAAAAAAAACAAAAAACAAAAAAAAACACTTGCAATATTTTTTTTAGTTACAAACGCCATATGGATCACTATGTGACGTCTGAAATTCTTTGAAACTAGTTTTAATTCACAATTAAAGACAAGAATAGAACTTTTATTCTATTCTTTTTCGTAAGCTGCAAAACCGCTGACATAAAATTCGTTGTGTTCTCAAAAGAGCTAAGTAGTTCACACCTAAGAAGCTGGCAACATCAAAAACGCTTCTGCATGCATTCGTTCCCTTCGTTATAGCAGTTAAAATAGGAAAAGAACTGTAGACGAAATTTTAAAGGCAATTTGTGTTGCTATTATTGACCGTATTATACATGATACTTTTTTGCGGCAATTGCTGTTCTAATCGTCTGCGGTCTAGAAAAGATATATGGTAGGCCTCTTAGTAAAGGGAGAACGAGGCTATATTTAACTTTTTTTAAAGGCTTTTGCAAGTTCGGAGATCTGCGTGAAATTTTAGCTATCTCAACTTCTGTTTACATGGTTAAAAATAAGCTGAGGTTTACGGTAGATTTTAACCGTAACTGTTTTGTAAAACATGTTCGTTCCATTTATATACATAAAAAATAACGTTCTTTAGTTACAATGCCCACGGGTAACGAGAAACCTACTGAAAAAAGAATGATTTCTCATTGTCAGTTATGTGTATTCAAAGATTTATTAATTTCTTTTTAATTGTTTGTTTATGTAGTTATAATATGCAAGATTTTGCCGTTTTAATATATACATACAAGGAATGCAGAACAAAAAGTTCAGTGTAATTTTGGATTAATAAAATATTTTAAGATAAAATTTTAATAATTATTTTTTTAAATGGATGTTTAAATTTTATGTATGCATGTGTAAAATAAAGGATTTAAGTAAAATATGAAAGGTACGAAAAAAAAGTAAATAATAATACCAAACCGCTTAAAAAAATTAATTAATGTAATTAAAGAAATTACAACCTATTTTACTGTTTATTGCCATATATTGTTATTTATTGCTAAACAAATTTTCTCCTGTATCGTAGATTTTTAAAATCATGTATTGGCGAGGATGTCGAAGAAACAGTTCAGTGAAATTTTGGACGAAAAATGATTTAAGATAAATAATGTCTAATGGAATTTTTCGAATGGATGTCTAAATTGTACACTGATGTCCAGAAATTAAGGGGCAGTGACCGATTTCAGACGTTTTGTCGAATATCTACTGAAATTCGTGAGGAAATGCCCTTGAACTTTGAGGATGTAAAGAACATGTTTGACTTTATGTTTTTCAGTGAAGATTTAGTCCCGAGAACAATTAGGGGGGGGGGGGACGTAATAATAAATTTAATAATAAAATAATATTTGCTTTTCCCTAAGAAACAGAAAATGTTCAAAATGAGCCGTCACTGTGGAAAATGACTATGTAGGTCTTCTTCAACGTTTTTGAGCATTTCTGTAGGAATAGAACGCATATTCATGAAAATGCAAACGTTTCTGTGAAAAATTAATTTTTTTTATAGCATGCAGATAAGAAGTTTCAACCGAATTTAACCCCGCTTTCCAAAAAATTGACAAAAAATTGTAGAAGTAGTATACAGCAATTAAAATATTAATATATTGAATATTTGATGAGATATGGGTATTTGTATGAAATAAATTTAAACTGCGCATCCGCGAACTACAGAAAAGATTTTTTGTCATGATTTGATAGTCAATACTATACAGCAATTCATATAAACAGACCAGTCACATATCGTGAAAACTCAAAAGATACAGGCATGAGGTAATCATGACAAAAAACCTTTTCTGTAATTCCCGCATGCGCAGTTAAAATTTATTTCATACAAATACCCATATCTCATCAAATATTCAATATATTGATATTTTAATTGCAGTATACTGTTTCTACAATTTTTTGGAAAGCGGTGTCAAATTCGGTTGAAACTTCTGCATGCTATTAAATATATATATATATATATATATATATATAATAAAAAATAAATAAAAACATTCGCAGAAACGTTAGCATCTTCAAGAATATTCGTGCTATTCTTACAGAAATGCAGAAAATCGTTGAAGAAGACCTACATAGTCATTTGCTACAGTGAAGGATCATTTTGAGCATTTTCTGTTTCTCGGGGAAACGCAAATATTACTTTATTATTACATTTATTATTTCCCCCTTTTACCCCTAATTATACTCGCAACAAAATATTCACTGAAAAACATGAAGTCAAACATGTTCTTTACATCCACAAAGTTCAAGGGCATTTCGGGCATTTCCTCACGAATTTCAGTAGATATTCGACAAAACGTCTGAAATCGGTTACTGCCCCTTTCATTTCTGAACATCAGTGTATGTATGTGTGTCTAAAATAAAGTACAAAATATGATTTAAGAACAAGTTAATTTAAGTAAAATAAAACACAACTGCAAGAGACTACAATGCTTCAAGAGACTTACTATGGAAAAGGGTGCACATAGCATTCATCGTTCATTTACATGGATACACAAAAAGTTCGTTCACAGCACTGTCTAAGAGTAATAATTGCTGGAAGCGCGTTTTCAGTCGCAAATTTAACTAATTTTTTGCCTATCATTTGGTGTGTATAAACGCTCTAGGTCATATACGAGGCAGCACAAAAGATCTCTAGTACATTTCAGTTTATTGCCGGAAATTGCTGAAGGTGAATTTTCAACTGTGCTATGCGTTTCCTAACTGAACTAAATTTTAGTATACTAGGTAGTATACATACAAACCTACAGATCATATGCAGGGCTACACTCTAAAAACGACATTTTCAAAACTGAGCATAAAATACTCAAATCTGAGTATGTCGCATAGTCAAAATGGCTCGAATCAAAATTACTCAAGTTTAAAAAAAATGTATGTACTCATTTCTGAAAACATGCACACACTCAAGAATAAAACATCATGATTGATTATCCTATTTGAGTATGCCCATGTTTCAAAAATGAGTATGAACTGACCTCCATGTGCTCAGTTTTGAGTATGTCCATGTTTCAAAAATGAGTATGAACTGACTTCTATGTGCTTATTTTTGAGTATGTCCATGTTTCAAAAATGAGTTTGAACTGATTCTAATCATTTTTGAGTGTGCCCATGTTTCAAAAATCAGTACGAAATGAATTCTATGTGCTGCTTTTTGAGTATGTCCATGTCTCAAAAATGAGTTTGAACTGATTCTAATCCTTTTTGAGTATGTCTATGTTTCAAAAATGAGTATGAACTGACCTCCATGTGCTCAGTTTTGAGTATGTCCATGTTTCAATATTGTGAGTATTTCTGATATTTCAGAATTGAAAGAATTCGGTCGTCACATTTGAAACAAAAAGTTTCATAAAAAATGAAAACATCGATTTACTCAGATTCGATAGTGTCATTTTTCCCAGTGTACATAAAAGACTATCAATGGTAATTGCTAAAGTAGGTTTTTTTAAATGCGTTATGCGTTTTCTAAACTGTTTACTTACATATAATCTTTTCACCTTATTAAACGAAAAAGTTTCGTTACAGTAATCTGTCTGGATGTGTTGGAAAGTGTTTCATAATCTATGCTTGACGCATCATTTTTCTTTCTTGTTTTTAAAGTAAGAACCGAGAATCCCGAGTGTTATAATGTTTCAATAAAATGAGTTTGTCTTCTCGCTGTCAAGCCATCCCGGAAGTGAGACCGAGAGAAGTGTGACATGACAAAGCTCATTTTTTCTCCCGTTGTCTCCTCTTATCATTTCGAACTCTTGGTTCTTCTGCCAAATAGATTCTAGGTCTTACCTTAACCTGCATTTCACGCTAGGGTTCGGTTACTGATGTAAAAATTTAGCAATATTATTTCCTTACATGATGCATTTTTTTTGTTATTTATTTATTTATTTTTTAATAATAACAAGGCAGAAAAATCATGCGTCAAGCATAGATTATGATACACTTTCCAAGACATTCATAATCCTGTAACAAAACTTTACCGTTTAATAAGGTGAAAGATAAGGGAACAATGTCTAGGTAAACAAAGTCATAGTCATACCGGGCGAGGAGGCCTACCTGTCGGCTTAAGCTCAACTAGCCCCGCCCAAAAGGTTTGTTTACTATGTTGCAAAGCCTTACAAGATAATTATTAAAGTTGAGAGAAGACAATAAATACAAAACAATACTATTAGCTCACTTACTGAATGACAAACAATGAATAAACACGATAATGTCTAGGTAAACAATTTGGAAAACGCATAACATATTTGAAAACCCAATTTTAGAAATTACCATTAATAGCCGGAAAAATATCCAAATTGTTTTGTGCAGCCCTGTATAGGATCTGTGGATTTGTATATATACTACTAATTATGCTAAAATTAAGCTCAGTTAAAAAATGCTTAACATAGTTGAAAACTTCTTTTCAGCAATTTCAAATATACTTGAATACTTTTGTACAGCGCTGCATATGACTTACATAATTTGTACATACCATGGTTAAAAAAAATAGTTTTAAATTTCCAACATAGTTATAGATATATATAAAAATAATGACTATACTATAATGACCTATATCACTTTCATTCAGAATAAACGAATTCGCTGAGTAGATTCAAGCCACAGGTGCGTTTGGAAATCTCTGTTCGGGCATGTGGTGCCATCTCTCTGACATTTTTTTAAACGCATGTTGTTAAAAATAAGGAATCCGGTTTCAATAGCAAAATTTCAATAGCAGCTTAATATAAAGCAAATTTATCCCTCCACGATTTTTGAATTTTAAATGAGTGAAACGTGCAATTTCTGCCAAGACTTTTCTTACAGAAATCGCGATTATTTGTTAATTGTTTAATGGCAATAATAAAATTTTATAAAATGCATCACATTAGCATTTCACAAATCTTAATTTGCTATATATCAAGCCTCGATCTTATACCGACATGTTATTTAGGTTCAACCGTAAGAACTTCCCTGACCTTATAATCTTCTCTGACCGTTTCATTTTTATAACTTAACTGTTATACTTTTGAAATTTTAGCTCTTATTTAATTTTTTTATTATATTTTTCAATGATAGTCTGCCCGAGCACCGCCGGCGTGTCAGCTAGTAATATTATATTGCAGGGCAATCCGAGTATGTTTACGCGAGTTAGAGTACGGGAAGACAAACGGCAGACAGACAGACAAACTGAATCCATAAACACTTTTCAACTATGTTGGAAGGTGTTAAAAAATAAAATTTTACTAATGGTCTCTCATTCTTAATCTAGTCATTTTTTTAGGGTTTCGTTCATCTCACGAAACCCTATTACTCCCGCTCCGTTGTCTGTCTGTCACAGAACTATTCTCAGAAACCATGTAACTTATAGAGTTGAAACTTTGTGTATATAGCTCAATACCATCTATAAAGAGCTCAAAATATTAAAATTTGAAAAATTCGTATTATTTTAATAAATAGAGATAAAATAATAGAGAGAAATAAATAGAGAGAGCTGGTTTAGATATTCGAAAAAACGAAAAAATAGACCTGTAAATTTTTACTTTATAAAAAACATGACTTTTTGTTGTTGTTGTTAAATGAAATGTATTTGGATTTATTAAAGAAAAGATAAAGTGTTTTCAAAGGAATATTAAACGAAACCCTTTGAGCGATCTTCGATCACACTTACCCACTTTTTTCTTTTTCTTGTTAATGTTTCGTTTATTATTTCTCTCTTTTTTAACACTTTCCAAAATAGTTGAATAATTGGGTAAGTTTGTCTTCGTCCTTCTTTCCGCCTGGCCAGTAGCGTAATTATACTCAGAACGACATGTAATTTTTATAAGTTAATGAGGTACACTTCTAGGATGATTGCAACAGAAAATGAAATGTTTAACATTTATTGTTCCTTTACAGGGACACTCAAAAGAATTCTGTTACGTTATGGTCTATGGGAAAAAATCGTTTGTAGTGTATTTTATTTAAATTTCTTATTTAGATACCTCATTTCATTGTTTGGAATAATGAAATTTCCTAATAATATTCTGTTAGTGTCGGAAAGTTTTTCATAATTTATGCCTGATGTATGATTTTTCATTCTTGTTTTATTACAAAAAAGCGAAGCAAAAAGTTTTATAAAATTGACCTATGCATTGTGATATCTTGATTGTATGCTCGTAGACGTACTTATTATTATCTACCGTTGCTCTGACCATAATTATCGTAGATTTTTGGCAACAATTCTATCAGATTCGGCGAGGTGAAAAAGGTGTTATGGAATTGGTTTATGTACACTACAGACACACACACACAAATAGGAAGACAGGCTGTAAAGAAAAACGTATTCTTTTAATTTGTAAAAATATTTCTGTAATTGCTTATTTTGCTAATCAATTATTTTGTCATAAGGGGTTATCTACATAGTAACATTGAAATCAATTTTTAAAACTCTAATGGCAGCACCCAAATTTTATTATATACTTGAATTATTAATCCCGAAACACGTGAAAACACAAATTTTGATTCGTTAGTCATTGAGATACAAATTATGGAAAAATGAGTTAATCAATATTAAAGAGAAACGTCAGTTATTTGATATCGTAAACATTAATTTATGCATTTATTTTGTTTTTTTAGTTTTATATGATACTTTTTAAAGGCCCAAACATAATGTACATATTTGTTTTTCATTAAGCTGCTTTTGAAATGTTATTTATTATTGGTACTTTCGTATTATAGCGGCCCGCAAGACCAAGGTTTCTTGCCAAATTATAAAGCATAGATGACTTTATAATAATATATGATGTATATATAACATTTCGTGACGTATATGGCCAAGTTATAGTCATATATGACGCATATATCATGCATATATATGACATATTTATAAGACATATATGATGTATATATGATATATAAGACGTACAAAATGTTTATGACGTGTATGGCGCATATACGAGTATTTCGAGTATATATATGCGTATTATATGATGCATATATAAGCGTTGCGATGGTCTTGGCGAAATCATAGCTGCAACTTTCACATAATCGGAATTGTGGGGGTCGCTATAACACGAAAGGGCCTTATTATTTAATGATGCAGTTATCAAAAATTATAAATCGAATTGTAAGTATTTGATATTAGTTCCATAGCCTAGTTGAAAAATCTTCAGCAGAACTTTTCATTAATTTTCGCACCTTTTGTCGAACTCTGTGATGAATATTTATGGCGCTCGTTGGCGTGATATAAAACGTTTTGAGTAAAAAAGAAGAACGACAAAGCATGCACATAGTCATTAATCAACAAAAGAATACTCTACTCTTCATTGACAATGAAGAAGAAAAAAATATGTGCATGTTTTTAATTACGTTGCTTTTAAAATGTTTTTCATTGTGTTGGCAAAGGACATTTATAATCCTCAAGAAATTAATTTGCAAAACCCTTTGTAACCAAGTTAAAAATAGTTAAAATTTCTTTTTGGACAAGTAGAGCGAGAAGACACGCATAGCGTACCTAATCAACAAAAGAATATTTTATTCTTTTTTGGCAATGCAATTTTTAATTTTTTTATTTCGCCGTGTCAGTAAAACAGGTTAAAAATAGTTAAAATTTCTCTTTGGAGAAGCAGAGCGAGAAGACACACACAGCGTATCAAATCAATAAAAGAATATTTTATTATTTTTTTGACAATGCATTTGGCAATGCATTTGACAATGCATCCATTGTAGCAGATTAACAGTCATAGAGGAAAAATGGCCTTACCTCATTTAAAAATTAAAAAATTAATAATTATGTAATTCAAAGATGGCTACAATTAGCATATGACATTAGAAGATAAATTAATATAGTTATTATGAATAAATCATTTAATGTAAATAATTATGATTAAAAAATGGTAATGTAACAGACAAATGTAAACACCATGCTTTTGTATACCTTGCTGTTTATCGATATTACTTATAAAATAACTTACAATTTATTATAATAAAAATGTATTTTCATTCACAGGGAGTTCTGAAACATACATTTTTCACAAAATTTGGCTGTTGCCATAAGATAGTTATGAAAAACATGTAATCTTACCTGTAACAGACCAACATTTAACATGTAACAGACAAGCAAATAAACACATAAAAAGAAGCCATGCTGATTATAATGGATGTTATTGATTTTGGCAATTCAAAATTTTATAAAATGCATTGCAAATATAAAAAATATAGGTTTAATACTGTTAGAAAAAAAATATATATTACCTATTTGATGCAAAAAATAAAATACTAGAAATGGTAACATTGGATTGGAATTACCCATTTTATATTTTAATTTCACTGTGTCAATAAAACAGTTTTAAGAACTTTTAAAAATTAACTTTCTCTGTCTTTTTTAATAATGATAAAAATAATTGAAAAATTATTGGGAAAGCACAACTCTCCGATTTGACGAATGCAACGATTATCTTGTCTCCAAAGATCTGACGTTTAGATCAACAGTTCCCAAACTTTATTGTTATGCGGCCCACCTTAAATTTTTATTCCCCCATCCACCTCATATGGGAATATAGAGTCTGTTGTCAGATCTTTAGAACTGCTGTTCTTTTGTCAGATCAGATCCTTAGAACAGCAGTTTTCAAACTTTATTGTTATGTGATCCATATTAAAGTTTATTCCGACATCCTCCTCATATGGAAATATAGAGTCTTTTGTCAAATCCTTAGAATAATCCTTAGAATTGCTGTTCTTTTGTCAGGTCAGATTCTTAGAATGGCAGTTTCAAAACTTTTTTATAGTTATGCGACCCACCTAAAAGTTTTAAATGTTTTCCGCGATCCAACTCATATGGGAATATAGAGTATTGTTATGCGATCAGAGTATATAGAGTATTTGGTCAGATCAGATCCTTAGAACAGCAGTTCCCAAACTTTATTGTTATGCGATCCACCTTAAAGTTTAAAATGTTTTCATATGGGAATATAGAGTCGTTGGTCAGATTTTAAGAAAGAACCTTAGAACTCCTGTTCTTTTGTCAGATCAGATCCTTAGAACAGCAGTTGTCAAACTTTATTGTTATGCGACCCACCTTAAAGTTTACTCATAGAATCTTTTGTCAGATCCTTAGAACTGCTGTTCTTATGTCTGATCAGATGCTCAGAACAGTAGTTCCTAAACTTTATTGTTATGCTTCCCACCTTAAAGTTTAAAATGTTTTCCGCGATCCACCCCATATGTGAATATAGAGTCGTTTTGTCAGCTCCTAATAACTATCTTTAGAACTGCTGTTCTTTTGGCCGATCAGATTTTTAGAATTGCTGTTCTTTTGTCTGATCAGATCCTTAGAACAGCTTTCCGAAAGATGAACTTTTATACAAAGCATTACACACGAGAACAGTAGTGGTTAATACTAGTTAATCTAAAAACGGTGTAAAAATTAAAAAAAAATTCTGAGTAAAAATAAATACGTTCAATAATGAATCCATCAGAAGTAACATAATAAAAGTAAAATAGTTTTTTTTTAAACACTCTTTAAAAAGCATTAAATGTCTATCTTAAAAATCACGCCTAATTTCATGACTGCAATTCATGAAGTCACAAGAAATTTTCGCTACGAAATGTTAATTTGGCATGTGCCACGATTATTAAAAATTCGCCGCTTTGATTTACCCTCGACAAAAAACGAGAACAGTGAATTTCAAAACCTGAATTTAATAAGAAATATATGTAATTCTTGTTTTGTTTGATTTTATGATATTGCAATAGGAAAGAAAAGAAGGAAAGCATTATTTAAACTATCTATTCAGGATTTCTAACCGAGTATTGTTTTACCGGTTATTGACCGGATATTGTTTTACTCTACTTGTGCCCTTATTGCATTATGTGTATAAAGTATATTTACATTCATTCAGAAATTATCATTCGAAATCTGTTGTAACATGGTTAAAAATAATCGAAATGATTCTCTGTCATAAGTAAAATTCTTCCGATTTGGCGAGTGTCGGGAAATGTGCTTGCATCTTTTAATGATACGGTTGATCGACCTCGTAGAATCTCAACTTGCTGCTATTTTAGACTCCGCATGCAATATCTGCGATGATCCGAATGACATGCCACTATAACAGAAATATTGGATTTACACTGGAAACATATTAGTAATTAAATGCAACATTGACTTTAGATTGGAAATATTGGCAATGAAGTGAGAAATGTTTCTTGCTAATATTGTTAAACTTTTGATAAAAATTTAAACACTCCACTACTGAAACAATATTTAAGGCCAATAGTGACAATATTGGCCAACATATAGGCAGTATAAACAATATTGATCGGATATTGTTTTGCCACTTGTGTCCTTTTTGCATTGTATGTATATAATATATGTATATTCATTCAGAACTTACCATTCGGAACCTGTTGTAATATGATTAAAAAAAAAACAATGGCACTCCGGGAGTGCCGACAGAAGTGAAAACTTGAACAATTACGTGTGTATTTTTTGAATCGTCAGGAAACGTTTTATTGCGCAGGAAATACTTTTAAATGAAGTGTTTTTTTTATTCATTGTTATAAACTACTACTACAAAAATTATATTACAATTTTCATTTAATGCGCTATTGTACATGAAAAATAATGCATATTATTTTACATACAAAAATTGCAATGTATTGCTTAAAACGTAAATTTACAAATAAATGAAATATAAAATTTAATTAATTGGTATTCTTTGAAATGAATACCAATGAAACTTATGAATTTTCATCCACAATTTAAACAACTCTCAATACATTCATCATTTCTTCCATGAGATTTAGTTTCATATCTTTTGTAATAACATTTATCTGCAAAATAGGGTTCCCGCTTCCTATCACTCCAAAAATGACTTCTTTGCTGCCTGTCTTGTTTATGGTATTCGTGAACATTAAGCTTTTTTCTATCTTTATACTGCGCGTATTGTTTGCGATATCTATAATTTCTATCAACATCAACAAATTTTTCTTTTCAATAAAATGATTTCACTTCATTTCCGTAACCACGTTTCTTAAAACTTTCATGAAATATTTCATTATTTTCATTTTTTCTTTTTATATTACTTCTGTCTATTTTTTTTTCTCGTGCTCGTTAAATTATAATATTTTCCGTGTTTTGTTATTTCATTTTCATCTTTTGATTTGGTCTCGCGAGTTGAGCCACTTTTATCTGTTTTCACCGCGCGTGCTAAATTTATCTTGAAATTATTTTTATTCATAATACCAATCATTTCGCTTTCTGCACGTGAACTATTTCCTTTTGGATACTTTCGCTTCATTGTATGAATTGGCAACATAACATATACAGTGGTGTCGGTAACAGTGTCGCGAATTCAGTGGTTTTTTCCCATCTCAAAAATGCCCAACGCGCCTAAAGAAGTTTTCACTTCAATAATCGAAATGATTCCCTGGGATAAGCAAAATTCTTCCGATTTGGTGAGTGCAACGATTCTCATTTCTCGTGAGATCGGGAAATGTGCTTGCATCTTTTAATGTCATGGTTGATCAAGCCCCAGAAACTCATATTGGCAATAAATTGGAAAAAAATTTCTTGCTCATATTTCTAAAAAGTTCACAAAATTTAAACACTCTAATCTTGGAGTAATATTTCACACCAATATTTACAATATTGCCAACATAAACACTATTTACCGGATATTGTTTTGCTCTTGTGTCCTTTTTGCATAGGTGTGAAAAAAAGTATATTTAGTAGGCTTATTCCGAAATCCTGTTCAGATCTCATTCGAAATCTGTTTTAATATGGTTAAAAATAATTGAGATAAGCTAAATAATAATTGGTATACGGAAAAAGTTTTCGGATTTGATGAATGCAACGACTCTTTTTCCTTGAGAGATGATGAAATGTGAATGTGCTTCTTCTTTTGATATAAGGTTGATCAACTCCTAAAATTATAGATTCTAAAGCACATGTTAGTTTTCTTTAAAACGTGAATTTTTAGACAACACGTTTTTTTTAAAATAATTTTCTACCGACAAAACAGATTTGTAGTCTTTCAAAAATGAACTTCTGAAATACAGTTATATATATATATATATGTAGGATTTCAGTTTGAACACTTCATCTCCTTTATGACGTAAATGATCATCAAATTAACTGACACTCTAGTGTACTATTATTATCCATGATTTAAATGCACGAGTTATAAATTTTTTGGATTGCGAGATCAAGATTTGAACATCTTCAAAATTGGAAAAGAGCCAGTCTTCTAATTTTTATTGTGAAGCAAACTTGGAAATGAGAAATGTCCCGTAAAGGCTCTGTTAGGCCTAGTTGTTTTCTTTGATAAATAAAAATATTGTATATGTTTGGCGAGAAGTGGATTAGCTGAAAAGAAATTGCTAGCCAAGTATTGCAGAATTATATTTCTAGGACTGTATTAAAGTTCATATTTTGTTATTCATCGTCTATTTGTGCATATAATTCCAGTAAACCTACTATTTACATATCATCTTCTTACATATATATATATATATATATTCTTTGGTAATTTAGTTTTTCTTTCTGTCTTTTCTTCTGTTTCTGGCTGGTCTTTTCTTTTAGGTTAATTTCTTAAGAAATCTACCTACTGAAATCAGTTCTTTTATCTATCTATCTGTCTATCTATCTCTATATACTAGCGGTGTTTTTTAAGTAAATACCGTTATCGTATTAAAAAAAAACACACTGCCATTTCTTTAACAATTTTATTTTTACATGAAAGCCTGGACCTTAATCTACTTTTTAACATAATATACGCCTATATTAAACCGCTTACTGTATCGTACGACCAGCTTTTTTTCCCAACCTCATAGAATTCTTCCGCCTGCTGTGCTAAACACCACCGTTTTAACGTCTTCATCGTCGTTGTACCGCTGACCACCAAGATACTTCTTTAAGTACAGGAAGAAGTGGTAGTTATTTGGCGCTAGGTCAGGGTATACGGATGGTAATAAAGATGTTCCCAACCATATGACGTGATGAGATCCTGGGTTCGAGGAGCAAAAGTGACTACCACTTGTTCCTACACTTAAAAAAGCACCAATAGTTTTCTCGTACCCTAAAACGTTGGAAACAAAATTTAGTCAAAATCGTTAGAGCCGTTGTTTAGATAGAATTTGCATACACACAGAGAGAAGATTTGCTCGGTATTGTAATATATGATTTCCCTACAAATTATCGTTTTCGCGAAAATAGCAAACTTAGAATGAGGGAATGAGATCTTCTAAGTTTGACTAGCATTGTTTAATTTGTATTAAATCTGATGTATATACCTTGAAAAAAAAAAACTTAAAGACAGAAGCCGGAAGGACTTATTACTCTTTTGTACTGTATCGGCAAACCAAAGCAAATAATATTTTAAAAGTTAATTGGCGACACTTTTTTTTCAAAATGATAAATAAAGCTTTAAAATAATCAAAATTCTGCCGATTCGACGAGTGCAACGTCTCTCGACTCTCCAGAGAAATAGAGATCAGGAAGTGCATTGCATCTCTTTTGATGCCATGGTTGATCGACCCCTAGAATAATACGTCTCCCCTTGCTCCTATTTTAGACTCCTCACGCAACATCTGGGATGACCGGCGCCTCAAGCTAAATCTGTTTCGAATCCTTTCTGCTCAGCTCTTCCTATTTACTCACTGTGACGTAGAGAAGATGCCCTGGAAAGGCGCCAGAACAACACACAATCGGGCAACCCCCTTTTGTTCCTGGCTTGTCTGGAATGAACATTGTTGACAAAAAGAATGCAAATCCCAGGCGACACTTTTGATAAAAAAATTGCCGAGAAGCAAACAAAGTGATACTATCCGCGGGATTTTTCAACAAAATATTTTCAAGGTCGTCACTAAATAAAAATGAGCTTACTATATTACAACGATGCCTGAGCTGACGAATGCCGCTGCTAAAAAATATGCTGACAAAAAGAAAGTAAATCCTAGGCGACACTTTTGATAAAACATTTCCGTGAAGAAAACAAAGTGATACTATCCACGGGATTTTTCAACAAAATATTTTCAAGGTCGTCACAAAATAAAAATGAGCTTACTATATTACAACGATGCCAAAACTGACAAATGTCTCTGCTAACGAATATGTTGACGAAAAGAAAGTAAATCCTAGGCGACATTTTTGATAAAACATTTCCGTGAAGCAAACAAAGTGATACTATCCACGGGATTTTTCAACAAAAAATGTTCAAGGTCGTCACTAAATAAAAATGAGCTTACTATATTACAACGATGCCTGAGCTGACGAATGCCGCTGCTAAAAAATATGCTGACAAAAAGAAAGTAAATCCTAGGCGACACTTTTGATAAAACATTTCCGTGAAGAAAACAAAGTGATACTATCCACTGGATTTTTCAACAAAATATTTTCAAGGTCGTCACAAAATAAAAATGAGCTTACTATATTACAACGATGCCAAAACTGACAAATGTCTCTGCTAACGAATATGTTGACGAAAAGAAAGTGAATCCTAGGTGACATTTTTGATAAAACATTTCCGTGAAGCCAACAAAGTGATACTATCCACGGGATTTTTCAACAAAAAATGTTCAAGGTCGTCACTAAATAAAAATGAGCTTACGATATTACAACGATGCCTGAGCTGACGAATGCCGCTGCTAAAAAATATGCTGACAAAAAGAAAGTAAATCCTAGGCGACACTTTTGATAAAACATTTCCGTGAAGCAAACAAAGTGATACTATCCACGGGATTTTTCAACAAAAAATGTTCAAGGTCGTCACTAAATAAAAATGAGCTTACTATATTACAACGATGCCTGAGCTGACGAATGCATCTGCTAACGAATATGTAGACAAAAAGAAAGTAAATCCTAGGCGACACTTTTGATAAAACATTTCCGTGAAGCAAACAAAGTGATACTATCCACGGGATTTTTCAACAAAATATTTTCCAGGTCGTCACTAAATAAAAATGATTTTACTCTATTACAACGATTACTGAGCTGACGAATGCCGCTGCTAATGAATATATTGACAAAAAGAATGCAAATCCTAGGCGACACTTGTGACAAAAAATTGCTGAGAAGCAAACAAAGTGGTACTATCCACGGGATTTTTCAACAGAAAAATGTCAAGGTCGTCACCAAATAAAAATGATCTTACTCTATTACAACGATGCCAAAGCTGACAAATGTCTCTGCTAACGAATGTGTTTAGGCCAACGATGATTTTTCCTTTGTTTTTGACTCAGCTAACGGATATGGTTTTGGGCAACGAATGTTTTATTGAGCATGCGCAGAGATGTAATGTAGCCGCATTGCGTTATAATTGCACTGGAAATCACGTTTCGTTAAGGTTGTTCTTAAATCCAAACTGGCTACTTTCTTGTTCGCAAACGCATGAAATTGGCAGATGCTCTTATTGAGAAACTTTGTAACCGAACTGTATTTTTCTACTTTTCGGTAAAAACAAAATATCTTTCAAAAAATGCTGTCAAAGTTGACGTTTTGAACCAAATTTCCGGGCGCAGCAGTTCGAGAAATGAAAAAAAAAACAATGTCGCGCAACATTAATTACTTATAACTCAAGATGTGATTCATCGCATCAGTTATCGAAAAAAGAAAAATAATGTTCGATTACAAATCCTTCAATAATCAAGTCTGCAAGTGTCAAGGTTTTGGGTTTAAAAATGTGTCAAAAAGTTTCGCGTTCTTCATTTTTTTTTCTGTGAGACTTAACGAAAGTTTTGACTAACGAATGGAATTTTGGAACGAATTATCTTCTTTAACGAGATATCACTATACAAGTAGTATTCATCTGCATATGCATGGAAATTTTACGTATTCTAAATACGAATCAAAAACACGAAACAGTATTTGTATTTCTGTTTAATAATTTCCTATATACTTCCTGTATCTTTCACAAATTTCGTTTTAAAATTGGCGTTTTTATTTCCAGAACACAAAATCTACTTTTTTATTAAATAAGCTTGAAAATCAATTGTAATCAAAGTTGCATCATATTTGTTATATTATAATACAGAAGTTAAGTAAAGAAAATACTGCTTGATTAATTTAAAACTGAATATTAATATCTAAAGAATTTTTTCTGGCTCAGTCGGAATATAGTAAGGTTTATGTCTTTATTTATTTTTTATTTTATGATGAAGACATCAGATTTAATACAAATTTAACAAACTAGTTTCACTCCTTCTAAGTTCGTTATTTTGGCGAGAAAGGTAATTTGCAGGAAAATTTAAAAATTGGTTTACCAAATTGAATTGAAGGGATATGAGGCAATTATTTCAAAAAATAATAACATTTTTTTTGAAATCATGATTTAAAAATATCCCGTATGCTGTAATACCACCCAAACCAGTCAATGAATGTCATCGGAAAATTTTCTGTGTCTCTGTAAGCGAAATATAAGAGTAACATACACTGCAAAAAAAAAAAAAAAAAAAAAAAAAAATGTTGATTTTACAGTATAATACTGGCAGCTGGGATGCCAGTATTATACTGTAAAATCAACATTTTTTTTTGTGCAATGTACTTGGTTAACAAATTCATCCCAGATACTTTCAGGATCATTCACTATTCCAATTGGGTTTGAATTGATTCAGTATTGCGGACGTTATCATGATGACAAAGTTTTGCATTCTTTGTAAGTCCCTGAAAAGGACTATACAAGTTACATAATTGGTTAACGAACTGATTGAAGAAACAGGCAAGACCCATCTGTTTTTCCAATTAGGTTCGAATTGGTTCAGTATTTTGGATGTTATCGTGATGACAAGATTTGTGTTATATATATGTTCATATTTCTATTTAAGTTGCATAATTATTTATTTATCTAATTTCTATTTCAGTAGCATATTTATTTACTTGTTTTGTTATTTGGACCTCATGTTGGTTTTTGATTTTCTGGTTTCATTTGTGTATGTTATTAGGGGCTTAATAGTGCCGATTTTAGGCATAATGCTGACAATATTTGATGAAATAACATATACTTACTATGAATATTCTTATAAAGTCCTTCTGATGATTCTATAAGATAGTGATAGTTTTCCAATTTTGCTCGTTCATCCTTTTGGGTATATTTCCTTCAGTGATCATTCCATAGCTTTTTATAACGTCTTTTCCTTCGTTCTTCACATGTGTTTTCATTTTTAAATATATATATATAGATAGATAGATATATAGGTATATAAACAAAGTGATTGCAGTAGGTCGATTTCTAAAGAAATCTACCTAAAATTTTATGAAGAAAGCAACCTAAAATTTTATGAAAAAGGATTTGAAAATGTTTCTGTAATTTCGTGTGATAAAGATATCAGGGTTGTAGCTATGTATGCTACAAAAACCAAGTTAAGTTAAGGTGTCTGGTACCTTTTAAACGCGATGGGAATCCACAAAAACATTCAAAGTTTGAATCTTCAAAAACATTTTATGTATAAACATGCTATTTTGACTGTTGATTAAACAGATTGTAGTTTTTAATGTACCAATGTACCATCATTAAAAAGTCCATTTACGGAATTTTTGTATTATTAAATTTAAAAAACTCTTTTTTTTTTTTTTTTACTCCGTCAGTCATTACGCGCATGTTATCTTGAGAACGTATGCATGGATTGTTATGAGATTTGGTATAGATAATAAGCACGTACATGTGTTTAAAATGATCTATTACTATGTATTTACTGTCATAAGATTTTTAGTTATGACTAATTTTATTCATTAAAAAATTAAAAAATTTGAACTTTTTTAACAAAAATATTTTTTTTTCTTGGGTAATGAAATAATTTTGATTTCAGAGTAGATCATTTTAAAAATGCATATGTGCTTTTATCTATACCAAATCTCATAACAATCCATGTATACGTTCTCAAGATAACATGCGCGCAATGACTGACAGAGTAAAAAAAAAAAAAAAGAAAAAAAAGAATTATTTTAATTTTAATAATACACAAGTTCTGTAAAAGACAAATAAATCTATTTTTAATGGTAGTATAATAAAAAACACAATCTGTTTAATCAATGGTCAGTATTTCATGTTTATACATAAAAAGTTTTTGAAGATACACAAATTCAAACTTTGAATGTTTTTGTTGATTTTCATCACGTTTAAACGGTACAAGACTCCTTCAATAAAATAGTGTAAAAGTGATCTCATCAAAAAGTCACCTGTAAAAAATGCAGCCAAGTCTCGTAACTCATTTACCGTAAAAAGTACTGAGATCGTATAAAGCCAATTTAACTATCTTATTAACTCTGAAATTTTCATTCACAAATCACTCCTAGTCTATACATCTTTAGTTAATTATTATTTTGTGACTTGGCAATTACGTAGCACGAGAATGTGATGTATATCGTTAGTCCTAATCAAATAATACTACAACATATTAAAGTGTAATAACTTCCCTGTGCGTATATAATTTGCCTTAATTAAATTATCCCATGCCATCCCATAATATAGTAAGGTGTAATAACTTCCCTGTGCTGCGTAATTGCCAAGTCACAAAATAATAATTAACTAAAGATGTAGAGACTAGGAGTGATTTGTGAATAAAAATTTCAGAGTTAATAAAATAGTTAAACTTGGCTTTATACGATCTCAGTACTTTTTACGGTAAATGAGTTACGAGACTTGGCTGCATTTTTTACAGGTGACTTTTTGATGAGATTTCACTTCTTTTTGTAAGTAATCCTCCTTTTCTTGATTTTGGGTTCTTTTTGGAGATCATCCACTGATTTTCGCTAAGCCCACACTCTGTCCCTAATCAAAAATTTGAAGCTTTAGTTTCGTTAGTACTGTAGATAAAAAGAGATTTCAGGTTCCTAGGCAAGCACTAAGTTATGGGAGGGGCGAGTGTCAAAAGTACTCTCAATTGCTTCCAGAATAGGTGCTATCCATCTGAGATATTACTCGCAGCCCTAGATACTTGATATTTAACATAAAAGAACTTTTTAGTATAAAAAGAAAGCCAAAATTAAAATTTCCGGAAATTTCCAATAAATCAAACTATATTCCCTTTTTCGATGTTTTTTTTTTTCGTTTTTTTTAGTCTTTTTTTATTATTTACAGATTTTTTAATTTTTCCTTACTTTGTGTACTAAACCCTGCCTTTCTGCCAAATGTCAAGCTTCTAGGACTACAAAATCGAATTATTTTCAAATTTTCGACTTTTTATAAATTTATTGATTTTTCGATTTTAATTCTAAGTTACCTGATTGTCATGCCAATATAGTAATTATTTGATCCGTCTTCTTAGGATCATTTAGGTTCAATTTAGAGATAAATCAAGTGAATCTTAGAGTCACCATGATTTTATTTAGAAAGGACTATCAAGCCATAACCAGCCAGTAATGTCGGGAGGGTAGGAAGAGATGTGAAATTTTTTGTGAGGCTAACATCATTTAATAATCCATATTTCATATGTGAAGTAAATAGAGTACAACCTGTGAAAGAAAACAAACCTGTCTATAAAGAAATCGCCTATATCGTAGCCAGTCTATAGCGGAACTTTTCTATAACGAAATTCGTAAACGAAAGAAAAGAAAACCATAATCCGGGGGAAATAACATAAAACAATTAGGGGCGTTGTACTAGCTAATAGGACAATTATCTTAAAACTAATGTTTCTAGCAGTACAAAATCAAATTGTTTTCGAATTTTCGATTTCTTAAAGATATTTCGATTTTTCGATTTTATTTTCGAATTTAACGAATATTTTAATTGTTCCTTTTATTGAATAGTAAATACTACCTTTACACCAAGTTTTAAGTTTTTAAGACTACAAGATAAAATTATTTTCAATTTTTGATTTCTTCGATTTTTTTTTTTATAATTTTCTGGATTTTTTAAATTTTTCTTATTTTGTATCCTTTATTACAAATTTCAAGTTTCTAGCGCTACAAAATCGAATTATTTTGAAATTTCCGATCTTTTTCGAATTTTTTATTCTATTTTCGAATTTATTGTGTTTTAATTTTTCCTTTTTCTGTATCCTAAACAATAAGTTTACGCCGAATTTTAAGTTCTAAAGCTACAAAATCGAATTTTTTCCAATTTTTCGAATTTTACAGATTTTTTCTTTTTTTCTTTTTTTGTATCCTAAATACTACCTTTATTCCAAATTTTAAATTTCTAGCTTTGCAAACTCGAATTATTTTCAAATTTTCGTTTTTTTTTCGATTTTTTGATTTGATTTTCAATTTTTGTTGTGTTTTTATTTTTTTCTTTTTCTGAATCCTTTACACCAAATTTTCAGTTTCTAAGACTACGAGATCATATTATTTTCAATTTCTCTCTTTTTCTTTCTTTCTTTATATATATATATATATATATATATATATATATTTGATATTTTCGATTTTTTTTTTTTAAATTATCCATATTTTTTAATGTTTCCTTATTTAGTATCTTAAATATTACCTTTATTCCAAATTTCAAGTTTCTAGCGCTATGAAATCGAATTATTTTCAAAATTTCCTTATTTTTCGATTTCTTTCTATTTTTTGATTTTATTTACGAATTTTATTGCGTTTTTATTTTAACTTATTCTGAATCCTAAACACTATCTTTACCGCGAATTTTAAGTTTCTAAGGCCAAAAGATTTAATTTTTTTCAATTTTTTTCGAATTTTTCGAATTTTTGATTTTTTTTTCGAATATTCTGGATTTTTTAATTTTTCCTTATTTTGCATCCTAAATACTACCTTTATTCCGAATTCCAAGTTTCTAGCGCAACAAAATGGATTTTTTGAAAATTTTCGATTTTTCGATTTTATTTTCAATTTTTTTGTGTTTTTAATGTTTTCTTTTTCTGAATTCTAAACACTACCTTCACCCCAAATTTTAAGTTTTTAAGACTACAAGATCGTGATATTTTCAATTTTCTATTTTGTTCGATTTTTTTGAATTTTCGAATGTTTTTTTTTTATTTTAATTTTCCGGATTTTATAATTTTTCCTTTCTTTGTATCCGAAACACTAGCTTTATTCCAAATTTTAAGTTTCTGTGGCTGCGGGATCTATCCAATCTTTTCGATGACGCGAGAGTGAGTGAGTGTGTGAGTGACAAAAAATCGAAACTTTGAGTTCATATATCGTCTGCACTAATTTATGGGTATTTTTTGAATTATCCATATTTTTGAATTTTTCCTTATTTAGTATCTTAAATATTACCTTTATTCCAAATTTCAAGTTTCTAGCGCTATGAAATCTAATTATTTTCAAATTTTCCTTATTTTTCGATTTTTCCGATTTTTTTATTTTATTTTCGAATTTTATTGCGTTTCTTATTTTAACTTAATCTGAATCCTAAACACTATTTTTACTGCGAATTTTAAGTTTCTAAGGCTAAAAAATCAAATTATTTTAATTTTTTCAATTTTTTTTCGAATTTTTCGAATTTTTGAATTTTTTTTTCGAATTTTCTGGATTTTTCCTTATTTTGCATCCTACTACCTTTATTCCGAATTTCAAGTTTCTTGCGCAACAAAATCGGATTATTTGAAATTTTTCGATTTTTCGATTTTTTCAATTTTGCTTTCGATTTTTTTGGTGTTTTTGATGTTTTCTTTTTCTGGATACTAAACACTACCTTCACACCGAATCTTAAGTTTCTAAGACTACAATATCGTATTATTTTCAATTTTCAATTTTGATGGAATTTGTTGAATTTTCGAATGTTTTTTTTTCGAATTTTCCGGATTTCATAATTTTTCCTTTCTTTGTATCCTAAACACTATCTTTTTTCCAAATGTCAAGTTTCTAGGGCTACGGGATCTACCTAATCTTTTTGATGACGCGTTAACGAGTGAGTGAGTGAGTGACAAAAAATGGAATGTTTGAGTTCATATATCGTCTGAACTAGAAAAGACAATGTTGTAATTTTAAATTTTGGTCCTGTATGCCAAATACTCTAGAAAAATGAAGTTTCAAATTTTTGGGATACTCCAGCGCGGAGATATGGGGGGGGGGGGGGGGAGTCGAATGTGCCCTGAGTTGCTTCCAGAAAAGTATGCTACGGCTGTCCTCTCTCGACTTGGCGGAGGTACTGCCGTGCCTCCAGATAATTGAAGTCGCTAGTAGATAAACAAAATACGTATTATGTAAAACTTATTTTATGATTTCACGCAGCTGCTGTTTTCAAGATAAAAAATTTCAAAAATTTATTTAATAAAGTAAAAACGTGTTCTTTAATAACAGTAGATATCGCGACATGTGCTATCGCTATGATTGCATATATTTTCGCTTTAAAATACAGCATAATTTCAATCTTTACTACATCGAAAAGAACGAAATACATACTTTAAATTAAAGTTTCCTTGAACACTAATTTAATTTACCGATTTTTAATGATTTTTTAAGTAATTTTCAAACATGCAATTAACTATAAATGTGTGACAAAACAATCAATATTTGTTTCCTACAATAACGTAATTTAACATAAATATAGTACTCCGATAAAATATGCAAAGCAAAGAGAAGGTTGCCACAACTGGCGAGTTATTTCTCGAGCGTGGCGGGGACACCTTCTTCTGACATGTGTAATACAGCATCTATCCTTTTTGATAGTTAGTCATTTGAAGTGTATACAGCAAAAATTCTATTTCATGATAATTTCAACAAGAGAAGCAACCAAATTGGTTGATACTATATTGACTGGGAGGATTAGGATTCCAAATTTGATAGCCAAAGTGTAATCTAAAATCATATTATTTTTTTTCAAATACTTTCATTAAAAGCACAGTAATCAAATATATAACCAAAACGTGAATGCATCGTAGACAAAATACAATTCTTTTTCTCATTATAGTCGTCATGTAGTTATATGGAAGTCACTGTAACGTTCCATTTTGTCATGAGTGGTAAATGACTAAAAATTCGTTACGGTGATTTCATACAGTGGTCACGAAAAGACGGTCACCGGAGAGTCATAGTGTAACGAATTACAGAAAGCCCATTTTGATCACTTTTGTGACTGTGACTATTTGTCACCATTGTGACGTGACATCGAATAATAAGTCAGGTTCAGGTCATATAGAACTAGACGGTGCATGGTAATATTTTTAATTATATCAGCCATAGTCTAACATCTAATGCTTCTATTTACCATCTACCTCAATTGCCAGTCAAGAGTCAAGCGAGTCAAGAGTCATGCGAAGAAACTCGCAAGCTAATGTTAAACCTATGGGAGCGTTCTTTTCAAATTTCTCGATTGCGCTTTAATATTTTAAAATAATTTTTTGTTGCATAGGATAGCTGAGGTTGATCTCTAACCATGTTAGTTTTTACTTTTTTAAAATTTTGTAGCGGATTTCTTTTATAAAGGTGATTTTCTTTTCGGCTCCGGTTTTGAAAGTGAAAATAACTTTATATAAAACAAATGTACAACCAAAATCAAAAAGTACAAACTAAAAACGTTGGAGATCAACCTCAGCTATCCTAAACAAACAAACAAACAAAAAAAAAAACATGCACAAAAATTGAAATACAAGCGAGAAATTAAAAAAGAAGGCTACCATTAGCTGCAAATTTCTTAGCTTGACTAGTGTAGGCTCTTAAGCTCGAAAACCTCATCGAAAGCTCAAATGGTATTCATGATTAACTGATTGGATTTCAGCCGCGATAATGTCCAAACAGGTCAATGGTGAATACAATTTGAGCGTTCGTCCAAGGTTTTGACGATGGTTGAGGTAATGGTGAATACGAGTATTAATGACATGAGGTTTGGAAACACGACTTATTATACCAATTGTCTAAGGGTGATAATGACAGGGAAAACTGACAAGATTATCTTATCAAATCAGAAAGTTTCGATGCGTTGTTTCCCAACTACGGATGATCGTTGATGTTATGAACAAGAACCACATCCATATGTGCCGTTTTATTCCAAATTACATGGTCTAATAGACCAGGCGGTGGCTGCACAAACCATCACCTCATCGAGTTCGCTGCTGAAATTCCAAGATTAGATAGAACTCGATTAGCAGATTAAAATGGAACGGGTCTGCCAAGTCATATCTTGGTGGAAACTACCTACAGACCCAAGTTTAGTGGCTTTTTTGGTAGGACCAATTAAGTTTTCTAATGAAATTTCTGTATCAGAATGCATTATACAATTGGAACTTCTCCCGTCAGTGAAGAGAAATTTCATTAGAGAAAATTCAATAGGGACCTACTAAGCAACCACTAAAATTGGGTCTACAGGTGATTTCCACCAAGATATGAACTTGACAGACGAGTTTCATTTTAATATACCAATCGAGTTCTATTTAATGCTGGAAATTCAGCCGTGAACTCGATGAGGTGATGGCTTGTGCAGCCCCTGCCCGCACTGTAAATATTGAGGTTCTGGCTTGTGCCTTTTAAAAAGCTAATTTTCTACAGCAATTTATTTTATTTAAAATATTCAAAGCACTGTAACGACTTGGAAACCTGCTTAAGAAAATCCTAATCAAATTAAGTAATGATATGTTAGCAACGCAACCCATCAGCGAATCTGCTTTTACGAAAAGATTCAATGTCTTGGCTAATCTCTTACCTTCTGCGTGACTAATGTTTACGCATGTTTAGCTGAGAGAAACTTCGTGCAATACTTAATGTCAGACTACCAGACTAAGTTAATGACCGTTTTTTTTATGCCTAATGATGTCACACTGTTAGTCATCAGCCCATGAAATTTTCTTAACCATACCTCCTGCCTCTGACATTTGGCCAGCTTCTGTTACCTCGTGATATTTAGTTTTCTCTACTTATCTTTCATTACTTTATAACTTATTTTGGCAGTCCTTCGCAGACTGCAACATAAATTGTCAAAAATACATACATAAACATATTTTTCAAATGTTTCCAGAGAGCTGACGTTATGGAATTTTAAAACGCTCATTTGTCACACCCGACAAATTTATTTCTGCGGACTTTTAATAATTTTTCTTCTTCTATTCACTAAAACTTTCTAAAACTCAATTCTGTTTTTTTATATCTATCGTGTTTTCACTAAAAGAAATGCAAGGTAATAGAATGGTAAAACTCAAGTATTATTATTTTTACACAATTAATTGCATCCTCAAACAATTAGATGCAATCTCAGTCAAATTTATTTTATTTTTCGACGCTGCATTAGTTTAATTTAGAAGACCTTTTTAAAACTGCAACATAAATTGTCAAAAATACATACATAAATATATATTTAAAATGTTTCCAGAGATTTGACGTTGTGGAATTTTAAAACGCTCATTTATCACAGCCGACAAATTTATTTCGGTGGACTTTCAGTAATTTTTCTTCTTCTATTCACTAAAACTTTCTAAAACTCAATTCTGCTTTTAACACTTTCCAACCTAGTTGAAAAGTGTTTATGACTTCGGTTTGTCTGGCCGTCTGTCCGTGCTCTAACTCCCGTAAATATGCTCGGATTGCCTTGCAATTTTTATATGTTATTGTCGTTATCTATAGCACGTTCCCTATTTCAACTGAGGTGTGTAGCACTTATAGTTTTTTTACAGGGACACTCAAAAGAATTCCGTTACATTACGGTCTATGGGGAAAAATCATTTGCGGTTTATTTTAATGATGTTACACAATTGCAAACACATTGTAATTGATATATATCACTAAGGTGTATTACAAGAAGCTTAATATGTAATAGGGTGTGCATAGCACTTATAGTTAATTTACAGGGACTGTCAAAAGAATTCCGTTACATTACGTCTATGGAGAAAAATCGTCTGCGGTTTATTTAAATAATGTTTCACTATTTTAAATGCATTGAAGTTTATATATATCACTAAGGTACATTACAAGAGACTTACTATAGAATATTGTGTGTATAGTAGTCATCGTTCATTTACAGGGACACACAAAATAATTCTCTACTGTCTGTTAACAATAATTCCTGGAAGTGCGTTTTAAGTTACTGAACGCGATTTTAAAATTATCTGACTTTTTGTTTATTACGTGGTGTGTATAAATTCTGTAGATCATATACAGGGAATAACAAAAGTTCGCTAACACATTTCCGTTTATTAACAGAAACTCCAGAAGGAGAATTTTAAACTGTGCTACGCGTTTCCTAACTGAACAAAAATTTAACATCCTATGTAGTACATATACAAATCTATAGATCATATACAGAGCTGAATAAAAGTATTCGGATATTTTTCCGAATACTGCATATGTTGGAAATTCCTGAAATTATGTTTTTAAATATGTTATGCGTTTTCCAAATTGTTTACTTAGATGTTATATTTCAGCTTATTAAACGGTATGATTTGTAAAATTATTTTGGAAGCGTTGGTAAGTGTTACATAATCTATGCTTGACGCATGCTTTTTCGTTCTTGTTCTTCTTCTATTCACTAAAACTTTCTAAAACTCAATTCTGTTTTTTACAACTATCGTGTTTTCCCTTAAAGAAATGCAAGATAATTGAATGGTGGAACTATTATAACTTTTATACAATTAATTGCATCCTAAAACAATTAGATGGAGCCTCTGTCATATTTAATTTATCTTTCGATGCTATGTAGTTTAATTTAGAAGGCCTTTTTAAAACTGTAACATAAATTATGGAAACTATACATAAGCATATATTTGAAAAATTTCCAGGAAATTGACGTTAGGAAATTAAAAAAAAACTTATTTGCCAAAGGCGACAAATTTATTTCGGTGACTTTTAATAATTTTTCTTCTTCTATTCATGAAAAGTTTCCAAAATTCAATTTTGTTTTGTATAATTATCGTGTTGTCACTGAAAGAAGCACAAAATAAGTGAATGATAAGGTTTGAAAACTATTTATATTATTTATGTTATTGCAGCCTCAAACAATTAGTTGTACTTACATTGCATTTTTATATTTATTATAGTTAATGCATTATCGGGGATTCATTTATGAAACACTCTGTACAATAATCATGTTTCCATTGGAGAAAATAATGCAAGATAAATGAATGATAAAGTACAAAAATAAAATGTTATATCTGATGTTAAAAGAACACCACGATGTGACTTAAGCGAGTATTCAAATAGAGTTTTGTAATTCCTCAATTCAAGAAATGTGTACCGGTTTCGCAATTTTTTCGCAATAGATACATGTAGCAAAATAATATTTTTCTACAGTTGCATAATTTCATGATACTACCGGTAGAACAAGCATGGTGGCAAGAAGGATTTTGTGTGCTGTACTAAATGTTATAATGCTGTACTAAAAGTGTCAATATTTTTCAATGCATAGTTCTTACGTATTATAAATGTGTGGAAATATGCGCTGAAAAAAAAGGTGAAAATCAACACAAAACGTGTTGGAATCCCTTTGACAGCATTCATTGTTATGAAATTATATATGATTATAACTATTTTTGCTCTAAACTCATTTCTAAAAAATAGTAACTTTTAAATTATACTGACCTGTAAATATGCTGGTACCCAAAGTGCTATCCATTTTTAGAACCATCTTTTCCTTATAGCGTATGTGTTTCGATTTTTTACAATATCTGCACTTAAGACGCATTTTAACAATATACATAGGGTGTATAATCTTTTCCCCAGTCGCACAATGTTGTTGGGTCAATATTGGATAATTGTGGAGTTCCATGTTAGCCACTAGTAAAAAAATATCCGCCTTGCCATACCATTGGACAATGAATCATATACCAACAAAGGTCCAACAGTGACCTAACATTTAGCTGCTCAGATAGCCGTTTAATTCGATGTGGCCTGATGGAATTATTTATAGTTGGATAAACAATGCTCCAAATCAGCGGGTCCTCTACTGGCTTTTTGTTTGTATATAAATCCTACCGTTTCCCAACATTTTTCACAAACTGCCAACAATGAGTAAACTATTATCTGTGCTACTTGGGTTAGTATTCTTAAATGCCCCCCCACCCTCCAAAAATATTTAACGCATTACAATATGATTTAGAAAACGTACCATATCTCTTGCAGAAAATCCAAATGCAAATAAACTGAATGCTGTCTTCATCCTCACACAACCAAAATAATTGACCACGAATGGCAAGGTGTCATAAAATACATGACGCTTGAGAAGTTCATAGTTTATATTTTGCAGAATTTTCAGAAAACTTATATGTAAACGCATCTTTACCTTCGCTATGGTTAGATGTAAACACATCCTTACCTTCTTCAACCTTAAATGTAAACACACCTTTCCTTATGATGGGTAAATAAGTGAAAGGAAAAGGCGAAAACCTCAACCACTTGTCGGATATCTGAGAAACACACCATCTTAAGTGGATATTTTAATTCTTTGGAGCTGAGCCAGGAACAGGAGGAGGCGATTATACTTCTTTTTTGCCAGTTTTACCTTTTCGCATTTTTGCGACAATATCAGACAAAGGTCATGGCTGCCATACACGTGCTTCTTGGGAATTGTTTTTTCTTTTCGCTTGTTGAGAGAAATCTAAAAAATCAATATCAGAATTCCATATTTAATATAGACCTTTCTTTTATTTACTTTTTATATTTGTTCTGTTCTATTTCATCCTATTCTATTGTTATATTCGATTTCAATACAAATAATGAAGTAATTTCGGTTTTACTGGTTACATAGCATCATATGAAACGGACACAAGAGTAATATTTGGAATTAACAATAGAAAATAATCAAAATACACAAAAATGCAGTTTATAGAATATAACATTATTAATACTAACATGATTAACATGAATGAAATTTCGCAAAGGTTTTCACAATCATTGGCTTTATTTTACATGCAACTTTTATTGATTTCAGAGCATCTATGAAAGCTTAATTAAAAGCCCATAGCTCAAATGCGTTTCCTTTTAGTGACTTTTCATCGTCCTTTAATTGGTGCAAAGTTATTCCGGTTTTACCCAGAACATAACTTTGAAATTAATATCGATCATACCATAATAAATAACACTGTGCAACAATGAAATTGTTTGTGAAATGAAAGATTGACAAAGGTTTTCATAATAATTGGCTTTATTTTACATGCAGCGTTTATTGACTTCAGAGCATCAGCTTCCGTTCAAATTAATATATGATAAATAACATTGTGCAACAACGAAATTGCTTCTGAAATGAAAAATTGACAATGGTTTTCATACTCAATGGCTTTATTTTACATGCGGTTTTTATTGACTTCGGAACATCTATGAAAGTGGAGGTAATAGCCGATGGCTCAAATTGGCTCTGAAGTTATTATTGATGCTCATTGAGTCATTGATGAAAGCTAAGTTAACAACCGATGGCTGAAATTCTTTTTTCCGTAACTTTGCATAGCTTTTTAAGTTATGCAAACTGACTCCGTTCAAATTAATATGGATCATAAATTGATAAATAACGTTGTGCTACAACGAAATTGCTTCTGAAATGAAAAACTGACAATGGTTTTCATACTCTATGGCTTTATTTTACATGAGGTTTTTATTGACTTCGGAGCATCTATGAAAGTGGAGATAATAGCCGATTGCTCAACTTGGCTCTGAAGTCATTATTGATGCTCATTGAGTCATTGATGAAAGCTAAGTTAACAACCGATGGCTGAAATTCTTTTTTCCGTAACTTTGCATCGCTTTTTAAGTTATGCAAACTGACTCCGTTCAAATTAATATGGATCATAAATTGATAAATAACGTTGTGCTACAACGAAATTGCTTCTGAAATGAAAAATTGACAACGGTTTTCATGCTCAATGGCTTTATTTTATATGGGGTTTTTATTGACTTCAGAGCATCTATGAAAGTGGCGATAATAGCCGATGGCTCAACTTTATTTCTTTCAGTGTCTTTACAATGACTTTTAAGTGGTGAAAAGTTTCTCTGGTTTTGCTCAGAACATAACTTTCAAATTGCTATCGGTCATACAATGTTAAATAACACTGTGCAACAACGAAATTGCTTCTAAAATGAGAATTTGACAACGGTTTTTATAATAATTGGCTTTATTTTACATGCAAATTTTATTGACTTCAGAGTATCTATTAAAAATATTGAAATGTAAAGGAGATATTTTAAAATAACTGTCCCATAGGATTAACATTAGCAAGAGGGGGGTTTTGCGTGAGTGGAGTAGTCCCGTAATGAATGATTTTGTCATTCAAATGAATCATTCGGGCATGTGCAAAAGCATAGTTTCCAACCTTTGTATTCTTTTTAAACAATTATCATCAGAAATTTTGTAAAAGGAATCGTATTTTTATGTGATTCTTAATATAATTCTAATTCTAATTATTATTATTATTATTATTATTATTATTATTATTACTTTAATACAAAATTTCAGGTAGTAATTGATTAAAAAAGATACGAAGCTTGGCAGCCCGAACGATTCATTCGAATATTAGAATAATTCATTCTGCTGTTCACTAATTTAAATACCTTACATATTTATTTATCATATGCTTTGCCAAAACACGCACACACGTATATGTATAGATATATTTTTTAATTTTGTTACATCATCCTATCAATTCAAAAATACATGGCAGAAAAAGCCGATTAACCTTTTCAGACTTGAAGTACACAATTGTTGACCTTTGCTATTTTCCTCATAAAAACTAAACTGTTTGAATTTTTTTACATTTTTACTTTACTTCTATAGATCTGAATGTTTTTTGCTTTTGAACAAAACCAATAAATGGCAGCACAGATGCTTATTATCTCATAAAATAAATGTTATTTTCATCCGAGTTTACAAAATTTCATCCATTTTCTCTGAATGCTCCGCGCAAGCAGCAAAATTGTTGTTTTGAATAAAATAACGACCCCCCCCCCCTCCTTCCTATTCCCCTCACCTACACCCCCCCCCCGGAAAAAAAAAAAAAAAAAAAAAAAAAAAAAAAAAAAAACTTTCCATATCCTGATATATTGATATCTGAAGTTTTTGTACTATTTTTGTTCTAACGAATAATAATTTTAAAAAATGCTGTTTTGTTTTCGTTTAAAATATTAACAAATAATTACATTTTAATACGAGTTAACATACTTTTTTTCCTTTTTCGATTGATTTGACGGAACGTGAATCCGTAACGTAGTCAATGATTAGCGCACCTATTATAGACAATGTTTTCAAGCAATTATTCGTGCATAAACTCGTGGGCTTTCTGTTACTCAGTTATCCAAATTTAGAGCTTGCTGACTTGAAGATTCTAATTATTGATTCAAAATTATTGTTTTGAATAAAATAACAACCTCCCTCCCACCTCTCCCTCCCCCTAAAAAAAACTTTCCATATCCTGTATATATTGATAGCTGAAGTTTTTGTACTATTTTTGTTCTAACGAATAATAATTTTTAAAAATGCTGTTTTGTTTTCGTTTAAAATATTAAAAAATAATTACATTTTAATACGAGTTAACATACTTTTTTTCATTTTTCGATTGATTTGACGGAACGTGAATCCGTAACGTAGTCAATGATTAGCGCACCTATTATAGACAATGTTTTCAAGCAATTATTCGTGCATAAACTCGTGGGCTTTCTGTTACTCAGTTATCCAAATTTAGAGCTTGCTGACTTGAAGATTCTATCACACTGGTGATTAATGGGTGCTCTAAACATTGGCCTGCTCTCGGATTATTTTTAGTGGGAAAGAAAACTAGTTACGCGAATAGCTTGTTGCTCTAAATAAGGTGTGCTTGTAATGCGGTGTTTTTCTTTTTTTTTCGTGGTTCAATTCTAGTGAATTACACGTGGTCCTGAAACACAATTTTTTAAAGCAAAAAATTCCCAATTTCGAAGCAGAAGTTGCGGAATGAAAATTTTGAACCTAAATATTTAGAAAAACTTATCTAACCCATTCGCTGCTAACCACGAGTATACTCGTGGTTTTTCAATCTAAAATTACGAATTCATACCGGAAATTTCGAAAGAAGAATTTTTATTTTATGTAATCACGAAATGACTGTTTTTTAAATAAAGTAAATATTTCTGTTAGTATTTTCTGGTATGAATTCGAACTTTCTAAATAAAATAAAATTCCGGTAATTTTAACCCGGCAGTGAACATGTTAAATTATTTTTTTTAAAGCTCTGAATAATAAATAATAGAATGACACAAATCAACCATAGATTCACTATTCTCCCATTTTTCTGTAATTCACTTATCAGTTTTAGTATTACCTTTATTTAATTTATACTAATTACGCGAATAGCTTGTTGCTCTAAATAAGGTGTACTTGTAATGATATGTTTATCTCTTTTCTCCGTGGTTCAATTCTAGTGAATTACACGTTGTCCTGAAACACAATTTTTTAAAGCAAAAATTTCCCAATTTCGAAGCACAAGTTGGGGAATGAAAATTTTGAACCAAAAGATGTAGAAAACTTATTAAAAAAATTTTTTTTAAGCTCTGAATAATAAAAATAGAATGACACAAATCAACCATAGATTCACTATTCTCCCACTTTTCTGGGACTCACTTATTAGTTTTAGTATTTTACTTCATTTATACTAATTACGCGAATAGCTTGTTGCTCCAAATAAGGTGTACTTGCACTGTTAAAATTTTGCAACAAACTGTCCAGGCATTCGACCGTTTTTATAAAAAACGGTTACATAACCGTAATTTAACTGTGTTCTGACCATATTATTGTCCATAGTATGGTCAGAATAGAGTTAAATTATGAATATCTAACGTTTTTTATTTATTTTTTTTTTATTTTTATAAAAACGGTTGAATGACGGGACAATTTGCTGCAAAATTTTAACAGTGTGTAATGCGATGTTTTCCTCTTTTTCGTGGTTCAACTGTCAATTACACGTGATCCTGAAACACAATTTTTTATGCAAAAATATCACAACTTCAGAAGCACAATAGTTGAGCAATGAAAATTTTAAAACTAAAGATTTAGAAAAACTTATTTAAATTTAGTCTTTTAAAGCACTAAATAATAAAAAAATAGAATGACATAAATCTACCCTAGATCCACTATTATCTCACTTTTCTGCAACTCTCTTATTAACATATTAGCATAATATTTTCCTTCCTTCATTTATACTAATTACGCGAATAGCTTGTGTTCTTGTAATGCTGTTTTTTTTCTTTTTTTTTTCGTACATTTTTATACATTATTTATTTTCAAAATAAGGTGTGCTTGTAATGCGATGTTTTTAATTTTTCGTTGTTCAATTCTAGCGATTTACACGTGATACTGAAACACAATTTTTTATGCAAAAATATCCGAATTTTGAAGCACAGTTGAGGAATAAAAAATTGAACCTAAAGCATTAGAAAAACTTACTTAAAGTTATTTTTTACATTACTTATTTTCAAAATAAGATATGTTTGTAATGCGGGTTTTTTATGTTCTTTAATTCTAGTGAATTACACTAGATGCAGAAACACAATTTTTTTTATGTAAAAATATCTTAATTTCGAAACACAGTAGTTGAGAAAATTTGAACCTAAAAATTTAGAAAAACTTATTTAATTTCTTTCTTTCTTTTTTTTTTACATTACTTATTTTCAAAATAAAGTGTGCTTATAATAGGATGTTTTATTATTTTTCGTGGTTCAATTCTAGTGGATTGCACGTGATCCTGAAACACAATTTTTTTATGCAAAAAATTCCCAATTTCGATGCACAATAGTTGAGAAATGAAAATTTGAAACCTAAAGCTTTAGAAAAACTTATTTCAATTTTTTTTTACATTACTTATTTTCAAAATAAGGATTTTTTTTTTTTTTTGTGGTTCAATTCTAATAGATTATACGCGATCCTGAAACATTTTTTTTAAGCAAAAATTTCCTAATTTCGAAACACAGTAGTTGAGAAATAAAAAAATTGAGCCTAAAGATTTAGAAAAATTTATTTAAATTTATTAAGTATTGCGCGGCAGCGCAATACTTATTTATTTCCAGTGTGACATCTTAATGTAACATTAACACAGCAAATCCCATTGAACAAGTTAATTTACTAGAGTTTTTCCCACTTTTTGTACGCGTTGCCACAAAATTTTAACTGTGTGAAATTCTAATAAAATTTGAAATATGAAATAGTGAAATTCTTTGGCTGACGTCAGGATCAAAATGTATTAAATGACGTTGCATATAGATGAATTATAATCCAGGAAGTAACATAAGCTATGTTTTATTTACGTCATTCAAATATTTTTCTTAATAATTCAAAATTTCATAATTTTCACTAGGAATCAATGGACGTTTTTCCTATAAAATTTAACTATGTTTCTTTATTGTTGCCAACAATTCAAAAACCTAATATAATAATTTGACCACAGCAATAATTTTTCAATTGAAAGATTTCCACGATCAAAATAAAACCGAATTATATTTTTTTACGTTTTAAAAAATGGAACAACACGACATCATACTCTAAATAAATGGACATTTTCAAACATTTGGTTATAATTCAAGCAGAAAGCAGGTGAATATGTCACCATATTTGTAACAAAAAGAGCATATTCTTAGTTCAGTATACATTTGTTAATAATACAAGGAGCATCAATATGAATAAATACAGGAAGCAATTGTATATGACGCCATATTTATAACAAAAAATTGAAATAATTTTTACCGATAGTGATTAATAACTATGAATAGCATAGCAAACGCGGTAACGTTTGCTATAATATGTTTAATAAGTATCGCCTAACAGGCTCCTGCTATTAACGTTCAAACTCACTAAGCATTTTATATGCTTGTTTAAAAGAATTGTGTTTCATAATTTCATCTAATTCACGTAAAATATGCGGCAAACAATTTTCGGTACTTCTCTTTTATCCTGTCGACCACTTTTCATAACAAAAAAGTATCGCCAAACTGTAACGCCAAAGAAACGGGAGAACGTTGCCATTGGAATATCAAAATAGTTAAATAAATAAAATATAAGAATTTACGGACGCAATTGTTATTTTAATTAATGAAATAACTAATAAATCAGTAAAACATAATGAATAACACACGCAAATGTGGAATTAAAAACCACTCGATGACATAACAAACACGTATAATGCTTCTGACATCAAGTAAATGGGACTGCATTTTTGGCGTTTAATCTTTGAGTTGGCGATAGTTTTGTGGTGCTGTATCTTTTATTTTGGTACTTTTCCGTTATACCAACACCATGCCAAAATGTTTGCTAATGCGCCAATTATTTCAACCCTGACCGAGCAGATGTTGTCTACAAACCGTGCCAAATATTGTGATTTGTTATTTATTGAATGTAAATCATTTTTCGGTACTTTTCAGTTATACAAAAACCATTGTCGCCAAGCGTAATAGTTGGCGCAAAATGAAATTCCCGTGAGTCAAAACACTTGAAAAAAACAACAACAACAACAAAACAACAATGTTGAAACGGAAGTGAGCATTTAAAAAATATAACATTTGAAAATTACAGACTTTTAAGCACTATTTTATTAAAATTAAAACACAAATATATACTTCAAATAAGAAAACAAATAATTGTTATACAATAAAGGGAAAAATCCTGTGCGGGTAGATTTAGTGGGCTCTTATTGGCGATAAATGTTTGATGTGGTTGTTGCGATCTTGTGAAAAACCTTCAATCATATCCACATTTGCACTGCATCCATATTGTTGCTATAATATTTTTTGGTACTTTTCGGTTAACCAGGTGCCAGTGAAGTATATATATATATATATACACACACACACACACACAGACATATATATATATATATATATATATTTCACTGGCTCCCGGCTAGCCACAAAGTACCCTTTTTTTTTGGTTTGTTTCTTGCTAACATTGAAACATTGGCTGTAGACTCTATTACGGAATATTAGAAAATCTATCATTATTATCATCTAAAAGGTCCTAAATAATGTGCCATAATCAGGCTGCATATTATTACACATAATTTTCAAGTATGGTTTGGTGAAACATTGAACTTTAAATTCTGTTAAAAACTGCATTTTATCTCGAAAAGGTGGACACCATGTTACAAAGTTATCAGATAAACAAACTTAGATCAATGATTATAATCCCGCGATTTTCTTTATGTGAGCCGCCAACATTGACATCCAGTTTGTTGGAGAACCCAGTTTGGTGTTAAATCATTACAATACGCGTTATATAACCAACCGGAAAAAAAATCGTAAGGAAGAGATTTGGAAGACCATTGACGAAAACAAAAGTCTCGGTGCCAGATTACGCGCTTTTGCGAGATAAAACTTGATTAGTCGAGAAACTGGAAGTTACGAAGCCGTAGACAAAATTCTTGGCCATAAATGCTTCTATTCATGGGATGCTGTGCAATACTTAAATACCAGCATGAAAAAAGACCGACGAATAAAACTGAAAGTCACCATGATTTGATTTTATTGGCAAAAGAGGATGAACGATCTACTGAAATTTACTGTCAGAATTTGATTGATGATTATTACCCGAATAGACATGACAAATTAGAAAACATGTGTTTATACGAATTGGCCACTAGGTACTAATACAAACGACTGTAGACCAAAAGTCTGTAGAATATTACGAATTAAAAGAAAACCTCAGTTGGTTCAGAAAACGTTTGAAACCAGTTGTTTCGAAAACGCCCAATCATAATCCGAAAACGGACGCTGGAATTGAGTTGTACTATAATTCATTTCTGATATTGTTCAAGCCTTGGCGAAACGAATAAGACCTATTGGGAGAATTTAAACTCTACCGTGAATCCTTTGAGCACAATGTGAAAAATTTTCCAGAGATGGAAGAATGTCGCGAAACAAAACAACGACTACAAGCTGCAATCAACTTGGTTGAAAAGTTGCAACAAGAAAGTGATTTGCACGACCAGCTTGAAAATATTGAAGAACCAAATGAAGGCGTTGATATGATAGCCGCAGGTTTTGATAACTTTGAAACTCACCAAGAAATTGTTATTAATGAAGATAAATTGAACAAGAAAAATGAATGCTGACCAAAGGAAAATATTTGAATCAGTTATAAAGCACGTAGAAGAACAAAAGAAAGACCCGTCTATTCCACCCATAAATCTGATTGTAAGCGGAGTTGCTGGTACAAGAAAAAGCTTTCTAATTTAATTACTCAGTCAGAAAGTTCGTTTAATGAGTAATCACAATAATGATGCTGCTGCAGTACTAGCACCAACGGGAATTCCTGCCTTCAGCCTTGGAAGAAGTACAATTCACACTTTTTAAAATTGTCCGTCCAAACCAGCGGGGACCCGAGCCGGAGGTTCGTTCAGTTAGAGGTTTATACTATTCGATGTGCAAATTAAGGAATCGTCCGGTGCGTGTGTAGCACGACCGGTATACGGTGCCGAAGGCAGCGGGACCCAGGTCGGAGGTTCGTTGTGTTAGAGGTTTATAGTATTCAATGTGCAAACTAAGGGATTATCCGGTGCAAAAGGCAGAGGGGACTTGGGTCGGAGGTTTGTTCGGTTCAAGGTTTTACAAGATTCGAGGCACCGATGTAAATTAGAGGTCCGCTAGCGGGCGAAGCCAGCTAGTTTTATTATCTGCATTATATAACAAAAACTCTTGACACATTCACTGTTTACAATTATATTCAAGAACATTCTGCTCATATATACTCGTTATTATATTTATACTTCTTATTATGTGATAAAACAACACAAGATTTTATCGATAGCTTTCACACACCACTTACTAGTGTCTCTTTCCAAAGTGATTGCAAAAATGAACATGATTCGTTTATTATTATCATTATGAAGATGAGAAACAATCCATTGAAGTCCGTTATATATATATTTTTTGTTAAAAATTACTTTTATTATTTGAATTGTTTACAGAATAATCAATGTTTGAACTGCATATTTCATATTAACAATACTGATTTTGATCTGTGCAGTCTTTTACATACTTGTCTTGTGTGAATCTTATCTGCTTCATATTAATTTGTTATTAAAAAAACTTGAGATATTAAAAAAAACTAACTTGCAAAGCAAATTAAAAAAAATAAATTTATTTCCTAAATTTTAAGCCCGAGAAGGGACAGATATTAAAATTATTTTATTTAGTCAATGCTACAATAATGTTGCATTTTCATATTAAATCTTGTTCAGTCTATTTAATCTTAAAATATTAAATTTAAATTTGAAACATGATATTAAAGCAACTTTAAAACATTTCATTTAGTTGAAATGAAATCTAAATAAATCGTCAACTATTTTTTTCAGTTTTACATGCATTATGCAAAATTTGTATTGTAGCAAATTCTAACAGACAAGAAACATGAGAAGTTCAAATAATTAAAAAAGTTGAAGATTGATTTAGATTTCATTTCAACTAAATGAAATGTTTTAAAGTTGCTTTAATATCATGTTTCAAATTTAAATTTAATATTTTAAGATTAAATAGACTGAACAAGATTTAATATGAAAATGCAACATTATTGTAGCATTGACTAAATAAAATAATTTTAATATCTGTCCCTTCTCGGGCTTAAAATTTAGGAAATAAATTTATTTTTTTTAATTTGCTTTGCAAGTTACTTTTTTTTAATTTTTTAAAGTTCTAAATTCAAAAATAAAATGACAGAAATCTATCAAAGAACCACTATACTCCCGTTTTCTATAACTCTCTTTTTTACATATTTTTAGTATTTCTCTTCCTTCATTTATAGTAATATTACACGTGATCTTAAAATGCAATTTGTTTTGGGGAAAAAAAAAATCCAAATTTTATGAGACTAAAATTTCCGAAATTAAACTCCGAAAATAACTAATTTAAATTTCATTTTATCTCTTAAAACAAGAAAGAAGAATCATGCGTCAAGCATATATTATGAGACACTTTCCAAAACATTCAGAATAGTGTAACCAAACTTCACCGTTTAGTAAGGTAAAGGGTGATATCTAAGTGAAAAATTTGGAAAACGCATAACATATTTGAAAACACAATTTCAGAAATTACCATTCATAGTCGGAAAATTTTTTGAATTTTTCTGTTAAGCCCTGTATGTGGATTTCTGATATTTGCTAACACTTTTATGGTGAACATAAAGTGAATTAATATTCAAATTTAAATTGCTTAATAGGTGTATAGCCAACATACAGTCCTGGCCAAATTATTAGACGCAGTTGTTTTTATTATAATTTATTAAATATCTGGAAAGATACATGAGGAATTATCCTGAAACTTCAGAAGTGTAAACAACATGATAAACGTTATATATTTCCGCGAAGATTTTTTTCCTGAAACCCCATAAGGGGCCGGCAACAAATTGAAGAAAAACAAATATCTTTTGGATAACCCTGTAAAAACTAATATTGCAAAAAGCATTCAAACTGTAGATTATGATTAATGGCTTATTGTAATAATTTGGGTTCATTTTTATGAAGATAGCATGTATACTCGAAGAGAAATTCACGTTTTTATAAAAACAGTCCCAAATTTTACCAAGTTTTTTGCTTATAATTTGCAGAGTTTTTAATATAAAAACAAGTTATTTTCAGAAAATATGACAAACAAATTTATACACAATACCCTGCAATCAGAATTAAAAAATAATAAAAATTGTATGAAAAATGAGCAGGTTTACCAAATATTGTTTCACTGCGCATGCGCGAATTCAATCAAAATATACTGTGCATAATATATTAGCTAACTTTATAGACCAACTTTTATGAAAGTCTCAAAAGCATAGCTTGAAAATTCTGATAGTAATCGTCGATAGAATAAGCTCGAATTTCGCTGTTCCCAAAAGGAAGCAAAAATATGAGGGGTTGTATCCAAATATACTAGCTTATGAAAGTTGACATAATAAGAATGAAGTGTCTCTCATTCTATATTTGATACAACCCCTCATCTTTTTGATTCCTTTTGGGAACAGCGAAATTCGAGCTTATTCTATCGACGATTACTATCAGAATTTTCAAGCTATGTTTTTGAGACTTTCATAAAAGTTGGTCTATACATTTAGCTAATATATTATGCACAGTATATTTTGATTGAATTCGCGCATGCACAGTGAAACAATATTTGGTAAACCTGCTCATTTTTCATACAATTTTTATTATTTTTTAATTCTGATTGCAGGGTATTGTGTATAATTTTGTTTGTCATATTTTCTGAAAATAACTTGTTTTTATATTAAAAACTCTGCAAATTATAAGCAAAAAACATGGTAAAATTTGGGACTGTTTTTATAAAAACGTGAATTTCTCTTCGAGTATACATGCTATCTTCATAAAAATGAACCCAAATTATTACAATAAGCCACTTAATCATAATCTACAGTTTGAATGCTTTGTGCAATATTAGTTTTTACAGGGTTATCCAAAAGATATTCGTTTTTCTTCAATTTGTTGACGGCCCCTTATGGGGTTTCGGGAAAAAATCTTCGCGGAAATATATGACGTTTATCATGTTGTTTACACTCCTGAAGTTTCAGGATAATTCCTCATGTATCTTTCCAGATATTTAATAAATTATAATAAAAACAACTGCGTCTAATAATTTGGCCAGGGACTATAGTGAAAAAGTACCCAAGCCGGGACTCGAACCCGGGTCATCAGTGTTGCGCACTGTCGTTCTATCAACTGAACCACTTGGGAACGATACTCAACCTGGAACTTTTTCACTATAACATGTTGGCAAGGCTACAAACGCAGCACAAGATGGGATATTTTCCGTGAGTCACCAACCCTGGGGCAAACATGAAATCAAAGAAAATCCAGCATCGTTATGCCAACATGTTATAGTGTAAAAGTGCCAGGCTGAGTATCGTTCCCAAGTGGTTCAGTTGGTAGAACATCAGTGCGCTACACTGATGACCCGGGTTCGAGTCCCAGCTTGGGTACTTTTTCACTATGTTGGCTATACGCCTATTAAGCAATTTAAATTTGAATATTATGAATGCAACGCGTGTGAAATTTTCTATGGAAAAAAATTTCCAAGTGTTAAGTATAAAGTGAATTTTTGATGAAGCTGTTGAGCTCGGATAGGTGATGGCGTGTATTAAACTAGGGACCTCGTGAATAACAGGTGAGCGGCATAGCATCAATCAAAAGGCCAAGCCAGTTACTCTGAGCTAGTAACTCGCTTTATACCGTTCATGTGAGATTACAAAGTCCTTTATATTATCGTTTTCATATTCAGTGTCGTAGCGTAAGAGAATCCAGCGGAGGGCGGGAGGCGATTGCTCATGTGCGTAGTTGTTTATGAGTACCTGAAAATGTTACATAAAAACTATACCATAAAAGTGTATAGTAACCACTAAGGGGAGGGCGTGATATATTGAGTTGGAAATCAATCTCGCTGTTCATATTGTAGTGACGTCTGCTTGCACCTTTACTGATCTGAAATGGAAATAGTAATAACAGTAAACTATATGGCAATAAATGCAATAACAACAACGATAATAACAATAACAAAACAACTGAAGCGTCAGAAGCAATTAACTCATTTATGCCGAGTGTACCAAAATTGGGACGCTCTCAATAATATATATATATATATATATTGTTTTTTAGATAAATTTCTTTTTCAATTTTTATGATTCTTTTACAGAATTTATAAACAAAATATTCTGATTAGTATCATGTAATAATTATTCTATTACATATATAGCTGTTATATTTAAAGAAAGCGCCCTTTTCTTCACATTTATTGTAGTGACGTCTGCTTGCACCTTTACTGATCTGAAATGGAAATAGTAATAAAGAAAAACTATATGGCAATAAAAGCAATAACAACAAAATTAATAATAATAACAAAACAGCAGCAGTGGTAGAAGCAATTAACCCAATTATTCCTAATGTCATTCAAAATTGGGACGCTCTCATTTAAATAAATAAATAAATAAATCGCTGATTTTTAGATAAATTTCTTTTTTCATTTTTATGATTATTTTACAGAATTTAGAAACAAAATAGTCTGATTAGTATAATGTAATAATTATTCTATTACATATATAGCAGATATATTTAAACAAAGCGCCCTCGCCTTAGTAGTGTGATTTCAAAATCAAGCTGTTAGCAGTCTAAACGATATTCAACATATCTTCCACACTGGCACACCTGAAAAAAAAAATTAGATATTAAAAGAAAATATCTTGAAGAAATATTTACATATTTAATATTACTACTGAAATTACTTGTACTTAGAATTTTTTTTTAATGTTTGACAGAATGTTTAGATGGTTCCATTTAAGAGCCGACACTAGTCACGGAAAGAAACACTCAAGCTAATGTTAAGTCTATCGAAAGGTTCTTGGCAGATTTCTCGCTCGCATTTTAATATTTTTAAATGCCTTTTTTGGCATAGGATAGCTGAGGTCGATCTCTAACGTTGTTAGTTTTTACTTTTTCGATTTTGGTTCCAGTTATTTTTATATAAGGGTACTTTCACTTTCATAACAGGTTCCAACCGGTTCCAAAATTGGAAATGTCCGCTTCTAAAAAAACTGGAACCAAAATCGAAAAAGTAAAAACTAACAACGTTAGAGATCGACCTCAGCTATCCTATGCCAAAAAAAGTCATTTAAAAATATTAAAATGCGAGCGAGAAATATGTCAAGAACCTTCCTATAGACTTAACATTAGCGTTCGAGTTTCTTCGGATGACTAGCGTAGGCTCTTAACCCCTTGAAGAGCACCGGTATATTATATATACCACTTAATTTTTATCCCAAAATGCCACAATGACACCAGAATTTTATAATTAAATTTTGAGTTTATAAGGTACACGAGGAAAAGATATCACTTATTTTAAAAATAAATTCGTTCGTCAATCCTGGTGTCAATCAATCATTTCAATATTTTAGCTATAAGAGTACTGTGCTCCTGAAGGGGTTAAAGAAGTTATAGATTCAAAATGTGAGAGACAATACATTTTTTTTGTGTGTTAGTTACTATCAAAAAAAGTGCACAACAGTGCGAGGTGTTTCAAAATTATCTCTCGGGTTTTAGAAGGTCATAATTAAACAATAATGACAGATACAGCAAAAATGTTTAATGTGTGCACCTTTGGTGACGCGGCGTACATCATTTCTAAAATAAAAACCCAGCAATATCCGATGCTATCCGATACAAATGTGATCATTCCTTGTAATTACTGTTAAATCACAAATGGAACTAGAACCTACAAAATTTGATATAAACCCATAAGAAAAAATCTCATGGGTTAAGTTAACCGGTTTTACTGTATCATTTTTGTTCAGAGTATCCGAAAAGTCTCTTTAAAATTTCTGGTTTTAGTAGAAACAAATGAACAGATACATGAATAGAAAGTAGTACTAAATCAGGAGTGTACATGGAATCTTTTTTGCATCCTCTAAAATAAAACCGTAAGTCATGTGACTGTCCTCAACAGTTCCGGTATGCCCGTATCGCTTTTTCATATGCCATGCGGCCATTTTTATTCAAAATTATTTTTCTAATAAAACTGCATAAAAGTTACATTTTTAGAAAGATCGTTCAAAATAAATTAATATTTGAGAGGTGACTTACGTTCAATTAGGTATATATTCTGCAATAACTTCAGTTGAAATTAGCTTCGCAATTCAAATTCTCTATCCATGAAAGTAAACAAAAAAAAAAAAAAATAATAAGATTCATTCGTCGTGAAGGTTTAAAATATTAAACCATTAAACCATGGATATAATCGTTCGTAAAGTAAGTTTTCCGTGAATGATTTTTTGGAGCACTGCCTGGTGTCAAAAAAGTAATTCGCACCAGGACCTGTAAGACCATCAAAGTTTAACATAATTCTGCTTGATGAAGTGCTTTACAACTCAACTTCCTAAAGAATCTTTTCTTGACGAAGTTGAATGTAAACAAATACAGGTCATGTAATAATATTTAATGAATCAAATTTCGAAACGAATTGTTAGTTAATTTGATTTTTATGTATTATACGTGGCAGGAAGAGAGATCACCTAAAATGATTGTTTGCCAATCATATTTACCATTGTTAATGACCAATCGCGTTCCAAATAGTAATTTAATATACATTTATAAAATACATAACATCATTAAGTACTTTTATGTTATTTGGGTGCAAATCTCGCCAATAGCATTTTTAAAATCGCCAATACCAGTTTTTATTCTTCACATGTTCAAATTAGAAACGATACTTTGATTCTGAAATCAAATGTTTTGATTTATGATACTATTTTTTGGTACTTTTCCGTTATACGGACACCATTGTCGCCAAGCATACATTTGCATACATTTAATACATACATTTACATGCATTTACATACATTTACATATATACATTTACATACATTTACATACATTATGCATTAGCATACATTTTGGCATGGTGTCCGTATAACGGAAAAGTACCTATTTTTTATTTTTCTATTTTCTATTTTAAATGAAAAGTGTGAACGGCATGCATTTTAAATTGGAAAAGCTGTCGCAAACGCTCCGGGGTTGGCGCGGTTTTTGTTTTGCGCCATCTTGACGAGAAAATCCCATTTTCACTGTTAGAGATTGCTAAAACAGCATGTTACTTTTATTTTATTATGAAATAATTCATTTTATATTTAAAAAAACACACAATTTTATTAAAAACACACACACATGCATTAATTTGTTATAAAACACACAATATTTAATTTATTATAAAACATGCGGAATCTGCTCTACCAGGTTGCCATACGAAGCAATATCTAACCAAAAACGCCGGGTTGGCCAGGCATAAAATCGCCATTTTGGCGCCAAAAGGATACCCCGGTGCGTCTGCGACAACTGTACCCAAAAGGACCCATCATTAAAAATGGTAAATAATATAGGATTAAAGTAAAATAATACACAAAATTCTTTTTGTATACACTTACTAAACACATAAAATCATATTGACGGTTTTTAGATTAGATATTTACGATGCAAGTTTTATTTGGGGTATGTTATATCCACTGGAATGAATATGATATATATTCTAATCACATATTATATACCCATGAATACATTATACATATCTATATCAACTATATCAATAGAACCGTTTTCAATAGTCTTTTATATTTCTACTACGTAATATTAACTATAGAGTTACAATATAGAGAGAAAAAATGGGTTGCTGTAATTAAAATTGTAGGTGCCAATGTTGGCGCGGCGTATTTTACCTGTTACGAATCTTAATAGTCAGTAGACATTAAGCAGACATGCCGAAATAAGAGAATTACGCTATTATAAAAACTCCTGAACTATATCAAGAAAGGGGAGCAAAGAAAAACAAAGTCGTACAAGGCATCTAGAAGGAAGTTATTTTAATCAGATTGTACGTCACGGGTCAAAAGTCCTGACAGAAAATATGGTTTAAAGGGAATGCGACTATCAAAACTGGCCTTCAAAAGTTCAATTTTCCACCAAACCATACTCGAAAATTACGTGTAATAATATGTAGCCCGATTATGGCCCATTATTCAAGACGTTTTAGATGAGAATAATGATATATTTTATAATCTTTCGTAATCGAGTCTACAGCCCAAGTTAACGAAAAACAAAAACAAATATTAGCAACAGTATAGTTCAGTGTAAATGTGGATATCATTAAAGATTTTCACAAAATAGACTTCATTGCATCAAATCGTATTAACTAAAATACGCCAATTGACAATGGACCCAATTACGGAAAATTACTTAATATGTTTGAGAATCTCCGCATTAGCGAACATATTGCAACTGATAAGCAAACGGACATGAAGGACAAATGCTTAAGTGGGTTAAGCGGTTTTTATCAAGGAAGATGAAATACACAACAACAAAAAATATGCAAAATGCTACCATGTTCAAAAAGTCCTTGATTTGTCTATTAGAATCTTCCGGTTTGGCAAAGGATTAGGAAAAAAAATTAAATTATGAATAAAAGTAACGTGTTACAATGCTTAACATACATTTAAGGGAGACCAAACTGGTCGCCAGTGGCGGCTAGTGAATTAATAAACTTTTATATGTGCACCGTTGGTTTCATGAAGCACGTTAAATCGATAATCATTGACGTTTTCTTATGATACTTTTTTTCGTTCACTCTGGTTTATCCAATACTGAGCCAGTCTCCACGAATTTCTTGTGCTATTTGCAAATTGAGGAAGTAGGTACAAGAAGTTCAATATGTGGGTCATTTTGGGTCACAACACTTCAGGGTCAGGCTAATTTTATCTAAAAAACGGTTCTAACGTTTTTGACTAAATTTTTTATCCTACCGTTTTGGGGTACGAGAAGACCATTGGACTAGGTTACATTTTCGAGAAAATTCGATTAGTGTGTCATTTTGGGTTCACTACGAATCAAGCTAATTTTAACCTAGCGTTCCCGCTGGCTGCAGTTAAATGTAGAATTTTCTGCATCTGACAAATTCTATATTTAATGTTGTTTTCTCAATCCATCATGCCATCTTCTTTCAAACACTACGCATTTGCATGATTAATTCTGAAAAAAAAAAACAGGCTTATTTTTCGGGCAACCCTCATAAATAGAATCTTTGGACGTAAGCGACGAATGGATATTTGTTTTTCTATTTTGATTACACAAGCAAAATTAATGTGTTTTGAAAAGTGTTGAATAAGTGTTTTGAAAAAAGACACTTTCGAACATCTGGAACTGTTTAATCCCTAATTGTTTTAAAATAAAACTTAATTTAGGTATGTAGAACAGCTGCGCGTTCTTTTCTATGCATTAACTATTTACTTGAAGGGATTTCTGTTACATTTTTAACGCGTTTTACTGTTGTTATGCCTTTTAAATGTGACAGAAAATTTGTTAGATGTGAGAATTTTTTTTTTAAATGTGAGAGAAATGCTTACAAAAGCACACCATTGATAAGCAAAGCAATGGTCCTATAGGATACCATTATATGATTACCTCATAAAAAACAAATCTAGTTAAAACAATGTTCTAAATTTTGCACCAAACCACGCAGTCTAAAATATGCCAATTGGCTGTGGACAATATTATGGAAGATCTACAGATGTTGATAATTTCATGTTGATCCGATTTTTAGCTTACAACTTTTTTATTTGGAAACCGACCAGCAAAGCAGACGAAGCTCCGCTAGTCACTAAATATAGTTTCAATGCAGTGTACACATTAGGGAAAACAGTTACTAATTTAAACCATTGTTTTAACAATTGAATGATATATTTCAAATTTTAATTGCTTAAAAGGCGTATAGCCAACATAGTGAAAAAGTATCCCAGCCGGGACATCAGTATAGCGCACTGACGTTCTACCAACTGAACCACATGGAACAATACCCAGGCTGGCACTTCCCACTATCACATGTTGGCAAGGCTACAATCGCAGCACAAGATGGAATATTTTTCGTGAGCCATCAACCCTGGGGCAAACACGAAACTAAAGAGAATACAGCATCGATAATTGAATAAATCTCTTTTAATACTTCGAAATTTTTCCATAGAAAATTTCTCACGCCTTGCATTCGCAATATTTCAAATTTTAATTGCTTAAAAGGCGTATAACCAACATAGTAAAAAAGTATTCAAGCCGGGACTCGAAGTGCGAAGTGCCAGACTGGGTAATTGGTTCAGTTGGTAGAACGTCAGTGCGCTATACTGATGACCCGGGTTTGAGTCCCGGCTGGGATACTTTTTCACTATGGTGGCTATACGCCTTTTAAGCAATTAAAATTTGAAATATTACGAATGCAAGGCGTGAGAAATTTTCTACGGAAAATTTCCAAGTATTAAATATAGATTTAATTGAATGATATGTTTTAAAGAATAACGAGGTGGCACCCGTCGAAATTGGTCAGAATACAACAAAATTAATAAGGAACAATTATATGACCGTATAATAAAAGTACAAAAATAATTTTAATAAAAAATCACTCTTACACTTGCTTGAACTTCAAAAACGTAGTAACATAAACTTTCGTTTCAGAAATGCTTTTTTAAATTTCAGAAATCTAATGGTTTCTAAGATTTCTGAAGATAAAGGAACGCTTTCCGGAATCGTTGGTAACTCAGAAGAGATTAAATTATATTTTATAAACCTTCTTTCTAAACCCAGAGACTTTTTTTTTAACAGAGTGTCAAATAACTGTTGCCTGTAACAGTCATTGTAGTGGAAAAAAAATAAATAGCAAGTTGGAAATTATACTTCAAACGTGACAAATGAGGTGCATTCGTACTATAACTAGTTTTACAAATATTCAGATCTTTGTGCAATAACTTTTGCTCTCTTATGCAAAAATGCATGAATACAAAATTTATTTCATGTGCAGATTTTCATATTATAGATATTAATTTCATTTTATGAAATTAAGTTTCAATACACTTTTACAAACAATTAATTACAATTCTGTTACATTAAAATTAAACTATGCGCAAATATCCAATACAAGATAACGTAAAAAAAATCATCGTTATTATTTCACTGAAACAATGAATTATATCGTCTGTTATTATGATATGATTCATTTCCGTAATAACATAAGTACATTTTAAGTTGGCAACATTTTATCGTTTGTTGACATTTACTGAAAATTCCAATGGGAAACTTAAGACTAGCTTTGAAAATTACTGAACTTGAAATCCATATTTACACTCTTTTTCCATTTAATATCTATTTCTCGGGAAACATCTATCCAAAAAACTGTCGGTAGATTACAGGATTGCTATAATTAAACAATTTTAGTATACAAATTCCGTTTTTAAATTCAGTAATACGGGAAATAATAGAACACCATCTTAAATAGGACGTAATCACCATGGCAACCTATAATCATTACCTATCATGGGATATCATTGAATTAGCTACGTGTGATAGGATTTAACAGAATGATGAAACTTTTTTAATATCTTTTTGAGTTTTCATTCGATTTTCATAAAATTTGAAATGACTCGAGGAAATTCTGCAAAGATTATATATACATTAAATTTCAAACCATTTGTTTGGCTAGCTTTTGCGCTGTTATATGCGGACAGACGGACGGACCAGACGACGACTATAGGTGCTACGTATTTATATAATTACTAACGCACCTAAAAATAAAAATAGCCATACAATTTCGTAAAAATGTAATTTATGGGTCACTGTGTTGCTACCGTCAATATGACGTCAGCGTTACTCACGGACACGTTTTTGATTTATAATACAGATGTGAGTGGGAATGATGAGCTAAGTGTCCATCTGATGTATCCTGACTGGATGAACTTGGTCTGACCCGCCACAATGTTTGGAGCAATTAAAGGGAAATTTTACTTCTTCGGTGCAAAATTTTAGATTTTTTAAAATTCTTTACTTTTTATTTTCCTTAAGGTCCCATCAAAATTATTTCCCTTTAAATAATTCCAATTTTTCAATAATTTTTTTTTTTTAATACCGCTGACCAGGCCTCTACCTGCCAGGCTTTTGCCTAGCTTAACGAGTTGATACCTGGCAACGAGGCAAGGATTCGCCTGCTCCCCACTTGGCGAAGATGTGTTTGTTAAATCTATAGGCCGACGTGGCTTCAGTGCGTCTTGTTGCTTTAATTACTTTTCCTTAGTTGGCCGGTTGCTAATTGATTTTTGATGAGACGGTTCAGCACTGCGCAGTGTAGCGAAGTCATGCCGGACGGATGTGAGATGCTGGGATATTTACTATTTTCTCGCTGCATTGCTTATCCATACGTCATGCCATCGCTACTCGAGTTGGTCTCGTAATTTAGAACCTTGATCTGGTGACGAGACCTTCACCAGACTAGGCCCCCCCACAGTTAATTTGGAGGACTTTACACCCACGACGAATTTTACATGCACCGGGCGCCATTAGCGTACATGATCGCCGCATCTGAAAAGGAATGGGGTTAGACATTTTATAACACTTTTAATACTAGAAAGTAAGTGCTACTTTTAGACTTTAAGTACTATTACTTTTCTTGGTTGTTTGTCTTAATTTACCTATAGTTCTACCCTACGATAATTTTAACTGAAACTAAATATTCTAGAGTTGCTTATTCCTACAGGGGAAACATTATATGCATAATTTAATAAATTAAGAGAGGGTTTGGACCATCGGCTATATATTATCTATATATAATTTAATATTTATATTTTATATAACTTATATAAATATGGGAGGGTAGGGATAGATGGTTATATACTAAATATAATTAATGGTATAATGTTTATAACTAGCACTAACTTAGTTTTGAAGGTGCTGAGAAGCTTAATTTAAGTTAAAAATTGCTACTAAAAACTGCTTAACTAATACGTACAAAATTAGATGGGATTCTAAAGTTACCTGACAGTTTACAAGGGGAATGAACGTGGATTTTATTCCTTTACAAACTTTAATTTATTTCTAATTCTAAAAAATTACTAATAACTACCTTTAATATTTATTTATACCTTCAGTTATTCAATACCATACTTACTGAAGTTGTTATTTAGGATATCGCTGGTGTTTTCATCTTCTTTCGTGCGACATTGCCTGTATCTTGTTTACAGTGTTTGCCATTTATATTGGCTTCTTTCTATCATGGTGGTTTGTCGTTGTCTTGGTTGTCGCCGCTTTTGTGGGTTAGTCTCTGTTTTGCATTTGTTTACTTCAATTATTTTTTTTTTACAGGATGACAAGAAATAACTTGGACGATGTTTCAAACCAAAAATCTGTTACTGCCACTAAAGTTATAAAGTTATTGTCATAGGGAATTGATTCTAGAAAGCTACTAAACAGGTGTAAGTAAGTTAGTTGTGATAACCCTTATGGTTAACAAACGATCTGCCATATTTGAATTGCATAAGCAAGGAATGAAACAATGTGAAATTGTTCAACGATTGAAAGTGCCTAAGCAGACGGTTTCATACACAATCAAAAGGTTTAAAGAACTCGTACATGATGGTGACAGGCCAGGAAGAGGAAGAAAACGCACAGTTAACTCATCAAGAAACCGGGTAGTTAGCAAAAAGCGAGTTCCACGAAATCCTAGAATTTTAATGAGAAAGGTTGCTAGAGAGAGGAAGATCAACAGAGAAACCGCATGTTTGATGGCAAGCACGTTTGATGAGTAGAGCTTGGTCTTCACTCCTTACAAAATGAAAGAGCTCAAAAGCTAACAGCAGAGAACAAACGTACAAGACTTCAAAGGTGTAAAGAACTCTTAAAGCAGGCCGCAGGTGATCGATAGCAAACATTTGTCTTCCCAGATGCGAAACTGTTTTCGATTGAACATGCTCACAATGGCCATAATGATAGAGTTTGGTCAGCAGAAGCACCTGGACCTTCTTGTATTGTTGAACTGCGTCAACGACCCCAATCTGTAATGGTTTGGGGTGGGATATGTGCTAGTGGAAAAACACCACTTGTTTTTGTTGATCAAGGGATAAAGATTAATCAACAAACATATCGCAAACTCATTTTGGAAGATTTTGTCTTACCTTGGTCACAAAAGTTCTTTGGAAACACAAGATGGACCTTCCAACAGGATTCCGCACCTGCACACAGAGCTAAAGGCATTCAAGATTGGTGCAAGACACATTTTCCTGACTTCATTGGAGCTCATGAATGACCACCGTATTCCCTAGATTTGAACCCAATGGATTATTCTGTTTGGTCCATCTTGGAAACAAGGGCGTGTGCTAAACCTCATAAAACTTTGGCATCCCTAAAGAAATCCTTAAGCAAGGAATGTGTTATATCAGTAAGTGAGTTGCGGCCCATAGCCGAAAATTTTGTGACACGTTTAAAGCTCTGTATGAAGGCTAAAGGTAGCCACTTTGAAAATTTGTAAATATATCAGACGAAATAATGTATTCATATTTATTTTGAAGTTTGGTCGTAATATTTTCATTAGCATTAAAGTTATAATGTATCATGTGTGTCCAAGTTATTTCTTGCCACCCTGTAAATTTACGGAAGGTGCAGAATATGTTATTAATAAGAACCTTATTAATGCAGCTAACATAGTAAAACCTTAATAATAGATTTAACATAATAGAACCTTAGTAATATATATAACATAATAGAACTTTAATAATAAGACCTTATTTCTTGTAACTGCTAATAGTTAAATGCATTTAAAAATTTTGAATCCAAACATCAAAATTATATTACTTTGAATAATTCCAAGTTTTCAATTTAGTTTTTTTTTTTATTTATAGAAGGTACAGAATATATTATTAATAAGAATTTTATTAATATATTTAACATAATAAAACCTTGATAATATATTTAACATGATAGAACCTTATTAATATATTTAACACAATAAAATCTTAATAATAAAACCTTATTTCTCGTAACTGCTAATAGTTAAATACATTTAAAAATTTTGAATTTGTAAATTTTGTTTTTGCGTCACGTATAAATTATTATTATTATTATTGTTATTGTTATAAAGCTTACATTATCTGATTTCAGCATTAATAATAACTTTATTTCTGTTACTGCCCATAGTTAAACACTCTCAAGTTGTGAATTTTAGCATCATCTCCATTTTAAAATATTGCCTTTGACTAATTATTGTTCCCATCTGAAATAATATGTACTTTTAGATTATATATATAAATATACAAAATAAGACTCAGCAGTATATATTTTTGCCAAAGATCTTTTAAATGTTATCCTCGGCTATTTACAAGACACTCATTTCAAGTATGGGGCGGGGCATCTTGCAGAAAATACAAGATGTTTTCCCCAAACATAAAAAATATTTCACTTTGAAAAAAAATCAAAATTTTCAATATAATATTTTTTTTAATTTATAGACATTACAGAATATATTAATAAGAAACTTATTAATGTATTTAACATAATAGAACCTCATTTCTTGTAAATGCTAATAGTTAAATACAGTTAAAAACTTCGAATTTATAAATTATAAATTTGTATAACGCATGCATTATTATTATTATTATTATTAATATTAAAAAATATATATTATTAGTATTTCCCTCAGTCATAAAAAAAAATCAGTTTACGAATTCGAAACTTGCATTAAAATTTACATTCAAAGTTTTTAACCGTATTTAACTATTAGCAGTTACGAGAAATAAGGTTCCATTATGTTAAATAAATTAATAAGCTTTTTATTAATATAATCTGTAACTTCTATAAATTAAAAAAATAGGTTGAAAATTTTGAATTTATTTAAAGTGAAAAATAATTCGAAACTTACACAGGGTTCGTACGCTTTTACTGCAATTTTTAAATATAATTTTTCGCCCTATTTAAATGCAGAAAAGTATTACAAATCCTGTAATTAAACGATACGTCTACAATTTCTACTATTTAAATATTAAATAGATATTTTCTATTAAAAAAATGTGGTAAAATCGTACGGACTCTGTTACATTAACTGATTTCAGCATTAATAACAATTTTGTTATTGTAGTTGCGCATAGTTAAATACTCTCAAATTGTAAATTTTAGTATCATTTCCATTTTAAAATGTTAGTCTGGACTATTTATTATTATTATTATTATTATTATTATTATTATTATTATTATTATTAAAATATTCTTTTTATTTCCCGCAGTCATTAGTAAGGGAAAAAAAATCCAGTTTACGAATTTGAAACTTGCATTAAAACTTACATTCAAAATTTTAAACTGTATTTCACTATTAGCAGTTATGAGAAATAAGGTTATATTATGTTAAATATATTAATAACGTTCTTATTAATAAAATATGTAATTTCTATAAATTAAAAAAAAAGTTAGATTGAAAATTTTGAATTTTGTAAAGTGAAAAATAATTCGAAACTTACATTAACTGATTTCAGCATAAATAACAATTTTGTTATGAATCATATAATAAGGTCACTAATTATAATTAAAATATAGATAAAAATGCTTAAATGATACAAACAGAACACAAAAGGCTTATCGACATATTTCAACTCTCAAACAGCGCCATTATCAAGATATACAACGATAAACAAACTATTCTTAAATTTTTTTGAAAATAAACTTGAAAAACATAAATCACGAGATCATATATTTTATAAAAGCAGTTTCTTAAAATTGTCAACTGTAAATGAGAAAATTAATATTTCCTTATTGCTTTTTTATATTGAAAAATATCTCGTGCCAAATTTTAGGTAATTCAAATGAAGCTGATTCATTGCAAATGTTCTCGTTACGCATATAGATTTCTATTCATTCACGGATAATAGATTGGTAAAAAGTTTTGATGGATAAATTATTTTACTATTTTTAAAATCAATTTTTAAAGTCGCGGTTCTATGTAGTCTTGTGAATGCTGTAGTACTTCTGTCATATTTGATATCTGCCATATGCTCTTTTAATCTTGTTTTAAACTTTCTAGTTGTCATTGCTGTTTATATCCTATATAATACGATCTTTATATTAAAAGTTTTTTATAAGGCTTTTCGTGTTCTACTTCTAACACTTAAGCATTTTTATCTATATTTTAATTTTGTTATTGTTATTGCGCAGAATTAAACACTCTCAAATTGTAAATTTTAGTATCATTTCCATTTTAAAATGTTATTCTCGACTATTTATTGTTTCCATCTGAAATAATACGCACTTTTAGATATATATATATATATATATATATATATATATATATATATATATATACAAAACAAGACTCATGTCTGCATATTTATGCCAAAGAACGGTTGAAACAGAATCTTCGATAGCGTAGGTGGCGAAGATTGTAGGTCTCTTCATTAAGTTTACAGCAGTGCCGGGTTTCGAAAAGTGCTGAAAATGCTCTTCTAAAACTGATTCGACAGCGTGCCGCATGGTTCTATTTTCATACGCAGCCTCATCTTGGTAACTCGGGGTGATGTTCCTCTTACTCTAGTTTTTATTCTAAGAATACAAATGGTGGGAAACATTTTGTTCATTCTTTTTTTTTTCTTTTGCCGTTTAGTTATTCAATGCCAAAAAAGCAAAAGATATGGCTGAGATTGTCATTATTGTCTGTGACGAAATGAAAGTGTATTTTGCGTTTTGGAAGCATATCTAGCTGTTTTTTGAAAAATTGCCATTATTTTAATTGTTGCTGCCGCATTCGTTCTATTTTAGCGTGTTTTTGCAATGTTGTGTTAGTTTTGTAAACGGGAAATACAGGCATTTTTGTAAGTGGGATTTACAGAGCTGCCACTAGCGACTATTCTTTTATTCTATTTGCAGAACTTTTTAAAATTAATAATCTTTAACATATACTTTTAGGATAGTTACAGTAGTCCTGTAATAGCACAAACACTTCAGTTTGAACACTTAATCAATGAACCTGAAATATATCGCTTTGTCAAAATCACTTATCTGAAGTGATCTACTCTTTAGGAATGGTTAATTGTAAAATGTACGTATCGATAGAATCGATTGTTAAATGCAGCGTTCCACATGGTTCTATTTTCATACACAGCGCCTTATGTTGGTAACTCGGGAGGGTGTTGCTCTTACTCTAGTTTTTATTCTAAGAATACAAATGGTGGGAAACATTTTGTTCGTTCTTTTTTATCCTTTTCTTATGCCAAAAGAGAAAAAGATATGGCTGAGATTGTCATTATTGTCTGCGACGAAGAAAAAGGTTCTTTGCGTTTCGGAGACATATCTAGCTGTAAAATTCTCATCATTTTTTAATTGTTGCTGTCACATTCGTTTTATTTTAGCATGTTTTTGATATCTTTTTTTGTAATACTAAAAAAAAACAAACAAAATGGAGGCATCTTTCGTAAAGTGAGTTTTATCTTATTGCAAAAGGAGTCGGTTATATATCGGCTGGTAATCAGATTTATCGCAAAATGATATGAAATACAAATAGCTAAACGTCAGCAGATACATTTTGTTAAAGGAAAAATAGATAACTGAGATCATCATCCTTGAACGAAAATGTAGTTTGTATTTCGGAAGCATATCTATACCTTTTTTTTTGAAAAATTGCCATAATTTATAATCGTTGCTGCCACATGTGCTTTATTTTACCGCTTGTTTTGCTGTTGTGCGTTACTTATGTAATAATAAACAGAATTTTTTAAAAATGGAATTTGTTCTAGTTGTAAAAAGAAGTCGGCAAAATATCAGTTGATAATCAGATTCATCGAAAAATGATAGGAATGAAATACAATTAATTGGCTAAGAACAAGGTACAATTTGCTAAAGGAAAAAGAGATTACTGAGATTATCATCCTGGAAAGAAAATGTTTTTTGTATTTTAAAAACATATTCAACTTTTTTTTTTTTTAGAAAACTGCCATTTTGCTTAATCGTTAAGCCACATGGGCTCTATTTTAGCATGTCTTGTGCTGTTTTTATAATAATAAACAAGAAATAGAAGCATTTTTATTACTTTTATGTTGCCGGGCGCAAATATCGCCAATAGTGTTTTTCTCGCCAAATATCAGATTTTATTTTTCGTATGTGTAAATTTGAAACAATACTTTGATGGGAAAATAAAGTATTTTGGTTTATAACATTATTTCCTATTTTTTTCTGTATTTTAAATGAATTAATGAAATTTTAAAAGTATACATTTTAAATGTCAGTTATGTATTTTAAATTACAGTTATGTATTTTAAATGAAATGAGTGAAAAGTTTATATTTTAGATGAGATGAATATAATAGGAATGTTTACGATGGGGAAAATATTTAGTGATTTATCACCCGGCTAACATAAAAGTACCATATTTTTATAAATGGAATTTGCTCTTGTGAAAAAATAATTTAGTTAAATATCAACTGATAATCAAATTCACCGAAAAATTATAGGTATATAATTTTCTAAATGTCGGATTTTTTGAAAAAAATATAAAATTGTAATTTTTGTTGCACAGTCGTTCTATTTTAGCACATTTTTTTGCCATCCTGTATTAGATTTATTTTTTGTAAATGAAATTTAATCTTGTAGCAAAAGAAGTAGATTAAAATAGTCTGATAATCCAATTCATCAGAAAATGCCAAGAATGTAATCTGCTAAACGTCGGTAGGGTTTGCTAAAAGTAGAGGGACATCTGAGAATCAACAAAAATATTTTTGCTTTTCGGAAACATTTCTAGCTTTTTTTTTTTTTTTTTTTTTTTAAACTCCCGAATTCGTTCTATTTTATCAGGTAATTTTGCTATCATGCATTGGTACTGAATAATAATTGGAAAACATTTTTCTAAGGGGAATTTGCTCTTGTGGTTAAAAAAAAAAAAAAAAAAAAAAAAAAAAAAAAAAAAAAAAAAAATCATCTACATATCGACTGATAATCAGATTCACTACAAAATTATAGCAATATAAACGTACAATTTAGTAGGTAAAACGTAAATGGCCAAACGTATAATTTGGTCGAAGATATTGTTTGAGGGATAGAATTGAAGGGTATAATTTTTTTTTTTTTAAAAGGGGTTGGCTGAGATTGTCATCACTGTCTGTAACGATGGAAAATATATTTCACATTTCGAAAACTTATATAGCATTCTTTTTTTTTTTAAATTGTCATCTTGTTCAACTGTTGCTACCACATTCGTTTTATTTTAGTGTGTTTTCTTTGATCTTCCGTTAATTTTATAAACAAGAAATGCAGGAATTTTTGTAAATTTAATTTATTCTAGTGGCAAAAGAAGTAGATAATCACATCGACCGATAATCAGATTCATCGGAAAATATCAGGAATATAATCGACTAAATATATAATTTACTAAAGATAAAAGTAAGGTGCAATTTACTAAAAGTAAAAGAAATAGCTGAGATTATCATCCTTATCTCTAATGAAGGAATGCGTATTTTTGTGTTGGAAACATATACCTTAGCTGTCGTTTGAAAGATTATCATAATTATTATACATTGTTTGCACAGTCTTTCCAGTTAACCTTTTTTTTCTGTTTAGCGATCATTAAGTTGAAGGTGGACGCCTTTTTGTAAACAGAATTTGGTTTTATAGACAAAGAAATTGCCTAAAGACCTATTTCTAGTCAGATTCATTTTAAAAGAATCGGAATGCAATCGTGAAAGTATTGGCAAAGTAGGATTTTTTAATTACAATGAAATCAGATCTTCAGTTTTGACATAAAAAGTACGGAATATGACTGAAATATGTCACGTTGTCGAAAACATTTATGAGATGTAATTTATTCCTTAAGAGTTGTTAAATTCCGATTGTATTGTCTGATAAATTCGATTGTTATTTATAATCGACTGAACTATCGATGCTTACTTGGTGAAAACGATGTTATAATTTTATTATTCGGCACTGTAAAAAAATATAAATGTTTTTAATCTAGAAAAAGATAATATAACCATGAACGAAAATATACAATAACCGCTTCCGAGTTACTAACGACTCCGAAAAGCGTTCTTTATCATTAGAAACTTCGTTAACCAATATATTGTGAATATTTAAAAAAAATATTGATAAAAACATATTTTCTTTTGCTGCTACCGATTTTCGGATGTTTTTCCGAGCAGTCTTTATAGTGTATTAATCAGCTTTCTCAACCCGAAATATAGGTTTTTTCGGATATGCTTCCGAGCCAGTCTTTATAGTGTATTAATCAGTTTTCTCAACCCGAACTGTAGGTTTTTCAGATGTGTTTCCGAGCAAGCTTTATAGTGTATTAATCAGTTGTCTCAACCCGAAATATAGGTTTTTCGGATGCTATCTTTTCACAAGTAAATAATTTCATTATCAGCAAACAGGATAAATTAACATTAACATAAAGATTAATATTATGTTCTTATTCTTACACATATAAATTCAATTAAGCATCTGAATATGTTTAAATAAAAATTAACAGCATCCTAAAAAACCGATTTTCTGGCTCAAAAAGTCTGATTGATATGTTACAGAAATTACCCAGAAACGTTTCCAAAAATCATTGGCAGCAAAAAGAACTGTGTTTTTATGAATGCTTTTTTAAATCTCGAAAATATATTGGTTTCCAAGGTTTATAACAATAGCGAACTCTTTTTGGAATCGTGAGTAACTCGTAAGAGGTTATTGTATATTTTCGTTCTAAGCTATATTATAATTTCGTAGATTCAGAAACATTTGTCTCTTTTCACAGTGAATATGTTGTGAAAATGTGAGTATTTGAACCCTTGGAACAAACAGCATTCTGTTAAAAGAAACGGTTGACATTTTATTTTCAAGGAATTTATATCTTCTTGTCGGCCATCTGCTTATGTAATAGATACTTCAGACATATCATTTTGACAAATGACATTTTTCAGGAATATTGACTAATTTTTATCAATTAAAATTTATAAGTATAAATATAAGACATAAACATAATATATAATATAATATATAAATATAATATATAATAATATAATATATAATATATAAATATAAATATATAAATATAATATATAATAATATAATATATAATATATAAATATAAATATATAAATATAATATATAATAATATAATATATAATATATAAATATAAATATATAAATAAAATATATCATAAAAATATAAGTATTTATGCCACCACAATAAAAATTCATAATTCTCCGACGCACGAATGGTTGCATTACAATCATTTTACAACAGATTTGGTTGGCTGTTGCTATCTTTCCGACTTCGTTTACTGCAACACCATTTTTCCAGGTACTAGTCAAGAGGAGCCACTTTCAATCCCCACCACGGGCTTCGATATTTGCACTGGTTCGAATTCAGTTAAATTTGATATAATCACTTGTTTAACACTTATGTAAAAATAATGAGCTTGAAGAGATTGCTGTCGCCTGTGGGAGCTGAACCAGGGATCTCATGAACAGGATGCGAGAGCGTTAGCGTCAAGCAAAAGGCAAAGCCAGTTACTTTCAGCTAGTAACTCGCTTTATATTATTCAAGTGAGATCAGATCGGGCACTCCACCTCCAGTGCGGAAGACGGCTTGTTGACGTCAGACGGGCGATATGCACTCGTGAGTGATGCTGTCGTACGCATATGTGATGCGCGGGATGACAGGCTTTGTGCTGTGAGCATTTCACAGACTCTGCTTCCAGGGATGAGTTAGTTAGTGCTGCCATATGTTAGTTATAAGATGAATTGATTGTTGTTGCGTGTTTGTACGGGTCACCATTGAAGAGATTGCTGTCGCCGGTGGGAGTTGAACCAGGGATCTCCTGAACAAGAGGCGAGAGCGTTGACGTCAAGGAAAAGGCCAAGCTAGTTGATTTCAGCTAGTAACTCGCTTTATACTGTTCAAGTGAGATCAGATCGATACAAGCGTAACGTTCTGTCGAAGCAGCTAATTTTCTTGCCACTATATCTCTTTATCCATGAATTGACCTTTTCTAAATTGTCATATGAGGTGTAATTTTTTCAACTGAGTACGAAAGTGTTAGGTTGAAAGTCAAACCTTAATCTGCAGCTTAAATTGGTAATACTGTATCTAATAAGCTATCTGAGCGACACCACACGACACAAATTCACTTAGACAACCTTTCGGAAATTATATCTGGTATGCCATTTCAGACAACTCAACTGAATAAAACGTTGGTAAAGCAAGTCAAATAACACTTTATTATTTTTAACACAAACACATTGATTGGTAATTGTAGGAATTGCGATTTCTTCATCTGAGTGAAAATAATCCAGGATGAGATTCGAACCCAGACCATTTGGCTTAAATTGACATACCTCTACCAATTGAGCTACCTGGGCGTCACACAGCTGACACATATTTGCTCAAACAACCTTTAGGCAATGTAACATCTGGTATTCCATTTGAGGCAACTCAACAGAATAAATCATAGGTAAAGGACAAATTACAACTCATAATTCCTTTGCCAATCAGTATGATTCTGTTAGAATAAAGCTCTCCAAAGCTGGTTGGAGAGATTATTATGTTTACGTCGCTAAACTGGTTAGGAGATCAAGTCTACTATGTCTAGTGATATCTGACTTCTTATACTGTGATAAATTTCACTGTAATTTAGTGATAAACTACTCTGTAAATTCAAAACCCGTTCCTGGTGTAGTCATAACAGTTTAGATATCTATAAATTCTCAAAAGGCTTGAATTATCCGCTTTGTCAAAATCGTCCGTATTATCAAAATAAATTACTTTTATGTGGTGAATTGTTTTTTCAAAGCCATAATAATTTATTTCTCTTAGAAGTACAACGAATGTTTGATAAAAATGATGTTATTGACTCGAGTTGCTTTACTGTTTGTAAAATTAGATAGAAGATGGCTGCCAAAATCAGATCTTGGCAACTGGCAAGGTCGTCTTTAGCAGTCGTTTCCATGCATCTCAAAAAAACATCAGTGGGTTTAAAACACCTGTTTTAAAAGATCTTGTCCAAATTGTTTGTTGTCATTTTGGAACCTATGTAGATTATAAATATCATAAAGATGACTGTTTTAAGAAGGGGGAAGGTGTCGGGTTGTACCAGACCCGACGTTTTAAATATGTATCTTTTTCAATATGATGTAATTTCTCCCAAAGTTTTCTTCCTTTTAACAAATTCGTTCCCTCACGGAATTTTATAACGACACCATAAGATTTTATTTTAAATAAGATGTTTTAAATGCATCGTTTTTAATATGAATTAATTTCCCCTAAATTTTTTTTTTTTTTTTTAATATTAACATGAAAATACAGTTTTTAATTGAAAGGAAATATTATTTGCGCTGTTTAAAATTTTTCAACAATAAGGAAAAAGATATATTTTGAACCCTCTCGTGTAAATATATTTTTAAATTGAAAATGTTTGGAAATATTGTTATTTGGGTATTTTAAATATGGTATCATTTTCCACATTTACTGCATTTAACGAGTAATAATGTAATTATTATTTTAAAGTTTTATTTTTCTTTTTAATATAGACGTGTAAGTGCATTTTTATGACATAATTTTTACCATTTACTGCTTTCAACACGTGATAACTTTTTAATTATTATTTTAAAGTTTTATTTCTGTTTTTAATAATCACGAGTAAATACATTTTTAATTGAAAGGAAATATTATTATTTGCGCTGCTTTACAAATTGGCAAAAAATGGACTTTTCGAAATATGAAATAAATCACAGTTAAAATAACGAAATTTTGAATGAAAAATTGTAAAAAAATGTCAAAAAGTTAGTAAAATTTGAAAAATTATTGTACACTGCGCACTGCAAACTTGTCAAATATGTTCCTCTGAAATTTGGTTAGATTGGCATGCATAGTCTTTTATCCCATAAAACTTTTTTAACCGAACTATTTTTACCGACTTCACCAGTAATTAGCTCTTAAAATAATTATTTGATTTAAAAACTGTCTGCTTCAGCATATTTATAGAACATTTCTCTATAAAACCGCCAATTTGCATAGTTTTGTATGCAATAGTTTTCTTAATATTAGCGAAGAAAGACCTTGGGGCACAAAAAATTCATTCACCCCCCCCCACCCCCCTTAGAATAGAGAGAATATTTCTATAACAATGTAAAATTTCCCATTTTTACTTTCTTCTATCTATAATAGCAGAAAGTATTGTCATCAAAATTTTTTTTTGACGGATTTACATGTTTTAGGGGGCAGAGATCACGAAAAACCTGTTTTTACAAAATGTATGTGTGTCCGTCCTAATTGTATCATCGAAAAGTGTATGCACAGAATTGAACCAAAATTCATTTATATGTTTTTGGCTATGGCCAGCAGGTTCCACTTACATTTGGCGATATTCTGCCAGAAGGGGGTGCTGTGATAGTGATTTTTTTTCCATTTTCATTATTGTACCATTGAAAAGTGTATGAAGTTAAGCATATAATTGTACCAAATTTTATATATATGTTTTTGGCTATGACCAACAGGCCCCAGTTGAATTTGCGGTTTTTCCGCCGTAACAAGGCACTGTGATAGCTATGTTTGTGCGATTTTTTCGATGTTTCGTAGTTGTGTTGTACACCGGCTGCTCGTACAGCGAAGGGTGCTTCGCATCCAGGTAACCCGACGATTCACATAGGGCGAATGCTCAAGCTGTGCTTAGACAGACATTTTTGTTCAAACTATGGTAAACCTACATTCCAAAACTTAGCGATACTCGTCTGGACGTGTTCGATTACATGAATGAGACGTTAACAAGCATTAGCTTGGCGATAATGGAAAACTTACGAAGAGCTTGGCGATTCGGATTTGTCCAAAATCGTCTCAGTCAATCTTATTTTATACCCCGTAAGTCGTCATTTTCATATAGAGCAGCCATACTCAACCTGCGGCCCGCGGGCCGCATGTGGCCCGGCGACTTTTTGTGTGCGGCCCGAGACACATAATCATTAATCACTATTTATAAAATTGATTGAGATGTGTATAAAAAGTTTTTAATATTTTCACTGCTCTTTTATGTATTCATGGGAAGACAATTTCTTGTTATTTATAATTACTAATTTAAAATTACCTTAAATTATCTTAAATGCCGTTTCCTTAGTCAAAGTTCTTTTTACATATAGTTTTACTTGTGCTACAGTAATGTATACATTTCTTAATCTGGAACACTAAACAAACATTAATTTAATTTGCACTATATATTTCTACATTAAAAAATAAGTTTTGCATTTTATAAAAAAATATTAGAAAAAATCCCTTGATTTTTTTTCTTTTTGAGAATTTGGAATTGTTGCATTGTTATGTTTTATACTTATCATATAGCTAATAAGGCTTATTGGGGTTAAATATATATCAAAGAAAAAATTGGCAGCAAAAAGTTTTAAACCACTATTTCAAAACAACAATGTTCGCGGCATTTGCTATAGAAATCTATATTTGTTTACATTATTATACAAGTGTGTTGCGGCCCGCCTAACATCACAAATATATGTTTGCGGCCCGCGAGTAAAAAAGGTTGAGTACGGCTGATATAGAGGCACACTATGCTTTACTAGCCTGTTACCAGAAAATATAGAACGCTCATTATTAAGTCACCATTTTAAATTTGCGAACACGGTACTTCTCTATTATCCCGTCGTCCACTTTTCATAACAAAAAACTATCGCCAAACTGTAACTCCAAATAAACGGGGGAACGCTGCCATTGGAATATCAAAATAAATAAATAAATAAAATGTAAGAATTTAAGGACATAACTGTTATTTTAATTAATGAAATAACTAATAAATCAGTAAAATATAATGAAAAATACACGCGAAAAATGTCGAATTAAAAACCACTTGATGACATAACAAACACGTATAATGCTTCTGACACCAAGTAAATGGGACTGCATTTTGGGCGTTTAATCTTACAGTTTGGCGATAGTTTTTTGTTCTGAAAAGTGGTCGACGGGATAATAGAGAAGTACCGCGAACACTTATGGAAGTTATCAATCATTTTTTTTCTTTAATTGTTAATTAAAAACATTAAAAATCTACCTCCCTTGTCATTTTATTCGCATCAGTATGGTGCAAAATACATAAAAAAAATAAAAATTAAAAAATATTATCGGGTCTTATAAAGTCTAGTAGGTAAATAGAATCTTCCAATAAAGCAGTCTATTATTTTTAATTTTAAACGCTTTCCACCATAGTTGAAAAGTGTTAATGAATTCGGTTTGTCTGCCGTCCGTATGTCTGTCTATCTGCCGTCTGTTCGTGCTCTAACTCAAGTAAATATACTCAGATTGTTTTGCAATTGATGTAACTTATTGAGGTTTACTATGGCTTGTTCGGTATTGAAAATGCAGTGTGTAGCGTTTAATCTCAAGTACATTTCCATTTATTGGCGGAATTTGCTGTAAGGGAATTTTCAATTGCGCAATATCGTTTGCTAATTGAACAGGGTGGCTAGTGGTCAGGGAAAAATACAGTAATAAAAAATGATAATTACCAGTATATTCTTATAGAAAAATTCAAATTTATTATTTGATCAACATAAATTTTTCTATAAGAATATACTGGTGTTATGACTTTTATTGACTGTATTTTTCCCTGACCACTAGCCACCCTGCTGAAGTAAATTTTAGAATGCTATGTAGTATATATACAAATCTATAGATCATATACAGTGCTGAACAAAAGAATTCGGATACTATTAACGGTAATTGCTGGCATTGTGTTTTCCAGTGTGCTATATGTTTTCTAAATTATTTACTTAGATACCATTTTTCACCTTTCTAAACGGTGAAGTTTTGTTACAGTATTCTAAATGTGTTGGAAAGTGTAGTGTTTCATACTCTATGCTTAACGCATGATTTTATTTTGTTGTTCTATAAATAAATGAAATGCAAAAATTATCAATATAAAATCTATTATGCTGAAAAGGGGTTCACAGGCCTCTCAAATGGTCCATTTTTGGAATACCACTTTTATAAAACAATAATCTTTTTAGATTTTTCTTGCAAATTTTACCTACTTCAAAGGCTTAACTGAAAACATAACCAAGAATCATAAATAATAAACACACATAGGGACTATCTAACCAATAATAATGTTCTTTGCTTATTACAAGCGAAAATAGTTAAACGAGTTTGTTGCAAATGCCAATGTTGTAGAAACCGATTACGAAAATTGTTCTTCGTAATTACTAGTATTTAGAAAACGAACCATTTCGCAACACAGGATTCGTAGTTAATCTGTAAGTAAATTGTCTTTATAATTCTCTTTTTTTATTCAGTCTGGAGTGACCTTGACCTTGAAATTTGTTCTTTTATTTTTTATTGGCTCTGATTTTTCTACTTTTGCATTGTTTCTTATCACTTCAGATCGGATGTCTCTTTTATCAGAAGTAAATGAAAAAAGAACAAGGTTTAATTAGTCTTAATTAATTGGACGACTAATTAATTAAGAACAAGTTTTAATTAGTCTTAATTAATTGGACGACTAATTAATTAGCCGTATTCTAACATTAATCAATTAATTGTATGTGAATATTTTTTATAAAAGCGTATTTTTTAAAAAATTCTCTCGTTATTTTTTTATTTATATTTCATTTTCTCTTTTCTAGTACTTAAAATATTTCAATGTTGTAGTTATACAGCCACGGGTGTGATGCATAATTAACCCAAGTGTCTCGCGGCAGACATCACGTGACCACACTTATATTCCTGCACGTACTTATATGACTGTCTTTTTAAATCTTTAAATATACTTTGTTTAAAAAAAGAAAAAAAAAGTATTTAATAATATTGCACTTAAACCAAAACTTTAAATATTGAAAAGCGCTTTAATGTAAAATTTTAAGCACATTTTATCGTATTTAAATAACTATTTTGTTTCATTAATAGAAATAAATTTAATTGTTATTAATATCAAAATTTACTTTTATTAAAGTATTCCATGCATAACATTATAAAATCAAAAAGTAGAAAAGAAATTATGAAACAGAATATTTAAATAACTATTTTATTTTAAAAACAAAAATAAATCTTTAATTGTTATTAACATCAAAATTTACTTTTATTATAAATATTACATTTATGATGAAAAATATTAAGCAACCGATAAAATATTTTTAAATAAAAAAGTTAAAAAAAAAAAAAAGAAAAAAAAAAAAAACCTGAAATAGAATATTTTAACAGATAAAACATTTTTAAATAAAGACGAACATTTAATAATAATTTGAACTCATGCTATCTAGACTCAAATGCATTGCTCTAACCATTCAACCACCAAGCACATAGCATGGTCACATGATGTCAGCCGCGAGACACTAATATAATTAACTGCATTGTAACCATATTGCTTATTTGAAGGAATATTTGGCGATTTATCAAGTGCGTCCGGCTAACAGAAAACCACCTTAAAATTTGTTAATTATGATGAAGATGTAAAGCTATTAAAATGTTGTAACTCCTCAGAAGGGCGAGCTTCTAAACTTGTAATTAAAGAATCATAACTGTTTGGAACACTACATAGTAAAATTGTAACAGTATCATCATCTGGAATTACTTTACCTAGACCTCTTAGTTGATCAACAACTTCTAAATACATTTTGAATATAATCTTTCATGTTTAGTGCTTCATCATATTTCATACTGTATAACTTTCTCTGCAAGAAAAATTTTACAAAGTTTACAAAAACTGAAAAGATAAAAGGTTACAAAAAAGAAAAAGTTTTATTTCTAACTGTCTTTTTAACGATTTATGGGCGCAAATTCATATAGTTCCGTGATGTGATTACCGTACTTTTAGAATATTGAATTTTTATTTGTTTTTCCCAGAAGGTTCCCATGGTTAACACGGTTAGAGCCGGGTGGTTATATAAGGTGATTATAAATAAACTATCCAGATACATGAGCCTCTAACTATCATACCGTTCACAGAAACTGAATGAAATTTTGGTTTAAACTATTTTGAGGTATGCGCTCCAGAATCATATGAAAAATAACAGTTAAACTCTACCAGTTACGGTTACAGTGACAAAATTTCAAAATTTTCAAATAGCAATACCTATTTATTTTATTTTATTTTATTTTTTTTTTGGAATATGATCTTCATAGTGAAAAACCTTAAAGAACGTTGGAACGCTACCTGTAGCACGAAAATCGCCGGCGCTAGACAAACTAAGAAGAAAAGTGAGAACAACCAATAAAGGTCAGAGAAGCAACAGAAAGTAAAACATTTGATTGTTCAGTGCTATCCACCATCTGCCGCATGTAAATTGTTATCGTGTGTGAAGTGGAAAATTTGTGAAACACATTAAAATGTTTTTTTTTCCTGTTGCTTCTCTGTCCTTATTTTCGCGCTACAGGTACCGTTCCAACGCTTTTGATGGATTTTCACTATGAAGATCACATTCCAATAAAAAAAAGTTGGTGTTGCCATTTGAAATTTTCGCAATTTTGTCACTGTAAAAGTAATTGTTAGAATTTAACTGTTGTTTTTCACATGATTCTTGAGCGCATGCCTCAAAATATTTTAAACCAAAATTTCATTCAGTTTTTGTGAAACAGTATGATAGTTAGGAGCTCATATTTAGCGATAGTTTTTTTTATAATCACCCTGTAGTAATATACGCTAAAAACTAATATGTATTTCAACAGCTTCATCATGCATTGAAATGTTAATAATATGATATGATTCTTCCTTTATATATATATATATATATATATACATTACCGTAACACCATAAACTGACATGAAATTGTGAATCAGTATGTAATAATTAATTGACAACGATAGTGTTCCCCAACACTCTGAATATAGATACCATATACTGATTTAAAAGAAGAAGAAATTAAATTAAAAATTGAATGAATGAAATTGAATGAATGAAATTTGTGGAATTTAGACAGAATTATCAAGTCCCAAATGACTAAATACCACAAATAAAATGTGTGGTTTCATCATCATATTAGCCATGACATTGCTAACGAATATGATTTTGGGACGACCACATCATAAACAAAGAATAAAACCTGTGAAAAAAACTTAAAGTTCAAAAAATAAAAACAATACTAAAAAGGAAAGAAACCTTACCCATAATAAAGAGATAAAAACAGTGAAATTTAATCATAAAGTACGGAATACAATTGGATAAAAAAGGATATTGGTGCACATCAGTAACCAGTTATATGAGCATCTCTCTCTCTCTATATAATGATAGCGTTATTTTCTACAAAATGATTAATGTATGCATTTCTTCATGTTTTCAGGGACCAGAAGGCCCCCTTATTCAAGAAGAAGCCGGCCATCCGGCAGGAGGAGGATGGCGAGCGGCTCCTTTTTGAATGCATCATCGTGGCCAACCCCGAGCCAAGCATCTCATGGTTCAGAGACGAAGTGCCGGTCGTGCCAAAAGACAGATTCAAGGTAAGCACGCTTGGACAGACACCATTACATAAGATATATAGCCATATATATAACACTGACATTTCTAAGAGATATACAGAGTGTTTGAAACGCAATTTTTTGTTTAACCTGTTGGAGATACGTAAGCAATGTCATGATTTTTATTCACTTTATATTTCTTCGTAATTTCCCAAAATAGGCAGATTTATGATCAAGATAATAAGAAAACCCCTTTAATATTTTCAGAGTAAAATGTCTTATATCCTTAACTATATCCGTTTTAGACGAAAGAAAAATGGCGCGATCTTTGCTGCCATTGGTGAATGTTTTTTAATTCTATCTTGCACCACTTTCTCAAAGCAAAATTTTTTCATATACACTTCGAAAACATTTGCAAGAGAAAAATACTACAAAATTATTTTTTTTAAAATAGTGGTGCGAGTAGAATATATAAAAATAGTAACAGCCCTGTGCGATACTTTACCTTCTCTTGGCTGCTACGTGATCAAGATAGACTGATTTCCACCAATTACTGAACTGCGAAACTGTGCGTAATGCTTAAAAACAACTGCAGTCAGATTCGGGGATGGGGTGGGGGCACGAAGCTCTCTTTTTCTGTTAGCTGCGGTTTTACAATATAGTGATATATCTGTGCAACTATTGGTCGTACATAAACCGAACGCGTGCTTATGCGCTTTAGAATATCTTTGCAAGTTATGAGCACTGAGCGAATAATAGAACAAGGCTTAGTTCTCTATTCTGTTACATTGGATTCAGGAGTCCTCATGAATACATAATGCCACACAATTCGGAGGGAAAATTATGGCAAAACATTGATTTCCTCGCATAGAAACTGGGTGAATATTTTTAAATTAGCTTTTCTTTTTTTTTAATAACGAATTGTGTAGTTGCCATATTGTTACTATTTTATTTTTCCTAGTGAATTCTGTAACCAATTTACACAAGAGAAGCACGAAAATGTAACTATACACGAGTTTTATTCACTTTATACTCCTTCTGAATATCCTAAATAAACAAATTCCCAATCAGGATAATAAGAAAACCCTTTAAATATTTTACCCTATAAAACGTCTTATATTCTTATTTTAATCTGTTTTAGATGCAATCAAAGAAAGAGATGCTATAATTTTCAGTGAATTGTATTATTTAGTTAAAAAAAATATATAGGCTTTATTCGATTTCGTCACACATATTTAATTTTTCTAATTAAAAAATAAAATCTCATCTGGAGGCACGGCAGTGCCTCCGCCAAGTCGAGAGAGGACAGCCGTAAGCATACTTTTCTGGAAGCAACTCAGGGCACTTTTGACCCCCCATATCTCCGAGCTGGAGTATCTCAAAAATTTTAAACTTCAATTATAGAGAGTATTTGGCACACAGAACCAAATTTTAAAATTACAACTTTCTGTCTTTTCTAGTTCAGGCGATATATGAACTCAAACATTCGATTTTTTGTCACTTCTTACTCACTCGTTCACGCGTCATCAAAAAGATTGGGTAGATCCCGTAGCCCCAGAAACTTGACATTTGGAGAAAAGGTAGTGTTTAGGATACAAAGAAAGGAAAAATTATAAAATCCAGAAAATTCGAAAAAAAAAACATTCGAAAATTCAACAAATTCCATCAAAATTGAAACTTGAAAATAATACAATCTTGTAGTCTTGGAAACTTAAGATTTGGTGTGAAGGTAGTGTTTAACATCCAGAAAAAGAAAACATCAAAAACACCAAAAAAATCGAAAGCAAAATTGAAAAAATCGAAGAAATTAAAAAAAACCGAAAATTTGAAGACAATCCGATTTTGTTGCGCTAGAAAATTCAAATTAGGAATAAAGGTAGTATTTAGGATACAGAAAAAGGAAAATTAAAAAAATCCAGAAAATTCGAAAAAAAAATAAAAAAATTCGAAAAAAATTGAAAAAATGAAAATAATTTGATACGATAACGCTCGTATTTATAAATTAATTTGGATGAAACTAATTGTGTGTATTAAGCTCACCAATGCCTCGACCGAGTTCGTTGGCCAGCTTGGTCCGCCATCTTGAAACAAGATGGCGGCCACGGAAAATTTTAAAACTAAAATAAATATACAAAAAAGTTAAAAATTCAAGTTTATTTTTTAATTAGGTGTTAGGACTTGATACAAAGATTCCAGAGCATTTTTTGTTTTACCTCTATCTTAAAAATTGGCTGAGATAGAGCAGTTTGAAATTCTAGGGTGGCTGACATTTTGAAACAAAACAGCACATTACAAAAAACCAACGATAAATTTATGGTCAATAATGGTCAAGCAGGTGCAATCCCGAATGAATACTCCGTGTTATTATAACTGTAACTTTGACTTCGAAATTTTGATACGTTGCATTTTCTATTTGTTGATATTTTTGAACTATGATTTACGCTAAGTGAAATGTTGTTGTTGAAGAGGGATTTTCCATGTAAATCCGAAACGTCCAATTTTAATATGTTTTTAATGTTTTATGAAAGTGTATTGTAATGTCAGTAATTTTAATGATTTTAATATAAATTTATAAGTTTTAGTGAACGCGATTTCTCGCAAATTATTTTCTTTCATTGTTGTAATCATTTTCCCAATCATACGCATAAAACTATATATTCATATCCATTAGCGCCAAATTCTCGCCAAACTTGGCGACAATTGGCGAAATCTCGCCAAATTTGGCGACAAAATAAGTCTTCATAAATGAAGCCAACTTGGCTATAGCTCAATAATTTGGCGAATTTCTTATTCAAATTCAGTGTAAACGAATCTTTTGTAAACGGTTTCTTTGCATTTTAACTTGCTGTTTTCGAGTAACATTAGCTAAAATTTTAAAATGAAGATATAGGAAAGCTACCTTTTCCTGCCGGTACAGGCCGGAGGACTTTTTTATGAGTTGTCGGATGCAATCTATGTTTTGCATTAAATAAAGTAAAACATTGAAAAACAAATCCCACAGGATGGGGATAGTTTGTTTTAGATAGATTTTAAGATAATTGTCCTATTAGCTAGTACACCTTCCGTTATTGTTTTGTGTTATTTTCCTCGGATTATGCTTTTCTTTTCTTTTGTTTACGAATTTTGTAATAGAAAAGTTCCGCTATAGACTGGCTACGTTATAGACCTTTTTTTTTATAGACAGGTTCATTTTCTTTCACAGGCTTTACTCTATTTAATTTATATATGAAATATTTGTTGTTAAAAGATGTTGGTCGCACAAAAATTTTCACATCTCTCTCTCCCTCCTGACATTACTGGTTGGTCTTTACCTGGAAGCAACTGAGAGTACTCTTGACTCACCCCCCCCCCACCATAACTTACTGCTTGCTTAGGAACTTAAAACTTCTTTTTATCTAGAGGACTTTGCAAACGGAACTAAAGCTCCAAATTTTTGGTACCTCCAAATAATATAGACAAGTCTTGGCGAAATCAGTGGATGATGTCCAGTAAGAGTCCAAAGTCAAGAAAAGGAGGATTGCTTACAAAAAGAAGTGAAATCCCACCAAAAACATCACATGTAAAAAATGCAGCCAAGTCTCGTGACCCTTTTACCGTAAAAAGTTCTGAGATCGTGTAAAGCCAAATTTAACTCTCTTATTAAATCTGAAATTTTCATTCACAAATCCCTCCTAGTCTCTAGATCTTTAGTTAAAGATTATTTTGTGACTTGGCAATTACGCAGCCCAAGGAAGTTATTATACTTCAATATGGGTGTTATGGGATGGGATGGGATTATTTTATTAAACTTATTATGAATACGAGGAAAAGAGGCATAAAGGAAAGATGTCTTGTGTGGATGTCTTTCTAAAAGGGATTGTTAGGCACGTATTCACGTTACATCAGAAGAAAACCACCCAAAACTCCGGACATCCAACTCAACATTAGAAGAGGTCTCGCACGAGGGTTTACAATATTATATAAGATGAAGTCCACGTCACAAATACACATACGTTCAATGCTCATAAAACTGCTATTTTATACAATATTTTATTAATAAACTCGATTATTAAAATGTAAGAACCAGCCGTCCCATTCTCTTGCTGCGTAATTGCCAAGTCACAAAATAATCTTTAACTAAAGATCTAGAGACTAGGAGGGATTTGTGAATGAAAATTTCAGATTTAATATGAGAGTTAAATTTGGCTTTACACGATCTCAGAACTTTTTACGGTAAAAGGGTCACGAGACTTGGCTGCATTTTTTACATGTGATGTTTTTGGTGGGATGTAATTTTACAAAAAACATAAACAAAATTATAAGTATTGATCATCCAAATATGAAAGAGGTGAAGAAAAAAAACAGAAGTGATTAAAGCTTTATAGATGCAAAAAATGTTGAAAAAATGCCGTTAATATTAAAAAAAGTGTAAGTTTCATTATTTAACTTTATAGTACTAAACCGGTGATACGGGCGCGGCAGTAAGCGGACCTGTGAGTTAGTGCTCCGATGCGATCTACAGTGTGGTCATAATTGAAATGCACGTGTTGGAAGGGCTCTACAAGCTAAACTGTTTGGTATATTTTTAAATGACTTTGTATTTATATTGTTTAGAGTATGCGTTAAATGAGTTACACAATAAAAATGGTTAGTTCGAAATTTTAACGATAGGTGGCGCTTAAATGTTAGTGATGTTTTATTAGCAAATAATTAGCAAAAATAGTTTATTTTAAAATAATATATTTTGAGCGACGGTATTCTTTCTTAGCAGCAGTATAAGTAAGCAGTTTGATAAAAAAATTTTACTAAAAGAGCGCGTTTTTTTTTTTTTTTTTTTTTTTTTTTTTTTTTTTTTTTTGTATAAAATTTTAAGGTTACATAAGATTTTTCATAGCTAAAAAATTAAGCAATAATCATGTGAAATTTATAATAGAAAGGTTTTTTAATTTATCTAGTAGGAATTTCTCTATTGTTCCTTTCTTTTTCTTTTATTTATTTTAATGATATAAAACGCCCTCTATTGGATTAATTTCTTTTCTTTTTTTGTTCTTTTTCTTGCAGAACTTGTCTTTGCAATTTAAATAATTTAAGTATGGTCACTCGGTATTATGTGACTCAGTGGTAACGAAGAATGATCCTATGCGGATAGTAAGCGGAAAGTAAGGGTATTATTGTCGCCGATAACTTGCCGATAGTAAGGGTTTAAAAATGTTTGCGACCTTTTCAAGAAAAGACTATTAAAATTCCTAAATCAAGAAGTCTAAAAAATGCAGGTAGTTACAGAATGCACTTTAGACAAGCTACAAATTATGAAAAGTTCATAAAGTTTCATAAAGTTCTAATTTCATAAAGTTCAAGTACTTTAAAGGGCCCTTAAATATGACAAGTAAAAATACAGAACTTTTAAAGACCATTTAAGGATCATGGGTATTTTGTAATATTACGAATAATATGTATCACATTATAAACGAATTCATGATGGTGCCACGAACAAGGAAGGATAATACATCAAAACCCACACTAATAGCACCATGACACAAATGCGCATGCATCGTAACCTACATGCAATTTTTATAGTCACCATTGTTATCTATTGATATTAAAGATAAAATATATCTACGTCACTGTGAAGTTGATATTTCCAATTTTGTGACGAACTTCAAATGAATTAAATATCGGTCACTTTGACTTCACAGTGAAGTCACAATCTTACGATGACATGAGTATTATATTGTGGCGAATAAAAGAAGCCACCGTTTTATCACCATTGTAATTGTGACCAATCGTGACGACTTTTGAAGTCACGGTGGCATTGTATAGATTGGATATGCTGTTAGAATATATAACAACAGTTTTAAAAATGTATTTATAATTATTTTTGTTAAATAAATTTAATTGTTTTATTTTTGTTTCCAGGTAAAATGTGATAAAAAAGGTGAGGAATACCACTGCGCCTTAGTGATCGAAGACGTCGAAGAAGAAGATGGCGGAAAGTACAAAGTCACAGCGAAGAACAGTCTGGGCGAAAGCAGCGCGACAATCAACCTCAACTTCGATAGTCAGTGTTTAATTCAATTTTATTTCGCATTATATATATCTGTAACAATAAATTTTCAACGATCTTTTTAAGAAATGAGTTTGCCTATAAATATCTTTAAATATTGCCATGTAAATTAAGTTTGCAGCTCAGTACCCCAGTAACTCTAAGGTCAGGGCAATTATCTTAAAAAACAGAGGCCCTGGCATTCAGTTCTCGGGTGGGGTAAAACTGTTACGTGTCTCAAATATTAAAATTTGTAATTCACAAAACCACCATTTCTATACTTTTGATTCTTCAAGGATTACAAATTCAGAGCATCAAATATGATTTTAGAATACAAATAAAGGTGTTATTGTTCGTTTTATAAAATCCCTTTTACAGTTGTTTACTTTTCTGGTTCAAAATATTTTTCTTTTATTAGAATTTTCTTTTACAAATAATTGTTTAATTAGATAATTGAAAATTTTTTAAATGAATGGATGAAAAATCATGTCAGCGTAATTTTAATTTCATAAAAATTATGTGACGAAATGCACATCTTAAAAAACTGACGTCATAATAGACCCTTCTTGAAAACAAAACATTCTTTGTTAGAGGTGGCTTATACAGGGGTTGCCCCGGGAAGGACATTCCTTCCGGAGCATAAAAATATCTCCCCGGAAGATTTGAGATTTTATGCTTATTAATTGACTGTAAGTGCAATTTCTACCGCCCCCTACCGGTGCTGAAAAAATCTATGCCGGAGAAAAATGTCTGAATTCAACACTTACTGAAATTAATGAGATATGATTAAAATTTAAAACAGTAAGAAATTCTGTTATAGTTTTTATTTCATTCAAATTTAACATTCTAATGGTACTTTTTGATAAGTTTTTATTTTTTAAACATATATTTTTTAAGCATTTTTTTTTTTTTTTACAGAATTGTCTAAACGTAATTCTACTTCTTTAACCCTTAATCTCTTTTAGCGATCTCACAGACAGATATATTTTCAGTTTTCACGGTTTAACTTGTAATTTTCAGTTTCACTATAGATACTAGTGATATTTTGTTTCATATGTGGACTTATTACTATCGCTAGAGACCCCTGAATAGGTGAATTTTAATTATAATAGTATCGTATGCAAAATTTAGTACAGAAACAGTACCCTACGAGTTAATCGAGACGTTTATTCATCCTTCGACCAAGCGGTCTCAGAGACCGCCCAGAGGAATTATGTAACAACTTTTGTTACAGCAGTTAAGTGTAGATTAAAAAATAATTAAGACTACATGCAATATTTGTCTGCCGACAACTGCTTAGCAATAAAATTTTTCAATTTTCACTTTGAAAGTCTAAGAGGGACTACTCAGACTGGGAATCAGATCTGTAGAGCATAGATGTCCCTCCCGGTCCCTTTATTAAGGTCTTAAAAGAAATTCATATTACAGACGGAGCTGAACCCGCCAGAAAACGCGACGTAGTTTTTGTAAAAGTACTCCTATCATACATTTAGTTATAATTTTGTTCCGTTTATTGAAAATGTGTGACTTAAAAAAAGCTTGTTTTATTTTTAAGCTTCCTACCTAGAAAGCTAATTATCTTTTATCCTTCTTTCCAAACAGCCGAAGAAGAAGAGGAAGAAGAAGGCAAGCCCACATTCATGGGTAAGCCTCTCATCAAACAAAGTCCAGACTTCAATAGTATTATTTTCGAATGCCAGCTAACGGCAGATCCGAAGCCCACATTACAATGGTGAGTACGATGCAACATTATCTTCACTGTAAAGAAAAATGGTAATTTTTTGTTATAGCTGCCCTCACATTTGTGATTATACCAAAGTTCGTTAAGTTTAAGTTTGATGTAATCTGCCAAACGAAATGGTGTAATGTAAAAGCTCATGTGGATCATAAAACACCATATAAACCCTGGCCTATCTGTAACCGTTTTCGAGCTATAGTGAATAGAAGAGTATGCGCCAAAAATGCATCAAGTCTGAAAAAAACCAAATTTGTGATGTTTCTGTAATACATACATATAAAATGAGCACACATTTGGAAATAGTAGACAAATTCCTGTAAGGCGACACAATTTCCATCAGAATACCTGGATTTAACAGCGAGCTACAAGCGCTTAAATATTGGCGAAAGGCAAATTCAAATTGTCGCCAAAATCTTTAACCGGCAATATCGTAAACACCTTTCTAGTTACAATCTGTTAAATTTACAAAACACTTGTCCATTCTACCAGCTTTCGAATAAGCCTACAATAAACCAAATAGGTGTTCTACGTCAAGAGAAATTTAGCCTTTTATTTGAAATGCATCACTGAAATCACTCGGGTAGTATATTCAATTTACACAATTGGCATCATTACGTCCAAAAAAATCCATTTCCAAGGACGAAACTAGTCTTTTCAGACGCGAGTCAGCTTAAATGTTTGGCTTGGAATGGCTGTCGATCGCTTGAGTAATGAGTTGATCACTCGAAGATGAATTTCGCCCTTGCATATGGATTTTGTTGAGCGTAATGATTCCAATTGTGTAAATTCAACAGACAATCCCGAGTGATTTCAGTGATGCATTTCAAATAAAAAGCTAAATTTCTCCTGACGTAGAACACCAATTTGGTTTATTGTAAGCTTATTTGAAAGCTTAGCTGGTAAAATGGACAAGTGTTTGATAATTTTTCACAGATTGTAACCAGAAAGGTATTTGCAATATTGCCGGTTAAAGATTTTGCGATAATTTGATTTTGCCCTTCGCCAATGTTTCAGTGCTTGTAGATCGCCGTTAAATTCAGATATCTTAATGGGGATGGTGTCATTTTATAGGAATTTTCGATGCTCTTTCAAAATTTACAAAACACTTTCGTGCATTTACTCGGATGTTTATTTCCATATTTGCAATCAATATTGTCAATCCATTATAAGAGAAACCATAGACATTGTAACACATAAAAATACAATATGCAACATTACAGCGGTACAACATGATTTAACTTACCAAAATCATGGCTCGAGTTACTCTATGGTTACAAATGTGGATATAAATATCCAAGTAAAAAATAAAAAATAACGTGCGTAATTTTAAAAAGTACGTGAAAAATTAAATGATAGCGTTTCAAATAACTTCATAGACCGTGCATTTATAGAATATTTTTGTTTGTTCTGATAATGGCTCAGATTGAGCTGAAACATGTCAAGAGTCTAATAAAACCTATTTTACTGTTTATAATATTTTTATTTTACGTCTTTTAGCAATTAAAATAAGTATATAAGCTGATCACAGTGAAACCTTGAAACATAAAAATTAATTACTATGTTGCGCACCTTGCCGTACTGATGCTCGCTTGTTTATTATGTTAAATCAGAAAACAGGTCTTCCCGTTGTTATGCTGTCTTTTAGTTCCGAAATACATTACAAAATTAAATAAAAAGTAAGAAAATCTTTTTGAAAAATACAGTTTGTTGCAAAAGTTTGCAACACTTCATTGAAACATACACTGTAAAGAAAAAAAAACCGCTGATTGCCAGTACAATTTACGTATTTTTACGGAATTTTTTTATTCAATTTTTTTGCGAAATGGATTGAAGAATATCCTTGAAAGATGACAGTGCTAGAAGCCTGATTAATTTGTAATTTTCGTAAAGAATATGGATTTTTATAAAAACAAACTTACACTCTAAGAAAAATTTCCATATTTCGCATACGGATTTTTTTTAATTTGCAGTGTAATAATAAAAACAAGAACGGAAAATAATGCGTCAAGCATAGATTATATAACACTTTCCAACGCTTCCAAAATAATTTTACAAATCATTACCGTTTAATAAGCTGAAAGATAACATCTAAGAAAATAATTTGGAAAACGCATAACATACATATTTAAAAATGTAATTTTAGGAATTCCCAACATATACAATATTCGTAAAAATATCCGAATACTTTTATTCAGCCCTGTATAGGATCTATAGATTTGTATATATACTACATAGGATGCTAAATTTTAGTTTAGTTACAAAACGTGTAGCACAGTTTAAAAATCTCCTTCTGGAGTTTCTGTCAATAAACGGAAATGTGTTCACGAACTTTTGTGCTGTCCGGTAAATGAAATACAGAATTTATACACACCAAGTAATAGACAAAAAGTGAGTTAAATTTAAAATCGCATTCAGCAACTTAAAACGCACTTCAGGAATTATTGTTAACAGACAGTAGAGAATTCTTTCGTGTGTGCCTGTAAATGAACGATGACTGTTATACACACAATATTCTGTAGTAAGCCTCTTGTCATGCACCTTAGTGATATATATATAAATTTCATTGCGTTTAAAATAATGAAACATTATTTAATTAAACCGTAAACGATTTTTCTCCATAGACGTAATGTAACGAAATACTTGTGACTGTCCCTGTAAAATAACTATAAGTGCTAAGCACACCCTATTCTATATTAAGCTTCTTGTAATGCACCTTCGTGATATATATCAATTACAATGTATTTGAAATTGTGTAACATCATTAAAATAAACCGCAAATGATTTTTCCCCATAGACCGTAATGTAACGGAATTCTTTTGAGTGTCCCTGTAAAAAAACTATAACTGCTACATACTTCAGTTGAAATAGGGAACATGCTATAGATAGCGACAATAACCTATAAAAATTGCAGGGCAATCCGAGCCTATTTACGGGAGTTAGAGCACGGACAGACGGCCAGACAAACCGAACAACACTCAAATATAACTCACAAAAAATATAGCAAATTATAACACCTTGTAATTATATACTCCTTTTAATTGCTAAATGACATAAAATAAAAAGATTATAAACAGTAAAATAAGTTTTATTAGACTGTTGACATATGTTTTAGCTCAATCTGATCCATTATCAAAATAAATAAGAATATTCTATAATTGCACGGTCTATGAAGTTATTTGAAACAGAATCATTTAATTTTTCTCGTACTTTTTAAAATTACGCACGTTATTTTTAATTTTTTACTTAGATGTTCATTTCCATATTTGCAATCTATATTATCAATCCATTATAAGAGAAACCATAGAGATTGCAACACATAGAAATACAATATTATAATTTACGTATCTTTACGGAATTTTTTTCTCCGAATTTTTCGATTCGATCTTTTTGCGAAATTGATTTAATAATAGCTTTGACAGACAACAGTGCTAGAAACCTGCTTAATTTGTAATTTTCGGAAAGGAGTTAGGATTTTTATAAAAATATTTTTACGCTCTAAGAAGAATTTCCATATTTCAGTACAATTTCCGTATTTTTATGGATTTTTCTTTAGTTTGCAATGTAATAATAAAAATAAATACTACAACTTAGAAAAAAAAATATTTTAGCGTTATTTGTCAAGGTTAAAACATTGTGATAAAGTCAATGTAATGTGATAGTGTCATTAAATTTAGCATTATTTGCCCTGTTCACAATGCTTTTTGACTAATTCACTCAAATCACTTTCCACAAAGAAAAAAAACCCCGTAAAAATACGGATACTGTACTAACAATCAACAGAACTTTCTTTTTTTACATTGTTTATTTTTTTTAATCTAATTGTATTTTAAACAGTAATATAAGGCGAATGGTGTATAAATATCTTTCTTCGCAGTTCTTTATAAATTATGTACAAAATAATTTTTTTTTCTATTGTAGGTTCCACAATGGTAAGCCTGTAACCGAAGGCGGTCGCTACAAGTGCACAATCAAGCCATCGCCGTCCGGTTTTACGGCCACCCTCGAAATTGCTCAAGTAGGTAACCCTGATGGAGGCGAATACAAAGTCGTGGCGAAGAACTCCGTGGGAGAGGGGTTCGCCACAATAAACCTCAACTTTGAAGGTACATGTAATTGTAATTTTATTCTAAATTTTATAATGCAAAAGGCTGCGACATTTTTTACTTAACTACTATATACATATACAAGGTTGATCTTCAAATGCCTAATAGATGTTACTTAATCAATCACGAAAACAGGCGTCAGTTTTCGCGACACATTGAAATATTTTAAATATTAAAATGCACAAAATATAAGTAAAAATAAAGAACGAAATAATAATAATAATAATAATAATAAAATACTCTTTTATTACTCCTTTATGTAAATCTATTATAAAAACATACGCATATTTGTATTAAAACGAATTAACAAAAACAAATCAAATTAACTTATCACATTATCATTACGATTAATCCATATTAATCATATTGTACTTGATTGTTAATGCAGAATTTGTATTAATAAGTTAAATAATAAGCACAATGAATTATTTATTTTTAATTGTTTATTTATTAAATTATTTATATAAAGTGTTTATTTTTTGAGAATTTGTTTCTGCTATAAACCATTTGTTTCTTTAACATAAATATTAATATTGTTTTATTTTTTTTCTTTTGCAGCTGAAAAGTAAGTTTTCCATTTATTTATTTATTTATAACTATTTTAAATGCAATGCTAATAATTTAATTATTAAAATGTTTTTTGATTTTATATTTGATACAAATATTTTTACTGATATTATATCTTTAATATTAATATTAATATTATAGATCAATATCTATTTCAACTATTTATATAGTTGTATTTTAAATTAAGTAGATGTAGAGTGGATAAAGATACAATTGTCTTTATTATAGCCTATGTATATAATATCAAAAGATAAAAAAATATTTCAAGAAAATTCCAGTTTTTTATTTCATATTTATAGAAAGTAGAGAATTGAATTCCCTAATTTTAAGTTAAATATTTTAACAGGCTACTTTTAAAAAGGTGAAGAATTTCATACTCTCAATATGAAGAAACTACCAACTATCATACTCTTCTTGTTTTTTCTTTATTAGGTCATGAAATCAAATAATTATGTAATAAATATAATTTATTTATTAGATATTAGTCTCTTTTTCTGATTGTACATTTGTTTTCTAATTATATACTTAAAGTATTTTAGAGTACATTGACTCAATGGAACATTTCTCAGTCTTTAAAGTATTATAACTTTGTCATCAAAAATGTTTTCTCCATTTATGTTTTCTCCAAGAAGCTTGCTATAAAATACCCTAATTCCATATTGTTTAAATCTAGGCATTATTTGTTTTCTAATTATATACTTACTTAGATAATTTTAGATTTTTTTTACTTTTAGAGTATATTGACGCTTTTAAAAGTAAGGAACATTTCTCAGTCCCTAAAATATTAGAAATATCTTTTTTATCATAAATATCTTCTGCAATGCTCTTTTAACCAGAATTTTTTGAGGTAAAGCTCCACGATTTCAAAAGCAGCCTGCTATAAAATTCTCTAATTCTATATTTATAAAATCTATCTATTATTTGTTTTCTAATTATATATATACTCTAGAGTATTTTAGATTATTTCATTTGTTTTTAGACTATGTTGCCGCTTTTAAAAATATGGGTCATTTCTCGGTCTCAATAACATTAAAAATATCTTTGTCATGATAAATGTCTTCTGCAATGATCTTTTAACGAGAAGAGGCACAGCTCCAAGTTAAGCCTGATATAAAATTCTCTAATTCTATATTTATAAAATATAGGAATTATTTATTTTCTAATTATATACATAGAGTATTTTAGATTATTTCTTACATTTTCTTAGATTAGTACATTGACGCTTTTAAAAATAAGAAACATGTCTCATTCTTTAAAGTATGAGAGATATCTTTGTTATCATAAATGTCCTCTTAAATGTTCTTTTAACCAGAATTCCTGAAGCTCCAAGATTGAGCCTAATATAAAATTCTCTAATTCTATACTTATAAAATCTAGGTATTACTATTTGTTTTCTAATTATATACTTAGAGTATTTTAGATTATTTCTTTATTCTTAGAGTATATTCACGCTTTTAAAAATATGAAACAATTCTCAGTATCAATAATATTAGAAATACCTTTGTTATCATTAATGTCCTTTGAAATGCTCCTTTAACCAGAATTCCTGAAGGTTAAGCCTGATATAAAATTCTCTAATTCGATATTTATAAAAGCTAGGGATTATTTGTTTTCTAATAATATACTTAAAATATTTAATTTTTTTTTTTAATTCTTAGAGTATATTGACGCTTTTAAAAATAGGGAACATTTCTCATTCATTAAAGTATGATAAATATCTTTGTTATCATAAATGTCCTCTGCAATGCTCTTTTAACCAGAATTCCTGGAGGTAAAGCTCCAAGATTAAACCTGATAAAATTTTCTCTAATTATACATTTATAAAATCCAAACGATTATTTGTTTTCTAATTATATACTTAGAATATTTTAGATTATTTTATTTATTCTTCGAATATATTGTCGCTTTTAAAAAATATGAAAAAACGCTCAGTCTTAATAATATTAGAAATATCTTTGTTATCATAAATGTCCTCTGCAATCCTCTTTTTCCCAGAATTCTTGGAGGTAAAGCTCCAAGATTAAGCGAGATATAAAATTATTTAATCCCATATTCATAAAATATAGGTATTATGTGTTTTCTAATTATATACTTAGAGTATTTTAGATTATTTCATTTATTCTTCGAATATATTGTCGCTTTTAAAAATATAATAAAATGCTCGGTCTCAATAATATTAGAAATATCTTTGTTATCATAAATGTCCTCTGCAATGTTCTTTTAACCAGAATTCCTGGAGGTAAAGCTCCAAGATTTCCAAAGAAGCCTGCCATCAAGCAGGAAGGAGAATCTTTGTGCCTAGAAGTCTTTTTAGAAGCTCACCCTTTTCCCAAAATTGCGTGGTTTTTAGGTACCAAAGAAGTCAAAGAGGGACCAAGGCATAAGATTGTAAAGAAGGAATTATCTAAAGACACATATTTATTATCTTTAGAAATTATGGTAAGAAAGTTTTGACTAAAATTAAATACATTCTGTTTTTAACACATTCTGTAATTAAAAAATAAATAAACGCGTGTTATACAATTCGATTGTACACTTTTTAATATACATCTGTGTGAAAATATTCCCGAAATTGTTAAATAAAACACAAAAAAGTTAATTTATTTTGGCCCTAAAAGTCGGTCCCATCGAGTCCAATACAACTATGTCACGCTTGACCCAATATCCCATACAATTTTCGTAGACTCATTGAGGTGTGGCTTACAGCTTCGTCAATGAATTTTCGTTTGTGGCTTCAATTGACTCAAAACGCCTTTCTCGAAGTGGTAATTTTAGCTTCGAGAGCGGTAAAAAGTCCCACGGGGCCATGTAAGACACATATCGTGATTGGTTGATGAAATGCGTTGCGTTTTTGGCAAAAAGAGTACACAACGATAGCTTTGTGCGGTGGTGCATTATCGTGTGGCAATTAAAAATCCATACGAAATTGTGGAAATTTTCAAGACGTTCGGCACAGAAAATTTCAAGCAAATTCCTTGTTTAACAAATTTTTTCACTGTCAAAAATCGCAGAACAGTCAAAGTTATGACTGAAAAACAGTTGCTGCCAACAATGTAAGTCATAAATGGCGCTGAAACTCTGCGTTGTAACTGCGTACAGAGAAAAACTTTCAGAGAAAAAAGTTTTATGAGCATCTTTGAGATGATAATTTCCGGGAAATTTTTACACAGAATGATGTCTGTGAATAACTATTGAACGGGTGCTGTGATTTCTATGTTTTTTTTTTAATAACGACTCGTTAACGACTCATTGGTGGTTTTGTATAAATTTCTTCATGATTCAAAAATTTTATGTTTACCTATTTACTTTTTATTTTTGACTTTCTAGTAACATTTATAAAAATTGGCCAATCGACACAAAATTTACTGTTACAGTATACATCTCTAATTTGTGTTTTAAAAATGACTATCGTATCGTGTATAGTTCTTTTACACAGATATATGAAACAAATTATATAGTTCGTGTCTCAAACATGAGCTATGCTGACATTGATTTAAAATTAATAATAATTAGGGTTGGCCACAATAAACACTTCACTGTTAAAAATGTTGTGGTGCGTTGAACCAACTTTTGGTGCTGCAATAGCTGCAACCATAAGATTATGAAATTTCGTTCCAACATTTAGAGCTCCGGTTGAGCCATAGCGTCAATGTTGGAGTGAGATTTGACCATCTAATCTTATGGCTGCAGCCATTGAAGCCCCAAAAGTTGGTTCAACGCACCACGGAATTTTTAACACTGTATGTTGTGACAAACTACTCTCGCGAAAATACACTACTTGGCATGCGATAAGTAAATAAAGAGAAAAATAGGCAACCACTTGAAGTCAATTTTATTCTGTCCTTTTTTTAGGGTTTCGTTCATCTCACGAAACCCTATTACCCCCGCTCCGTTGTCTGTCTGTCACAGAGCTATTCTCAAAAACTATGTAACTTACAGAGTTGAAACTTTGTGTATATAGCTGAATACCAGCTATAAAGAGCTCAAAATATTAAAATTCGAAAAATTCGTATTATTTTAATAAATAGAGATAAAAAACCAAAATTCTAACAGACTTTTCCTATTAAATTTAAACTTTTTTCGTTATAGCAGATGCCAAAAGTTAAAAATTCACGATGAAATTCTTTCTACAATAATTAATTTTCTATCAGACGATTTCCACGAGAAAAATGAAAATGAAATAAAAAGTTTCACCAATTGAAAAAAAGATTAATATGAAATAAAAATGATTGACGTCATAGTGGTAATGAAACGGAAATTTTCAAACATTTCTCAATAATACAAGGAGTATGAGTATGTGTATGTACACAAATCAGATTAATATCACGTCATTAGAGAATTAAAAAGAAAATCTGACGTCCTATTGGAAGTTCGAATTTTTCAGATGTTTGAGAATAATATAAAGCGAGTATCAATATGAGTAATAGAGAATAGTAAATATATGAGGTTGAGAAACATATTGAATCATGATAAAAATCCGATTATGGAAATATTCGCATATTTTAACATTTTGAAGGTGTACAACATGTTTAATTTTGAAATTATTTTTTTATATCGCATTTAGTCCGCGTGACAGATATTATTATGACAGAATATAATAGCCGGCTTCGCCCGCTATCGGGCTGGTTTGGATACTTGAAAAAACGAAAAAATAGACCGGTAAATTTTTACTTTATAAAAAGCAAAAAAACCTGAGTTTTTTTTTTCTGTTGCTAAATGAAATTTATTTGGATTTATTAAAGAAAGTATAAAGTGTTTTGAAAGGAATATTAAACGAAACCCTTTGAGCGATCTTCGATCACACTTACCCACTTGTTTCTAATTACTTGTTTCAAATTTACCTATATTTTACTTACGATTACTTTTCAGGATCCATCTCCAGAAGATGGTGGAACCTACCGTTGTAATGCAGTAAATGAATTAGGAGAAAGCAATGCTAACATTGCTTTGAATCTCCAAGGTAATAAACATTTCTTCAATCAGGCATTTCATAAGAAAAATTGTTTTCTTTCTATTTTCGTACACTTGTTAGTCCTCGTAATTGGAAATGATAATTAGCTACTGAATGTTTTAAACTACCTTAACGCTAGAATTATACGTATCAGAAAAAAACCCCACTTATTATCACTAAAATAAAAAATACATATATACATGATAAAGTGATTACATTACATATAAAATAACGCAAGACTTTCAAACTGACCTTTAAAACGTTTCAAACTGACAAACTACATGTAAAAGTGACCCTAATAAGGATTGCAACACCCTCATATCTAAAAACATTTTGGTTATGAAATTTTAAACGCACATTAAAACAAACGTATTTTAATAGCTAATATTTTGAAAAAAAATTCTAAATGCATAATGTTTTTAATTTTATTTGAAATTCAATGCTTTTTTAATAAATGAATTCACCTTGTATGCCTTGCGCGCAGAATTTCGCAAAATTGAATTGTCATAGCGAGCCAATTTTTTTTATTGAGTAGAGATATTTTATGTGTTTAAAATGACCTATACTTGAAAAAATATAATGGTTAGTTCTTGAGATAAAAAAATTAAATAAACTTCAAAATTTTGATTAAAAAAATAGTCATAATTTCTAAATTTCTTACTTGATGAACATAATAGTAGGACATTTTGGGCATATACCTTCAATCAAAATTTCATGACACTCAACAAGGCCATTTATCAGAAATCATGCGCGCGATGACCTTAAACACCGTTTTGAGAAAATTGTCGTTAAATTTATTTCCCCGTAATAATTTAAAAAGACTCAAACTGTTATGGGCACAACTTTCCTGTTAAAGGGAATTTAGGGTTTCTTCACCACTTCCTCATGAATACTATGCTTATGCGTTGAAACAAAAATGGCGGTTGTCGTACGCGGATCGTTTTTCAGCGTTTGTAAGGTTCCTTGAAGTTAAATACCTGTATTTTTTAAAAGTATTTTACGCTCTATTTTTCTGTGATTAAATAAATCTTAGAATACTTTTACAAATTGCTGGTATTCAAATTCAAGTGACCGTACAAACGCTGAAAAAAAAATGTCCGCTAATGATAGTCGCCATTTTTGTGTCTGCGGGTGTGCCTAGTATTCAGGGGGGGTTGTGGTTTACACTATTGATGATGTAAAGTAATATGAGATGTAATCGTCCAAACTGAGTGAAAAAGTCCGAGCCAGGATTCGAACCCGGGATGCCTTGGCTGAAGCTTCTAATGCTCTACCAACTGAGCAATCTCGGACGAATATGGCTGAACAAATTGATCCAGTTAACCTTAATGATCATAGAATCTGATCTGATATATGAATCAGCACAACAGAATAAATAACAGGTAATGGGGCCTCCAGTAAACGCTGAAAACGTGATTACACTAGATTAATTTTGACACAATTATTCAAATTGGTAAAAAAAAACATATGAGATGTAATCTTCCCAACTGAGCGAAAAAGTCCGGGCCAGGATTCGAACCCAGGATAACTTGGCTGAATCTTCCAATGCTTTACCAACTGAGCAATCACGGACGAATATGGCTGAACTAATTCACCTACTTAACCTTAATGATCACAGTATCTGGTCTGATATCTGCATCAGCACAACAGAATATATCACAGGTTTGATACCAATTTGAATAATTGTGTGTCAAAATTAATCTAATGTAAAGTAATGTGTTAACTGAATTTTTCATTTTATTGGGGAACTTACTTTGTAAAAAAAAAAACGTTGCAATTTATTTATTTTTTGTTTTCAGGTGATGAAGGCCCCACATTCACACAGAAGCCGAAAATCATTCCAAAAGAAAATGGAAAGCTCATTTTGATGGAGTGCCACGTGAAATCGAAATCAGCTCTTAAAGTTACCTGGTTCCAGGGTAACAAGGAAGTACAAGAGAGCACACGCACCAGGAGCTCCGTCGTGGAACTCCGAGGCAATGAGTACAAAGTCGCACTGGAAATTAGAGTATGTCTGGATTATGGATAGCTGAAAATAAATCTAACACTGTCATGGATTGATTACTTTTTAAATGGATGAGAAAAAGATTTTAAAATGGATTATTAAGATGGATTTTAAAAAAATCTTACATTTATTAAAAAACGGAAAAACAAACCTTGTAAAAAGTTTTAAAGCAATAAAAAATTATTATTAATCCTTCGTCAGGCGTACTTCTAAACAGTTACAGTTGCAAAAACTGGAAAAAACCGGTTTGAACCTGAAAATAAACTGGATTTTTGAGGTCTAAAATAAGTTTTTTGGCAATAAAGCGGGTTTTTGGGGATTAAACCTAGGGGGAAAAAACGGGTCTTTTGGGTTTAAACCTGAAATAAACGTATTTTTGTTAACTCTAAACGCACTGCGCATGACAAGTGCCTTTTTTTAAATCGTCATTAGCACTTAATTAATTTAATTCTAACGCTCTTAAAGAGAATAGCGACTTTCATAATAAGTACAAAGAGAGAATATCCGAAACTTGATTAAAAAAACCCCCATTTATTAACCACAAAGTCAGTAAAACCCTAAGCAATTTCCGAAGCAGCCTTCACCAACCTTTGGAAGCACGCCTGGCAAGCGCCTTTGTAAAAATCGTCATTAGCACCTAATTAACTCAATTCTAACGCTCTTAAAGTGATTAGTGACTTTCATTAGAAAGTATGAAGAGATAATATTTGGAATTTGATTAAAAAACCCTCATTTATTAACCTCAAAACAAGTAAAACATTAGGCAATTTCTGAGGCAGCCTTCACTAAGGCTTGGTAGCGCGCATGTCAGGCACACTGTGTCCGGCTGATGGTTAAGAGTTATAGAAGTTTTTTGTGATAATTTAAATTTTGGATGCATCGGACAGAGTAGAAAGTATAAAAAAAAAACCTTTCTTTGTCACATTCTTGTTTAGATCTAACAAGATGTCCAGATGTTCGGGCCACCGCTTTGAATAATACATTGTAACTAGAGTAGAAGACCAAAGATAAAATAAGCCTCGATATAAATAGGTGAAACCTGTCAAAAATAGAAAAAGAAAAATGAATTTACAAATCTTGCAAAAACTGTTACATCTTCTTAAGGAATTTTGCCGCTCCACCTTCTTTTGGTCTTCTTAGGCATTTTGTTTCCCGCTATGGGGGCCATTTTTTGGTTTTTACGTAGTTTGTATATTTTATTTTACGAGCTCACAACTGCGTAAATTAATGATATGCATGTTGTGCATCTTTAGAAAAGGATGGAATTTCTTTTAATTTTTGAAAAATAATTACATCTTTACATGGCATTTTCCCTTTCTCTTGGGATATGCCATACTCCAAGGTTTGCCGCAGAAAACGATCGACCAACTAGAAAACAAGTGGGAACTTTTTAAATTTTATTCTCAAGCCGCCTCGCTGCACAAAGTTTAATGAAACACTGTTTTTTCACAAAGTCATTTGTCTATATTGTTCTTTAAAATTGTAACATAGTTTATGTTACATTTTTGTAGCAGATAAAATTAATTATATATATTTGAAGGTCAGGCCGATTGTTTTCCGATCCACCGAATCATCTCTCACGACCCACCCGTTTGGTAGCGACCCATAGTTTGGAACCACTTTTTACTGTAAATGAATGCATAACTATTACATATTTTGAGATTTTTGAGAAATTAAAATGCTATTTTTTCCCTTTTAGGATCCTTCTTCAAAAGATGGCGGTGTTTACAAATGTAATATTAGGAATGATGAAGGAGAAATTAATGCTAATTTAAATTTAAATATAGAAGGTACAGTATATTTTAATTTTACATATATGTTGCTAACTCAAAAGAGTATATTCGTTTTGTTTTAATATATTTGTATCACAACTTATCACAACTATTAATAATACGAAGCAGTCACTTTTGGATAACTTCTGCGAACGATGTGATTTATTGCAGAATTTGCTTAAAATTTAAAATTATTCCTTAATATAAATAAATCCCCACTTTTGGTTAACATCTGCCACAGATGGGATTTAGTGCAAAATTTAGTTGGAAGTTCAAACTTATTCGTTAATATAAATCGATCCCCAGTTTTGGGTAACATCTGCTAATGATGTGATTTATTGCAAAATTTCAGAAATTCATACTTATTCCTTAATATACATTAATCATCACTTTCAGGTAACTTCTACCAACAATGTGGTTTAAAGAAAAGTTTAGAGAAATTCACAATTACTCTTTATAAATGAAACACAATTTTTTGACTAACTTCTGTCAAAGATGTGATTTAACGCAATATTTGCTTAGAAGTTCAAAGTTATTCCTTAATATAAAACAATCACCTCTTTGGGTTTACTTCTACCAACAATGTGATATAGAGCAAAATTTGTTTAGAAATTCACAATTATTCCTTAATATACATCAATCACCTCTTTTAAGTAACTTCTACCAACAATGTGATTTAGTGCAAAAATTGCTTAGAAATTCACAATTACTCTTAATAAATCAAACACATCTTTTGTCTAACTTCTGCCAATGATGTGATTTCGTGAAAACTTGCATATATATTCAACATTATTCTTTAATGTAAAACTGCTAGGTAACTTCTGCCAAAAATGTAATTTAGTTTCAAATTTGCTTAGAAATTTAGACTTATTATTTATAAGCCACTCACCATTTTTGGGTAACGCCTGCCAAAGATTTGATTTAGTGCAGCATTTGCTGAGAAATTCAAAATTATTCCTTAATATATAGATTACTCTCCACTTTCAGGTAAATTCTACCAACGATGTGGTTTAATGCGAAACTGTCTTAGAAATTCACAATCATTCCTTAATAAAACTCAATAACCACTTTTGGGTAACTTTTATTTAGTGCAACCATGTGATTTAGTGCAAAAATTTTACATAATTTGTGATGCCTCATCAAATATTGTTCAAAATATCAAAGAGCCCAATAGAAAAATTCGGCGTCCCACCCTCTTCCTTATCAAAGTTTACATCAGAACATGTTCTATATAATATCAGTTCGTTATAGAAATATATATACTTTCATTTATGTACGTTTTACGCCTGACCTTGAAGTGACCTTGAGATACACAGGTCCATCGCTAAGACTTTTTATTGAGGGGGTAGAGGACCTTAAATTGCCAAGTCAAATTTCAGTATTTGCCAACTCATTGAGAAGCAAAAACAAATAGTTCTCGTCAATTCAACAAGTTTACCAACTAGTTTTAAATTTTGCCAAGTTACCACAATTAAAAAATGTAATATAGTTCTTATTTTTAAAAAGTTTAATAATATTCCCAATTAGATTTGTAACTTTTGCCAAGTCTATCAGAAATAGAAATTATATTATAATTTTTATTAAAGTTTTAAGCAAATTTGCCAACTTAAAGTTTGTAATTTTGCCAAGTGTAACAGCATTCACGAACGTTTGGGGGGAAAGCCCCCCCCGTCCATCCATTTAGCGAGAGCCCTAGAGATACCAATCAAAATATAAATAATAACATCGAATTTGATATCGAACTGATGTTATTGCCTATCTTGCCGCAGAGGTTTCTATCGGAAGAGAAACAGTTCAACATGTCACATACCTTTATTCAAAATGCCTAAAAAAATAAGTTTTGCAGCAGAGTTCATATTTAAAGTACTATACTTTACAGGAAAAATCGAAACAGAACCACCGATTGACGACGAACCCGACGACGAAAGCGAAGGTACGTATATGAAATTGTTTTACTGCTTAGTGAAACAGCAGCAGCTTTTGTTGAACTTATTGCTCTTCTAGAAAGCCTAACCTTTTTGCTGCATAGTAAGCTACTGAAAACTTTAGCACACATTGCAGTATTTTGTGAAAAGCCAGCTTTTATTATGATTTGATAATTTTTGAAATATTTTTGATATTTTTGAAATAATTTTTGATATTTTTTAATATTTATTGATAATTTTAACTTCTACTAAATATACCCTACTCCAAAATGCTATAGCAATTAAATGTGTTTAGTTTATTTGAATTATTTATTTATAGCAATTACTTGTAGATTTATCCTGTAATATCAGATTAATCCGTTTCAGATTATTAATTCTTTCTGGATGAGCGTCGCATATACGTGACGTGACGCTTAAGATGCGTACAATTCTTAATTTTTTCCTACCAGTAATTTTGAATAGTAATTTTACCTTATTTAATCACAGAATTTCAGTGATTAAATTAGGCAAAAATTTCTGTTCGGAAATTTTGATGTTAAAAGAGTAAAAATTGTGTACAGACGCTCGTCATAAAGAAGTTAATTATCTGATTTATGTACTGGGGTCTTAAAAGAGACTCCCTAAATTTAAAATTAAATAATTCATTAGCTATAATAAATATAGAGGTAAAATAAATGTCATATTTATACGGTAACTTGAAAATTCTATACACGGTAATTTAAAAAAAAATAGAATTTTAACCAATAGATGGCGTTGCGTTGTATCAATGTCTAATAGTGCTAAAGCTGATGGAACGCGAGCTCAAAGTTCAGTTTCTCTCTTATTTAACTATTTAAACATGCAGACAAATTATTATGTTTTGAAATTTAGAAGACATTATTATAAGTTATAGAAGTGCAGCGCTATTATGAAAATGATAGATACTTTCTTGCTAAAAGAAAAAAAAAACATGATTGGGAAGCTTTTACGATAAATCTCACTCCATTTTTGTCCGATGACTAAAAACTTGGTATTACTTATATTCACCCAGAATTGTAGAACAAAAAAAGTTAACATTTAAACATAATAATTAAATTCCTCACAGGTAGATTTTTCACTTAGAGGTGCACACAGCAATTTCATTCTTGGTTACGTTCGCAGATTGATTGTGCTAGAAAAATTGGACAGTGCGCTTAATGACGGCCGACTTCAGTACCGGCCGAGATAACTCTTGTTTGTCTCTCCAGCCTTAGGACGGAGTTCATGATGTCAGATCACGTGACCTAGAGAGCTCTTGTTTGTTTATCTCCTTCCTAGCACGGTTTTCTGGACGAATTGGGTCGACGAAGATCACGTGATCTGACGTCATGAACTCCGTCCTAAGCCACCGCCCTAACAAAGAAAAGCCTCCTGGCCGGTACTGAAGCCGTCTGTGGCTTAATCAGGATAAACATTTTTTCTATTTTCTACTAACTCGTAACAATTGAAGTCGAACGTAAACGTGGGAACGGCATTTAACGGAAGATAGAAATAAAAGAAATAAAATATTAAAAAATGTTATTTTATATTAAAAAGGTATTCAATTACTAATGTCTGTATATTTAATATTTATTCCTCATATTATCAATTTTTACACTCAGACATTATTTAAAAAATATTGTAAAAGTTTCACAAAAAACAGTTCACCTTCACTAAAAAATATTCCAATAACCCCCAATCCTTTCCTCTTCAGATCAATAATAAACGAAATAGATAAATATGAAAAAATACAGACAGCAGGAATATATAAACTCAATTGCTTAAATAACAGAAACGAAAAGGTTATCTACATAGATATGACTAAAAGAGAAATTGAAGAAAGAAAGAAGGAGCACATCAGGGATTTTAAATATCAATAAACAGACAACAGCACTTGCAAGATCAAATATAAAAATCCCCATAATACTTGAAACTCTAGGAATACAAAAAAATAGCGAACTATGAAAACCTGCATAATGCCTTAATATGGGAAACTATAGAGATTAATGCATCAAAAGTAGAAGTTTGTAATGATATGGTACATGCAATGTTGGACTGCTTCTGGAAAAAGATGTTAGAAGAAGAGGGAAGAAAGAGAAAAAGGAGTGAAAGTAAAGGGAATTATTCAATCCCCAGTCAGATAAATAGCGAGGGGAGGGATGGCTGAGCATTACAACTGATGATGCTCCGGCTGGAGTAAAAACATTTTTCTGCAATTATGACAGTTTTATGTGAAACTTTTTAACATTTTTTAGTGCTGGTGAGCTGTTTTTTGTGAAACTTTTACCATATTTTTTATATACTGTCTGAGTGTAAAAATTGGCAATATGAGGAATAAATGTTATTTTTTATTAGAATTTAATTAAAGGAAAATTTTAGGTAATTTTAAACAAATATTGTTACGCAACTCTTGACAATTGAACTCACTATTAGAAAGTTAAAATAAATACGTTGCAATATTTTTAGAATTAAAAGCACAATTTTATCCAAACCGAATAAAGCCTGAAGTGGCTACAGTAAACATTTAAAATATTCTTATTCCTTAAGCTGTTTCTAATCTAATAACTGAATGTCTATAACTTTCTGAAAATATTAAAAATCCAACAAGTCACAACTGTAACTTCACATAAAATAAAATCCCATGGGCTCCAGATATGCTTTTTATTTCTACACGAAAAAGCAATATCTTACCAAATAAGCATCTCAAACCGCAAACTAGATTTCAATCATAAGGAAGTAGAAATTACTGCCTCTGCTACTTTAAAATTAACTCAAAACCCACGAGGCGCTTATTAAGCACTGAAACTCACCAGCTATTAAGATTAAATAGTATTTAGTCGAGCACGGTTAAAATTACCTATGCATAGCTGCTAAACCTTTCGATTTTTGCGTACCATTATTTCTGAATACAAATATTAGCTTTACTTAATGACAGTAATTTGCGATTAAATAAGACAAAAATTGTTATTAAGAAATAATGGTACGAAAAATCTTAAGGTTTTGGCGGCTGTGCATATGCATATGTTGATATTTTCTTTACAGATTTTTTCTCGCCGACACATTTATTCGATACCTGAAAGTTAGAAAATCGATAGGACTGAATACATTCCAAGCACTTTAGGTTTATTTTGGAAGCAAAGCTTGATTAATTTATACAAAATATGTGTATTATACGAACGTTTACAATAAAACGAGATCTAATTATTTCTGAGTTCTAAATAAAATGAGATTATTTAACAATAATTTCATCATATGTATCTAACATTTTAAAAATTTCTTTTTCGGTAAAAACAGCTTTGAAAAATTTCCTGTTTAACTTATTTTTAAATATTTTTCACTCGTCATGCTTGACGACTTTTCATTTAGTTCTTATATCATTTGCTATCATGCAAAATTATTTTGTTTGTAGGCGAAAGAAAATCGGAAGGTTTGGCAGCTATGCATACGTTGATATTTTCTTTACAGCATTTTTCTTGCCGACATATTAATTTTTGTTTTTATCAGTACCAGAATTTAGAAAATCGATAGAATAGACTACATTTCACGTACTTTAGGTTTGTTTTGTAAGGAAAACTCGACTCATTCATACAAAATGTTTGCATTATATGAACATTTACAATAAAATGAGTTCTAATGATTTCTGGGTTTTAAATAAAATGTGATTATTTAACAATATTTTAATCATATGCATGCATAGCTGCCAAACCTTCCGATTTTCTTTCGCATACAAACAAAATAATATTGCATGATAATTTGTAATAATTTGTTTTGGAAACAAAACTTGACTCATTCATACAAAAGGTTTGCATTATACGAAAGATTACAACTAAATAAGCCATAATTATTTAACAATATTTTCATCATATGTATCTGACATTTTTTTATTTCTTTTTCAGTAAAAACAGCATGGAAAAATTTGCCCTTTAACTTATTTAAAAAAAATTTTACTCGTCATACTTGACGACCTTTCACTTAATTCTTATATCATTTGTTATTATTTCGTTTGTAGGGGAAAGAATCGAAGGCGACGCCCCAACATTTGTCGAAAAACCGAAAATTATATCGGAGGACGACGGCAAAAGGATCATCATGGAGTGCAAAGTGAAAGCGAACCCAAAACCGACAATCACCTGGTACTTGGATGGTGTTGCCACAAAAGAGACGAACAGGATCGTTCAGACTGTTAAACAAGAAAAGGATGTATACACAATCAAACTTGAACTCAAAGTAATTGAAATTTTTGACTATTTCTTATAAAACTAAAATCACGTTTTTTTTTTTTTGGTCAAATAACAGCTTATTGTCTGTTGTTATTTGACAGTGAATCCACATTAAACCAGAATGATTGGGGTTCTAAGCACGGCCAACTTCAGTGCTGGTCTAAAAAGCTCTTGTTTTTAAGGCGGTGACTTAGGAGGGAGTTCATAACGCCAGATCACATGATCTCCACCGAGAAAGACGCACTAGGGTAAGGCTCTTACAATCTGGGCTGACTCAAGTCGAAATTTCATTGCCCGTAGGAGAAGAAAATTGGCAATGACACTTCTAGCCGCTTGTGCAACAATCGCTGATTGGTCTAAGTGGGCAAAAAATGCTTGATGATTCAGCCTGTATTATAGTAGCCCTACTCTAGAGAGGGGAGAAATAAACAAGAGCTTTCTCTGCCGATTGGGGCAGCGTTAGATCACGTGAAGTGACGTCATGCACTTCGTCCTAAGGCGGTAGAAATAAACGTGTATTCTTGGCCGGCACTGAAGTTGGCTGTGCCCTAAGTTGCCCGTAAATGAAAGACGTCACGTGATCTAACGTCATGAACTCCGTCCTAAGGCGGGAGAAATAAACAACTGTATTCTCGACCGACACTGAAGTTCCCTTGTTCTAAGTCGCCCGTAAATGAAAGCCTTTAAATAGAGCCAAGAATAGTCGGAAGTAGCGCGCTATAAGTAACGAAACTACAGTAGTCGCTACTTTTTCTAGCAGTTTGTAGTGTAACGTGATACATTTTGAAACAAGAGTTTTCTCGGCCAATTGGGTCGGTGTTAGATCACATGATCTGATGTCATGACCTCCGTTCTAAAGCGGGAGAAACAAGAAAGAGTTTACTCGTTCTCGGTGAATTGGTCGGCATTAGATCACGTGATCTAATGTCATGAACTCCGTCCTAAAGCAGGAGAAATAAACAAGTGTATTTTCTACCGCTACTAAAGTTGGTAATGCTCTGCCTCGTCCATAAATGAAAGCCTTTCAACAGAGCACAGAATGGTTGGAAGTAGCGCACTATATGTAGCGAAACTACAGTAGTCTCTACTTTTTTTAACAGTTTGTACTGTAACGTGCTACATTTTGAAACAAGAGCTTTCTCGGTCGTCACGTGATCATGAACTCCGTCCTAAGGCGGGAAAAATAAAAAGGCGTATTCTCGGCCGGTATTGAAGTTAGCCATGCTCTAAGTTGTCCGTAAATGAAAGCCTTTAAATACAGCCAATAATGATCGGAAGTAACGCGCTATAAGTAGCGAAACTAATGTAGTCGCTACTTTTCTAGCAGTTTTTAGTGTAACGTGCTAGATTTTGAAACATGAGCTTTCTCGGCCATGTTCTAAGTCATCCGTACACAATTGAACTTGAACTAAGAGTAATTTGAATTTATCACTATTTTATAAAAAATGAAAACACAGCCGTTATTTGTCTAACAACAGGTAACTATTGTTATTTTATTTCTTGGTTTTTATGCAGATGTTTCAATCTCATCGTTTTTCTTTCTCTTAATTATTAATTAGAAGCAGAAAATTAAATAGATATATACATAATTCATTAATAACCTTTTGATAAATTTAATAAAATTTCAATATTAAGTGTTATTTGATTATAACCATTTTTTGATTATTGATTTGAGTTGCAACTTTACTAATATGCAACTTTGTTTGTGTTATTAAAAAACTTTTGGGGGTGTACTTTACGAATATGTAATAATATAGTTTTCGAAATGATTTTAGATTGAAAAAATATGAAGTAAGGAAATCCGACAATAATATTTGGAACTCTATATTTCTTATGAAATTAAAATCACAGCGATATTGTGTTATACAAGAGCTTTATCTTTGCTGTTATTTTATTATTTAAATTTTACTCGACTTTGTGGAATTTCTTTACTTTTACCAAAGTATTTTATATATTTTTCTTTTTCCAGCATCCTGAAAACTCTTTTTGGTTTCGATTTCTGTATTTTCATGTTTCCATTAGTATATATATATATATATATATATCCTTATTTGTCATTTGATCTAAACTGCACTTCTGTTTTACTGTTTTTGTAGAATCCCGAGTTGACAGACGCAGGCTTATACAAATGTAATGTAAAAAATATTGCTGGAGAAAGCAATGCTAATTTGACTCTTAATATTGAATGTAAGTGAAATTATTTTATCTTAAAATTAATCTTGTATTATCATGTAATTGATAAAATTTAAGGATTTTTTTCTGTTAGTATTGAATAATGCATGTTTTCGAACTAGAACCGGACCACAAGCCGAAACTGAGGCATAATCGTTTTTTTTCAGCTGCTGAACTGATCCAGAAGTACTTTTCTGATCTGGAATTAAATCGTAAAGTCTTTTAAAAGTTTATTTTTGAAAGTTACATTTATAAAAATTCAATTATTTAAAATATAAATAGCAACCCACTGGCGTAATGTACTCTTAGTTTTTTTAAACTTTTTGGGATAAAGCATGTCAGAAGTTAACTTATGTGCGCGCAGTAGCAACTTTTGTGTCCACGGTGAACAGTGGAGTATTTGAGGCAAAATCCTGGCCAAAATTATTTTTCACGTATTTTAAAGTTGAAATCATTGCTGTTGACTTACTATTAGTAAATACACTTAATTAACGTTATACATACATAAATGTATGCATTTATGTAAAAAATAAATATATAATACAGCGTTTACTTTATTGTTTACTGTTTAAAAGAGGAAAGTAATTGTTGATAGGTTTGTTTTATTTACAAATAATGTTTAATTAAATATGGTTAATTTTACTACACATAATTGTTTAATTGTTTATATGAAGAATATGATATGATGTTGATATGATTCATATAATATACATATATTACTTGCATTTAGTATTCAGCAAAGTTGAGTTTGTATAGTATAGAGATGCTGGTTTTTGAGTTTTTTTTAATAAATTTGCAGTCCTCCCAAAAATACTGATATCTAAAAATGGCAACAATATGCAGAATTTTTTTTAAACGAAATTTGCCTTCAGAACTATAACCGATAGGATTATAATTAAAAAACGGTCCGACAAACCCAGACACAGCTTTAAAAAGCTTTGACTATATTATATAATACATTTCAATAAGTATATTTCAATGAATTAGATCTAAAAATACTTAAAAATAACCCATTTTCAATTTTAATTATTTTTTATTGTATGAAAAGTAAGATTATTTAAATGCACATGTTGAAGTATACATTTAAACACAACGAAAAAGAACGTCTTCTCACAAAGAAACTTTCCTTTCAACTGAGGCTAGGAGCTGCCGCATCCGACTCATACTTCTGCAATAGACATAGATCGACACACAAATTAGTCCGCTATTATAAATATGCTTTCTACAATTGTTGTGCAAATTTTTATTTCTGCCTATTTTGCATCAAATACTCCACTGTGCGGCGCACCGGGCGAGATTCCTTTCAACGCCCCTACGAATGATAGTTTGCAAAGAAATAATTAATTATTAACCGCATATTTTGCGTATTTTAAGCTCTTTAGTTCTCAGCGCTCGGGCGATCTCCCGATCTTGCCCAAATCTAAAGCTGGTCCCCTGTACACTAAAACAAATTATACTGCCAAAAATGAAAATATTTACAAACTATGCTATAAGAAGGTATAGTCTGTTATTTTAACAACATGCGCCCAAAGTACCAACCCGCTGAATGGACTCTATACCAATAAAGTTTTTATCCTTCTAACTGGAAGACTAGAGGCAGTTTTATGACAGGATGTAAGATTGTCTTGACGAATAAGAAATGGTTAATTGAATATGTATGTTTAATCTGTCAAAAATTTTCTGGTAGGTTGAACCAAATTTTGGTGCTGTAATAGCTGTAATGAGAAGTTGGTGAAAGATCCTTCCAATATTTGGAACTATGGGTCAACAAGAGCTCAAGGTATTGGAATGAAATTTCACCATCTTATGATTGCGACAGCAGCACCAAAATTTGGTTCAAAGCACTACAAAATTAACAGTGCATCTTTCGATATTAAAACAAGGATTCTGTAAAATTATGGAATGCCTAGGACAAAAAATTAAATAAAGTAAAAAAATATAATAAAATGAAAAAAGAATTTAATGATTCATCCTGCTGATATTTTGTATCAGCTTAAGCAATGACGATTTAATGACATTCTTTTTAGGTGCGTTCGTAATTATATAAATACGTAGCACCTATAGTCGTCGTTTGGTCCGTCCGTCTGTCCGTCCGTCTGTCTGTCTGTCTGTCCGCATATAACAACGCAAAAACTACCCAACCAAATGGTTTGCAATTTAAAATATATTATCTTTGCAGAATTTTGTCGAGACATTTCAAATTTTATTAAAATCGAATCAAAACTTTAGGAGATATTAATAAAATATTTATTAAGAAATTTGATTTTTTTTAAATCGGTGCTTTTTTGTTATAGCAGCTTCCAAGGTTGAATCGTCAAGCGACCGAGATACTTATTTTATGACAGAAATTAATCTGCAGACGATATAATTCATTTCACAGAATTAAAAATCATCAAGATCTGAATATTTATATAACTAGCTGATACATATATATCTGAATATTTATATAACTAGTTAAGATATTTGTATGAACAGTGTCATAAAATATATACTTAACTAGCTGTTTAACCCGTTCTACGCACGGGATATCATGAATTTAATTCTAAAACGTGCGTACGAACGCACCTCGTTTGTAACGTTTGACGTACAATTTCCAACTTGTTTATTTATTTATTTATTTATTTTGTAACTTAATATTAACCCTCTGAGGGTCTGAGGGCTTTCCTGCAATTTCATAAAAACATTTGTAAAACTTAAAATAATTTAAATTTTCCTTCCACATTTGTTTCTAAAATACACTTCATATATCTTTATTTTACATATATCTTAAAATACAATTTTGTTAAAAACATTTTTGTCTAGAGCAGATTAAAGTTGTTTTTGGGAAACGGAAAAATATGGGCAAAACGCTTTGAGGGAATTAGAAAATTGTAAACTTCATTCGGAAATCAATAAGAAATATTTCCCATAAAAATTGACCTTTGGCTATTAATATAAAAATATTTCTTGGGATTGTTATTTCGCATAAAAATGTGTTTAATTATTTTATTTATCTTTGCAGTGGCTCCCGTGATCCGAGAAAAACCAAAAGTGGTTCGACGCACCAAAGAGGAAAAAATTGTCATTGAATGCCACGTCAAATCCAATGCTCAACCAGAATGCGTTTGGTATAAAGAAAACAGCATGGTTAGAATAGATACCAAGCATAAACTGCAAATTAGCAAAGTAGAAAAAGGAGAGTATGCCGTGCGTTTAGAAATTGAGAAACCTTCTGCTACCGATAAAGGTCTCTACAAACTACAAGCCAAAAATGAGAAAGGTGTCATTGCATCAGAGCCCATTCCAGTTACTTTAGAAGGTGAGTGTTTGCGCCATAATATGATACTGAAGATGACGTTTTCTTCCATACCTTTTCCATTAGAGATCGACCGAAAAAGGTTTTTAAGACCGAAACCGAAACCGAATTTCTGTGATCTTACCACTTTCGGCCGAAAACGAAACCGAAACCGAAAGTGTCAAAAACATTATAAAACTGATTAATACATATCATGATACATATCATATACATAACATGATTAATGCATATAATTATTAATTAATTAATTAATTAATAACAAATAATTAATAATTACTTGGTAATAACTAATTACGTTACTAATTAATTTATTAATTATACGTCTATTGAACCATATTTCTAACAAACATATATATGTGTGTGTACAAGTTTCAAACAAAAATGAAACGAGATTTTGAAATACAGATAGTGTCGGTCGAGTTTCGGTCAGGCCGAAATTTTGGCAGCAGTTTCGCCGAAAAAGAATATTTGGCGAAACTCCGATTTTGCGCCGAAACCGAAACTGAAACCGGAAGTTCGGTCGATCTGTATTTTCCATATTAAAATATATGAGGTTTTCTTCAATACTGTTACATATTTAAAATACATATGGTTTGCTTTCATACCATTTCATATTAAAAATATATCATATTTGTATCTATACCGAACCAAAAATATATGATGTTTGTTTCAATACCCTTCTATATTAAAAATATGTGAGGTTTACCTTCCATACAATTTCCAGTCTAAAAATATATAAGGTTTCCTTCTAAACCGTTCCATATTTAAAATAGATAACGTTTGCGTCCATACTGTTCCATATTAAAAATATACTAGATTTGTTTCCATACTTTTCCGAACCAAAAATATGGGATGCCTTCTTCCATGCCCTATCATACTAAAAATATGCGAGATTTGTTTCCATACGCTTTCGATCCAAAAATATGTGATGTTTGTTTCCACATCCTTCCATACTAAAGATATATGAGATTTGTGTCCATACACTTCCGAGCCAAAAATATATGATGTTTGTTTCAATACCCTTCCATACTAAAAACATATAAGGTTTATTTTCTATACCATTTCCAATCTAAAAATATATAAGGCTTGCTTCTATACCGTTCCATATTTAAAATAGATGACGTTTGTTTTCATACTGTTCCATATTGAAAATATACTAGATTTGTTTCCATACTTTTCCGAACCAAAAATATGGGATGCCTTCTTCCATGCCCTATCATACTAAAAATATGCGAGATTTGTTTCCATACGCTTCCGAACCAAAAATATGGGATGTTTGTTTCCACATCCTTCCATACTAAAGATATATGAGATTTGTGTCCATACACTTCCGAGCCAAAAATATATGATGTTTGTTTCAATACCCTTCCATACTAAAAACATATAAGGTTTATTTTCTATACCATTTCCAATCTAAAAATATATAAGGCTTGCTTCTATACCGTTCCATATTTAAAATAGATGACGTTTGTTTTCATACTGTTCCATATTGAAAATATACTAGATTTGTTTCCATACTTTTCCGAACCAAAAATATGGGATGCCTTCTTCCATGCCCTACCATACTAAAAATATGCGAGATTTGTTTCCATAAGCTTCCGAACCAAAAATATGGGATGTTTGTTTCCACATCCTTCCATACTAAAGATATATGAGATTTGTGTCCATACTCTTCCGAACCAATAATATATGATTTTGCTTCCATACCCTTCCATACTAAACATATATGAGGTTTGTTTCCTAAACCTTTTCATACTAAAAGTTTTTCTTCTATACGTTTCCATATTTAAAATGAAGAATAAGGATAAAAATGAAGAATAAGGAGAGAAGGAAGAATAAGGAAGAATAAAATGAAGAATAAGGAGTAACTCTAACCACAGTTTCGGTAAATTAAAAGATGCCGCATCGGCATCTTTTAATTTACCGAAACTTTGGCTCGAGTTACTCCATGGTCACAGATATGAAAATAAATAACATGCAATATGTAACGATGCGGCATCTTTTAATTTACCGAAACTGTGGCTCGAGTTACTCCATGGTCACAGATACGAAAATAAACAACCAAATAAAAAATAAAAGATAACTTGTGTAATTAAAAAAAAGTACATGGAAATAATAACTTCAAAGCCCGTGCAATTATGGAATATTCTCATTTTGTTTTTGAAAATGACTCGGAAAGAGTCGAAACATGTAAAACAACACTAATAAAAGTTATTTTAATTTATATTATGTTGTTAATTTACACCTTTAGCATTTAAAAGGAATATATAATCGTATGTTTTATAATTTTAAATTAATGTTATCGTCGCAATATGAATAGTTTAAAATAACATTAATATTTATTACAGATGAACAGAAAGACGAAGAAGAAGAAGAAGAAGAAGCAGAAGAAGAAAAGAAAGATAAAAAAGGCTTAAAAAAATTAGACAAAAAGGAGGAAAAGAAAACTACTGAAAAGAAAGAAGAACGAAAAGAAGAGAAGAAAACTCTCGAGAAAAAAGAACTTACAAAGAAGACAACCGAAAAGAAAGAAGTTGTTACCGAAAAGAAAGATCAAACACTGTCAAAAACTGAACTGGCTAAAAAAGAAGCTGAAAAGAAAACGGAGAGCGTAGAAAAGAAAGATGCAGTTGGTAAATTGGCTACTAAAACAGAAGAAAGAAGAGAAGAATCACTTAAAAAAGTTGAAGAAAAGAAAGATGCACTCAAAAAAGTTGAAGAGAGGAAGACCTCTCTTACAAAAACAGAAGAACGTAAAGAGTCAATAAGAAAAGTTGAAGAGAGAAAAGATTCTCTTACAAAAACAGAAGAACGTAAAGATTCATTAAGAAAAGTTGAAGAGAGAAAAGATTCTCTTTCAAAAACAGAAGAACGTAAAGATTCATTAAGAAAAGTTGAAGAGAGAAAAGATTCTCTTTCAAAAACAGAAGAGCGTAAAGATTCATTAAGGAAAGTTGAGGATAGGAAAGATTCCGCAACAAAAGTGGATGAACGTAAAGATGCAATAAGAAAAGTTGAGGATAGGAAAGATTCCGCAACAAAAGTGGATGAACGTAAAGATGCAATAAGAAAAGTTGACGATAGGAAAGATTCTTTGTCAAAAGTGGATGAACGTAAAGATTCGCTAAGAAAAGTTGAGGACAGAAAGGATTCGCTCACGAAAGTTGAAGAAAGAAAAGATTCTCTTACAAAAACTGATGAAAGAAAAGATTCTCTTAAAGATGAAAAGAAGGACCCGCTTTCAAAATTTGGCGTGAAAAAAGAGCCTGGAAAAGAAGAGGCAAAAACTCCCGCAAAAAGGACATTTGGTAAAGGCGCTCCAAAAGAAGAGGCTCCGAAACAAGAATTAGGAAAAATTGTTCTCAAGTAAGTATAGTTTTTTTAGTTTTCTGCTATATGTAAGATTTGATTCTGCTAAACTGACTTGTTTAAAAGTAAAAGCAATCAAAAATAAAACGAAAAATTATGCGTCAAGCATAGATTATGTAACACTTTCCGACACTTCCAAAATAATTTTACAAATCCTTACCGTTTAATAAGGTGAAAGATGATATCTAAGTAAAGAATTTGGAAAACGTATAACATATTTAAAAACCCAATTTCATGAATTACCAATAATATGCGGAAAAATAACAGAGCCCTTTTGTACAGCACTGTATATGTTCTATACATTTGTATATATATTACATAGAACGCTAAATTTTAGATCAGTTAGGAAACACGTAGCGCAGTTTAAAATTCTCCTTCTTTGCATCAACAAACTGAAATGTACTCGAGATGTTTTGTGTTGCCTTGTATAATATTTATAGAATTTATACGCACCAATTAAAAGACAAAAAATGAGGTAAATTTAAAAATACGTTAAACAACTGAAAATGCATTTCCAGCAATTATTGTTATCAGAGAGTACCGAATTCTTTTGTGTGACCCTATAAATGAACGATGAATCCTATACACACAATATTGCTTCTTGTAATGCACCTTAGTGATATGTATCGATTTCAATATGCTTGAAATAGTGAACAATTATTCAAATAAACCGCAAATGATTTTTCTCCATAGACATAGTTTGAAGGAATTCTTTTAAGTGTCCCTGTACAGAAGCTATAAGTGCTATGCACACCATATTCCATAGTAAGCCTCTTGCAGTGCACCTCAGTGATAAATATCAAATTAAATATGTTTGACATCATTAAAATAAACCGCAAATGAATTTTCCCCATAGATCGTAATGTAACGGAATTTATTTTGAGTGACCTTGTAAAAAAACTATATGTGCTGCACACTTCATTTTCATGCCATAGTAAACATCAATAACATATATCAATTTCATGAAAATCCGAATATATTTACGCAAGTTAGAGAATGGACAGACAGACAGATAGACAAACTGAATTCATGAACACCTTCAACTATGTTGGAAAGTGTTAAAAAGACACCTTATGGTAAAAAAAAAGGCAACATTGTAAAAAAAAAAATGTTCTTTAATCTAGAAAAATATAATAATAACCACAAACGGAACCATATAATATACGGCAATAACCTTTTCCGAGTTTCCCACTATTCCAAAAGGCGTTCTTTATCTTTGGAAATCTGAGAAACTATTATATTTTCGAGATTTAGTGAAGCATTTATAAAGTTTTTGCCGCCACTAATTTTCGGAAACGTTTTTGAGTAGTTTTTATAGCGCATCAATCAGCTTTCGCAACCTGGAATATATGTTTTTTTTAATGTTATTCATTCTTAAGTAAACGATTTCAGCTGTAAACTGAATTTATACATGCAAGAGTAACAAAATAACATTAATTTTAATGCTTTTAATTTAGAATGTTTATCCGTAAAACATTTTTGTTGCACATGAAAAAAAATGTTCACTACACAGACAAAGATGATTAAATAACAGCATTAACATTAAAATTAATATTATTTTGTTACTCTTGCATGTATCAATTACGCAGCTGAAATTGTTTAATTCAGAATGACTCGTATCCCAAAAACTGATATTTCGGTTTGAGAAAATTGATTAATACACAATAAAAACTACTTGGAAACGTTTCCGAAAATGAGTGGCAGCAAAAGATACTTTGAGTATATAAAAGCTTTTTTAAATGTTGAAAATATATTGGTTTCTGAGGTTTCTAAACATGAGGAACGCATTTCAGAATCGTGGATAACTCGAAAGAGGTTATTGAATATTTTCGTACGTGATTATATTATATATTCATAAATAAAGAAGCATTTGTCCTTTTTCAGTCAACAGCTAGTAGTAGCAACTGCACTGTCCAATTTTTTCTTTCGTTTTGAGATAAATTGGAGTTTATAAATGTAGTCACTTGGTACCGCGCGATGCAAAAATAATTTACAAGTGTCATATAATTAAAAAAAGGTTTGGGAATCGCTTATAAATATTTGTTTGTAATTTTTAGGAATTTTTAAGAATTTACAACTTTATCCTATTTTCCAATTGTTATTTTGCCATATTATTAACCCATTATGACCGTAATTTTTTTTTAAAATTAGAAATGGAAAAAAATGCATTTCACACCACTTTTTTAAATTAGAAATTTATGTCTTATTTTATCGTGGAGTTTTTATCAACATACTCTACTATTTATATTCCAAATTTCTCTACCTTCTTCATATTTAAATTCTAACCATTATTCTATCTCTTCCTTGTAGTTTTAAAACTACACTTCATCTTTTACCCATTGGCTCAATTTTATAAGCAAGACATTTTATCACTAGACGGCGTTAAGTTGATTGCAACTAGGAAGCCCCTCAACCGGTGCTCTACCGTTCGGACTGTCATCAAAGAAATAAAATATTTCAGAATTACTGGTGTGTAAACAACAAAAGCGTTTTTAGCTAAGGTATTGCTTTAATGCAACGCTAGTTGCTATTTACGCTTACATGTAGAATTAACGCTAGTTAATTCTACATGAATTAATCTTGTCGTGACAGAAGTAGAATGTTGTCATGAAGAAATATTTTTGATACGTTTTCAGAGAATAATTTCGTTCATATTTTGTTATTTTTATTAACATTCATAGCAAAATCTGGTTCAATTGTCGTTTTAGTGTATTGACTGCTGTCTGATGAAATTCATTTGAAGAAATGGTGCTTTTTAAATTCATACAGAAAGGCAAACTACTTATATGTCGAAAACACCGCATAGCATTACAGAAATAACACACCGTTTGCTAATGTTTTGGAAAAGTTGGAAAAATATATCGGCCAAGTGGGAGTATAACTCGCTCTCAAAGGGTCTCGTACATTAAATTTATTAATTACTTTCTTATTAATTAACTAACAAACTCCTACTACCTCTAATTTTTTCATAATTTTAATTTCAGTAGATTCGGAAATAGAAGGGGACGGACATATTTTTGACGTACACTTTCGACGATATCCTTCTATATTAAAAAAAAGTAATCTGGAACTAAGCCAAAAACGATTTAGAAATGGACCAATCAAATTCTGCGTAGATATTCCGGGTTATTCTCATCGCTTTTTTACTAGGGACTTTTTTGTGGAGCTATTACTTTTTTCTAGCCATCCTACGAATTCGAAAATCATAACACCAGACGCGAAATATAACAAGCTTTCAGAAATCAAAAAAGTTATCACGGTCGGACAATAAAAACTCAAAAAATTCTTAAAAAACGAGTAAAAAATCTTTTATTGAAAAAGTCATTTTTTTTATATTGTTGCCATTTTCTAAATAAGAGCAAATGATTATGTTTTATCTCAAATAAAAAATGTATTTGCGCGAGACTATTAAAAACAATAATGAAAGTTTAAAATAATAATTAAATGATCACGTGTTGAAAGCTGGAAATAAAGAAAATTACGTCATAAAAATTGTGTTTACACATGAATATTAAAAATAAACAAGAACGAAAAATCATGCGTCAAGCATAGATTATGTAGCACTTTCCAACGCTTCCAAAATAATTTTACAAAACATACCGTTTAATAAGCTAAAAGATAACATCTAAGTAAACAATTTGGAAAACGCATAACATATTTAAAAACATAATTTCAGGAATTTCCAACAGATACAATATTCGGAAAAATATCCGCATACTTTTATTCAGCCCTGTATATGATCTATAGATTTGTATATGCTAGGATGCTAAATTTTAGTTTAGTTAGGAAACGCGTAGCACAGTTTAAAATTATCTTTCTGGAGTTTCTGTCAATAAACGGAAATGTGTTCGCGAACTTTTGTGCTGCCCTGTATAGGATCTACAGAATTTATACACACCACGTAATAGACTAAAAGCGAGTTAAAATTAAAATCGCGTTTAGTAACTTAAAACGCACTTCCAGGAATTTGTGTTAACAGACAGTAGAGAATTCTTTTGTGTGTCCCTGTAAATGAACGATGACTGCTATACACACACTATTCTGTAGTAAGCCTCTTGTAATGCACCTTAGATATATATATATAAATTTCAATGCGTTTAAAATAGTGAAACATTATTTAAATAAACCGCAGACGATTTTTCTCCATAGACGTCATGTAACGGAATTCTTTTGACTGTCCCTGTAAAGTGTTATGCACACCCTATTCCATATTAAGCTTCTTCTAATGCACCTTAGTGATATATATAAATTTCAATGCGTTTAAAATACTGAAACATTATTTAAATAAACCGCAAATGATTTTTCATCATAGACCGCAATGTAACGGAATTCTTTTGAGTGTCCCTGTAATAAAACTATAAGTGCTACACACTTCCGTTGAAATAGGGAACATGCTATAGATAACGACAATAACATATAAAAATTGCAGAGCAATCCGAGCATATTTACGGGAGTTAGAGCACGGACAGACGGCAGACGGCCAGACGGCAGACGGCAGACGGCAGACGGCCATACGGCCAGACAAACCGAAGTCATAAGCACTTTTCAACTAGGTTGGAAAGTGCTAAAAAGATGAATTAAAGGAAAAAGCATTATAACCAGTTAAATGAAAAAGCATTATAACCTGATTACAGAAGATAGTCGCCGTTCGTGATATCATCATCATCATCTTTTTAAAACAGGATACATTACCAGGTTTTAAGAGGCTGTGAAATCAGAACGGGGGTTGGTGAGCGTAGCGAGCAGGGGGCAACGCCCCCTAGTCTTTGAAAATATAATAATACCAAAATTAAAATAAATATATTTTTGAGTTCGGTGTTACGAGATCTTTCGAAAGATACCATTCATGATAAATAAGAATTTTTTCTTTCAAGTGACTTAATTAATATCTCGGATAATTACCGATATTTTTTTCGAAAATCATTATCAACTATCCTTGGATGATTCTGCATCGATAGATACCTCGAGTCCTCGTCAACTCCCCGCTGAAATCCCGAAAAGTAAAGTTTGTGTGTAACGAAAAAATGCGTTTTTGTCAAAAAATATGTTACCTAGGAAAATCGATATTGTTTTCCTGCAAGGTTTAAATAAACTCTTACTACCCCTAATTTTGTGATAATTTTAGTTTCAGTAGATTCAGAAATAGAAGTGGGTGAGACATATTTTTGAAGTGTATTTTCGGCAATATCTTTAAAAATATAATACCCCAAATTAAAAAAAAAATGTATTTTTGAGTTCGGTATTACGAGATCTTTCACACGATACCCCACACGATATGCAAAAAGAAAATTTGGTTTTTCAAGTAACTTAATTAGCCCCTCAAATTTTGCCTAAACGCATTTGTGAATGTCTAATAATCTGAAAATATGTGGGTCAATAGTCTTTATAACGTTCGCAAGTTTAAATTTTCTACGAGAAAAAGGGCTATGGCAGACGGACAGACATACACAGGAGTGATATTATAATGGTTCCGTTTTCACTTTTTAAGTACGGAACCCTAAAAAACAGACGCGGGATTCGAACTCATGTTACCTAGACTCAAATGCATAGCTCGAACCATTCAGCCACCCAGTACATAGAACTTCAACAACAAAACATTAAAATAAGTAGGCAAATCTATGATCTAAAAACAGGAATCTAAGTATGGTCACGAGACATTAGCTATCACCCTCAACATAATACTGTGTTAGCAGTTTGAAAGTCATAATTAATAGCTATCTTATAAAAAAAAAAAAAAATATATTTTTCATTAATATTAACAATGTTTTTATTATTTTCTTTATATTTATTTAATTTGTGTTACTATTTTTCTTTAATATTAACAATGTTTTTAGGGTTTCGTTCATCTCACGAAACCCTATTACCCCCGCTCCGTTGTCTGTCCGTCACAAAGCCATTCGCAAAAAGTATGTAACTTACAGAGTTGAAACTTCGTGTATAAATCTGAATAGCAGCCGTGAAGAGCTCAAAATATTAAAATTTGAAAAATTCGTATTATTTTAATAAATAGAGATAAAAAACCAAAATTCTAACAGCCTTTTACTATTAAATTGAAACATTTTTCGTTAGAGCAGATGCCAAAGATTTAAAATCCACAATAAAATTCTGTCTAAAATAATTACTTTTCTATCAGACGATTTTCATGTGAAAAATGAAAATGAAATAAAAAGTTTCATCAATTGAAAAAAATATAAATATGAAATGAAATTGATTGACGTCATAGTCGTATTAAAACGGAAAATGTCTAAGATTTCTCAATAATACAAGGAGTATGAGTATGTGTAAGTGGAAAAAGCAGATTAATATCACGTCATTTAAAAAGAAAATCTGACGTCATATAGGAAGTTTAACTAATTTTTCAAATGTTTGAGAATAATACAAAGCGAGTATCAATATAAATAATAGAGAATAGTAAATATATGAGTTTGAGAAACATGAATCGTGATAAGAATCCGCTTATGGAAATATTAGCATATTTTAACATTTTGAAGGTGTACAACATGTTTAATTTTGAAATTATTTTTTTAAATATCGCATTTAGTCCGCATGACAGATATTATTATGACAAATAGTGGGCTTCGCCCACTATCAGGCCGGTTCAGATATTCGAAAAAAAGAGAAAAATAGACCGGTAAATTTTTACTTTATAAAAAACATGACTTTTTTTGTTGTTGTTGTTGTTGTTGCTAAATGAAATTTGTTTGAATTTATTAAAGAAAGGAATATTTTGAAAGGAATATTAAACGAAACCCTTTGAGCGATCTTCGATCACACTTACCCACTTGTTATTATTTTCTTTAAATTTATTTAATTTGTGTTACTATTTTTCATTAATATTAACAATGTTTTTATTATTTCTTTAAATTTATTTAATTTGTGTTACTATTTTTTCCTTTATTTAGAAAAAGAACTGGCAATCCTCCAAAACTTGTTAAAAAATTTGATAATGTGGTAAGTTGTTTTTTCTAGAATTTTTTAAGAATTTTCTAGAATTTTGCCTATGTATGCATATACATTTTATTAAATACAGTTTATTTTGTTGGCAGATAAATATAACCTTATTCTAAAATATTATTGAAAATGTGTCTACAATTTGCATTTAGCTGCAATTGAAAACAACACTAACACCAATTTATAATTGATTTCTTTTTAAAAATTATTAACTGGTCTGTTGAGCTTCAGTTTGTTTTTAAATACAGAATAATGTTTAATGTAGCCATGTAGACTATTGTTTTAGATCACGACATACAAACCAGAGAAAATGAAACATTTATTTCGCTCACTATTTAACAGCTAAGGTGTAAGTTTAAAATCGATATTGTTAGTCTATGATTTATTAAAGTTAAGATTGTAAAATTACATGTTTTAACTGTAGAAAATTTCATAATAGTTTTCTGATAAACCATAAACGTTTCCCATTTGTAATGAGAGTTTCTAGCTATTAAGGAATGTTTTGAAAATATATGTTAATATATGTATATATTTTTTAGACTACAAGTATTGGAAAATCCGTCGAGTTAGTTTGTGAAATTGAATCTAAGGAAAGAACTACAGTTGTGTGGTATAAGTGAGTAGAGAATATTCATATCATGGACTATATATGCTGTTTTATTTTTCAAATTTTAATTTTTATATGTTTTATGTTGAAACATTTTCTCCATATTTCGGTTACTACTGTTTATTTTCCCCCAAATTCTTGATTAGAGCACAAGTTTTCAATAATGAATCAATTGTATTCAGTGTGAAAAAATGTTTATTTTCATCTCTATCTACTTTTTTTTCAATTTTTCTGATTTAATTCTGACAGTCAGTGTATTTCAAAAATAATATTATGACAAAACATTGCAGTTCTTTTCAATTTTATGTCACAAACAAGTTTTATCTCAAAGTAAAGTGACATTTTTAGAAATAATCGGCCGCTATTCGCGGTTCTAGTAGCGACCCTTTCTTGAGGGGTCACTAGATTCTAGAAATTTAATACGCCATCTGGTGAGCAAAAGTTTAGTTAAAAGTAAGCTCGTCGTTGTCGAAAGACAATCTCAAGAAACATAGCATTTAGAGTTGCAAAAAGAACCGGTTTATTCCCAGGTTTATTTCCAATTGACTCGGTTTATTCCCAGGTTTATTCCCAAAAGACCTGGTTTATTCCCCAAAAACCCTGTTTGTTTCCAAAAAACCCGGTTTACTCCCAGGTTTAAACCGGGTTTATTCTGGTCTTGGCAACTCAAATAGCATTACATGTGTTTCTAACTTCATAACGATTTGTTTACTGCACATTCATGTGACTTTGTGAGTCTCGCGTTAGATGAAAAGATAAAAATGAACCGGATTTAAATTTCTAGAATTTAAAATCGAGTTTGCAATAAAGAATAACTTGAATAGAACTTCAGCTCAAGTTAAAATAATGACTTTCCGATAGCGACAGCGCCCTTTATACGCCATTTTAATAACGAGTAGACCGATAGTTGGACTCGTGATCAGAGGGTTGCGTGATCGAGACTTTCAGGAATCCCATATCATATAGTGCACACTAATGGCATATGATGCACGTTAAATCCGTCATAGACTCAAAGTTCTAGAGGCTTGACAGACCCATCTTCTGGCCCTGTATCCGAATTACAGGCCCGCTTAAAAAGTGTCAAACCTCTCTCGAGGCTCTGGCAACTCCCCTTTCACGCAAATTTTAATGGTACATTCAGTCAAATCCCGGTCTCGTGCAGATCTCTAATCTAAACTCATGGAGCTATGAAAAGAGAGGAGTAGACTCATCAATCTTCCTCTGTGGAAAGCTTTAAAGCCAGAAAACGAGTCCTTCCCCCCTCTCCTGCGTTTGCCATTTTTTACTTTGTTCGATAGTGCATTTTTTCAGCAGTCTCCAGTGCAAGTCACAGCTAAATATGGCCGGCGCAAGAGGGGGGGAGGTAGGAACGGTTTGAAGTGACGTCATTTATAACGAGTCCCTCTATTGGATTCTCCTTGTCTAAATTATTCTAATGAATAAATAAAATCTGCCACTTTCAGTACGAGTACGGGCCGATGGAATCAGATGGTCCAGTCGGTTCATGCGAGGGTTGTGCAAGAGTGAGGTGCTCCCTCTATTTATTTATTTATTTATCATATTTTTATTTATTATAATTTTTTTGTCAACTACACCTTTTTATTAAGTGCATTAAGGCGAAAGCTTCACGAGCTACAGGACCTGCTGTAACGAGACAGACTATGGAGCCAGTTTTTGCCTGTGGGTTATGGTAGAGAGGCGGGGTCTCGTCTTCCTCTGCAACGACAAAGTCTGCCTTGTATTTCTGCTGAAATTTTATTTTCTACCTGGTGCAACTTATCAGCTAGCGGCAACTGTTCTGGTTTTATCTTCCCATCCCTCCAATCATTTCTCAAACTGTGTTTGCACCACCTATTTGCCTCCTGCCCCCCAAACACCACTGTATGATCACCTAGCACGACAGGGTAAATGTGTGTACTGTGCAGTGCCAAATCAACAAAGTTAATTTGCAATCTAAAACCGCCTTACGCGGAAATTGAAGAAAGTCTCTAAATAGCACTGCAGCAATGTCAACAAAGTTCTTGTCAAGTGAATCGCCGCCATGCGGCGATCAGGCGAATTTCACCCCTCGGTCAGATATATAACCAGTTAAGCTAGGCATTTTGCCTGGTAAGTAGGGCATGGTCAGCGGTAAAAAAAAATAATAATAATCTGCCACTTACGAGAGAATCACTTCTGGTGAAACTTGCACTTAGAACTGAGACCTGGTGCATTCTATAAACCCTGTAGGTCAAAGTTAGAGAACCGATAAAATTTGTCCATAAAAAACGTATTTATTGATTTTACAGGAGCATAACTTTCTGAAAATGTATTTTTTGAGACCGCTTACCAGACTATTTACCTAGAAATTTTATAAAAAAAAGTGCTTTAAAATACAAATTAGTCATGAATAAGAATAAAATATTCAAAAAAAGTTTTAAAATTTCTTCAAGAACCTAGGAATTTCACTTTGAAAAAACACAACATTATAATTCCGTTTTGGGCGGCGCGTAATTGGCTTAATTTGTTAGCCTAGAATTTTTCCCAGCAGCCCTGGCGGAATGTCACAGTCGTCTGCTGCGTTTGAGTAGCTGTTTGGATTTGTAACAACATAATTGGCGACTTAACTCGCTTTTGGTGTAAAATTAACAATTAAAAATGCATTACTTTAAAATTAAATGGATACAGAAATTTAAATAATATGATTTTTTCAGACAAATTTTATCGGTTCTCTAACTTTGACCTAAAGTGCAATAAAATGCACAAAGTCTCAATGCTATGTGCGAGTTTTGCCAAAGTGGTTCTGTTTTTAGATTTTTTTTTTTTTTTTTTACTGTGTAATTATTAACCATTGGGTAAATGGTTGTTGTTTTCGGTCGAGAATGGACCTCTTGGTGTCGTCACTTTATTTTTTTTAAGCGTTTTTAACGAAATTCTTTACCTTTAGAAGATTTTTTTTAATATTGGGAAAATGGTTGTTGTTTTCGGTCGAGAATGGACCTCTTGGCGTCGTCACTTTATTTTTTAACCCCTTGGGGACGAGCGAGCGACACGTATACGTGACGCTTAAGATGCTCAGAATCCTCGATTATTCCCACCAGTTATTTTTTATTGTAAGCTTTACCTCATTTAATGTCACCATTTCTGCGATTCAATTAGAAGAAAATTTCTGTTTTGAGAAACCGGTGGTAAAAGATTAAAAATTCTGTAAAGGACGCTCGTCGCGAAGGGGTTAAGCGTTTTAACAAAATTCTGTAACTTTAGATATTTTTTTTTTTTTTTTTTTTTTTTTTTTTTAACCGTTTTTAACGAAGTTCTTTACCTTTAGAAGAATTTTTCTTTGAATAGGCAATAGAAATGCATAAAATCGTTACAAAAATGTTAAAGTTACAAAAAGGATAGATGCAAACTATCAGATATGAAAAAAGGGCGAATACAAAAATTGACGTCAAATGAGAAATCGTCTAATAAAGCAAAAAACGTGGTCCTCAACTTTAATTTCCTCAAAATACCTTTAGCTCAGACATCAATCTAAACAAGAGTTAAATTTATTGTAGGAAGGACCCGACAAAATATTAAGGTATATTGGTTAATATATATTGTTTAGCACTTTCCCTTTATTTGCACGACTTAATGTTACTCAATAGTGTTCAGTTGCTTCTCTTATCAACCTACTCGTTTAAACAATTCTTCCAGACAGTATGTTGTTAAATATTATTATGTATCGCGCAACGTTTATCGTTTGCTGGTTGAAACATCTGCGGCATCAACAAGCGATAATGGAAAGGCGCATTGCTTACAATCGAATGACGAATGCATTCAACGCTGTCAGGGGTGCGATAAATTGATTGTGTAAATGGTTCCGATGAATATTTTTGCGAGGGCAGGGAATGCCAGGATCTCTTCGACTGTAGTAATGGAAAATGCGTTTATTTGTAGATGGTTTCGATGAATATTTTTGAATAATTAATATTTTTAATTAATTTGAAAAAAAAAATAATAAAATTCATTTTTCCAATGGTTGTTGTAATTTGCTAAATTATTATTATTATTTATTTTTTCCCGTTACAGAAACAGAATACCAATTGATGAACCAAGACATTATACTCAGGTATTTGATGGGAAAGTGGCTACAATCACCATGCCCAGAGTCACACTTGATTTCTGCGGTGTGTACACCTGTGAAGCTACCAATCAGTTTGGTAAAGATGAACACTCTGCGACACTTTTCGTCGAAGGTAATGTAAAACTTTTTGTCTGTGAATTAACTAAAAAAATGTATGAACACTGAAAAATTACTTGAAAACAAGTTTTTTACTTTTTTTTTTTAACAGCGCAGCAACGGATGGTATAATGCGCGTTCTGTTTTTGGTTGGCAAAAACGGAAAAAAATCTTAGACCTCGCATTTATGATGCAACATGGTGATTTAACCCCTTGGGGACGAGCGACACGTATACGTGACGCATAGGATGCCCAGAATTCTCGATTATTCCCACCAGTTATTTTTTATTGTAAGCTTTGCCTTATTCAATGATAGCATTTCTGCGATTCAATTAGGCGAAAATTTCTGTTTTGAAAAACCGGTGTTAAAAGATTAAAAAAATCTGTAAGAGACGCTCGTCGCGAAGGCGTTAACGGAAGAAATCTTTTGTGAATTTGAAGACAGAAATTCTGCAGAAATACTTAATATTCTAAAATAAAAATAAAAATAGTTAAAAAAAACCCACTCTTTTATAAGCACTCAATGTTTATTTTAAATATCACGCCTAATTTTATGATTGCAATCATGACCATCTGAGGCTTATGTATATTTCTAAAAAATGTTCGTTAGAATACGTTAATTCGGGATGGACCCTGATTAAGGAAAATTCTCCGTTTTCTCAACGCTTAGTAGAAAATGCCCAGTAATGAATTTAGTAAGAAAATTATAATTTTTCATCTGTTTTTTTAAAAAGATATGTCAACAAAAAAGAAGCAAAGGCAATATTTATACTTTTTATTCACGATTTCTAAATTTATATCTCAACGTACCACCATTTTTTTCAATATTAAACTATTAATTGATTAAATCGTAGTATTTAAAGAAATATATATATATTACACTCTTTATTCTTCATCTATATCTTCTACTTTTTAGTGTTTAAAGTATTTCGTTGTTGTAGTTTTGCAGAAAGCTTATTTTGGCAAACGAGGTTTGACGCATAATTAACTCCAATGTTCTGGTAAATTTTATACAGTTGTAACCATAATGAATATTTGGCAATTTATCTACGGTCGGCTAGCGGAAAAATGCCTTATAATTTATTTATTAATTTATACTTAAGGTCTAAAAATATTAAAATGTTTTATTGTCATAGGAAACACACTTGTAAACGTGATTTTTATAATTCTAGCCTATCAGGAAGTGAGTTAAAAATTGATTTACATAAAAAAACAAATTAAGTTAAATAAAAGAGCGAAAAAAAATTTTTTTTTTAGAGAGAAGTAAAAAACTTTTTTTTTCTGTTTAAAAAAGCCTCGTATAGTTTAAACGTCCAAGAAAAGAATAAATTTTGTTATATTACAAAAAAAAATTGTGAACAAACTTTCATCGATAGTTTTAAATAAATTAAATTAAGAGAAACTGAGAAACAGAAAAAAAATTGTAAAAGTGTTCATACATTTTTGGAACATTTATGTTACCTGTCCAGTTTTGTTGTACATGTCAGTCTATTCCATGTTTCCGTTTTATGTGTATTTATGTATGTTTATGTGTTCATTTATATGTCTTTCCTTGTATTTATGTATGTTTATGTGTTCATTTATATGTCTTTCCTTGTATTTATGTATGTTTATGTGTTCATTTATATGTCTTTCCTTGTATTTATGTATGTTTATGTGTTCATTTATATGTCTTTCCTTGTATTTATGTATTTGTTTTATTTTTTATGTGTTCATTTACATGTCCTTCCTTGTATTTATGTATTTGTTTTGTTTTATGTGTTCATTTACATGTCCTTCCTTGCTTTTATGTATTTGTTTAATTTTCATGTGTTCATTTATATGTCCTTGCTTGTATTTATGTATTTGTTTTATGTATTTGTTTTATGTTTTTGTTGTTCTTTGTTGTATTTATATGTCTGTGTACATTTTATGTGTTTTTGCATTTGTCCACTTTTACGTGTCCACTCATTTGTCTACTTTAAATGTTTTAGATAAGTACCTATTTCGTGAATGCAAAATAAAAATCCCTTTAAGTGAAAAAATAAACCCTTCCTATGTTATAAAATTTTGTCTGTTCGTGAAATAGCAGTCCTTTATACAACTATTCGTACAATTCCGACACGAAACGTATCTTTTGTGTTTTCCTTTTACGTTTTTTGTGATAATCTTCTAGATTTTTCTGTACGTTTTACGTGTTGGAACTATCCCCTGTTTTGTTTTTGTTGACTATCAATGTTCTTTCTCCTATCCCTCTTAAAAGAACGGCAAAGTTAACGTGTCGGAACTATCCCCTGTTTGTTTTGTTGAATATCAATGTTTTTTCTCCTATCCCTCTTAAAAGAACGGCAAAGTTAACGTGTCGGAACTAACCCTGTTTGTTTTTGTTGAATATCATTGTTTTTTCTCCTATCCCTCTTAAAAGAACAGCAAAGTTAACGTGTCGGAACTAACCCTGTTTGTTTTTGTTGAATATCAATGTTTTTTCTCCTATCCCTCTAAAAGAACAGCAGAGTTAAAGTATCGGGCCCATCCTTTGTTTGTTTTTGTTCAATATAAGTGTTTCTTTCTCCTATCCTTCTTAAAAGAAGAGCAAAGTTAACGTGTCGGAACGCTCCTCCATCAATGTTTTTTCTCCAATCCCTCTTAAAATAACGGCGAAATTAACGCGTCGGAGCCATCCCCTGTCTTGTTTTAGGTGAATATCAAGTTTTTTCTCCGATCAAATGGCAAAGTTATAGGTAACTTCTTTGGGGAGGCTACAAAAACATTATTATTATCGTTTGGTTTGGACAAACAACATCGGGTTTAACGGATAAATGCATAAACATATAATGCAACGAACTATTGAGTTGTTGCATCTTAGCAAGTAAGGTAAGTTTTATAAAAGTGTGTATGAAACGTCACTTTTATATAATAGAGCTAACTTTTTTTAAATAGTATTTGGTGACTATAACAGTATAATTATACGTATTCATATTTATTTAAAACATAGAAACTGAATCGGAGGAAGAATCAATGGAAGACGAAGAGGGTAAAATTATTGCATATTTATGCATTTACCGTAGCAATAGTTAATCTACTAATATCGTTGCTCCATAATTATAGTCCGGGAGGAAGCGTATTTTTTTCTCAATCAATTTTAGCGTCGCTGATTTTTGTTTATATGACAGGTTAGATGCGAAACTGACAGTCAGCGGACGCACCATGCTGCTACAGAAACATCGCAAGGATAATTGTAATGGTAAATGGATGACATCTCGATTATGCATGATTATCATCGAGTCAGGGATAATATTCATAATCGGGATACCGTCCATTTATCGTTGCAGCTAGCCATGAAATGTTACTATCTCAACACCGCCGTTGGTACGGTAAGTGACTGGCAGTTTCGTTATATGCACAATCGAATCCTATTAAAATTAAAAATGCTAAGATTGGTTGCAAAACTGTGATGCTGCCTCCAGGATTATCCATACTAATAAAAGAAAGATGTTTGTCTGTGTGTGTGTGTCTGCCTGTGTGAGATGGCTAGGAAAATCTAATGTACGTAGAGCTCTGGAAATTTGAGTGAGGAAAGTCCAAGGCATGTCCTGATGCACACGAAGCTCATATTTTCCATTTTTGATAATTAGCCGAGATATTAATTAAGAAACCGAAATTTAAAAGCGCATCGCCAGCACCAGCGTAGCAGGATGAAGTCGACCCCATCTCTAGAGAGCCGTAGTAAAGAAGAAACTGAGGCTCTTTTTCATCGACGCTTTGTCTTTTCGCGCTACGACCGAATCGTTCAAAATACAGAAAAACGATTGACATATTCTTAAATTTCGTACTTTAACGTTTAAAAGGCCGTAATACGTTAAAAAAAACCCCCAATAATATTAAACCTTAAAAAAAAAAAAAATCAAGGTTCAATTCCGCGGTTGTCTTTTTCTCCCTTTAGCCGACGCTTCCATCGAGCTCAATTTCAGAGATAGCGACTAACACAAAATACCCTATTAAAGCTGAAACCTTTTTCTCTTGTAATTACGACGATGTAATTACAGACGATGTAATTTCAGTTGCAGTTTTCCAAAATATTAATTTTAACCCTTTCGAAAAAATTCGCAACTGCAGGTCACTTCGTGCCTACCGGAGATACTATTTTTTCTACGGCAAAAGTAACTAAATGTCAGTGATTCGACACAATCTTTTTAAACTTTCTTGGCGAACTAGATTTACATCACCTATAAAAATTTCGAAGCGTTTGGACGAGTAAAAATATTTAAAAAAAAAAATTAAATCTGCGAAATTTTCTATTGGAACGCGAATATGCAGGCGATTTCGGCGCGGCTTCGCTCGGTTTCTGCTCATGTTATTATGCCTAAATATGCATATTTTTTCACGAAATTTTTACGTAGGCTTGGAAAGATATATTTATAATCGATCAACATTACAGAGAGTTTGGAAGATAAGAACTTTTTTTTTTGCTGCTAAATAAAAACCTGACACGAAAAAAAAAAAAAAAAAAAAAAAAGAGGTAAACATATTTTTTTTACGACTAGATATAAATATTTGTTCAGGAATGTTTTGCATTGCCTGCAAGATCGTCATATTTATAACCGATAAAAAATTCAGAGTTCTGACCGTAAGAACTATTTTTTTTTTTTTTTTTTTTTTTTTTTTACTATTAGAAGAGCGAAAGTGAAAAAACAATTAAAAAAAAGTCTTCTTATGAGCGTTTTTACCACTAGAAATCAATTTTTTTTGGCGAATGTTTTATGCAGGCGACGAAAACATTATATTTTTAACTCATATAAACTTCAAGAAATTTGGGCGATAACGAGGATTTTCTTTAAACGTCTAACGTTCAGGACGACACCCCTTTTTTTTTCTTCATATTTCAAAATTACGCCCGATGTACGCTGCCGAAGGCAGTGAGGCTCTCAACTCTAAGATTGTTTGGAAATATTTTCATTTGAAAAAAAAAAATCATACAAAATAGAGGGTGTACGCTACCAAAGACAGTGGAGACCCCAGCTATAGGATCGTTTAGAAAGATTTTCGTTTAACTATATAAAGTCATTCAACATTGATTTTAGGTATATTTAAGGTTATTATCACGGGCTCCGGGCAACGTCGCACTAGTTATTAATATTTACAGCAGATGCATCGAATGTATTGATTGCATTGAATGTATTGGTTGCATTGGATGTGTTGAATGTAGATATTTTTGAAGGCATTTTTTTTTTATCGGTAAAAAGCTTTTGCGAAATAATAGTTAGTAAATAGAATGTAGTTAGAATTTTTTTTGAGACGTTACTTTCATTGTATGTTAGAGCTTATTTTTGTATAGTATGTGCTGTATATAACTGTATAATTATACGTATGCATATTTATTTGAAACATAGAACCTGGATTGAAGTTGGAGCTAGAATCAAAGGATGCCGTAGAGGGTAAAAATATTGCATATTATGCATTTGCATAGTAGTAATTCAGCTACTAATATCGTTATTCCATACTTATTAATATTCGCAGCAGCTGATACCCAATAAAATACCCCTTTTCACCGAAAAAATCATTCATCATTGAAATCAATAACTCTTACCTGCTAATATAGCATGATATTATACTCAAAGGTCATATAATCTTCATAATTAATAACACATTTTGGCTAGATGAAATGAATTTTTAATAATATACACTATTTTTCTTAAAATGCTACAGTAGTGTTTTTTACAAGAAATTACCATGGATTGAAGAGTGGATGCATTGAATGTAAATATTTTTTGAAGGCTTTTTTTCTTTTTTTTGAGTGACAAAGCATTTTTTGCGAAATAGTGGTTAGTGAAAGAATGCAATCAGAATTTTTTGAAAGCATTTTTATTGAGCTAACTAGCAGTTTTTGAGAAATAATGGTTTTCAGTTAGAATTTTTTGAAGGCATTTTCTTTTTGAGTTAAAAAGCATTTTTTGCTAAATAGTGGTTAATGAAAGAATGCAGTTAGAGAATATTTTGAAGACGTTGCTTTCATTGAATATTTAAAGCTTTTTTTAAAATATATAATATTTGGTGTATATAACTGAATAATTATACGTATGCATATTTATTTAAAACACAGAAACTGGATTGCAGATGATACCAGAATCAAACGAAGCCGAAGAGGGTAAAACTATTGCATATTATGCATTTACCATAGTAATAGATATGCTACTAATATCATTTCGCAGCAGCTGATACCCAACAAAATATTCCCTTTTCACCAAAAAAATCATTCGTCACTGAAATCTATAACTATTACCTGCTACTAAAGAACGATATTATTCTCGAAGTTAATATAATCTTCATCATTAACAACGCACTGTTGACTAGAATAAATAAATTTTAATAACATGCTCCTCGTTTGGGTTTAAATTTTAAAGTAGTTCTTTTACACGAATTTCTTTTATAGTTGAAGTTTGTATACATTTAAGAATGTAGATTTTTGTAAAAGATATAGTCTGTTAAGTAGTTAAAGAAATTATTTTTGCGAAATAATTAATGATTTTTTTTATTGAGTGCATTCTTAGAATGTCGATATTTTTTAAAGATATTTTTCGTCAAGGTTTAAAGGAATGTTTTTTCATGAAATAATTAATGATTGAAGATTAGACGCATTTACGAATTGTAGATATTTTTTAAAGATATATTCTGTTAAGCAGTCAAAACAGTGATTTTTTTACGAAATGCTTAATGATTGGTGATCGAATGCATTTAAGAATATAGATCATTTTTTAATATATTTTTGCTACGAAATTACAGTCAGTATTGTAAACTTAGCTCCTCAAGATTTCTTTTTCAAAAAACTAGCAACCTACCAGAATTTTTGTTTAGTAATTTTTATTTTATTTGATAATAGAATATTTGTCATTAAATAAAGCAAAAACTACTATATACAGATGACTTACTATATAGGATGATAGTATTTTTTTTATAGGTGCTAAGTTGTTAACATCGTTTACCGCATTTTGTTTTCCTCACGAAATATTTGACAGTTTGAATTGTATGCATTTAAGACTGAAGTATATATGTATATTTATTTATTAAGGAGTTAACGAAGTATTCGTTCACAGTACAATTATGAGGAATAAAGTTTTTTTTGTTTTAAGAAGATAATATTTTTTGAAGATATTTTTATCGTTAAGCGGTTATTTTTAACGATATGCTTAATGATTGGATGTGGAAAGAGTTTAATTGTTATTAAGGAATAAAATAAGTAATTTTTACGAAATAATCCTTAGAGACATAATCCACTCAAAACAGAAGATATTTTTTTAAAGATTTTTTTGTTCGTGAGTCCACGAAATATTTAATGATTGGAGCTTGAAAGCTTTAAAGAATAGAGATATATTTTAAAATAAAGCAGTATTTTTCACGAGTATACTTACTGGTTAATTTATTGCTTAAACCTTGAAAACATTGAAAATACTTTTCATACATTCCATCATATATACATCATGAACAACTGGTGAATATGAAAACGAAGTATTGTCCCTACGATGAAAATCACTCACGGATCCGCAATTTTACTTTTTGTTTACATTTGCTTACTTTTGTAAATGTATTTTTGTAAATATTGTTCTTCTATTTTTGTAACCATTCCCCTATTTTTGAACATTTTTCGTATCTTTTTTGTCTTTTGTCTTTGTGTGTGCCTTTTCTCACATTTTTCCTCATTTTTTTAAAGTCTTGTCCGTCGTTATTTGTGTCCTCAAATGTTTTCATACCAACAACAATATTGAACATTTGGAAAGGCGATTTGAAAGTGTTTTTGGGTTTTTTAAGTCAGAAAAGTAGATCATTGAAAACGATACCTTTCGATTTAATATATTTTCAAATAGCTGTCACGATACTGTCACTATATTTATAGAGACCATAAAATATTTTCATGAAGTGTTGCAAGATTCAGCATATTAAAACAACCCTACGTCATAATTAAAAAAAAAAAAAAAAAAAGAAAAAAACCAATTTTCTATTCGCTTATAGTAGTAGTAATAGTAGTTTCGCAGCTAATCTAGTTATGTTACCATTTTTAATATTTTTAAATCCTCATATTACTGATAAATGTTTTAATAAATCTAATTAATAATCATCATTTGCATGTTTTTTAACAGTTAAATACTTTTTAACATCACCGTAAGCAACAAGTATAAACATTATTTATATTATTAACTTACAATTCAATTGTAAAATAACTTCATTATAACTTTCCCACTTTTATAATTTTATACTATTACATAACGTTCCCCAATACATTAGCTAATTAAATTTAATTTCACATTGAAACTAATACTGTTTAGATAACATTTAAGAAAATTATTTTGACATCTATATATGTATTTGTATGTGTACCTCTGTGTGTGTATGTATTATATAAGTGTATAGGTATATACATCTATATATATTTGTACGTGCTTACATAATTATGTGTTTTTTCCGTATATTTGTGCATGTATTTATATATATGTGTATCCGTGTGAGAATATTTAAGTATGGATGTGCGCAGTTGCGAGTATGTATATATCTACATCTACATTTATATATTTATCTATATCTATTTCTATGTATGGATTCATTTGTGTGTTTATGTATGTGTGTTTATATATATATATATATATATATATATATATATATATATATATATGTACGTGTTTATACACATTTGTGTATGTATGTGTAGTACTGCGTGTCTGCTTGTGTGCATATGTGCGTTTGTGTATAGATATTCATGTGTGATTATGTGTACGTATATGTGTATATACGTACGTGCGTGCGCATGTATGTGTGTGTATTTATAAAAGTGCGTGTGCATTTGTGTATATAGTATGTGTGCGTGTAGGTATATATATATCTATATATACTTATGTGTTTACATAATTATGTGTTTTTTCCGTGTATTTGTGAATGTATTTATTTATACATGTGTATCCGTGAGAGAATATTTATGTATGGGTGTGCGCGATTGCGAGTATGTATATATATCTACATACTACATATCTGTATATCTACATACTACATACTACATTTACATTTATATATTTACCCATATCTTTCTATATGTGTGGATTCATATGTTTGTATATGTATGTATGTGTTTATACATAATATAGATATATAATATATGTATATGTATATGTGTACGCGTGTATACATATTTGTGTATGTATGTATAGTATATGTGTATATACTTGTGTGCGTTTGTGTATAGATATTCATGTGTGATTATGTGTAGATAAATATATACTTATATGTGTATTAGTGCGTGCGCATATATGTGTGTGTTTTCATAACAGTGCGTGTGTATTTGTATATATATAGTGTGTGTACATATATATATGTATAAATGTATGCATGTGTACAGATATGTATATGGATGTGGATGTGCATGTATGTGAGTGTAAATATACATATGTGTATGTCAGTCACATGTTCTCAGCATGTGCAAATACCCATGACGATATCTGGTATCGATATTGATACAAGCTTCGCGTAGCAGCTTGTTAAAAACAATGTGACTGACAAACGCATTTGAAATTTTATTTTGATTGTATGCTGATTATTTTTATAAAATATTTTAGATACTGGACTGAAAATGCCAAAAATAACAGACAAAAAATTTCATGAACCAACTGAACTGGAACCACCAAGGGTAAGTTTTTCTTTTTATGTATGAATATCAATTGCTTTTGAGTTGTATTATGGTTTTGTATAATGCGTAAAAATCCCCCCATCAAAATTCAAATGACTCCTATATAACTATGCCAGAAAAAATAAAAGTAAAGTTTTGCGTCATGAAATTACGTTTATAAAAATATACTGCAGAACTCCGGTAATCGACCAAATTAAGGCCGTTACCAGTTCGGATTTGATAAATTTCGATTATCCGAAATTCTGGCATAAATATAATTAAAAAAAAAAGAGAGAAGGCAAAAGAGATTGGAAAATTATGCGTTAACAATGTTTTTTCTATCCCTTTTTTATACTATAATAATATACAATCTAAAAAATATTTTTAGTTTTTATATTATATTTATTAATAAATTATACTAATCAATTAATTATATCAATACTTATATTAATTTATTAATATAATTAATGATATTAATTATTAATTATTATATTAATTTATTTTCTTTTCACATTTCATTTATTTTTCTTAAAATTTTAAATAAATTTCTGTTTAGATCATCCGGTCATAAACACTTGTGGGGGTTTGGATTACCTGGTTTTACTGTATATGGCTTATTTTGTCACAAGAGATCATCTATCCATTTAAATTGAATAAAAACTTTGAAATTCCATTAGTGGTACCCTAATCTATTACAGATTTAAGTTCAGCATGTATAATAATAATATAAATAAGATTTTTCATAAATTTCGAGTATGTGGTATCATATGACAGTAATAATTGAGATAGATTCATCTTACAATGGTTGTGCTGTTTGCTGTCAGTATTTTACTTTTATCTTGGATTCGGTATTACCTTTTCATTTTATTTCTTTGTTTGTTCAATTATTTTCGAGTTTTGCTGGGCTCTCTTTCATTATTTGTTCGCTGCTAGAAACTTAATTGTTACAATATTAGGCAAATTAGTGCTAAACGTAATATAGAAGTTGTTGCTATAAGGGCATATTGTGCCTGACATCTGATTTGAACAAGTTTTGAAGTAATTGAAATTTGCCATCTTAAGCTGAGTGTTTACGTTCGGGAAAACATTTTTTTTAAATACATCAATACACATCAATACATCAATACATCAATACATCAATACATCAAGGTATCCATTTTTTAAAACTTATTTTCATATTTAAGCAAGAAAGAAAAATCATGTATCAAGCATAGATTAATAAACACTTTCGAACAAATTCAGGATACTGTAATGAAACTTCATCGTTTAGTAAGATAAAAGAAAATATTTAAGTGAACAATATAAAAAATGTATAACGTGTGTAAAAAGTGAATTTCAACAATTATCGTCTATAGTCGGAAAAAATTTGAATTATTTTTAAAGCTCTGTGTATTATCTATAGATTTGTATACATACTATAAAGTATGCTAAAATTTACTTGAGTTAGGAAACTCTTAACACAGTTTAAAATCAACCTTCCGAAATTTCCTTCAATAAACGGAAATGAATTCGAGATATTTCTCTGTAGTCTTGTATATGATCTATAGAATTTATGAATACCAAATAATATAAACAAAAATTAGTAAAAAAAAAAAAAAAAAAAAAAAAAAAAAAAACGCATATCCCAACTGAAAACACACTTCCAGCAATTATCGGTCTTAGACAATACTGTAACCGAATTCTTTTGCGTGTCTCTGTAAATGATCGGTAAATGCTATGCACAGCATATTCTACAGTAAGCATGTTATATGCCCCTCAGTTATGTACATACGTTTCAATATGTTTGAAGTAGTGTAACATTATAAAAATACATTGCAAGCGACTTTTCCCCAAGGCCATAATATAACAAAAAATGGATATTTACAACAGAAATTCAATTACTGTAATAATAAAATAATCTAAATCTATTGTATTCCTTTATAAATATTCTGTATTACATGAAAAATTTAATTAAATTACTGGATGTTATTGTATAATATCTTACTAAGAAACAACAAAAATCCACCATTTGCAACAGAAATTAAATTGCTGTAATAATAAAATAATAATCTAAAACCATTGTAGTACTATTTAAATATTCTATATTTAAACTTTTAATTTCAATTGCTTCATGTTACTGCACAATATCTTGCTAAGAAAGAAGAAAAAATCAATGTTTACTAAAGAAATTCAATCATTATAATAAAAAAATAACAATCTTTAAAAAAAAAAATTTAGCACTTTTTAAATATTTTTTATCTTATGAAACATTTAATTTTAATTACCGCATGTTACTGCACAATATCTTACGACGAAACGTAAAAAATTCAACATTTACGACAAAAATTCAATCCGTTAATCAATAGCAATATATTTGCGAAATGAGAACATATACAATGAATCAGTTTCATTTGAATTACCTAAAATTTGCGACGCGATGATTTACAAATTAAAAAAGCAATAAAATAATAATTTTCACGTTTCCAGTTTGACCAATTTAAGCGCCTGCTTGCATTATATATGTGTTCTCGTTATTTGTGTTTATCATTTTCAAAAACATTGCTAAAATAGTTTATTTATCATTTTGATCTTGAAGAAGTCGCCGTTAGAGCGCATGAAACATGTCATCTATACATTAAAAAATGTATTTTTAAGCCTTTTCTGCAATGTTTTAAGCAGTAATTACATCTTTAATTTAACGTTAACAATTGATTTTATTATATCATTATAGCACTTTTAAATATTCTATATGCAGGAAACATTTGATCTTAATTAGTGCATATTATTTTATACTATCTTAATAGGAAACAACGAAAATTCAATATTTACAACAGAAATACAATGACTGTGTGGTGGTAGCAGAATAGTAATCAAAAACCATTGTAGCACTTTTTAAATATTCTATATCACATGACACATTTAATTTCAATTAAGTTATGTTATTGCACAATATGCTACACTGTAAAAAAAAACAAGAACGAAAAATCATGCGTCAAGCATAGAATATGTAACACTTTCCAACGCTTCCAAAATAATTTTACAAATCATTACCGTTTAATAAGCAGAAAGATAACATCTAAGTAAACAATTTGGAAAACGCATAACCTATTTCAAAACGTAATTTCAGGAATTTCCAACATATACAATATTCGAAAAAATATTCGAATACTTTTATTCAGCCCTGTATAGGACCTATAGATTTGTATACATACTACATAGGATGCTAAATTTTAGTTTAGTTAGGAAACGCGTAGCACAGTTTAAAATTCTCCGTCTGGAGTTTCTGTTAATAAAGGGAAATGTGTTCGCGAACTTTTGTGCTGCCCTGTATATGAAATACAGAATTTATACACACCAAGTAATAGACAAAAAGTGAGTTAAATTTAAAATCGCGTTCAGCAATTTAAAACGCACTTCCAGGAATTATTGTTAACAGACAGTAGAGAATTCTTTTGTGTGTCCCTGTAAATGAACGATGACTGCTATACACACAATTTCTGTAGTAAGCCTCTTGTAATGCACCTTAGGGATATATATAAATTTCAATGCGTTTAAAATAGTGAAACATTATGTAATTAAACCGCAAACGATTTTTCTCAACAGACGTAATATAACGGAATTCTTTTGACTGTCCCTGTAAAGTAACTATAAATGCTATGCACACCCAATTCCATATTAAGCTTCTTGTAATGACCTTAGTGATATATATCAATTACAATGTGTTTGAAATTGTGTAACATCATTAAAATAAACCGCAAATGATTTTCCCCATAGACCGTCATGTAACGGAATTCTTTTGAGTCTCCCTGTAAAAAAAACTATAAATGCTACACACTTCAGTTGAAATAGGAAACATGCTGTAGAGAACGACAATAACATATAAAAGTCGCAGAGCAATCCGAGCCTATTTACGGGAATTAGAGCACGGACAGACGGCAGACGGCCAAACAAACCGAAGTCATAAACACTTTTCAACTAGGTTGGAAAGTGATAAAAATGTTTCTTAATCTAGGAAAAAGTAATATAACCACAAATAGAAACTTGCAATAACCACTTCCGAGTTACTCACGATACCGAATAGCGTTCTTTATCTTTAGAAATTTTCGAATCCAATATTTTTTAAGATTTAAAGAAGCATATAAAACATCGTATAAAACATTGTATAAAAAACAAAGTGTCGTTTGCTGCCACTGGTTTTCGAAAGCATTTCCGATTAGTTTTTAAAGTGTATCACTCAGTTTTCTCATTCTGGAATATATGTTTTTTGGGTACTATAGATCCTCATATAAACATTTTCTTGTTCAAAAACCATGTTTTAACAGATAAACATGACAAACTTAACAGCTTAACATTAATATAAAAAAATAATATTATTTTGTTATTCTTGGATGTATAAATTCAGTTACTCAGTTGAAATTGTTTACTTGAGAATCGATAGCATCCTAAAATCCAATATTCCGTTTTAAGAAAACTGATTACATATACATTATAAAAAGAAAAGTGCCCAGTAACACTGTTGGCATTGAGCTCGCAGGCTACTCACACTAATTGTATATTATTAACAATTTGAAATAAGACCTCGAAAAATAAAGAAATCGCACTATATTAAAGTGGATCATCCGCCCGTTCTCCCTCTTATAATTAACCAATGAACCCCCCCCCCCAAAAAAAAAAAAAAACAAAAAAAAACTAATCAGGAAAGCGTCTTGTTACAATGAACATATATACAAAATTTTTCGGTATATTCTGCATGAAAAACCCATTTATCTAAATTAAGGGGGAGGGATTAGCCCCTCCCCTTTCTCCCCTTTATACTTAACCAAAGAACCCCCAAAACTAATCAAGGAAGCGCCTTTCCACAATGAATCTATATATAAAATTTGAAGAAAATAGGATAATTCTGCATCGAAAAGCCATTTATCTAAATTAAGGGGGGGGGGGTTATTCGACGTTCCCCCACCTTTATACTTAACCAATGAACCCTCAAAAGTAATTAAAGAAGCGCCTTACCGCAATGAACCTATATACAAAATTTGAAGAAAATTGGATGATTCTGCACAAAAAACCCATTTATCTATATTAAAGGGGGTTAGCCCCCCGTTCCCCCTTTTTATACTTAACCAATGAACCCCTAAAACTAATCAGGGAAGCGCCTTATCACAATGAATCTATAAACAAAGTTTGAAGCAAAACGGTTATTTCTATCAAGAGTTATCGCGTTACGTACATACGTACATACGTACATACAAAACGGGCGGGCACATTAGCTCTCAGGCTTTGATAGCCTGTGAGCTAAAAACAATTCAGAAACTTTCTCGAAAATCAGTGGCAGAAAAATAAAACTTTGTTTTTATAAATGCTTCTTTAAATCTCGAAAGTATAATAATTCCTGAAGTTTCTAAAGATAAACATAGCTTTTTGGAATCGTGTGTATCTCGGAAAAGGTTATTGTATATCTTCGTACGTTGTTATATTATATTTTCGTTGATTAAGAAACATGACTTTTTTTACAGTGAAACATAAAAAAAAAAATCAACACTTACAACAGAAACTCAATTACTGTAGTAGCAAAGTAATAATCTAAAACCACTGTAGCACTTTTGAAATATTCTTTATCTCATGCAACATTTAATTTCAATTACTGCATGTTATTTCACAATAGCTGTTTAAGAAACAAAAAGAAAATAAATAAAATAAATAAAATAATCAACATTTATAACAGAAATCAAATTATTGTAATAAAAAAATTAATTTAAAACCATTGAAGTTTTTTCAATATATATTTCTGTATCATATGAAATTTTTCAGTTCAGTTAATGCATGTAACTGTGTAACTGTACAGATGTCACTGTATCGCCAAAAATTGCTATAAAAAAATCTAGTTACCGCAAAAAAGCAGCAATCAAAAATTACTATAAAGTTTCCGAAATACTATGTACTAATATTAGTTATTGCACAATATCGTACCATATCTAACCAACGCTAATGCAATACATACTTAGTTAATTGAAAAATGTCTATATCTAAAATTATCGTAATACTTTACTTTATTATCATTTAAAAAACGAAAAATTTCAGACATCTTCATAAAAATATTATTGGTATTTTAAAAGTTACTATACATAATATACTTACTGTTGATTTAAATAAAAAGAATAAATACATACCTTTTTCCAAACACTGAAGATTGGTGGATGTTTACAGGAATTTCTTTGCTTGACAAAACTTCTCAACTGAACAAGTCTTGTGAAAACAGCTTAATTTAACTTTTAAAACTGCACGATCAGAAAACAAAACACTTGTTATTATCTATGAAAGAAATTTTTAATATATAATCCATACCCATCATTACACAGTTCTGTTACTCCATGTCATTGCACAATATATTGCAAATACAAAAATATTCAGTTATTGTAAAAATGTCAAAATAAAAAATTACAGCAATATTTTTAAAAATATTCTTATTAGATGGAAAATTTCAGCTATAATTCCTTAAACGTAGTTACACATTCAATTTAGGCATGTCATTGCACAATATTTCACCAAGCTTAATACAACACTGCAAAAGTAAAGGAAATGTTTCTCGATTTTCTACGAAGCTTTACAAAAATGTAACATAACCTCTTCGGAGTTATCCATGTTTCCTAAAAGCATTCCATTCATTGTAAATATATCTGTAAAATTATTGTAACCTTTTTGTATGCTGTATATCCCATAAACAAATTTCATTCAAATTTGACACGGAAATTATTTCATCCAAACTTCGAATATGTCATTGCACAATATCTTACCAACGCTAAAACGTCTCCACCTAAAATTATTGCAATATTCTACAAAATACATCTTCAAATATATGAAAAATATCACCAATTTCATATAAATATCACTGTTGATTTGTAGGAGAAAAAATATACATACCTTCTTCAAAACACCTAGAAATGGTGGAGGTTTCTGTTGGTTTCCAGCCATGATGAAACCTCTCAAACTGAGCAGGTCTTATGAAAACAGCTTACTTTAACTCTTAAAACTGCATGATCAGAAAAACTTGCTAATATCCATGAAGATTGCAAAACTAATCAAGAATCTCGTTCTATTATATTTTTGGCCCTCCTTTCCTGAAGAACTAATGTGAACCTAATTGAACAAGTCTGGTACACTGCCAGAAGAGTTTACTTTGCTAAATTCGGCATTTCCCCTTCATGGAGTAATTAGTTGCCTTTTGCATTCAATGTAATTTTCTTTCATTGCAGCGTGTTTCCGTCGAAGAACCAGCCCCTGAAAAGAAAGAAGTGAAAAAAGTTGTGAAAAAGAAGAAGAAGGTACCTGGTAAAGAAGCTCCAGAAGAAGAGGAGGAGAAGGGGGCTGCTGTCCGAGCTGGAAAAGAAGAATTAGCAACTTCTGAAGATGATTCAAGTAGAAAGAGTAGTTTAAAGCCGGTGACCATAGTTAAAGAAGCTACCCCTGAACCTCAACGCCGTAAAAATTCTCTTGAACCTCCTGCACCTGGTAGCAGAAGGGGTTCTGCCAGTAGTTTGTTTACTCCACCTCCTGGATCGAGGAGAGGCTCTATTACTTTGGTAGCAGATGAAGTAAGATACATATTATTATTATTATTATTATTATTATTCAATAATAATCTCTAATTATTACATATATTAATTATTAATTATTAATTATTAATTATTAATTTATTCTCCTTATATCATGCCTTATTATGTTGCTCATTCAAATATATCGCTTTTTTTCTGTGTCTCCCGAAAAAAAAAAAAAAAAAAGAAAGAAAGGATCGGGGTCCATAAGCCGTGTTTTTGGCCCATGAAATAAGACTAAAATTTGATTTTCTTATACTGACTTAAATATTTCACTTTTTAATATTAGAAGGTTTATCCTGTACGGTTTCAACAATATTTTTTTGCATTACACAAGCTCAAAGTTCGTATGATTCGTAGTTTTTGATGAAAAATACGCAATTTCTCCTAATTTTACCTCTAGGGCCTATATCCCATGTGTAGATAATTGGCCGTCAATAATCAACCCAACCCTAATTTTACCTCAATTTTTAATATATGTTTTAATATTTTACTATGAGCGCAGCTTTGCAACACTTTTATTTTTACATATATTGTACATTTTGATGTATTTTATAAAATATGTAATGTAAAGAAGAAAGTGTTGCACGACACGATTGCGCTCATATAAATAATTGAGGTAAAATTAGGAGAAATTGCGTATTTTTCATCAAAAACTACGAATAATACGAACTTTGAGCTTGTGTAAGTCATATAAATCCGAACAAAAGGCAAAAACTATTGTTGAAATCGTACAAGATAAACCTTCTAATGTTAAAAAGTGAAATAATTAAGTCAGTATAACAAAATCGAGTTTAGGCTTATTTCATGGGCCAAAAACACGGCTTATGTACCCTAATGCTTTCTGTCTTTAAATAGCATTTTGAATAACTTATTATATGTCAATAACATAAGTATTTTTATCATTAATAATTGTAAGAAAAGCGTATTTTTAGTGTAAAATAACGCTTTTTAGTCAACTATACATCATTTATTTAAAGGTTATCACCTTTCTTAATTCTTTTAATGTCCCCGGATATATCGCATTTTTTCTTGTCTCCCCCGCAAGTGCGATATAACGAGAGGCTATTGTATTATCATTATATTATAATCCCCGAAAGCATTTTCCATATTTCTTTATATGACTTAAGAGAAATAATATAGAATTACTATTATCGATATCACTGTATCATTTTATTAAACCCCTTTTAAAATAATATTTATACTTAGATGAAATTAAACAAATTTTGTGTTATTTTGACTGCTAACTGATTTAATTTTCTATCCCATTTTCTGGTATAGGGCAATATTACTATTTTAGAATGCTCATGTCATTGCAAAATATATATATATATATTACATTACTGATTAGAATAATAGAATTAGTAATATTATATGTAATGTGTAGTTGTGGAATTATATGTTGATATGTAAATGATTAAATAATTGTTTTGTTCATTTTCATTATGCATGATTAAGTGTATTCTGCATAACTTGTATATTTTAGTTGAGTATTTATTTAAAATTAATTCCTATATGCTGGTATTTTATTAATGCCAATGCACAATATTTCACTGAAGTATGATGCAAAATAACCTCCAATTGATGCAAAAAAGTCTACATCGATATTTATCATAATATTTCTTTAATATATCATGTGTAAACCTTTCTTATTATGAAGTATTAGAATTAATTCCTGTATGACAGTACTTTATATATGTCATTGCACAATATTTCATTAAAACATGATGAAAAAATAACATTCAACTGATGCAAAGGAAGCTTACATCTATAATTATGTTATTTACTTAATATTCTATATCACATGTTGTCATCTTTCTTGTTATTACGCATTTATTTAGAATTAATTTATGTATGCCGGTAATTTATTTAATTACGTCATAGTACAGTACCTCTCTAAAGCTTGATGCAAAATAACATTCAACTGATGCGAAAAAGGTCTACATTTATAATTATCATAATATTTATATCATATTCTGTATAACATGAAAACTTTCATCTGCCGTCCAATGCATATGAAATTCAACTAATGTATGTCATTTGCACAATATCTCACCAGTTTAATACAAAAATGCATTCAATGGCTAAGTAAAATATGCATCTGAAATTATCGTAACATTTTATTAATGTTATATATATTAAAAAAACTGATACATTTTAGTGTGATATGTTTCTTTTTTATTGTTATTGGCTATTTATTTAGAATTGATTCCTGTATGCCGACAATTTCTTTTATGTCATTGTACAGTACATCTCTAAAGCTTGATGGAAAATAACGCTCAGTTAATGCAAAAAAATCTACATCTATAATTATCATAACATTTCTTTAATAGTCTGTATTACACGAAAAATTTAATCTGTAATCAATGCATACACTCAGAAAAGGGAATTGATTAAAACTACAAAAAAGATTTTGTTGAGTACATTTTGGTTGTTTTAACAAAATTCAAGTAAAATTGAACCATTTTACTTGAATTAACAAAACATTTTTTGCTGACGATACAATTTTTTTTTTTTTAGAATTGCAAAAAAAAATTTTTTTTGTTGATTCAAACAAAATTTCCATTAACCTATATTTAAACAAAAAGTTTTGTTTAAATATAGGTCAATGGAAATTTTGTTTGAATCAACAAACATTTTTTTTTTTTTTTTTTTTTTTTTTTGCAATTCCAAAAAAATTTTTGTATTGTCAGTAAAAAATGTTTTGTTAATCAAGTAAAATGGTTCAATTTTACTTGAATTTTGCTAAAGCAACCAAAATGTACTCAACACATGTTTTGTAGTTTTAATCAATTCCTTTTTCTGGGTGTATGCATTTCAACTTCTGCATGTCATTTGCACAATATCTCACCAACTTAACAAAAAAAAAAAAGATCCAACGGTTACAAAAAATAAGTATCTAAAATGATCGTAATATTTTTTTAACAGTCAGTTTATTAAAAATTCCAATATATTTTAGTGTGCTATGGTTATCTTGTATTGTTATTGTTTATTTATTTATAAATGATTACTATATGCCGATAATTTATTTCTGTCATTGCACGATATCTTATTAAAGCTTGATGCAAAGGTGTAATTTTGAAAATACTTTCTTAATAATCTATATCGCATGAACAATTTCATTTGAAATTAAATCCATGCACAATTAAACTACTACATTTCATTGCATAATATTTCACCAGCTTAATACAAGGAAACATGCAACAGTCACAAAATATATCTAAAATTGGTATTTATGATATATATAATATATATATAGTAATATTTGAATAATATTCTATATCATGTTAAAATTTCATATATATTTTAGTGTACTATGTCTCCTATTTTGGTTAATAGATATTTATTGATAATCAACTCTTGTATGCCTGCATGTGTAACAAGTGCACATTTAATTAAGAAATCAGTTGTTTATGCAATTAATTACGGAAAATTTTAGTATATCTATGAATCAAACAATTATAGTGTTTATTAAATTACTAAAACATCTAATATGACTTCTTACTTTACTTTATTTAAGATTTGCAAAAACGAAATTTTACCGTTAAAAAAACAAACAAACAATTATTGCTTTACCCGGAATATCGGTTTTTAGGAAGTTGCAAATTCTCAATTAAAAATTTTCAGTTGCGTAACTAAATTTATACATGCAAGAGTAACAAAATTGTTAATTTTAAGGTTAATGCTGTTGGTTCACCATTTTTGTATTTAAAATATGTCTGTTGAACAAGAATATGTCTATATGAGAATGGGTAGCATCCGCAAAACCTATCTTCAGGTTGAGAAAACGCGTTAAAATAGTATAAAAACTACTCGGAAGTGTATTTGAAAATCACTTGCAGCAAAAGAAACTTTATTTTTATAAATTATGCTTTAAATCTCAAAAATATATGGGTTTCTGATATTTCTAAAGATGAAGGAACAGTGGGTAACTTTTGCAAGAGATTATCGTACATTTTCTTACGTGGTTATATTATATTTTCATAGATTAAGAAAGCATTTGTCTTTTTTTTTGAAGTGTACAGAACGTAATATTTTGTTTTCATTTCTAAAAGAGAGATGAAATGAATTCCAGAATGTTCCTGATTTTTAGGTGCGTTCGTAATTATATAAATACGTAGCACCTATAGTCGTCGTCTGGTCCGTCCGTCTGTCCGTATATAACAGCGCAAAAACTACCCAATCGAATGGTTTGAAACTTAATATATAGAATCGTTGCAGAATTTTGTCGAGTCATTTCAAATTTTATGAAAACGGAATCAAAACTTAAAAAGTTATTAATGAAAGTTTTCTTTATTCTATTAAATCCTATCATACGTAATCTATACAGTAAAAGTGCAAGTCGTGTGACTGTGGAAAACAAATACGGGCTAACACAACTTTTTCCATTTGCCAAGTGGACATTTTTATTCAAAATTATTTTTTCGAATAAAATCGCGTAAAAGTTACATTTTTAGAAAGATCGTTCAAAAAAATTGTTTGCTTGAGAGATGAGTTACATTCGAAAATGTATAGATTTTGAGATAACTTCAGTGAAAATTAGGTTAACAGCCGAATATCTCAACCCATTAAAGCAAATAAACAAAAGATTCATTCAATCATGAGTCATAGAAATATTAAACCATGGAGGTAATCATTCGCAAAGCAAGATCGCCATTGTGATTTTTACAGCGCTGCCTAGTGTCGAAACAAAAATTCGCATCTGGAAACATGGCATACGTAATAAGAAAAAAAAAACATCCTCATTTCGTTCATAGCAGACGAAATAATTTATTTCACTGAAATAATAACGATGATTTGTTTACATTGTAAAACTAGTTATAGTACAAAACGAACGCACCTCATATGTCACGTTTAACGTACAATTTACAACTTGTTATGTCTTGATTACGTCATTAATATTTCATATGTTATTTTTTATTGATTATCCCGACTACCTGTATTATGTTGTTAAGAGATAAATGTTAAAGTAGATTAGTGTATATGGGTCATTGCACAATATATCGATTTTCAAAGTTCTTTCTTATAGTTCTCATTATTGTTTTTCTTGTTGTTCTGAATAGTGAGAGTGCTATTAAAAATTGTGAAATAATATTTTATTTCCATGATTTACTATATTATGTAAATTATTGATGCATTTAAAGCATAAAGATGATGCAACCAATTAAAAACTGCCTTATTCATCACAATTTTTTACACCCCTATAGCATATCATATATTCTAATACGAGCAAATCTTGTGTGTGTGTGTGTGTGGTTATATATATATATATAATTATAATATCTTTGAATTTCAAAAAACATATCAAGTTCTTGTAACATTCTACTAAAATCTCCAAAGAGATAATTAATGATAATGTATAGACAGAATACCACATAGTTAATAAATTAACAAGGGCAATCATAATATTACCACAGCTTGTGCTTCAATGGTAATTGGCCAAAAATACTGAAAACATGAAGAAAATTTAAAGAGAGAGAGAGAGAGAGAGAGAGAGAAAATATATATATACAGTGGAACTTCCCTTTAACGAAGTCCCTATTTAACGAAGTTTTCTACTTAACGAAATTTTCTGCAGAACTTTGACTTTGAACACCATTAGCATGTAAATTAATCTCCCCATTACGAAAAATATATTCTATATAACGAAGTTTATTCCACTTTTGTACGTGTACAAAATTCAAACTAAGCGATTGCTGTTCGAAGGATATGCAAATTTCTTTCAGCGAATTCTATTGTATGAAAATGAGCACATTTAAATAATTTCCATTCTGCTTGGTGCTAAATAAAACATTTTTTTTCACACTAAGAAAAACACTTGTTATCACTATTCTCCCACTCCGAGACTCGAGCGCTGACAGTTGGGGGAGGTCAAAATCCCCTTTTTACCTTCAATGATATAGAAGATGAGGTGTCGCAATGGCATCAGATGCATTGAAAGAAAAAATATCTATTAGAGTCAGACAGGTATCATTCTGACCTACCATTGCTGATAGACAATTGCTTTGTACATCCAAAAGAACGTGCTTCAAAATACAAATCGAAGAACATCAAAGTTATTTTTGTTCCTGCCAATACAGCGAAACTTCAATCATTAGTCTGAGGAATAATAAAAAATCTTGAAGTACATTATCGAAAAAAGACAGAAAGAAGACGATGTAGTGAAAACATTAGTTTGAAATTCTGTGTATCAGAGCTGATGAAAGCTTCGGCCAAAGCTTGGGAATGTGACGTGATTTCATCGACCGTACACAACTGTTTTGTAAAAGACGGCTTCATAATTAAAACTGAATCAAATGCTTCTGAATCCAATACCTGTTTGTCATATCTCAAGAAAAAAATTTCATGAATTTAAGTTAATTTCTGTTTAACGAATTTTCTTCATAGCGAAGTTTTTAAATGTAACGATGAGACTTCGTTAAATAGAAGTTCCACTGTATATATATATATTATATATATATATATATATATATATATATAATAAACCATAAAATGTTAATAATTTGGAGTTGATATCAAGTGAATACAAATAGATTAAGAAATGAAATATTAACCAAATACAATGGAAAATTGGACAACAAGAGAATTAAATCAGAATTGGATATGAAAAAACACGTGTACGTATACTCATCAGCCTGGATGTACCCACACGTGTTTTAAAAATTAATTCAGTATTTCATAATTTTACTGGCATATATGCTAAGATCAGTAAAATCACCCAGGTATACTGAATTATTACCAGAAAACAATTGGAAATATTAAAATTTGAAATAATAAAATTGGAAATAAATATATATATATATGCAAATTTTATTTAAAAAACGGCTCCAACGATTTTGACGAAATTTTGTATTCTGCCGTTTTGGGCCACCAGAAAACCATTGATTGGGCTAGGTCACATGTTCGAGAAAATTCGATTACTGGGTTATTTTGGGTCAGAAGGGGTCAGGGTCAAGCTAATTGTATCTAAAAAACGGTTCAAACGATTTTGACGAAATTTTGTATACTATCATTTTAGGGCATGAGAAAATGATTGCAAAGGCTCACATTTTGGAGAAAATGTGTTTAGTGGGCCATTTTTGGGTTACTGTGGGTCAGGCTAATTTTATCTAAAAAACGGCTCAGACTATTTAGACTAAATTTCACATCCTATAGTTTTCGGGCACGAGAAGACTGTTGGGCTAGATCACATGTTCGAGAAATTTTGATTAGTAGGTCATTTTGGTCATGGGTCATTATGGATCAAGCTATTTTTATCTTAAAAACGGCTCAGGGGATTTGAACTGAATTTAGTATTCTGAAGTTTTAGAGAACGAGAAGACTATTGGGCTAGATCACATGTTTGAGAATTTCGAAGAGTGGGTCATTTTGCACATGGGTCATTATGGGTCAAGCTATTTTTATTTTGAAAACGGCTCAGACTATTTAGACTAAATTTCGCATCCTATGGTTTTCAGGCACGAGAAGACTGTTGGGCTAGGTCACACGTTCGAGAAAATTTGATTCGTGGGTCATTTTGGACATGGGTCCTTATGGGTCAAGCTATTTTTATCTTAAAAACGGCTCAGGGGATTTGAACTGAATTTAGTATCTTGAAGTTTTAGAGAACGAGGAGACTATTGGGCTAGGTCACATGTTTGAGGAATTTCGAATAGTGGGTCATTTTGGACATGGGACATTATGGGTCAAGCTATTTTTATCTTTAAATCGGCTCAGACTATTTAGACTAAATTTCACATCCTATGGTTTTCGGGCACGAGGAGACTGTTGGGCTAGGTCACACGTTCGAGAAAATTCGATTCGTGGGTCATTTTGGTCATGGGTCATTATGGGTCAAGCTATTTTATCTTAAAAACAGCTCAGAGGATTTGAACTGAATTTAGTATCCTGTAGTGTTACGGAACGAGAAGACTATTGGGCTAGGTCACATGTTCGAGAAATTTTGATTTGTGGGTCATTATGGGTCAAGGTACTTTTATCTTAAAAACGGCTCAGGGGATTTGAACTGAATTTAGTATCCTGAAGTTTTAGAGAACGAGAAGATTGTTGGGCTAGGTCACATGTTTGAGAAATTTCGAATAGTGGGTCAGTTTGGACATGGGTCATTATGGGCCAAGCTATTTTTATCTTAAAAACGGCTCAGATGATTTTGACGAAATTTAGTATCCTAACATTTTTGGACACAAGAAAACCATTGGGCTAGGTCACATGCTCGAGAAAATCCGATTAGTGGGTCAGTTTTGGGTCACTGTGGATCAAGCTAATTTTATCTAAAAAACGGCTCCGACTATTTTGACTAAATTTTATATCCTACGGGTTTCGGGCACGAGGAGACAATTGGGCTTGGTCACATGTTCGAGAAAATTTGATTAGTGGGTCATTTTGGTCATGTATCATGATATTTGAACTCAAAGCTAATTTTGACCGAGCATAGCTCGGTCTCCCTGCTCGTATATTCTAATACGAGCAAATCTTGTGTGTGGTTATATATATATATATATATTATGCAAATTTTATCTTAAAAACGGCTCAAACGATTTTGACGAAATTGTGTATTCTTCCGTTTTGGGGCACCAGAAAACATCATCGGGCTAGGTCACATGTTCGAAAACTTTCGATTAGTGGGTCATTTTTGGGTCAACGTGGGTCAAGCTAATTTTATTTAAAAAACGGCTCAGGCTATTTAGACTAAATTTTGCATCTTATAGTTTTCGGGCACCAGAAGATTGTTGGGCTAGGTCACACGTTCGAGAAAATTCGATTAGTGGATCATTTTTGGGTCCTTGTGGGTCAAGCTAATTTTATTTAAAATACGGCTCAGGCTATTTAGACTAAATTTTGCATCCTATAGTTTTCGGGCGCGAGAAGATTGTTAGGCTAGGTCACACTTTCGAGAAAATGTGATTAGTGGGTCATTTTGGTCATGGGTCATTATGGGTCAAGCTATTTTCATCTTAAAAATGGCTCAGATAATTTGAGCTAAATTTAGTATCTTACGGTTTTTGCGCACTAGAAAATCATTGGGCTAGGTCACATGCTCGAGAAAATCGGATTAGTGGGTCATTTTTGGGTCACTGTAGGTCAAGCTAATTTTATTTAAAAAACGGCTCAGACTATTTTGACAAAATTTTATGTCCTACGGGTTTCGGACACGAGAAGACAATTGGGCTTGGTCACATGTTCCAGAAAAATTTATTAGTGGGTCATTTTGGTCGTGGGTCATGATATTTGAACTCAAAGCTAATTTTTACCGAGCATAGCTCGGTCTTTCCTGTTCGTTCTGTGCTTTATATAAAAGCTACATTAAGAAAAAGTATCTCTGATATCATTTTTAAGTGTTAAGCAGTAATTGTCTTAAATCTCGTAAACATTGATAAACGATATGTTTTACTCATATAAGCGAAAAAATCATAGAATGAAGTGTGATTCATCATTCTTTCATAGAATGAAGTGTTATAAGGAAAGAAATAGTTCTTTTTTGCGTTACATGATACATTTTTATATTTTAAAACAGTTGACATTACTTTTGTAATTTTGTTTACTAAATAGGGGTGTAATCAGTTCAATTACCTTATTGATTAGTTATTGTTTAAACACTTTCTGCATTCTCGATATTTAACTAAAAGAGTATATTGAGAGGAAATACCTAGAACATAATTTTATAAGTATAGCGTAATGATCTTTAATAAATAAAAGAATAATTAAACAGATATATTTTTTTCAAACAAAAGTCTTCACTTTTTTATGTAGTAAAATAAAATAAGGCGAGAATTACTTTACTTTTTCATTAATTATATAGTTTTCTTATACACAAATAATTGTCCAAATAATAACCAAATAACAACAAATAATTGTACAGAAATATACATTTAAAATTTTTGCAATTTATTGTTCTAAAGTTGAATATAATCAGTTTAAAACACCCATAATTAATCACTTATATTTAAATCACTTATATTAATCACTTAAATTTAAATCCTTTGTACATACGATATAGTTACTTTCAAAACCCATATTAAAGAGAAATACTAATAATATGTTGAGCTAAGTATAGTTTTTTTTTTGTAGTATGTTAGTTGATTTCAAATATGTCAAATATAAATTAATCATACGATATGTTTAATGAATAAAAACTTATTTTATCGCAAATAAATTATGTTTTTCAGCAAACTCCGTTTAATAATTATAATAAAATGCACCTTTATAACAAATATATTTTTACACATTTTTACTGATATGTATCATTTCAGAAAGGACTGCTTACAGATGAGAAAGGCAATGTCAAAAAGCTACGTCCAGGCGAGGTTCTGGAGGTGCGGCAGAAGCGAAAATCAAGTACTGATATGCGACGTGCTAGGTATGTTTGCCCTTCTTTCAATTAAAAATTTTATTACAGTCGAACTCGTTTATAGTGATCTCGGATGCCATAAAAACCTGTTTCTAACAAGTAAAAACGAGTAAATGGCTGGCCTAATATAAAAAGGCATGCTAAGAACTTAGTTTTAACGAGGAAAAACAAGTAAATGACTGGTCTAATATGAAAATGCATTGCTAAGAACTTAGTTTTCTCGAGGAAAAACAAGTAAATGGCCGGCTAAATATAAAAATGCATTTCAGAAAACTTAGTTATAACTAGTAAAAACAAGTAAATGGCTGGTCTAATGCAAAAATGCATTGCAGAAAACTTAGTTTTTATGATAAAATCTCGGATATAACAAGCAACAATTTTAAAAACTGAAAAGATTACAATTTTTCCTTAATTTTACTAAACAAAATGTAATATTTCATGTACAATTGATTTTGTGTTGAAATTAATTGACACAGTTATGTAAAATAAACAATATGGATTAAAACAGAATCGTACTTTCGTTATCATGACAGCAATAAAAGGTAAGAAAAGATTTGATCTCACCTAATTTTCCGGTTGCCGAGATATTTGGAATTCTATTTGCCACACTCTTCGATTTTTCATGACCCTGTATTTCTTCCAAAATTCACTTCAAAGATATATTTTAATTGGAAATTTGACGCTTAATCAGATGCAATAAACCGCTAGCTAATAGGATTATTATTTTTGGAGTTATAAGGATGTTTCTTTCAAGCAATTCAGTAATCGAGCCTTTAAAGTTTGTGACGTCATCAAGCCACGATTTTATTCGAATTGCAATGCATTTATAAGTAGTTTACACATTTTTATTTTAATATTTTACATTATGCATATCCATGATGGGTAAGTATTACGGTGGCCCCCAACGACTAGTTTAAAATTCAGTTAATTTACTAGAAGGAAATTGCATAGCGTGAAAGAGGCAATAACAAAATACAGGATTTAGGTATATTAATGTTAATTTGGTACATTAATAATTATATATGAAATATTTGAAGACATAATATTTTTCAGATAAAAGTGATTTCTGATGTTGTTAGTGGCAATCTAAAAAACTGTATTAACCACTTCTAACGGCAGCCTCGAAATAATTCACGGGTAATATTTCTGTGGCCGTTGAAATGGTTAAATGTAAAAATATAAAATACAAAGGATGGGAATTATCACTTTACTAAACAGCGTACAACCATTAAGGTGAACAAATGTTCAGACCGGTGTTCGATCTCGGATCCCTTGGTACAGCGCACCAAGTGCTTTACCAAATAAGCCATCCAGACGACATGCTGTTTAGCATTCTCTCACTTTAATTAGTATGTAAAAAAATATTTTATAGTTTCCAATTAAAAATGACGTTTACCTATGTTCTGTATATATCGAGCAGTATGATATGTAACTTGAAAGTCTGGGTGTGATCCCCCTGATAATACTAACATTAATAGCAATAATAATAAATGGATCTGCGTACCTGGTTCTGAATTGGAATTGTAAAAGTTTAAGAATTTTGTACTTTATTAAATGTGTTGTAGATTTCTTTTTAGCTAGAATTTATTTTTGCTATATTTTACAGCACATCAGAGCTTGAAGAGCGCATTGACAAGCCTTCCACACCTCTGCGACCTATACCTGAAGGTGAAGAGTGCGCACCTGCAATTGTGGATTTCCAAGAAAACGTTACTGCAACTGAAGGTAATTAAAAAAAAAAAAAAAAAAATTTTTGATGTTTATTGATAAAAACGCTCATTTTCTTGTTCTTTTTGTCCGAATTCTTTGAAATCTTTATTGGTAATAAATAAAACGGTTTTCTACCCTGTGTAAAAATTTCGTGAAAAGATACTGTTATTTAGTTGTAAACGAAATGTTTTCTTCTTGCTTTTTTGTTTGTTTGTTTTCGCGTCGGCTCCTTTAACATAGCAATAAAAAATAGTTCTTATCTTCCGAACTCTTTGAAATTTCAATCGATTTTAAATATAACTGTATCCAAGCTCTCTTTAAAAGTTTACGAAAAAATATACATATTTAGTAGTGAAAACACGAGTTCTTCTTTTAAAAAAGCTTTCAACGCAATGGCCATATTACGCCATTCGTTTTCAATCAACTCTTTTCAATCCCCCTAGGCCAGCCATACTCAACCTTTTTCTTTCGCGGGCCGCAAACATATGTTTTCTGCGTTAGGTGGGCCGCAAACATATGTTGGTTACGTTAGGGAGACGCAATACACTGGGCTTTTATAATAACATGAAAAAGAGTGATTAAAATAGTACGGTAACAAAAGTATTGTAACAAAATAATGTAACAAAATGTATATAATGAGTATTAGCTAATATAATAAGAATAAAACGTAGTAGTAGAATAATTCAGAATTTCTAATTTCGAAACATAAAAATTAGGATATTTTCACTGATAAATTAGACTTTTGCTCTATGAACAACTTTCTATCATTTTAAAATATAAAAAATTATATTCCAAATTTAATTAATTATAAATAATCTTTGAATGGTATAGAAAACTACAAAATATAGTGCACATCACTTAAATGCAAATACTACCTGTAAAAAGAGCTTTTGACGGAGATATTTAAGATGTTTTAACATAATTTTACATTAGTTAAATAACGGTGCAGATTTTGTCTTCTCACAAAAATATGTAAAACAACAGATGCCTTGATTACGTCTTAAATACATTTTCTACTCTCAAATATTTATAAATATATTATCTTTTTCTCACATTTTTATAAATCCGGATTAATTTTTGTGTGTTTTGGGCCGCACATGAAAGGTGGCCGGGCCACATGCGGCCCGCGGGCCTCAGGTTGAGTATGGAGGCTCTAGGCTAAACAGGTGAGGGCTAAACACGTTTCCCGTTTCTGAAGGTAGAAACCTTAAAAAAAAACTAGTCGGATGTGCCAATCCCAAAACTTTCTTCGATCTGACACAGGTTTCGCATACACAAAAAAGAATCAGCACCAATTTATATCAAGATCTAACTGAACCTAAAGTTTTATTAAATTCCGTGCATTAGTTCTTGAGGTATGATTATTGTTAAAATCGTGTAAATCCTGCTAAATGTAGCATAGCAGCGCCACCTGTTGGGAGATTTAGACCAAAACCTAACCAACAACAACTTATGTCAAGGTCTAACTGAATCTGAACTTTGATGAAATTCCGTGCATTAGTTTCTCAGATATAGCTATTGTGAAAATCATGAAAAGAGTGGTATAGCAGCGCCATCTGTTGGGATATCTACACCAAAACATAATCAGCGTCTATTTATGTCATGGCTTAACAGAATCTGAAGTTTGATGAAAATGAGTACAATATTTCTTGAGATAGAGCTATTGAGGAAATCGCGAAAAACAAAGCATAGCAGCGCCACCTAGAAGGCGATTTTCACCAAAAACAAATCAGCACCAATTTATATCAGGGACTAACTGAATATAAAGTTTTATTAAATTCCGTGCGTTAGTTCTTGAGATAGAGCGCACACAAATTTTTTGTCACATACATACAGACGGACGACATTTTCTAAAAACAGTCAAATCGTGTTCAGGACCTTCTAAAACGTATAAATTCGTCGAAAACTGGAAATCGAAAAATTTTCATGAATCCAATACTTTCTTCTTGTAAAGATAGAAGAAAGTAAAAAAATATAAATCAATATAATTTATGCTTTATTTAAGTACAGATAATGCTCGAAAACCAAAGCTATTGTTTACACGTGTTCACATACAAAATATGCATTTGAAATAAGAAATCACCAGGGAGTATACTTCACAGTAGGACCATATATTCTGGTGGAATTGTACAACGTTTGTTTTGGAGAGTTTTTTGGTAATCTCGTGAACCAACCTTCTAGAAAAATTTTACTTTTATAATTATTGCAGTTAGATTTAATTATTTTAATATTTTCGAAATCTGGTATATGTGGTTGACATCTATTGAATGATTAATAAGTTTTGATTTTAAATTCCCGGATTTGTAAGCGCGTTTATACTCTTATAAGGGGACGTTTCATGATCGTCCAGTTTCACCAATATAAATATAGAGTCACAATTTTGCCAAGGTATGCTGTAAACTATACCGGTATTCTGTAAGGTTTTAATTTGCTTAACATATTCTTCTTAACATTATGAGGTTTAAAGGCTGTACCAATATAATTGATTTGAACAAATTAGATATTTTACAATTTTTACTTTTTTCTATCTTTACAAGAAGAAAGTATTGGATTCATGAGAATTTTCGACTTCCTGTTTTCGACGGATTTATACGTTTTAGAAAGTCCTGAACCTGATTTGAAAGTTTTTAGAGAACGTCTGTCTGTGACTCTGTTTGCCTGTCTGTCTGTGTATCTATGTGACAAACATTTTGTGGGTGCTCTATCTTAAGAAGTAATGAACGGAATTTAATAAAACTTTAGATTCAGTTTGACCTTGATATAAATTGGTGTTGATTAGTTTTTAGTGTAAATCGCCCAACAGATGAAGCTGCTATGCTACGTTTTTCACGATTTTTACGATTGCTATATCTCCAAAACTAATGCACAGAATTTTATCAAACTTTAGATTCTGCTAGACCTTGACATACATAGATGCAGATTACGTTGTGGTGAAAGTAGACGAACAGGTGGCGCTGCTCTGGTGCTTTTTTCACGATTTTCATGATAGCTATACCTCAAGAACTAATTCACAGAATTTCATCAAACTTCAGATTCTGTTAGACCTTGACATAAATAGATGCTGAATACGTTTTGGCGAAAATATCCCAACAGGTGGCGCTACTATGCTACTTTTTTATGATTTTCAAGATAGCTATATCTCAAGAACTAATGCAGAGATTTTCGTCAAACTTCAGGTTCAGTTAGACCTTGATATAAATTGGTGCTGATTCGTTTTTGTTATATGTGAATGAGATTTTCAAGATAGCTATATCTCAAGAACTAATGCAGAGATTTTCGTCAAACTTCAGGTTTAGTTAGACCTTGATATAAATTGGTGCTGATTCGTTTTTGTTATATGTGAATGAGATAGAAGAAAGTTTTGGGATTGCCACATCCAACTAGTTTATTTATAATATGGAATGGAGATATAACTTGCACGACTCTTGTGAGGGTAAGGTAATTAGATTTGAATTTACACGTTCTGTTATCTCTGTAATTAATTAATTTTTTAATTAGAAAAGAAATACAGGTTTCTCGAAAATGTGCACACATATCAATTGTTATAAATTTATTTTTTTCTATTAATTTCCTCAATGTTTGTCTTTTATGGGTACTTGTCAATATTAAAGTTTAGCTTCTAAATTTTGAACTTTTAAAATTTTGTTTTAAAATTTGATTTTACGAATTATTTTATAAATTGTTTCACAACCCCATTTCCTGTCAATTTTTTTTCTCTGAAAAAATAATGTATTACTAAAACAATAGAGATAATACCTATAAATTTCAAAAATAAAATGAAGAAAAAAAATACTCAACTTTCAAAGTTCAAAAGTTCAAAATACAACAATAATTGGAATATTATGTAATAAAAGAGTTTTGGATAGCTAGTCCATTTTTAGATGCGTTCTCAGTTATATAAATACGTAGCACCTATAGTCATCGTTTGGTCCGTCTGTCCGTATGTAACAGCGCAAAAACTACCCAAACGCATGGTTTAAAATTTAATATTATATAATCGTTGCAGAATTTTGTCGAGTCATTTTAAACTTTATGAAAATCGAATCAAAACTTAAAAAGATATTAATGAAAGGTTTCTTCGTTTCATTAAATCCTATCATACGTAATCTATATAATAATAAAAACGCGAATCACGTGACTCCTTTTTTCATATGCCAAGAGGCCATTTTTATTCAAAAATCTTTTTTCGAATAAAATTGCATAAAAGCTAAATTTTTCGTTTGGGAAAAAAATTGTCTGTTTGAGAGGTGAGTTACATTTAAATATGTATAGAAACTGAGATAACTTCAGTTGAAATTAGTTTGACTGTCGTTTGTACCCTGTAAAAAATGACCATGTTTCTTATTTTATGAAAATATACTATAAACACGAACGAAAATATAATACAATCTTCTGAGTTAAGCGAAATTCAGAATAGCGTGTTCCATTGTCTTTTGAATCCCCAGAAACCAATACATTTCCAAAATTTATAGAATTATTTATAGAAACAAAGTATTTTTCGCTGCCCGTATTTTTCAGAAACGTTTCCGAAGGGTTTTTATAGTGTATTAATGAGTGTCCTCAGCCTGGAATACCTGTTTTTCGAATGTCATCAATTCTCAAGTAAACATTTTCATGCTCAAAAAATATGTTTAACAGACAAACATGCAAAATTAACAGCGTTAACAATAACATTAAAATTAAGATTATTTCTTTACTCTTTCATGTATAAATTAACTTATGCGGCCGAAAACGTTTACTTGAGAATTAATGATATTCGAAAAACAGGTATTCCAGGCTGAGGACACTAATTAATACACTATAAAAACCCTTCGGAAAGGTTTCTGAAAAATACGGACAGCGAAAAATACTGTGTTTTTATAAATAATTCTTTAAATTTTGGAAATGTATTGGTTTCTGGGGATTCAAAAGACAATGGAACACGCTATTCGGAATTTCGGATAACTCAGAAGATTATATTATATTTTCGTTCGTGGTTATAGTATATTTTCATAAAATAAGAAACATTGGTCATTTTTTACAGTGTAGATCATCTCAATCCATTAAAAATCGAAAAAAAAAAATCACATCTGTAAACGTGGCATACGTAATAAGGGAAAAAAAGCATGCTCATTTTGCTCATAAGCAGACCATATAATTCATTTTACTGAAATAATAAGGAGGATTTTTTACGTTGTAAAACTATTTATAATACAAACGCACCTTATTTGTCACGTTTAACGTACAATTTCCAACTTGTTTATATTTAACTTTTTGTTTGAGATACCATTTTCGGGTTTAAATTACATTTTTGGTTATTTATTGAATTTGTTGGTTTAATTTTTAAATAAGCCTTATATTCAGTGTCACCACCTATTCGTTCTGCAATATATCATATGAAACTACTTCAGAGTCCATATAACTGACTCTCTCGTATACATTTAGACTCAAAAATATGTGAACTATCTAAACTGAATACTACCAATCTCACACGTTTATTAAATCCACAAATAAGGATCACAGGCGAAAAAGGGTTAATGCTTCATCAATTTTTATGATTTCTCAAAAAAAGAAGAAAAAAGAGAAGCTAATCTGAATTCAAACTTAGTCGTAAAAATAACTCAGTAAAAATATCTGATAACTGCATTCAATATTTTTTCAAACAATATTTATATGTAAAAATAGCAAATAAAACCTTTGTTCAAGAATTACGCTGACAAATTTAAAGAAACGCTGTGCAATTTTTTTAAAATGTAAATGTTCAAAATTAAGAAGCTAAACTTCAATATTGACAAGTAAATAAATAAAAGACAGATAAAATAAATAAATAAATAAACAAATAAATGAAATAAATAAATAATATAAGACAAATAAAACAAATAAAAGACAGACTTTGGAGAAATTAATAGGAAAAAAAACAAATTTATAACAATTGATTTGTGCACACATTTTCGAGAAAGCTGTATTTCCTTACTAATTAAAAAATAGTTTTAATTACAGGGATAACAGAATGTGTAAATTCACATTGTGCTTTGCTCTTTGCCATATTGAAGAAGAATCTCGCTTCTGGATTCAAAACAGCTGTTTGTTGCTGTTTTGTGAATTATTTGTGCATTTTTAACGTTGTTTTTTCTGCGTTTTAATATGTCTGTTTTCTCTGTGAAATATATGTGTTTCACTTTTATTTCTTCATTTTATCTTTTGCTTTTTAAAGGTGCCACTGCTTATTTATCTGTACAAGTTGAAGGAAATCCTGCTCCCGAGTTCAAATTCTACAAGGGTGACATGGAAATATTTGAAGGAGGCAGATACAAGATAGTAACGGATGGTGCTACAAATTACGTCCACTTCTGCATACGAAAAGCCAAAACAGCTGATGAAGAACGTTACAAAATCGTAGCTTATAACAAACTGGGTGAAGACAGCGTTCTTATGAGCTTATTTGTGTCAGGTAAGATACATTGTATATTTCTTAAAAAGTGTGTGTGTGCGTATTTGGCTGAAAAAATAATTTCTAACTTCGACTTTCTTCCGTAGATGAAAGTGGTATGGATTTCAGAGCTATGCTAAAAAGAAAGTAAGACATAATTTTAGTACTATTATTTTGTGATTTATAGGAAAGATTTATTTGGTTGAATTACTGCATATTCTACACTCTGAAAACGACATTTTCAAAACTGAGCACAAAAATACTCAAATATGAGTATTGGGTGGGTCGAAAAAACCGAAATTTATATAATCGAAACGTAATAGTGCGGGAAAGTTGCCATTGGTAATAATAAATAAATTGGCAAAATATTACACCAAAAGGTTAATATCTTTTACCGCCGCAAGGGGGCCAAAGTTTCGAAAAATCACAAAAAAAAAATGTTTTTTATAAAAACAAAAAATAATTATCCAACCTTACCAATACAATTTCAAATAGAATGCAACAGCTACATCAAGATGTTAGTAATGTTCCAATAAAATTTCATTATGGTGAAACCATTTCTATTACCGCCGCAGGGGCGGTCAAAATTTTGATAAAAACGGCAAAAATTAAAATTTTCCGTTTTTTTTAAATTTTTCATTTTTTATTATATGTTTACAATTAAATAAATTTACATTATAGCTAGTAATAACTTATAAATGTCTAGTAATTTTGATCATGGGGATTGCCAACCAAGGGCGATAGAGCCCCGCCCCTCCTAAATTTGAGAAAAAAGGGCTTTTTGAAGAAATCTCGGGGATTTTTCGGTAAATTTTGGGGATTTTTTGGTAGGGGGGGCCTTTTACATAAATTCCCCCTCAGTTTTCACTTTTGCCCTTCCCCCCTACAAAAAACCCCCTAAAAATTTCCGGAAAATCCCCAAAATCCCTTCAAAAAGCCCTTTTCTCTCAATTTTAGGGGGGGGGGGGGGCGAGGCCCCTCTCGCCCTTGTTTCGCAATGTCCATGATCAAAATTACTAGACATTTATAAGTTATTACTAGCTATAATGTAAATTTATTTAATTGTAGACATATAATAAAAAATGAAAAATTTTTAAAAAACGGAAAAGTGAAATTTTTGCCGTTTTTATCAAAATTTTGACCGCCCCTGCAGCGGTAATAGAAATGATTTCACCATAATGAAATGTTACTGGAAAATTACTAACATCTTGGTGTAGCTGTTGCATTCTATTAGAAATTGTATTGGTATGGTTGGGTAATTTATTATTTTTATTTTTTAAAATATTTTTTTTGCGATTTTTCGAAACTTTGCCCCCCTTGCGGCGGTAAAAGATATTAACCATTTGGTGTAATATTTTGCGAATTTATTCCTTATTACCAATGGCAACTTTTCCGCACTATTACGTTTTGATTATAAGAATTTCGGTTTTTTCGACCCACCCTAATGAGTATGTCGCATAGTCAAAATGGCTCCGAATCAAAATGACTCAAGTTTTAACATGTATATACTCATTTCTGAAAACATGCACACAATTAAGAATAAAACATCATGTGCTCCTATTTTAGTATGTCCATGTTTCAAAAATGAGTATGAACTGACTTCTATGTGTGTTTCAAAAATGAGTTTGAACTGACTTCTATGTGCTCATTTTTGAGTATTTCCATGTTTCAAAAATGAGTTTGAACCGATTCTAATCATTTTTGAGTATGTCCATGTTTCAAAAATGAGTATGAACTGACCTCTATGAGCTCCGTTTTGAGTATGTCCATGTTTCAATATTCTGAGTATTTCTGGTATTTCAGAATTGTAAGTATTGGGTCGTCCTATTTGAAACAAAAAGTTTCATAACATAATGAAAACATCGATTTGCTCAGATTTGAAAGTGTCATTTTTCTCAGTGTAGTAAATTAATAATTTTTGTTATAATCTGTTGTGTTTTAAAAATATTTTTTTGGGGAGAATTAAAGCAATTATTGCAGTAAAGGGTGGATTTAGGATTTAAAAATTCCTCCCAGAGATTTAGAGAAAGCATATTTAAAACATTTGCTTGTCAGCAATGCTCTGTAGAAGCAACCTTTGCAAATGTAGGATTGATATTGCGTGTTTCTTACGCGGTAGAATGCTGGAATTTAAATTCATAAAGCATAAGAAGACATATAAATATGATTCCGTGAACTTTCTTAATACAAAATATTTCCAATATTGTCAAGCCAATATACGAACAAATGTATAAATGCATATATTAAAACATAAGAAAATTAATGTATAGCGTATGCGTATATAAGGTGTATATAAAAAAAAAATTCTTGTACTTTAAAATCTAGCAATTTGTTTCCTACAAAAAAATATAAAGATGAAATTTGTGATTGATTTACAATGTGGCTGATTAATATGTACATAGTAATTTAAAAAATAATAAAATTTTATTAAATAGATGGCGCTGCTCTCTCACAATCTCTAAGAAAGTTTAAGTTGAAGTCTAACGTTGGATCGAAGATGATTCATTGTCATGCTTTTTTTCTGTTTAGTTTTTAGCGATTAATTTTTAAAAAAATGTATTTTGAATTTTTACAGGTTGATGAAATGTAGCGTGATCTATTGTCTAAAATTTTAATTTGTATCAAAAATTCATCATCGATCAAGACGTCATTCGTCTTGATCGATGTTGTATTCTTGTATTAATGGCTTTTATCTCGAATGAAACCGAAGCATGTTAGTGGTTTATTTGTTTTAGATGTACATTTTGTGTGACACAAGTAAAAGGAAGTTTTTATGTACTTATATGTTTACGAAAAGTTGATGTTTTCTTTTAAATTTTAGGATTTTAAAAACATTTTTAGTACAATATAATAATAATAATTATTATTATTACTAGGCAATATGCTAAATGGGGGAAAGATGGCCAGGACCCTGATTGGGGAGGTCTCAAAGCTCCTGAACAAGAGAGGCGACCGTCTTTTGGCGATCTTAAGGTAAGTTGTGCTTGCTTAAGTTAAAAAAGAAATAAAATTATAAGTAAAAAATAACTAAATAAAAACAAGATTTTATTACAATGTACTAGTTGTTTAAATTTAAGATATGTGATAGATTGGTTTAGGCTATTTCTTTAGAATTGCTGTACTATACGTTCCGGCGATTTTTTCAATTAGACGCAAGTAATTAGTAGAATACAGCTAGCTTTACTGTGTGTTTTATGTGACAAAAATTGCTATTGATATACGTGATTAATAATTATTTATTACACTATGATAAATAATAACTTTCTTTTTACACTGTTTTATTACAAGATTTTATTTAACTTACCTTGTGTTTTCGTTCTGTTCAAATCTTGCAATCGAATTTTAACACACTCCTTGTTCAATAATTGACCTAATTTTTGGAAGTGTGACATACTTCTGGTGACAATATAATATTCTGTGAAAAACAAGATTGCCTCTGCCACCCCTCAGGGGACAAAAACATTTGTCCAATAAGGGTATGTAAATATTATCACGTATATGATAACGTAAAAGTCATTGATTGCTTCAGAAATAAGCTGATAATGTTTGATTGAACCGTAGCATGGGTGGTGAATACGCCATCGTTGAGTTCCGCGCAACGAATGAATGTGGGTTCGATTCCAAGGAGGACGTTGGTCGATTTTTTCTTGCCAGGAAGCTGGATTTAAAAGTGTATATCCATTTTATTATTATTTTTAAAAAAACTGATTAAAAAATACTCGAAATTAAATTATTATTATAAAAATGGTATTTATTTTGATGAATTACCCTTCAACATTTTTTTTTTCATTTTCAGTACTTTATAATAAATGCTTATCTTTGAAAAAGTTTTTTTACTCTTAATATTTACAAGCCCTGTCTTTTCTAGAAAGCTGACTTCTTCGTTAAGAAGCTGGAAAACCAACATGTGAAAGAAGGCCGTGACAAAAAAGTCCGATTCGAAGCTGTATTTTCTCGTAGCAATGTAAAAGCCAAGTGGTACAAAAACAAACAGGAGATATACATGGGCAAACGCTACCACATCACTGCTCAAGGGGATTTACACGTTCTGGAAATCAACAACCCCACCATGGACGACGAAGCCAAATACACTATTCAGTGCAACGAGATCAATTGTGCTGCTTTCTTGGAAGTGGATGGTGAGTTTTTGAGAGATTTTTTATTTCTTGAATATAATTGAACTATTTATCAAAAACCGTATATTTCTGTGTATAAGCCGGGTATACGACTTTTCAGTGAAAATTTGTCCGAAATCAGAAACCAGTATTTAACCTCCTGAGTCCTGGTTACTCAAATGGGTACCTAGATTCTTTTGCTCATAAAAACTAAAATGATTGATATTTTTACATTTTAACTTCACTTCTATAAAATTGAATGCTTTTGCTTTAAAACGAAACCAATAAATGGCAGCACCGATGTCGATTTCCATATAAAATAAATGTTATTTTAACCCGAGTTTGCAAAATGCTTTCGAAACAGTACATCCAAGAAAGTAGGTAATTTTCACAATTCTTTAACTTAAAAACTTTATAATAAAAAAATTTAAGAATTTGTAGATTATTCACTTATTTAAAGCTGTTATTTTTTTTATTGTGTAAATTTAGGTTATTGATAATTAAATTTATATTTTGGAGGGGGGGGGGGGGGGGTGGGGCTAGTAATTTTATGTTCATATTTGTGAACCTAAATTACAAGTCTCCTAAAACAATAGATTTCAAAAAAATATATTTTTGTCACCTATGATGTCATTTTGTTTGTTTAAAAGCAAAGAATGAGTATTTGTACTATTATTTTAACTTCGGGTCTTATAAGCCGGTGTTAAAAAAAGTTATGAAAAAAAATCAGCGAGCGAAAATTTAAAAGCGACACAAAGTTACTCCAGTTTTTGCTAGCCAGTTTACCAGTTTTTGCTAGCTATAGCAAAAACTGGACGTTTATCTAAACTAGAGGTTCCAACCCGGGATTCTTGGTTTACAGAATATAGGTGAAAACTTTTTATTATTATTATTGAAAACTCTATTAGATTATTTACATTTAGTATATTTTTTTACTTTCCCCACTAACAACACCAAAAATTATTTTTACACGGAAAATAGCGATTATCTATTCAAATAAAGATTTGAAACTCATTAAAAGCGATACTTTCGTGGTTTATAAGCCGGAAACAAATGCTGAACAATTTATATTATTTTAAGTACAAACAGATTTATCTTTCGCAATCGTCTGCATGCGATAGAGATAGATTTAACAAAAAGTCGTCCTTAAAAATTATTTAAAAAACTGAAAAAAAAAATGAATAAATTGCGATGCAGTTTCAAACAAATTGCATTTGAGAGTAAATTTTTTTCAATACTGGACGATGTAAAAATTGGAAATGCGCGATGTTTAGCAGTTTAAAAAATTGCAGTAAAAGGGAAATTTAAATAGTCTGGTGTTGCCGGAGACAAATGCTAAACAATTTATATTATTTTAAGTACAAACGGATTTATCTTTCGCAATCGTCTGCATGCGATAGAGATAGATTTAACAAAAAGTCGTCCTTAAAAATTATTTAAAAAACTAAAAAAAAAAAAAAAAAAAAAAAAAAAATAGAAAATGAAAGGATAGTAAATGATGGTTGTTGACTTTTTCACATTAAAATGATGAGATATTATTATTATTTTTAATTTGTAAGATTTTTTATATTATTTATTTTTAAACAATTTTTATTTTAGAATACCAATTTTGGAAATTTTCTTTTAATCGTGTATAAGCCCCCCCCCCTTCCCCCACTTTTAAGCCAAGAAAAAGCCCCAAAATCTTTGGCTTATATGCGGAAATATACGGTAACTGAACATTTTTTACGTCTGACATATAAAATTCAACTGTAAAAATTGTCTAGGTAACATTTATTTTTGTGCATGTTGCAAATATGCAACAAGGTGATACAAATGATTAAGTTTTAAAAAAAAATTATTTTTGTATACGATTTTTTTTTTAGTTGTCAAAATATTTCTAAAATATATACTTGGGTTATAATTTTATGTGTTAAAATCTTAGCCAAACCGAGGCTAAGATTTTAACACTTCAAATAAAATTAAGCAGAAAAAATGATCCAACTATTGTTATTAACAATTGTTGGTAAATTTCCAGTATTTATTTATCGTAGAAAACATTACAGAACATTTCTTGAGGGTTTGTTCACTCATTTACAGAATTTACCAATTAATAAATTTTGTATGACTCCACCTGAATATACAGTTTTACTTTAACGTAAGCACTGTAAAGTTGTCTGGAATTTAACTAGTAAAACTTTTGACTGCAAACATGTTTGGAAATAGTCTGGTTATCGTATGTTATTGCAGTGAAGAGGAGTTGAACCGTAGCCTGAAACGTTTGCATATTTTTTTTTTAATTGTTTTTGACGGAGAAACCTTTTTTATGCAGTTAATTAATCTCCACGTGCAGCGAACGATTTGAAAGAACATGTTAAAAACCAGACCCCAATTAACTATAAGTACTTTAAGTGACAACCGCAGATGCAAAACAGTGAATAAAACCAGAGACTGTCGAAACTAACTGGAGAGATACTGCAGATCTCCCTCCTTCAAACTACAGCTGTTATCCCGCGCCTGTGCACAGAACTCAAATAACAATCTCCCTTCAGTTTCCAAAATGTATCCGAGCAGTTAAGACGCTCTTGTATATATATGATGTAAATATATTTAATATAATGTAAAATTGGAGCACTTATACGCAGCCTCCAAAACGCGATTTTAAACATGTACATCTAGCCAAGAATTATAATATTATATTAAAAGGAAAATGAATCTTCTGCTCATTTCACACAATTGTTATTTTCTACTAATACTATTTCTTATTACTCCAATATAAGTGAATCAATGGATAAGATAAATATCGCTACAACACTTTGGATTACTGTGGATATTACTTGGCGCAAAAAGGAAAATTTCAGGTAAGCTGAACAAACTTCTTTAACGTATCAAAAGATGAAAATGTATATTAAATTTGAAGACTGATTTAACTATTTATAAAAATAAGAAAATTTATTACGCTACCGCGACGGTTCCCCTAACAGAGATTATGAAAGACTGAAAAAAGAATATCCCAGTATTTAAAAAAAAAAAAAAAAAACGATAATTTAACAAATTTCTAAAAATATAATAATAAATAAAAGAACACTAAAAAAGTAATAATGAATGCGATAAAAGAAAATACTCAATTTATTGAGAAACTCAATTCTACGAATTATAGTACATGGAAGTTCAAGATGCAGATGTTCCTGATTAAAGAGGAACTCGACGATATTATAGTACAAGATCCACCGGATCCAGCCGATCCCGCATGGCACAAAAAAGATCGCAAGACTAGAGCTCTAATAAACCTAAGCATCGATGATTCTCAAATCGTAAATGTAAAAAACTTAGATACTGCCAAATTAACATGGGAAGCTCTGAAAAATATACATGAGAGAAGCAATTTATCTAGTAAGCTTTACCTGTTACGGAAACTATACAGTACTAAATTAGCTGAGGGTGCAAACATGATCACGCATATCACTAATATCTTGCAAATTATAGATAAACTTAATGCCATTGGAGAAAATATTAGCGATTCACATATTTCCGCGCTATTTCTGTGTTCTCTTCCCCCCAGTTACAATACTTTGATAACTGCGTTGGAGGCGAGACCAGAAAATGAGCTCACCCCTGATTTTATCAAAAACAAATTAACGGATGAATATAATCGTAGACATGAAATGTCAGAACAATCACATAGCGGATATAACAACAACGAGAGAGCATTTAAAACAAATAGGAGATATACACACACTGAAAATAGAAGAGAACAAAAATATTGTAACAACTGTAAAATGAAAAATCATTCCACTTACGAATGCTGGCACTACAAGAGCAGAAACACGGTACAATCCGGAAATCCTCGTAACAATCAATTCAAAAATAAAAAGAATTTCTCATCTTCATTATGTTATGAAAAGACCGAAACTCGTAGAGAAAATAAAATTCCAAACGACAGAAAATACGCAAATGATCAAACGCAAAATAAAGCATTAATCACCGAAAAAGTAGGCAAAAATAACTGGATTCTCGATTCAGGATCTACCTCGCACATTTGTAATGATAAAAGCCTATTTAGTAAATTTATTGATTATAATAAAACTTCAGTAACGATCGCGAATGGTAATAAACTGACAGCGTTAGGTTCAGGAGAAGTTTTTATAAAAACATTAACCCCCGAAGGAAAAGAAAAACTAACGAAATTACGCGAAGTGCTTTATGTCCCAGACTTAGAGTCGAACCTAATTTCGGTTAGTAAAGCCGCTAAAAACGGGTGTAAACTAATCTTCGGCGATAATAAATGCGATTTGATCTTTGATGAAGAAATATATATTAGGGCGAAAAATGAGAAAAATTTATACATTATTGAGGAAATGGACGATGTGGAAGAACCACAAAATTATGTAAACATAACGTGTAACTGTGACAGCAAACAATGCATAGATCTCTGGCATCGCAGACTCGGTCACAGAGATTATGACGCGATTAATCAATAATAACAAATCAACTTGCGGACGGAATAAAGATACGAAAATGTAAACATCAAAATAAAACATGCGTAACTTGTATCGAAACTAAATTAACTAACATGCCGTATCCTAAATCAGCAACAAACCGAGCTACTAATTTCGTGGATTTGATCCATAGTGACGTACGTGGTCCTTTAGATACACCGACTTTAGGCGGAAAAATTTATTTTATGACTCTTATTGATGACTATTCCCGATATACTACGATATATTTATTATCTAAAAAGAGCGAAGTTGCTGAAAAGATAAAAGAGTATATAACGATGATATACAATCAGTTCGGTAAAAAACCTATGGAAATTAGATCGGATAACGGTCGTGAATATGTAAATCAAGAGATAGATGAATACTTAAAACAGAACGGAATTTTACACCAATTGACTGTCCCGCATAATCCGAGCCAGAATGGAGTTGCGGAGAGAAAAAATAAAAGTTTATTAGATATGACTAGAAGCATGCTATCACAAGCAAAATTAAGCAAACATTTTTGGGGTGAAGCCATAAACACTGCAACATATTTACAAAACCGACTCCCAACTAAAGCAAACAACAACAGAACACCTTACGAATTATGGAAAGGAGTTAAACCGAATTTAAAACACTTAAGAACATTCGGTTGTAAAGCGCTATTTTACGTCGATACAGTAAATAGAGGAAAACTCGATAACAGGGCTCAAACCGGAACGTTCGTAGGTTATGACACACGATCGACTGGTTATAGAATTCACACACAAGGAAAACAAATTATAATAGCGAGAACGGTAAAATTTCTTGAAAATGAAAATGTACACTCAGATAACATTGAGGAGATACAAAACACCACAAAAACATCAGATGACAATACACAATTACCGGATAGACATGAAAATCACTTAGAAATAAAACTTGACAGTGAGGAGACACCATCCGTGCCCAAACAGCAACCAATTGAACCAAGAAGGTCTAATAGGACAAATAGAGGCGTTCCTCCTGACATATATGTTTGTCTCACAAATAGTTCATCTGAAAACATTCCCGAAAATTGGGAAGATATCGTAAAAATGAAAAATACTAATGATAAACAAAATTGGATAAAAGCAACACAAAATGAAATACAATGCCTAAGAAAAAATAACACTTGGACTTTAACAGATCCACCACCCGGAACAAAAATTATCGGCTCAAAATGGACTTTTAAACTAAAAAAGGACAATTTAGGAAATGTTCAAAGCTATAAAGCGCGTTTAGTAGCACAAGGATATAGTCAAAGATTCGGGATTGACTATGATCAAACTTTCGCACCTGTAGTTTCGCACGCTACAATACGTGCATTTCTCATCTCTGCATTGCACAAAAATTTGAACGTGAAACATGTTGACATAACCACAGCATTCTTGCATGGTGAATTAACTGAAACTGTTTATATGAGTCAACCAGACGGGTATATTAAACCCGGCGATGAAAGAAAAGTTTGTAAACTTCAAAAAGCCATCTACGGTCTTAAGCAAGCCGCAAAGGCCTGGTACACCAAAATATCGGAAACACTCACAAACAATAATTTCTTACAGAGCAAAAATGATCCATGTCTGTACTTTAAATCAAATCAAGAAAATCTGATATACATCATCATTTATGTAGATGATATCTTGATAGCAGGAAAGGACAGTGATATCGAAGAAACAATAAACCAGCTTAAGAAAGAATATGAACTAAAAAACTTAGGAGAAGTGAATAATTACCTAGGCATAAACATTAATAAAATCAACGATACATATTACCTAAATCAAAACAATAAAATACAGGAACTAGTGAAAAAACTGAATTTAAACGACATGAAACCTCATTACACACCCATGATTGCTGGATTCAACAGACTTGAAGACGACGATAATCTTTTACCTAATAACACGAAATATCGACAAGCGACAGGCACATTACTTTACATATCAACAATCACGCGTCCTGACATATCTGCAGCAGTAAACATATTATGTCGTAGAAACGAAACACCACGCCAAAAGGACTGGTCAGCAGTAAAAAGAATCATTTCATACCTCAAAACTACAGAAAATTTGAATTTAACTCTTAGCGCAAACATCAAGCCCATCCTAACAGCATACGCCGATGCAGACTGGGCTGGTGACTTGAAAACACGTAAATCAACGTCAGGAAATCTATTCATGCTAGGAAAATCGCGATTTACTGGATTACAAAAAGGCAAAATTGCATTGCACTTTCGTCAGCCGAAGCTGAATACGTTTCAGCTAGCAACGCAGCACAAGAATTAAGATGGATAACAAACTTTCTAAGCGACCTCAACATTCCACAAAAACTACCCATCACGATATTTGAGGATAATATGTCCTGTATAAAAATGACTGAAAACGATAAAGATACTAAGCGATCCAAGCATATCGACATACGTTTCCCCAACATCAAACTTATGAAAGAAGAGGGAAAAATCGATCTACAATACTGCCCCAGTGAAGAAATGATAGCCGACACTCTCACGAAGCCCACTCCCAAGCCTGTGTATGAAAAACACCGTAAGAAACTGAATCTTCAACCATTCCCCACACAGGAGATTACGGGGGAGTGACGGAGAAACCTTTTTTATGCAGTTAATTAATCTCCAAGTGCAGCGAACGATTTGAAAGAACATGTTAAAAACCAGACCCCAATTAACTATAAGTACTTTAAGTGACAACCGCAGATGCAAAACAGTGAATAAAACCAGAGACTGTCGAAACTAACTGGAGAAATACTGCAGATCTCCCTCCTTCAAACTACAGCTGTTATCCCGCGCCTGTGCACAGAACTCAAATAACAATCTCCCTTCAGTTTCCAAAATGTATCCGAGCAGTTAAGACGCTCTTGTATATATATGATGTAAATATATTTAATATAATGTAAAATTGGAGCACTTATACGCAGCCTCCAAAACGCGATTTTAAACATGTACATCTAGCCAAGAATTATAATATTATATTCAAAGGAAAATGAATCTTCTGCTCATTTCACACAATTGTTATTTTCTACTAATACTATTTCTTATTACTTCAATATAAGTGAATAAATGGATAAGATAAATATCGCTACAACACTTTGGATTACTGTGGATATTATTTGGTGCAAAAAGGAAAATTTCAGGTAAGCTGAACAAACTTCTTTAACGTATCAAAAGATGAAAATGTATATTAAATTTGAAGACTGATTTAACTATTTATAAAAATAAGAAAATTCATTACGCTACCGACGGTTCCCCTAACAGTTTTTATATAAATGTGTGTTTTTTATCTAGTACTGCCTGATTAAATGTAATTTTTAACAATTGAATTCTTGTTTAACGAATCTCGTGGATTCTTAAAATAAATAAATAAATAAGTAAATAAAAAGTAAATCGTAATACAGAAATTTTGTTACATAGGCTATAACTATCATACAAATTGGTCAATTACTATGAAATTTGAATATGTTGCTAAGGTACACTGTACGACGACTTTGTTTTTAAAGTGGTCGTTGTCTGGTGTAGTACTATATTTTATTTTTACATAAATACGTCAAGATTTTTTATATCTACAAAAAGTCTACTGCGCGTCAAAATGAGCAATATGGATAATAATGTAGTTTTAAAGTTAATATGAATACTAATTAAGGGTTGCCAGTAGAAAAATTCCGTTTTCCAAATCACTCTGCTGAAATACGCCAACTTTGCGTTTAATAAGATAAGAAATAATTCCTTGTAGCAGGTTTTATTATTTACTTCAAATACGTTAAAATACAAGTCTGCATTGTGTACCTAAATAACATATCCATTTTTTTTTTCGCGATTGATTTATTACTACGTAGGTTAGATTCAGGAAAGATGAGTAAATGTTTAAAAGTGCAAACATGCCTCTTTTAACACTTTTTAACATAGTTGAAAAGCATGTCTGAATTGGGTTTGTCGGTATGTCTGTCGGCCGCTTGTTCGAACTATAACTCTCGTAAATATACTCGGATTACCATGAAATTTTTATACATTATTAATATTTACTATAGAATGTTCGGTATTGAAAATGAAATGAGTAGCATTTATAGCTTGTTTACAGGGAATCACAAAAGAATTCCGTTACAATATCGTCTATTGAAAAATAAACGTTTTCTATGCACTTTAATAATATTACTATACTTCAACAATAATAAAATTCATATGAATCACTGAGGTGGACTACAAATGCTTTCGCAAGAGCATAGAATAAGAATCATTTATACTTCGTTTACAGGAACACACAAAGAAATTCCAGTACGTTATGAGTTATGAAGAAAAATAATTTGCGATGCATTTTAAGGATATTATGATACTTCAAACATAATGAAATTGAAAAGGTGCTGAGGTGAGGTGCTATAGCAAACTCAGGTGCACTAAAACATGTTTTCTGTATATTAAGGAGTGCACAGCATTTATATTCATTTATAGAGACTTAGAAAAGAATTGAGGGCGTCGGAGCAAGAGAGTGCCTATCCATATTTTTGAACTTCTGAGATATTTCCATTTGAAAATTTGATCAAATACTCAAATCAAGATATATAAAGTTTTTTTCGCCAATGTCTTAGTAACATTTAAGATATTCTGAGTAACAATATGGAATTACTTTAATGATATTACTATTACGTTTTTTGTAAATTAGCTATCTTCATTGGGAGCATAAACATCTGTGGCAAAAACGGAACCTGTCACATAGGCTGCCACCAAGTAATATTAGAAACAAATTATAGGTTGGATGTTATAATTTACAATATTAATCAACAGATTAGAGTGTTAGATTTATTTCACCCAAAATGTGGCTTGGCACTTTCTAGCCCCGACCCCTTCAATTAGGTTACAGGACCGATTATAATCGATTTCAATGTATGAAAAAAATAAAATTCTTAATAATATTCTGTTTGTACTGAAAAGTGCTTCATAATCTATGCATGATGCATGATTTTTTCATTTTTCTTTAATTTTAGTAACATTCACGCGGGACCACCATAAAAACGACCCCTCTCCAACATTTAATGTGTTTAAAAATTAATTGCTCAGGGCTCGAGACAAGGTCGAGCCTTAACATCTTAATTAATATTTGTCATATTCGGATAAGTGCTGTTTTTGGTGGAAAGCCTTCAATTTATTCGGAAATCGGAGGTATTTCATTATCGATCATTATCAATAATAAATAATGAAAATCTACCCCACTTCTAAAGAAAGCTAGTTCATGTTTACATTTTTTTTACAGCTCCTGAGCCTGTATATAAGTTTATAAAGAAACTCCCTCAAAAAGTTGACCAATACACATTCAAAGAAGCCGTTTTGGAGTGTACATGCAATTCATCCAAAGCACCCGTCAAATGGTACAAGGGTGACCAACAAATTCAGGTACGCTTTTTATTATTACATGCTTTCTTTTGACTTACAATTCTGTTTGTATGTATGTGACAGTCAATCTTGTGACACATTTTTCACCGAGGTCCTGTTGACATAGAGCTTTGAAAAGATCAGGGTCCATAAGCTGTGTTTTTGGCCCATGAAACAGATTAAAATTCAATTTTGTTATACTGACTGAATTATTTTACTTTTTAATATTAAAAGGTTTATCCTGTACGATTTCAACAACAGTTTTTGCATTTTGTTCGGATTGATAGGACTTACACAAGCTCAAAGTTCGTATTATTCGTAGTTTTTGATGAAAAATACACAATTTCTCCTAATTTTACCTCCATTATTTATATGAGCGCAATCATTCAACACGTTCTTCTTTACATCTATATATTTAAAACGCTAAGCATTTTCTTTCGACAATTCGTGAAAGCAAACTACTGCATCAAATTACACCATTCTTTTTTCTTAATGAAAGATTTTTGGACACATATTTGTTATCGTGCATTCGTTTGTTCGAAAATTTAATTAATTAGCCGTAATTTTCAATTAAACTTTTACTTCTGCTTATGACGTCATAATGTCGGCAACTCCCACTGTTGCGAGGCATAGAGTTTTATTCTCTGAACTCCGTGGTTCGCCAATCTTTTGACATTAGCTAATATCAACTAGGTAATATTGTAACATTGTATTATAAAATCTTTAAAAACTTACTTAAAATTAGCTGTAATATAATCATATTAAAATATCTAAACATAAACATAGCAATATGAATAACAAATCTCACGTAAAATGTTGCAATTTAAATGATTCCAATTGAAGCAAGATTTGGAGAGTTATCCCTTACGCCCAGCTAACATAAAAGTACCTATTTTATTTTATTTATTTACACACATATTCAATTTTATTATAAAACACCAGGTTGCCATACAAAGCAAAAATCGTCATTTTGGCGCCAAAAATGAACTCCTGTGCGTCTGCGATATCTGTACCGATTTAATCAAAATTGTTTTGGTTGCACCGCATATTGCAAAATTAATTAAATCCATGATTATTGTTTCTTTCTCAGATTTAAAAAAGTCCTTCCGGCCTGTACCGGGAGGAAAAGGTAGCTTTCCTATATCTTCGTTTTAAAATTTTAGCTAATGTTACACGAAAACAGCAAGTTAAAATGCAAAGAAACCGTTTACAAAAGATTCGTTAATACTGAATTTGAATAAGAAATTCGCCAAATTATTGAGCAATAGCCAAATTGGCTTCATTTATGAAGACTTATTTTGGTCACCAAATTTGGCGATATTTCGCCAAAAGTCGCCAAGTTTGGCGAGGATTTGGCGCTAACGGATAGGAATATATAGTTTTATGCGTATGATTGGGAAAATTATTACAACAATGAAAATTTTTGTAATGTGCTGTCTTGTTTCAGAATGTCAGCCACCCTAGAATTTCAAACTGCTCTATCTCAGTCATTTTTTAAGATAGAGGTAAACCAAAAAATGCTCTGGAATCCTCGTATTAAGGTCTAACACTTAATTAAAAAATAAATTTGAATTTTTAACTTTTTTGTATATTTAGTTTAGTTTTAAATATTTAAGTGGCCGCCATATTGAAACAAAATGGCGGACCAAGTTGGCCGACGAACTCGGTCGAGACATTGGTGAGTTTAATACACACAATTAGTTTCATCAAAACTGATTTATAAATACGAGCTTTATCGTATGACATAGGTCAGATATATATATATATATATATACATACCGTAAAATCGCGAAAGTAAGCCCCCCCCCCTCGAATGTAAGCCCCCTCCCACTTTTAAGCAATTTTGGTTTTCTTTTCCACTCCTGAATATAAGCCCCCCCCTAAAAAAATCCATAAAATCTCAAAAGTAAGCCCCCCTCCCACTTTTAAGCAATTTTGATTTCCTTTTCCATTCCCAAATATAAGCCCCCCCCCCCTCTCACATACACAAAAATTTTTATACACAAAAAATTGATTTTAAAAATCCAAGGGAGGCAGTTTTCATTCTTTTGATATTTTTGACAGATTTCCACTTATGTTTTTATATGATGTTACTGAAATCCTTCCTCTCACATGAAATGTCTGTTTCCCTTCTATGCCCTCTCTAACATAAAAAGTTTGAAAACTTGAGAATCTTAAATCCTTCTGTACTTCTTTCTGCTCACTAGTAACGTAACAATTAGTAAAAAAAATCAATCCTCTACACTACAATCTCCCTTTCCATCCAAAATTTATTCCTCTACTCCCTCAGCATATAAAGTTTAAAATCTTTAAAACTCTTTATAAAAAAAATATGCTCTATTTGTTGCTCTCTACTAACAATAAATAAATAATCAGCCATTTAAATTTTCTCTCTTCCATCAAGATGTCTGCTTACGCTCTTTTGCCTCCCCTCAGCAAAAAATCTTTAAAACTCTATGTAAAAAATATATTCTGTCTTACATGTTGCTCTCTAGTAAAAATAAGTAAATAATCAATCATATAAATTACCCTCCACTCTACTTCTCTCTCTCTCTGAAACTTATATTTCTCCTTCCTTCCTTCCCTCCCTCTCCTCTCAGGATACAAAGTTTAAAATCTTTATTAAAAAATTTTATGTCTAGTAACAATAAATAACTAATCAACCATTTCAATTATCGCTTTACCACCAAAATGTCTGCTTCTTTCACTTAGCTAACCCCTATGTAAAAAAAAAAAAAAAATCTATTTATAAAAAAAATCCTCTGTCCTCTTTGTTAACAAAAAATAAATAATGAATCATCTAAATTACAAACTCCTTCCATCGAAATTCATATTTCCCTCTCATCCAAAGAGTACAAAGTTTAAAACTTATAAAACTCTTATGTGAAGAAATTTTATGTGTTACTTGTTGCCGTCTAATTTGTCACCTACGTTTTCGGTCTACTCCAAAAATGTCCCCCCCCCCCCTACACACATACATAAATTTTAAAATCTTTAAAACTCTATTTTTTGGCGAAATATTGCCAAATTTGGCGACCAAAATAACTCTTCATAAATGAAGCCAATTTGGCTATTGCTCAATAATTTGGCGAATTTCTTATTCAAATTCAGTATTAACGAATCTTTTGTAAACGTTTCTTTGCATTTTAACTTGCTGTTTTCGTGTAACATTAGCTAAAATTTTAAAACGAAGATATAGGAAAGCTACCTTTTCCTCCCGGTACAGGCTGGAAGGACTTTTAGGTAGCTTTCAATACAAAAAAGTATAAAGCTACCTATTGCAGCCGTTCGGAGGAAAGCAGTTCCGGAAAATTTCGATATATTTTCACCGATCATGACCACCAGACCCCAAAACCACCCTCCGTTCAAATGTTGATTTATATATATATATATATATATATATATATATCCATATATATATATATATATATATATATATATATTCATATATATATATATATCTGACCTATGTCATACGATAACGCTCGTATTTATAAATCGATTTTGATGAAACTAATTGTGTGTATTAAGATCACCAATGTCTCGACCGAGTTCGTTGGCCAGCTTGGTCCGCCATTTTGTTTCAAGATGGCGGCGATTTAAAAATTTAAAACTAAAATAAATATACAAAAAAGTTAAAAATTCAAATTTATTTTTTAATTACGTTTTAGGCCTTGATACAAGGATTCCAGAGCATTTTTTGGTTTACCTCTATCTTAAAAAATGGCTGAGATAGAGCAGTTTGAAATTCTAGGGTGACTGACATTTTGAAACAAAACAGCACATTAACGCGATTACTCGCAAATTATTTTCTTTCATTGTTGTAATAATTTTCCCAATCATACGCATAAAACTATATATTCATATCCGTTAGCGCCAAAATTGGCGACAAAATTGGCAAAATTTGAGACATTTGGCGAAATATCGCCAAATTTGGCGACCAAAATAAGTCTTTATAAATGAAGCCAATTTGACTATTGCTCAATAATGTGGCAAAATTCTTATTCAAATTCAGTATTAACGAATCTTTTGTAAACGTTTCTTTGCATTTTAACTTGTTGTTTTCATGTAACATTCACTAAAATTTTAAAACGAAGATATAGGAAAGCTACCTTTTCCTCCCGGTACAGGCCGGAAGGACTTTTTTTGTATTGGAAGCTACCTAATAAGAAAATTTTGCACAGATGTCATATACGCACCACATTGGCACGATTTTTTTTACCCCGCCAATTTGGCGAAAACTTTGTTTTTGAATATTAGTTACAAATGGCATGGTGTAATAGCAAGTGATTTTTTATTTCAATATAAAAAATAAAATAACGTAATAAATGAAATAGCTTCTATTATTTAAAAAAAGGAAATAAAAATAAATAAATGATAGTTTGATATAAATAAATATTGATATACATAATAAAAAACAATTTATAGAATTAAAATAAAAAATAAAAGTAAATCAACAGCAATATAAACAAATTAACCGGGTTACCATATGAGGCATAAAATTACCATTTTGTTACAATCGCGCCAATGTCACGCACATATGACATCTGTGCCGAAAATTTAATGCTTAACGAAATTCAATTATTTGATCAATCGCAAATTTTGGTACTTTTCCATTATACGGAATGACATATGAATGTATGCTTGGCCACAATGGTGTCCGTATAACGGAAAAGTACCCAAATTTTTCTTAGTTCGGTCTATACCAAAAACAAACATTTTACAGGTAACAGGAAAATCGCCAAAAATGACAGCCTCATCAGCAGTTATGACTGCAAAGTTGTATAAAATCTAATAACCTGAATTTTACAACGTTTATGCGAAACACCCAAGAGAACGCACCCTATTTTTATATAAGTTGGGGATATTTAAAAGAATAAGAGAACTAACAATCTTCAATAATATAATGCATGAAAAAGTAAACAAATAAGTGATTCTCAAATCTTAAAAATATGTATTTCTGGTACTTCTCTATTATCGCCAAACTCTAAATCACTCAACTACTAAACTATCGCCAAACTCTAAAATTAAACGCCAAAACTGCAGTCCCATTTCTTTGATGTCAAAAGCATTGTCATCAAGTGGTTTTTAATTCGACGTTTGCGTGTATTTTTAATTATGTTTTACTGATTTATTAGTTATTTCATTTCTATATAATAAAACCGTAAGTCATGTGACTGTCATCAACAGTTCCGGGATGTCCGTTTCACTTTTTCATATGCCAGGCGGCCATTTTTATTCAAAATTATTTTTGCAAATAAAACTGCATAAAAGTTACATTTTTAGAAAGATCGTTCAAAATAAATTAATATTTGAGAGATGACTTACGTTCAATTATGTATACATTCTGCAATAACTTCAGTTTAAATTAGGTTCGCAGTTAAAATTCTCTATCTATGAAAGTAAACAAAGAAAAATGATTCATTCGTTGTGAATGTTTAAAATATTAAACCATGAATTTTTGGATCGCTGCCTGGCGTAAAAAAAATAATCCGCACCAGTGAGACAGTCAAAGTTTACCTTAATTCTGTTCCATACAACTCAACTTCCGGATCTTTTTTTGACGTAAGTTGAACTCATGTAATAATATTTAATGGATCAAATTTCGAAAAGAATTGTCAGCTTTTATTTTTTGCGCGTGCAAATTAGAAACGATACTTTAATTTGAAATCAAATGTTTTGATTTATGATAATTATTATTTTTCTATTTTAAATGAAAAATGTGAACGTCATGTATTTTAAATTGAAACAGCTGTCACGGACGCACCGGGGTTGGCGCGATTTTTTTTTTGCGCCAAATATGTTTAAGAATCTCCGCATTAGCGAACATATTGCAAGTGATAAGCAAACGGACATAAGGGGGTGAAGCGGTTTTTGTCAAGAAAGATGAAATACATAACAACAAAAAATATGCGAAATGCTACCGCGATCGCAAAAGTTCTTGATTTGTCAATTAGATTTTTCCAGTTATGCGAGGGATTAAGGAAAAAAATAAATTATGAATAAAAATAATTTGTTACAATGCTTAACATACATTTAAGGGCGACCAAACTGGTCGCCAGTGGCGGCTAGTTAATTAAAATAATAATTGTGTCCTTAAATTCTTATATTTTATTTATTTAATTATTTTGATATTCCAATGACAACGTTCTCCCGTTTATTTGGCGTTACAGTTTGGCGATAGTTTTTTGTTATGAAAAGTGGTCGACGGGATAATAGAGAAGTACCGTATTTCTTAATATAACTATAAAATGCAGAAAAATATTCTGGTACTTCTTCATTATCCCGTCGAAATTCAGTCATTATCCCGTCATCCCATTAAGAAAAAAAAAACTATATCCAAATTAGGTACTTTTCAGTTAGCCGGCACCTTTTAAAAAAATGATAACTTTACATCTGCGTATGACGTCATAAAGTCGGCAATAACTCTCACTGTGACGAGGCACAGAGTAACGAGAAACTCTGTGGTTGCGAGGATAAAAGAAAAATCATAAATATTAAAAGCACGGGGCTTTTAGGCCGAATTTTTTAATTTGCAAGTTAAATGTCGGTGAAAATATTTATCCGCGTGTTTTATAAGCGAATAATAATTCATATTTATTGTGACGTCACCAGAATATTGTCCATTGGGTTTATTTTATCATTATGCATTATAACTTTCTTGATGCCATTTTTTCATTACAATTAAATACAAAATATATTTTTTTTATATACATGGTGTTTAAGCATAAAAGTAACCTATACAATGCACGTGTGAAAAGTTTTCGCCGGGGAAAATGACGTTATGTTTAGCTTGAAATGCATTTTAACATTGATAAAACTAAAAAGAAAAATTGATTGTGTCAACATGACGTAATTGATTTTAATTTTTAATTTTAAAGTTCAGAATTGGAGCCTTTATTGGTTGCTTCATCCTGATTGATTGCATACCTTGATTACATGTTACCAATTACTTTTTTTTAAATTATAGGTTAGAAGATTTCATTTTTTAATAAAAAAAAATCACAAAAGTAAAGGATTTCAGGAAAATTAAAATTATTAAAAATAGTGTTATGGTAAAAAAAAAAAAAAAAAAAAAAAAAAAAAAAAAAAAAAAAAATGAAATAATGATTGTATTTTTAGCTAGAATAAACAATGTAAGGCTAATATATTTTATAGTAATTATTTTGTCGGTTTGTTATAAGTTCATTTAACAGTTTCTTATTAGGGGCAAAGTCCTATTTCTTTCACTGTGAATTTCTCTTTCGATGTCAAAAAATGGTAGTCTACTTTTGGACGCCATCCAAAACACAGTGGCAATTTTTAGAAATGTATAGCGGTTGTGACAACAAACGGCGCAATCGCTTTAGCTTTCATCAAGCTTACATCACTTCTAAATACTTCAAATTATGAATTTATTTACTACATTTTACTACATTCTACAATTTCAGTTCTTACATCATCAATTAGAAAAAAAAAATAGTTTTCGATTGAAATTTATTTGAAAACTGAATTTTTAAATAATTTTCAAGCATGAAATATTTTTCAATTCTATCTCAACAATGATCATCAGTTTGCTTTAATAATGTAACATAGTCCCTGGGAAAGTTGCCCCAATTGAAAATAGATTGTGCTTTATTTACTATGTTCTTTTATTGACTGAATATGAGATGAAGGTAGGGATATACTATTTGTGTGATACTTCATAGGTAGAGGAAATTTTCTTTCTTGTCGTGGGGAATATGGCGGTAATGTCAAACTGATTTGCATTACTACACGGTTGTTTACGGATTGTTTGTTTGGAGTTTGCATCCGAAATAGTACTGTAATTCACCGTGGGAAAAAACTTTTAAAATAAAATATTGGAAAGACTGTTTCATACGCAAGCTTATTTTACTAATATTGTTATTGAAATTTTTTTCGTCAAGTTTTGACGGGTTCCATCTAGTATATTATAAAATACATCAAAATGTACAATATATGTAAAAATAAAAGTTTTGCAAAGCTGCGCTCATAGTAAAATATTAAAAAAATATATTTAAAACTCAGGTAAAATTAGGAGAAATTGTGTATTTTTAATCACAAACAACGAATAATACGAACTTTGAGCTTGTGTAAGCTATATAAAAACGAACAAAATTAAAACAATACTGTTGAAATCGTACAGGATAAACCTTCTAATGTTAAAAAGTGAAATAATTAAGTCAGTATAACAAAATCGAATTTTAGTCTTATTTCATGGGCCAAAAACACGGCTTATGGACCCCGATCCTTTGGAATATATATGTATTCCTGAGGGCAATACATAAATTGGACATTGATTTTTTAAAATTCATTTCTTAAGGGGGGGGGGGGTAATTTTGGCCGTCGCATTTTACCCATAGAAATAACGTTGTGATTGTTTAATATTAATTGAAAAAAAATAGTTCCGTTATTGCAACATTTATCCATTTTCACCACATTGTTAGTCATTACGACATCAGCATTGAGCGACGCACACATTTGTGCTTTAAAATATAATTTGACTTTTATGTGAATTTTAATGAAAGCGTGTTTATTTTTTTTTCCTTACATTTAATGTATTAGCATATATATCCCCTGTCGGCGTAATTTGGATATGAATATCGCTTGTTCGTAACTTTAAAGTCTTACAGATACTATAAATGAAGGATTTAATTTATTTTTCGGTTTCATTTAAGGAATGTGTTCTTGTAGAATGAAATTATCTAAGCGTTACATTCATTGCCCATTTTATTATACTAAAATAAACTGCGTATTAACAAAGAAATATGTGTTTTATATTCTAACTATACTTAAATTACCTCCGTATATGTAAAATTAGGTATGTTAAGAAATGAAGAAAACCGGTTTCGAAAGTGAAAATAACCTCATAAAAAAATAAAAAAAAACTTTTAAGAATCTTTAAACGCAAGCGAAAAATTTGAAAAGAACGTTCATATAATTTTAACATTAGCCTGCAAGTGTTTTTGCGCGACTAGTGCAGAAATCGCCCTGTGTAATGCCAATAATGAATGATGTTAGTTTTTTTTAAAATTTGCATCCTGTATAATTAAGATTTGATCATAAATTTCTTACATTTAATTTTTATTCTTATAGTTCAGTAGTTTAAAATTAGTAGGATAAAATTTTCTATTTGATATATTTCAAGTATCTAAATCTGATAATTAAATGATTTTTCATAATTTTTTTAATGTATCTGATTTTTTTTTTTATTTCCTTGTTAATGGACATTTTTATGTTTCTGTTATAGAATTTTTCTTCTTTTTTTACAATAAATGTCTGTTGAAAATACGTTGAAGGTACGGTGTATACTAAAGTAGAGTGAACATTTTTAAAAATTCACAACTTATTAAATGATGACAGTTGTTCAAGTGAGAGTAACAGTAGGTGAGAAAGGGGGGTTTTGCCCCATGAGGCGGTGCTGCGGTGCGGCGGCGGTGCTAAATTGTTGTAAAAGACTACGATGATAAAATTCAAACTTAAAATCGATGGTGGGGCGAAAGGGTGTGCTATAGGAGAGGGGGTTTTAGGAGGGGGCAGGATGTTATAGTAGGGGGGTATTTTTTTAAGGGGGGGGGGCTTAATTTTAAAATTTTAAAAATGTCTTATAGTACGAGGTATCGGTGATGGTAGAGTACGACCACTATCCCCCCCCCCCTGCCCGCCCCAATTTTTTTTTTTTTTTTTTTTTTTTTTTTTAAATTTAGGAGATAGAAAGTTTAAAGTGGTGTCGCCCTCTATCGGTAAGTATGAAAATTATGGAATTTAAAATGACTGCTTCTGAATTTTAAGTTACAGCATAGTATAAAATAAAATATTCTAAAGTATCTCATCATACTGCTTATAATGGAAATTTAAGTTATAGCATGGTGTAAAATAAAGTAACTTACCACTGCTTACAATGGAAATATATAGTTATAGAATAGCACTTAATAAATAATTTTAAAATGTGTTACCATAGTGCTCGCAAAGGAATATGAAATAGAAATTTAAGTTCTAACATAACGCTAAATAAATAATTTTAAAGTTTCCTAGCAAACTGCTTACAATGAAAATATTTAGTTAAAGCATAGCACTTAATAAAATATTTTAAAGTTTCTTACCAAACTGCTTACAATGGAAATATTTAGTTATAGCGTAGCACTTAACAAAAATTTTAAAGTGACACATGTAAATAATTATAGTTATAAACCGACATATAGGCAGATAGGCAGGCACACAGACAAGCAGGCAGGCAGGTAGGCAGACAGACAGACACACAGTGAACTATTTGTTACGTACACAAGCATGCATATACGAAGTGAACTAATTGTAATAAAATACAAGACGTGCATACGTTTTAAAACATTTTTTTTCTTCACAGAAATTAAGAAAATATTAAATTTCGACTACAACTTTCACTTTGAAATAGCGTACTCCCTTGTTAAAAATTATTAGCTTTTAACAAACATGTAAATGAAGCGTCGTTCGAACCTCGAACTTGACAAAATGATCTCATGATGTGTTGATTTGCAGTAGGTTTAAACGAACACACCATGAGACCATGTTTATTAGACGCGATTTAAGATATATAAGAAAAGGTGTCACGTGACTGAACATATTGGATTATTACTATACAGTACTAATGATATTATAAATTTTGTAAAATAATTTAAGCTTTACGATAAACTTTAATGTTTAAACTTACAAACACATTGGAATGTATTTATAACATATAAAATAACCTTATAAAAGGTTGGTTGGTTTGTTGGTTTTATAAACTTGCAAAGCAAAGCGTATCTTTCCAATTTGCATACAAGAGATTTTGTAACATAAATTATATAATATAATACAGCAAATTTTAACTTACCAAGTGGGGTTTAAGGATACTGTATTAAAATTTTTAATTATATACTTTAAAAAAGAAAGTTTAACTTACCATTATGTTTATGATGGGATTCGAACTGTTAACCTGTTGACTTGCTTCTCAATGCGCTGCCAGTTACGCTACGAAGGCTCCGTACAATTAATATAAATAATGTTACTTTTTTTTCCCCTAAGATTTACAAGTTAATAAAACAGGATATGACGACATTTGTAGAATAACATCCTGTTTTACAACGATAAGAATAGCAATATAAGAAACTTGTACGCCATAATGAATTTACTGTTTAAAGTTCTGTATCCTAACTTATACGATTGTTTTTCTAATTACCTAAAACCTTGCTGTATATTTGCTTGATCACCTATCTGTTTACCCTGCTTTTTGGATACTTCTAAACCTGAAAATGACTACTTCGCTTAACACATCTTACTATGAAATTTCAGAAATCAGCGAATTTAGTAGAATATTTCAGTATTTTGATGTTTTTACCCCATACCATTGGGACTTAGGGGAGGATACGATTGTCGAAGTGCAAATGAATAAGGACTGTGAGTTAAACGTTCACATTCAAAAATATAAAGAATTTGAGAATAGTGGTAAAATGTACCCTACAAATGAAAGAATTACAATATCGTGCGCAACCTTTGATAAATTTGAAACGAGAATGACAAAATTTAATTTTGACTCTGCAGAAAAAGAAACATTCGTATCTAACAACGACTTACTAACGATTTATGTGGATAAGGAATCATGCATACTGCAAAAACTATTGAAACCTGATTGTTTACTACTTACAAAAGAACAATTTCTCAAACTAGAGAAAAACTGTATTGAAATTAGCGAATGTCTTATTCAAACTTTTTTAACAAAACTTTTACCTGTTTATGTTTTATAAAACGTAAAAATATGTAAATGAGACTTTACAGAGGAAGAGGCGATGGACTATTTTTTAGAATGCTTCGATCATGAATTAGAGAGATCAGTATATCGCACGTTTGACTGTTATTTATGTTCAATCGGCCAACCAGTAGAAATGGATCATGAATGTATGAGATATAATTTAAGAAAACAGTTTAACTGGTGCGCAGACAGTGCTTTGTTAAATTTCAACATTAAGGAATTTGTGAAAAACCTGCTAGAGAAATGTACATGTAATTATACTTATTTATTTTTTGAATCTATGAATGTAGACTTTTATAATAAGCATTTGAGCAATGTATTTATAAATTAACGTAGAAATGTTTTATATTTAATAAACATTTGTTTAGTTTTTCATCATGTGTCTGTTTTTTATTTATGTATAAGGAATAAATAAGTTTAGTTTTCGGAAAGTTTTACAATTTTTATTCAGAAAATGTAGAAACTTGTTTTATTTTTCTACAAAAATTAAGGATTTTATACTATTTCATTAAACATGTGTACCATTATTATAATATAACTTACATATTGTATACAAAATACTACCCTTTACTTGATAAATTATTTAAGATTTTAAACCAAAACTGAGCGAATATTATAAAGATTATCGAGTTTGAAAATAGATCTGTTGTCTACCAGAGCAAAAACAGGAAACTACTTATTTGCGGATAACATCCCTGTTTTCTTACTGATAACGATACTTCTTGTATAGTTTAAGGTATAAAAATTATTTCATTTACTTAATTAGCAATACCATATAATGAACGAGTATTTTCACACATTTAAATTTGCATTTTAAGCCACGATGAATACATAATAAAACATTACTTGTATACTTTTACATAAAAATTGAAAATACATTTATACTTAACGAAATCACCCACTGTATAATAAAAGATACTTTGCTAAATTACTTATGTTTAACATACAAACTAATTTCTGTATACGATATATAACACGTGACGCTATTTTTAATTATTTTAAGCATGCGCGCCCTCTACAATTAAATAAATATTCATGAAAAGTTTTATTTGAAATAATATTCATACTGTTTCTGTGCCGTTAAGACGTTCTAATTTTTTCTCCGTTTAAGTGATCTGCGATTTTAATTGATTTAAATTAAATAAGTACAATGCAAGACATGGTGTTAGACGAACCAACCAAGATAAGAAAAGCCTTGACATCGGAGTTTAAGGAGCAAATAGACTGTACTATTTTAATGAAACCTGTTTTGAATAAGGAACCGATGGCCTCTTCATCAGATCAAGTCGATCAAAAGTTACCTTTTACATGTGATACATGTAAAAAAGTATTTACTAAAAAAATATATGTTATTAAGACATATGAACTTACATTTAGAAAAAAAAACCCTCTAAGTGTGATAATCTGTTTACTACAAAGAGCGCTTTACAGGGTGATATGCTAATTAATCCCAAGACATCTGCCACATATAAATGTGAGAAATGCAGTAAGACTTTCTCACGAAAAAATGTGTTAGTTAGACACATGAAATTTCACTTAGAAAAGAAACCTTTTAATTGTAAAATGTGTTCGAAATCATTTGTGCAGAAAAGCGACTTACAAAAGCATAACTTAGTACATTCTAAACAAGGCGTTATGCATAAATGTAATGATTGTGATAAAAAGTTTTTACGGGAAAAAAATTTAATAAATCATACTATGATTCATAACACCCCTCAGCAAAAGCAAAGGAATATTGAACCGTTTACCAGACACTATAAATGTGTCGATTGTTCTGAAAAATTTAATCACAGATTTGACTTAGTGAAGCATAGAAAAATTCATCTGTCGCCCAAAGAACATATGTCTGAACAGCGTACTGAACTTTTAAACCATTTACAGAATTTATTACTACGTATAGACACTTTACAAAATGCTATAAAAAATGAAACTATTCCTTTTTGAAATATTGACTTTACCAATTTATTTGAACTATACATATTCTTGTATATACTAATGTATGTGTTTAAATAATTAAATAAATAATAGATAAGTGAAAAAGCTTTTGTGTTTTATTTTTCAATATGATTATATTATATCACTATTATGTGAATGAATGGACTTGTAAATTTATACACTATGTATAAAAGTAAATTTCTTGAACTTTTACAAGAAGTAAAAATTTAATACAAATATATTTCAGATTTTTTAAATATATTATTGATTCACATATGATAGTTAAATTAATATGCTATTAAACATATAATTTTGTATAATCTATATTATTAATTTTCTTTAACACATATTACTTTTTTACAATAAATCGATTTAACTAATTATACATTTGTGTAATTAAACAAACTTATTTTACTAAATATACGTATCGATAATTAATTTTTATTATTTACATACACATGATTATACTTTTTATCGTACGCGATTAACTATTTATACATTTAATAAGCGTTGCCATACCCGCTTTTATAAATAATTAGATATTATAAAGCATACGGATTTCACATAAACAAGCAATATTCATTAAATGAACAACTTGAATCTTTAATCTATAACGTCATATTTACTTTTAAACTTGCTTTTAACTGTAACCATCACTCTTTTTTAACCTATGTTAGTAACTGTTTAGATATAATATAATCAGTTTACTGTTGACTTTTGTCGTGACTGAACCTTTTACTGTTTGTTATTTAAAAATGGCTTGTGAATTAGATGGGATTAAACGGTCGTGTGAAGAAATGGCTTCTTCAACAAAGTTTCAACGTTTAGATAAACCTATGGAAAATTCTGATTTTTATAAAAATGAATTTTTACCCAAATCTAATATACAGGAGAACTATGAAACACTATCACCTACCATGGACTTGTATGCAGCAGAGCCTAAGATTGCCAAGGATTCTACAACCCCAATATTTACTAACTGTGATAATGACGAAACGTGTTTTCCCGACACCTGTTGTGAGTCTACCTCTGCTAAAAGCTTTTTGGATACAATGTTTAAGGATCTAGATTTTAAAAATTTGGAAACATATCTTACCTCACAGCCTACAAGTGGTTTAATTTCTTCAAATGAACCATCAACTAGCATTACACATATTAGTGAACAATTATATAACATACCCCCTCCCATCGCATGTGTGAATAACATTTCCAAAACCAAACATGGTAAATCTCGCATTTTTGTCATGTTTCGGATTAAACTTGCTGATTTTATATTTTTAACTTTAAAACGACATTATAAACAGTTTTATGTACATATTGAAGAGATCAAACACAATGTATTTACAAATGAAGAAATTTCATCAACAAATAGAATTTTTATGGATATTTCAACATGCTATGAATTCCAATATAAAATTTTTGGATTTAATTTAAAATATAAAAGTTCATCGTTTATTGCTAACAATACAGTATTAGTGTTAAATTATAATAATTCTATTATGCAAATAAAAAATTTAAAGAATTATACACATTGTGTTTTAAACGATTTTCAGTTAGAAAATTTAAAAGAAAAAGCTATTGATTTTAATAGCAATCTTATTAAACACTTGTATACAGTTCATCTACCGCAGTTAATTAAGCAAAAATGCACACTCGTTAATTTACCTTCTGAAATCGAGCGTGTTTTACTAACGAAACTTATCTCTTCTATTGAGGATAATGCACTGACAATATTAAACCAAATTTATGAATGTGTAGGATGTATATTTAGACACCAATCCCAAAGTCTACATACATGTTTAACCTTTAATAAACGTGAAAGATTTAATCACTTAGGGGATATGATTTTAATGCTTGTAAATTTTGATTATGTCATTTCAAGGTTTTTAAACGGAGTTGAATGTATCAGTGAAAACTTTTTACGTAACATTAATGTGGAATTTATTCGAAATGTATTATTTAAGTCCTGAAAATAAAATATTTTGCTTTAAATCTGTGTGTTTATTTAAACAAAATGTGTGTGTGTTTATTAATATTGTTTAACTTGTAATTTAAGATTAATAATTTCTCTTATATGTTTATAACAGAAACATGATAACATAGTATGTATACTAAATGTTAGTAACATACTACACATGTTAGTAAATGTATTTTTGAACTATTATAAAAGTTTTTAAAATTTTACAAGATAGCAAAATTATTTTTCAGTTAAAAAATTTTTATAAATTTACAATTTTAAATTTAAAACTTAATAAAAGTATTTCATACTTTATCAATGTTGATTCGTCTTGTATGTTAATATTATATAATGGTAACATACTATATAGTTGTTATGTTACTACATATACTTATAAAAATAATTTAAACATGTTATATTATTGTAAAAGTTTTAAAAAAAAAAATACAAACTAACTTAATTAAATTAAAAAATTATAAGTAAACAAAATAATTATTGTTTAATTAAAATAAATTAACAAAAATGAAAAGTTATCAAAATTATTTTATAAATGTTTTAAAATACTTAATTTTAATAAATTGTGTCTATGTATACATATATATATATATGTATGTACCTATATACATGTGGAACTTCAGTTAAGTAATAGAAATTCTCAAACTTTATCATTAGAAACCCTATATTCTGATAATTAATAACAATTAGCTTTAAATTAAAGAAATAGATTAATTTATACTTACAAATATAACCCACTTATAATAGCACGTCCATCTTACATAGTTACTTCAGACTGCTTGTTACTATCCTAGCAACAGGATGTTTTTTTCGTACCACGTGATTTCCTTTAAAGTCACGTGATCATGAAGATAAGAATTAAACACAACGTGTTTGACATTTTCACTTCTGCTATAGAAGAGGCTTGTTTGGTAAGTTATAATGTCCTGTATTCTTTATTTTACACTTTATTTTACAATTTATTAAGAAGATCTAATTTAAATAACGTTTATATTGCAAGCGTAAGGTAAAAGCACTAAATTATTGTTTTAAAAGCCTTTTACTTTGTAATTCTATCGAGAATAAGATGATGTAATACATTTAAAATCTTACTATTGGGTTTTATTTTAGCATAAACATTATTTATTCAACTGGCTATTGCTTTTAGAAGTAACTTAATTTTTTTGCACAAGCGGAAAATAATATTTCTTCATTAATATATCATGTTTACAAAATTTTTAAGTTATATATAATGTAACTTGTAAATACATAGTATATTTATATACCAAATCCATAAGTATACATATATACTTAAATAACATGTAAGTATACATATACTTATAGTATAAAAATATACTATGTATTTACAAGTTATATTATATATAACTTAAAAATTTTGTAAACATGATATATTAATGAAGAAATATTATTTTCCGCTTGTGCAAAAAAATTAAGTTACTTCTAAAAGCAATAGCCAGTTGAATAAATAATGTTTATGCTAAAATAAAACGCAATAGTAAGATTTTAAATGTATTACATCATCTTATTCTCGATAGAATTACAAAGTAAAAGGCTTTTAAAACAATAATTTAGTGCTTTTACCTTACGCTTGCAATATAAACGTTATTTAAATTAGATCTTCTTAATAAATTGTAAAATAAAGTGTAAAATAAAGAATACAGGACATTATAACTTACCAAACAAGCCTCTTCTATAGCAGAAGTGAAAATGTCAAACACGTTGTGTTTAATTCTTATCTTCATGATCACGTGACTTTAAAGGAAATCACGTGGTACGAAAAAAACATCCTGTTGCTAGGATAGTAACAAGCAGTCTGAAGTAACTATGTAAGATGGACGTGCTATTATAAGTGGGTTATATTTGTAAGTATAAATTAATCTATTTCTTTAATTTAAAGCTAATTGTTATTAATTATCAGAATATAGGGTTTCTAATGATAAAGTTTGAGAATTTCTATTACTTAACTGAAGTTCCACATGTATATAGGTACATACATATATATATATATATGTATACATAGACACAATTTATTAAAATTAAGTATTTTAAAACATTTATAAAATAATTTTGATAACTTTTCATTTTTGTTAATTTATTTTAATTAAACAATAATTATTTTGTTTACTTATAATTTTTTAATTTAATTAAGTTAGTTTGTATTTTTTTAAAAAACTTTTACAATAATATAACATGTTTAAATTATTTTTATAAGTATATGTAGTAACATAACAACTATATAGTATGTTACCATTATATAATATTAACATACAAGACGAATCAACATTGATAAATTATGAAATACTTTTATTAAGTTTTAAATTTAAAATTGTAAATTTATAAAAAAATTTTAACTGAAAAATAATTTTGCTATCTTGTAAAATTTTAAAAACTTTTATAATAGTTCAAAAATACATTTACTAACATGTGTAGTATGTTACTAACATTTAGTATACATACTATGTTATCATGTTTCTGTTATAAACATATAAGAGAAATTATTAATCTTAAATTGCAAGTTAAACAATATTAATAAACACACACACATTTTGTTTAAATAAACACACAGATTTAAAGCAAAATATTTTATTTTCAGGACTTAAATAATACATTTCGAATAAATTCCACATTAATGTTACGTAAAAAGTTTTCACTGATACATTCAACTCCGTTTAAAAACCTTGAAATGACATAATCAAAATTTACAAGCATTAAAATCATATCCCCTAAGTGATTAAATCTTTCACGTTTATTAAAGGTTAAACATGTATGTAGACTTTGGGATTGGTGTCTAAATATACATCCTACATATTCATAAATTTGGTTTAATATTGTCAGTGCATTATCCTCAATAGAAGAGATAAGTTTCGTTAGTAAAACACGCTCGATTTCAGAAGGTAAATTAACGAGTGTGCATTTTTGCTTAATTAACTGCGGTAGATGAACTGTATACAAGTGTTTAATAAGATTGCTATTAAAATCAATAGCTTTTTCTTTTAAATTTTCTAACTGAAAATCGTTTAAAACACAATGTGTATAATTCTTTAAATTTTTTATTTGCATAATAGAATTATTATAATTTAACACTAATACTGTATTGTTAGCAATAAACGATGAACTTTTATATTTTAAATTAAATCCAAAAATTTTATATTGGAATTCATAGCATGTTGAAATATCCATAAAAATTCTATTTGTTGATGAAATTTCTTCATTTGTAAATACATTGTGTTTGATCTCTTCAATATGTACATAAAACTGTTTATAATGTCGTTTTAAAGTTAAAAATATAAAATCAGCAAGTTTAATCCGAAACATGACAAAAATGCGAGATTTACCATGTTTGGTTTTGGAAATGTTATTCACACATGCGATGGGAGGGGGTATGTTATATAATTGTTCACTAATATGTGTAATGCTAGTTGATGGTTCATTTGAAGAAATTAAACCACTTGTAGGCTGTGAGGTAAGATATGTTTCCAAATAAGGTAGACTCACAACAGGTGTCGGGAAAACACGTTTCGTCATTATCACAGTTAGTAAATATTGGGGTTGTAGAATCCTTGGCAATCTTAGGCTCTGCTGCATACAAGTCCATGGTAGGTGATAGTGTTTCATAGTTCTCCTGTATATTAGATTTGGGTAAAAATTCATTTTTATAAAAATCAGAATTTTCCATAGGTTTATCTAAACGTTGAAACTTTGTTGAAGAAGCCATTTCTTCACACGACCGTTTAATCCCATCTAATTCACAAGCCATTTTTAAATAACAAACAGTAAAAGGTTCAGTCACGACAAAAGTCAACAGTAAACTGATTATATTATATCTAAACAGTTACTAACATAGGTTAAAAAAGAGTGATGGTTACAGTTAAAAGCAAGTTTAAAAGTAAATATGACGTTATAGATTAAAGATTCAAGTTGTTCATTTAATGAATATTGCTTGTTTATGTGAAATCCGTATGCTTTATAATATCTAATTATTTATAAAAGCGGGTATGACAACGCTTATTAAATGTATAAATAGTTAATCGCGTACGATAAAAAGTATAATCATGTGTATGTAAATAATAAAAATTAATTATCGATACGTATATTTAGTAAAATAAGTTTGTTTAATTACACAAATGTATAATTAGTTAAATCGATTTATTGTAAAAAAGTAATATGTGTTAAAGAAAATTAATAATATAGATTATACAAAATTATATGTTTAATAGCATATTAATTTAACTATCATATGTGAATCAATAATATATTTAAAAAATCTGAAATATATTTGTATTAAATTTTTACTTCTTGTAAAAGTTCAAGAAATTTACTTTTATACATAGTGTATAAATTTACAAGTCCATTCATTCACATAATAGTGATATAATATAATCATATTGAAAAATAAAACACAAAAGCTTTTTCACTTATCTATTATTTATTTAATTATTTAAACACATACATTAGTATATACAAGAATATGTATAGTTCAAATAAATTGGTAAAGTCAATATTTCAAAAAGGAATAGTTTCATTTTTTATAGCATTTTGTAAAGTGTCTATACGTAGTAATAAATTCTGTAAATGGTTTAAAAGTTCAGTACGCTGTTCAGACATATGTTCTTTGGGCGAGAGATGAATTTTTCTATGCTTCACTAAGTCAAATCTGTGATTAAATTTTTCAGAACAATCGACACATTTATAGTGTCTGGTAAACGGTTCAATATTCCTTTGCTTTTGCTGAGGGGTGTTATGAATCATAGTATGATTTATTAAATTTTTTTCCCGTAAAAACTTTTTATCACAATCATTACATTTATGCATAACGCCTTGTTTAGAATGTACTAAGTTATGCTTTTGTAAGTCGCTTTTCTGCACAAATGATTTCGAACACATTTTACAATTAAAAGGTTTCTTTTCTAAGTGAAATTTCATGTGTCTAACTAACACATTTTTTCGTGAGAAAGTCTTACTGCATTTCTCACATTTATATGTGGCAGATGTCTTGGGATTAATTAGCATATCACCCTGTAAAGCGCTCTTTGTAGTAAACAGATTATCACACTTAGAGGGTTTTTTTTCTAAATGTAAGTTCATATGTCTTAATAACATATATTTTTTTAGTAAATACTTTTTTACATGTATCACATGTAAAAGGTAACTTTTGATCGACTTGATCTGATGAAGAGGCCATCGGTTCCTTATTCAAAACAGGTTTCATTAAAATAGTACAGTCTATTTGCTCCTTAAACTCCGATGTCAAGGCTTTTCTTATCTTGGTTGGTTCGTCTAACACCATGTCTTGCATTGTACTTATTTAATTTAAATCAATTAAAATCGCAGATCACTTAAACGGAGAAAAAATTAGAACGTCTTAACGGCACAGAAACAGTATGAATATTATTTCAAATAAAACTTTTCATGAATATTTATTTAATTGTAGAGGGCGCGCATGCTTAAAATAATTAAAAATAGCGTCACGTGTTATATATCGTATACAGAAATTAGTTTGTATGTTAAACATAAGTAATTTAGCAAAGTATCTTTTATTATACAGTGGGTGATTTCGTTAAGTATAAATGTATTTTCAATTTTTATGTAAAAGTATACAAGTAATGTTTTATTATGTATTCATCGTGGCTTAAAATGCAAATTTAAATGTGTGAAAATACTCGTTCATTATATGGTATTGCTAATTAAGTAAATGAAATAATTTTTATACCTTAAACTATACAAGAAGTATCGTTATCAGTAAGAAAACAGGGATGTTATCCGCAAATAAGTAGTTTCCTGTTTTTGCTCTGGTAGACAACAGATCTATTTTCAAACTCGATAATCTTTATAATATTCGCTCAGTTTTGGTTTAAAATCTTAAATAATTTATCAAGTAAAGGGTAGTATTTTGTATACAATATGTAAGTTATATTATAATAATGGTACACATGTTTAATGAAATAGTATAAAATCCTTAATTTTTGTAGAAAAATAAAACAAGTTTCTACATTTTCTGAATAAAAATTGTAAAACTTTCCGAAAACTAAACTTATTTATTCCTTATACATAAATAAAAAACAGACACATGATGAAAAACTAAACAAATGTTTATTAAATATAAAACATTTCTACGTTAATTTATAAATACATTGCTCAAATGCTTATTATAAAAGTCTACATTCATAGATTCAAAAAATAAATAAGTATAATTACATGTACATTTCTCTAGCAGGTTTTTCACAAATTCCTTAATGTTGAAATTTAACAAAGCACTGTCTGCGCACCAGTTAAACTGTTTTCTTAAATTATATCTCATACATTCATGATCCATTTCTACTGGTTGGCCGATTGAACATAAATAACAGTCAAACGTGCGATATACTGATCTCTCTAATTCATGATCGAAGCATTCTAAAAAATAGTCCATCGCCTCTTCCTCTGTAAAGTGAGAACATTTACATATTTTTACGTTTTATAAAACATAAACAGGTAAAAGTTTTGTTAAAAAAGTTTGAATAAGACATTCGCTAATTTCAATACAGTTTTTCTCTAGTTTGAGAAATTGTTCTTTTGTAAGTAGTAAACAATCAGGTTTCAATAGTTTTTGCAGTATGCATGATTCCTTATCCACATAAATCGTTAGTAAGTCGTTGTTAGATACGAATGTTTCTTTTTCTGCAGAGTCAAAATTAAATTTTGTCATTCTCGTTTCAAATTTATCAAAGGTTGCGCACGATATTGTAATTCTTTCATTTGTAGGGTACATTTTACCACTATTCTCAAATTCTTTATATTTTTGAATGTGAACGTTTAACTCACAGTCCTTATTCATTTGCACTTCGACAATCGTATCCTCCCCTAAGTCCCAATGGTATGGGGTAAAAACATCAAAATACTGAAATATTCTACTAAATTCGCTGATTTCTGAAATTTCATAGTAAGATGTGTTAAGCGAAGTAGTCATTTTCAGGTTTAGAAGTATCCAAAAAGCAGGGTAAACAGATAGGTGATCAAGCAAATATACAGCAAGGTTTTAGGTAATTAGAAGAACAATCGTATAAGTTAGGATACAGAACTTTAAACAGTAAATTCATTATGGCGTACAAGTTTCTTATATTGCTATTCTTATCGTTGTAAAACAGGATGTTATTCTACAAATGTCGTCATATCCTGTTTTATTAACTTGTAAATCTTAGGGGAAAAAAAAGTAACATTATTTATATTAATTGTACGGAGCCTTCGTAGCGTAACTGACAGCGCATTGAGAAGCAAGTCAACAGGTTAACAGTTCGAATCCCATCATAAACATAATGGTAAGTTAAACTTTCTTTTTTAAAGTATATAATTAAAAATTTTAATACAGTATCCTTAAACCCCACTTGGTAAGTTAAAATTTGCTGTATTATATTATATAATTTATGTTACAAAATCTCTTGTATGCAAATTGGAAAGATACGCTTTGCTTTGCAAGTTTATAAAACCAACAAACCAACCAACCTTTTATAAGGTTATTTTATATGTTATAAATACATTCCAATGTGTTTGTAAGTTTAAACATTAAAGTTTATCGTAAAGCTTAAATTATTTTACAAAATTTATAATATCATTAGTACTGTATTGTAATAATCCAATATGTTCAGTCACGTGACACCTTTTCTTATATATCTTAAATCGCGTCTAATAAACATGGTCTCATGGTGTGTTCGTTTAAACCTACTGCAAATCAACACATCATGAGATCATTTTGTCAAGTTCGAGGTTCGAACCCCGCTTCATTTACATGTTTGTTAAAAGCTAATAATTTTTAACAAGGGAGTACGCTATTTCAAAGTGAAAGTTGTAGTCGAAATTTAATATTTTCTTAATTTCTGTGAAGAAAAAAAAATGTTTTAAAACGTATGCACGTCTTGTATTTTATTACAATTAGTTCACTTCGTATATGCATGCTTGTGTACGTAACAAATAGTTCACTGTGTGTCTGTCTGTCTGCCTACCTGCCTGCCTGCTTGTCTGTGTGCCTGCCTATCTGCCTATATGTCGGTTTATAACTATAATTATTTACATGTGTCACTTTAAAATTTTTGTTAAGTGCTACGCTATAACTAAATATTTCCATTGTAAGCAGTTTGGTAAGAAACTTTAAAATATTTTATTAAGTGCTATGCTTTAACTAAATATTTTCATTGTAAGCAGTTTGCTAAGAAACTTTAAAATTATTTATTTAGCGTTATGTTAGAACTTAAATTTCTATTTCATATTCCTTTGCGAGCACTATGGTAACACATTTTAAAATTATTTGTTAAGTGCTATTCTATAACTATATATTTCCATTGTAAGCAGTGGTAAGTTACTTTATTTTACACCATGCTATAACTTAAATTTCCATTATAAGCAGTATGATGAGATACTTTAGAATATTTTATTTTATACTATGCTATAACTTAAAATTCAGAAGCAGTCATTTTAAATTCCATAATTTTCATACTTACCGATAGAGGGCGACACCACTTTAAACTTTCTATCTCCTAAATTAAAAAAAAAAAAAAAAAAAAAAAAAAAAAAAAAAAAAAAAAAAAAAAAATTTGGGGGGGGGGGGCAGGGGGGGGGGATAGTGGTCGTACTCTACCATCACCGATACCTCGTACTATAAGACATTTTTAAAATTTTAAAATTAAGCCCCCCCCCTTAAAAAAATACCCCCCTACTATAACATGCTGCCCCCTCCTAAAACCCCCTCTCCTATAGCACACCCTTTCGCCCCACCCTCGATTTTAAGTTTGAATTTTATCATCGTAGTCTTTTACAACAATTTAGCACCGCCGCCGCACCGCAGTACCGCCTCATGGGGCAAAACCCCCCTCTCACCTACTAGTAACGTGTGGCGTCATGAATTTTTTTATCTATCTTCTTTATTCTATTTCCAAATATCATCAATAGATGCCGCTGCACTATCTTAAAATGTAATACTGCTTACAACACTTACTGATACAACACTTTAATATTTTAGAAACTTAATTATAAAATAATAACTAAATTTAAGGCATTTCCTTGTTAGCGCGCCATAGCTGATAAATCGATAAATATTCTTTATGATAAGGATTGTATACGAGTTACAATAACAATGGATTTAATGATGCTCCAAAATACGCTCGCCAAAAAAGACCTGGCTGTGAAGCTGCAACAATACCATATTTTAAATACTAAAAAACTAGAAAATTAAATGAAAATAAATAAATAAATGTGTATTAATTAAAAAAACACACCCAAATCAATTAAAAGTTTAATATTAATTAAATTATGATTATACGTTCAGTAATCATAAAAAGATGGTTTAAATTATTATTATTATTACTATTATTATTATTATTATTATTATTATTATTATTATTATTATTATTTTGTTGCCGTATTTTAAATAAGAAACAGAGCAAAAATCCTAATTTTTTAAATAAATTCACTAGCTCACGCTTTTTAGCAAGCGTAAAAAAAAAAAAAAAAAAAAAAAAAACAGCCTTTGGGAAAATGTTTCAAAAGCTTTAAAAAATAATAATTAATTAAAAATATTAATTATTCAAAAATATTCATCGGAACCATCTACAAAGAAACGCATTTTCCATTACTACAATTGAAGATATTCTGTCATTCTCTGTCCTCGCAAAAATATTCGTTTGAACCATTGCCGCAGTTATTGAAACGCATTTTCCATTACTATACCTTATCCTTAATATATACCTTAATATTTCGTCGGGTCCTTCCTACAATAACTTTAACTCTTGTTTAGATGAATGTCTGAGCTAAAGCTATTTTGAGGAAATTAAAGTGGAAGACCACGTTTTTTGCTTTATAAGACGATTTCTCATCCGACGTCCATTTTTTAATTCGGCTTTTTTCATATCTGATAGTTTGCATCTATACTTTTTTTTTAGCTTTAACAGTTTTATAACGATTTTATACATTTCTATTGCCTATTCAAAGAAAAATTATCCTAAAATTACAGAATTTCGTTAAAAACGCTTAAAAAAATTCTTTTAAAGTTACCGAATTAAAGTTTACAGAAAAAACGGTTAAAAAATAAAGTGACGACGCCAAGAGGTCCAATCTCGACCGAAAACAACAACCATTTTACCAATGGTTAAAAAACCCGATGAATTTTCATAATCCGGTTCTGTGCCCACGCCAAATGAATGTATTGTAATGAAAATTTTTTGAAACAGTATTGAATTGAAGTTATGAAATTAGGTGTTATTTTCAAGATAAACATTGAATGTTTATAAAATTGTGTATTAAAAAAAAAAAAAAAAAAAAAACTATTTTTACTTTTATACTTCTTATACGTTAGTTTGAGCGTTCTAACATTCCAACATAACGCAATGCCATCTGCCAGTAATATTTGAAACTAAAACAATGAAGCATAGTAAAGAAGTTCTCGACTTCACATTTTAAACTTCTGAAAAATAACTTCAAGAGATGTCACTGTTTACTTATTATTATATTTTAAAAACGTTCTGTCCATCTCAGAACACCTTGTATATAACGAGTATGCACATGATTAATTAATAACTTTTACTTACAGTCTAGCGATAGGTTCGTCCTAGACGGTGACACATTTGGTCACAAGATATTGAAGATTCAAAATTGTCGAATTGAAGACACTGGAGAATACACTTGCAAGATCAATGAGGAAGAAAAGACCACCACTAAAGTCACTATAACAGGTATGTAATTGTTTCGAGGTATTCAGCTTAACATATACAGGGTGAATCAGAATTCATAGGTAAAAATTGGATGGATTGTAGATAGCACTTTAATATAGAATTTTTATACTGGAAACCAGGGTCGTAATCCACTTATTCTTTCAAAAACACAGGGTGTCTCACTCCAATCTGAACACGGTTATTTGTGTATAATTTTTACAATAATGTAGATCAGTAGTTCCGATTATTTTATTGGTCACGCCTCACTGAAGCATCTGGAAAATCATGATGCCTCCCTCCCCTCCCCCTCCCCGATAATAACCAGGAAACTTGTAGAAATTTTCAAACAAAATTAAAAAGAAGAGTGTCTAAAAATTTTCAACGATTTTCAACTACAAGTAATTGGTAAGTGACAAATTTCAAATTATCTTCCTAAAAAATGAAATTCCATTTGCTTTTTGTATATAATTTTTGCAATAATTTAGATCAGTGGTTCGCAATCTTTCATTGCTTACGCCTCACTTGTCCTCATCTGAAAAATCTCGATGTCTTTCCCCCACCTCCCCCGGTAATAACCAGAAAAACTGTAAAAAACTTTAAACAAAAGGGAAAAACAATTAAAAAACTTCAAAGATTTTTCATATAATTATTTCTGTTTACTATTTTCAATTTTTAATTGGGAACTTTTTTGAAAATTTAATAAAAACTATTTTGTCTTTTTCTTTTTGAATTTTGTACTTATTATTATTATTTTTTTTTGTAGTCTGCAAAATTACTTTTACAAAGTAAGACAAAAAAAAAAAAAAAATAATGAAAAGGAATGGGTTAGTAACACATTTCAAATTGTCTCCCTAAAAAATGAAATTCCCTCTCTCTACGTCCCACGTTTGGAATCCCTGCTGTTGATATTTTTGCAAAAGTTTTAAGAAACTTGCTTCGCTTTGAGTGAAAGGGGTAACGATATTACGTAACGATCTTTTAATGATATTACAAGTAATGATCTTGAATGAAGGAGTCTCGAATTACAATGTAACGACGTCTCCTAAAGATATTACGAGAAATATTCGAAGTGGAGACCCTCTTTGTCGAGACCAGTACTCAAAAAGGCGTTCCGTAATTTAGAATGTTGTTCGCAATGCATACAGTGTCACAGAACAAAATACTGTGCACTTTCAGATTTTTTTTTTTTTTTTTTTTTTTACACAAAGAATGTAAGTTTATATTAAATATCGCTGTTAAATATCTTCATTACTTATTAAAGTTTTGAACAAAAATTCAAATTCGGCATTGTTTATTTGAAAGAATGACTGGATTATGGGCCTTGGATGCCTATACAAAAACTGATCTTTTTGGTGTGCACCACCCACTCCTATAAAGTTCGTCCATTATTTTGATGTGTGCAAAATGTCTCCAGAAAAAAAATCACTTCGCCAGAGTGTGTGACGGCCCTTTGATTGACGAATAATCAAAGTTTTACTGTATGTTAGAATAAAATGCACACAAGGAGAAATGAATATAACATTTATTCTTATTTTCAGACCAACAGTTCCAGTTTAATAGACCTTTGAAAAGTCTGAAAGTAATGGAAAAAGACAAAGCTGTCCTGGAATGTGAAGTAGATGAATATGACGCCGTTGTGAGGTGGTACAAAGGAGATCAAGAACTCGTTAAAAGCAAAGACAAGAAGTAAGTGTGACAATTGTGGGCTATGATGTCATACACTCACGCACAGTTTTTTTTTTAATCGGTTAAAAAAAGGAAAAAAGTCGCCAAATTTAGGGGATTTTTTCCTTTAATGGCAACCTAGCCATTGTGTTAAGTGTTAAGTTATTCGTTTGGCGCGGTCTTGAAAATCGCGCCAACCAAAAAGTCGCCAAACTTATGTTTATATGTTTGCGTGAGTGTAAAGCATCTGTTCCCCTATTGTGTTAGGTGTGTTTTTTGATAAAAATTAAATTTCTATCGAATTTATGTCGTATTTAGCATTTTTTGAGGATGAGCCTACGATAGTAATGTGAAGACACTGTTAAAGCAATGGCAGCGTTTTTTCCAAATTTGTTGTTTGCATTTGAATAGTTTCTTTAAAAAATTGCACAATATCTGAGATCTGTGTCTAATCGGGCATTTTTTTAATTTTTCGACTTCAGTTGCAGTTTTTTGTTTTTCTGGGGACACTTTCAGTTTAGGAATCGGTTCCAAAAGTAAAAGTATCCTCATAATAAAAACATTTTCAGCCAAAATAGAAAAGGTAAAAAAAAAAAAAAAAATGAAAAAACTACCCGGTTATCAACTTGAAATATCTTATACAAAAAAAAAAAAACATTTAAAAATATTGAAATGCAAACAAGAAATTGGATTTTTTTTATTTTTTCGATTTTGAATGCATTTTTTTTTTCTGGGGATAGTTTAGGAATCGGTACCGAAAGTGAAAATATTCTCATAATAAAAACATTTTCAACCAAAATAGAAAAAGTAAAAATAAAACTACCCTGTTATCAACTTGAAATATTTTATACAAAAGAGAGAAAAAAACATTTAAAAATATTGAAATGCAAACAAGGAATTTGATTTTTTTATTTTTTCGATTTTGGTTACATTGTTTTCTCTAGGGACACTTTCAGTTTAAGAATCGGTACCGAAAGTGAAAGTATTCACATAAAAAAAAACATTTTCAACAAAAGTAGAAAAAGTAAAAAAAAAAAATACCCAGTTATCAACCTCCAATATCTTACACAAAAAAAAACATTTAAAATATTGAAATACAAACATGACATTTGAAAAGAACTTGGCCATTGATTTAACATTACCTTGCAGGGGTTTTCGCGCTACTAATATAGGATCTTAATGCTAAAAATTTTAATGAAATGGGGTCAATTTGTTAACATAAAACAATGACAGTACAGCACAATGCGGTGCAATGTGGTACAGCACATGTTTCGACCAGAACACAGAAGTTTAAGCCAACATCGGACACGGCGGTATTTTGGAAGGTACCGCCTGGGAACGCTGCGCTGCTATTGGCGCCATGTCGAAGCCACAACGTAAAATCTGTGGTGCGGGATGTCCTCTCGCTGAGAAGTTGTTTGGTGGGAAAGGGTTGCTGAGCCGGTAGTATCCCTCCTTCTAGGTGGGATCAAAATTGTAAAATTGTGGGCACATGTTTAAGACTTTCAACTTTTTTTGAGGTTCTGATGCCCATGTTACAGGTATAGTACTATGAATATGACAACAGCAATCGACCCAGTTGTTCTTCAATTTGAGAACTTATTGCTGATTGTTAACATAAAACGTAATTTGTTGTATTTTCGACACTCTGATTCTATGTGAATCTACTTTTTTATCGAAATGATTTAACTGCTTTAACTATTAATTTTATGATATCTTTATGTGCGCTTTTGCTCTCATTCTCTCTATTACACACACACACACACACACTTTTAGGTATGCGTGTATGTATTTGCTCATAACCTTTGAATTTGTTCTCCGATTTAATACCTTTTCGGTTTTAAAGAGCTTGTTTTTGTGCTGGTCAATGTTAATTTAATTGGGCTGACACAAAGAAATACTTGTCTGCTTCCATGTCCTCCTGTTCTCTAATTTTTACAAAAACATACAAATAGCCACAAAACATCAATATGCTAATTGAAGTAGATAGCGGCATATTTTCTCTTACAGATAATCATCATGTCATATATAGTTTTTTGAAAAGACTCGTCGAAACCTGAAATGTATTCATCATCGTCTCCTTTAAAATAATACATTTGACAAGAAATTCTAATATGTTGATATAGATTATAAAGGCTACTCTTTTCAAAATGGTCATTTTATACCATTTAATTTTAATCATTTACAAGACACAAAAATTGGAATATTTGATCATTTCTGTGGAATAATTATTTAGCATTTGATATCGCTATTTATGTATGATTTTTGGCGCAGTGAGTATTGTCGTTATGATATTATGACATGATCATTATAAATTATGCCAAAATTTTGTCGCGATCAGAGTATGGGGTACTAAGCCCAAATATAGAATTAAGTTGAGTTGCAATAAAAGATTGTGAGTGGGAGGGGGAGGGGAATCAACGTCGATTTTGTATTTAAAAAAATAATTATATGTTGGTGTCCGCTATAGTTGCGTAAATTAACATTAATTCATTCACAATTGTATCATAGAAAATGAAATAAAATTAAAGCTACAGTGTATTTTCATGTTACTTTTAGATTTGACATAACTCAAGAAGGTCGCAAAAGGCGACTCATCTTCAAAAGTGCAAAATTGACAGACGAGGGCACATACACCTGCAAGACAAATGCTGACACAACTACAGCTGAACTGATTGTGGAACGTAAGTATTAAAATATGTGCTATTTTTTATCATTATTATTATCGTTGTTGTTACCATTATTGAAGCAGTGTTGCTGAGTGTAAGTTGTAGCAAAACAAAAAGGCGTTCTTTTTTCTGCGCCCGAGCCTTACGATTTGAAATCCGAGGTAAAAAAAATTACGTCATCAGAGCGTGAGCTCGATATCAAAAGCGTGAAAAAAAAATTGTTAATAACATTTTAAATTGTTTCAAGATTAATTTTCTCATTTAAAAATATCTTCTTGCATAGAAATAAATATTAATCCTAAGTGCATACTTTTTCGTGATTTTCATGTCCCTGAAAAACTGTTTAAAATAGAAAATTTGTTAGATTTCGATTTGCAGCAGGAAGAAGTGTAAACTTTATCTATTGTTAATGAAAAGATTTTATTGTAAAAAGACATTAGTGCCATTAATATACACGTACGTACATACATAATGATCTACTATATATATAAAACACAAATGGAAATTTCGCTTCGACTGCTTATAACTCGATGAAACGGCTTATAACTGCTGATAACTCGATTTTGATGTAACTTGCACTGTTTGATAGATAATTTTTAAGGGAGGATTTTAGTATACAGCGCATCGTTCTATGTAGATTAGATATAGAATTATGATGAAAAGTTCTGTTATTTTAGACGAAAAGGTTACCGTTGGGCATTTTTTGGCGACCAATATCGTTGGTGAAAGAATTGAAAAATCTCAAAAAATCAAAGAAAATACCGTTACTAATTTTATTAAAAAGAAAGAAAGAAAAAAAAGAAAAACAGATTTGATGAGAGATAATATTATAAAGCAAAAATATTTAATTTAAACATGATTAGGAATTTTCGTAATGCTTAAAAAAATATTCAATGTGCAAGATTGCTATTGAAGTAATATTTGGCGATTTATCTTTTGTTTTTGGCAATGTTGATTTTATTTTGATTTTATGCCAAAAGGTGTTTTTTAGCTCACAGGCTATCAAAGCCTGAGAGCTTATGTGCCCGCCGGTTCTGTATGTATGTACGTATGTATGTACGTACGTAACGCGATAACTCTTCATAGAAATATCCGTTTTCCTTCAAATTTTGTTTATAGGTTCACTGTGTTAAGGCGCTTCCATGATTAGTTTTCGGGATTGATTGGTTAAGTATAAAGGGGGGGGGACGGGGGTCTAATCCACCCCTTAATTTATGTAAATGGGTTTTTCATGCAGAATTATTCCGTTTTCCTTCAAATTTTGTTTATAGGTTCACTGTGTTAAGGTACTTCCCTGATTAGTTTTCGGGATTGATTGGTTAAGTATAAAGGGGAGGAACGGGGGCTAATCCCCCCCTTAATTTATATAAATGGGTTTTTCATGCAGAATTATCCCATTTGCTTCAAAATTTGTTTATAGGTTCATTGGGTTAAGACGCTTCCCTTATTAGTTTTCGGGATTGATTGGTTACGTATAAAGGGGGGGGGGGAACGGGGGGCTATCCCCCCTTAATTTTTATAAATGGGTTTTTCAAGCAGAATTATCCGATTTTCTTCAAATTTTGTATATAGGTTAATTGTGATAATGCGCTTCTCTGAATAGTTTTGGGGGTTCATTGGTTAAGTATAAAGGGGGAAGGGGAGGCTAATCCTCCCTTAATTTAGATAAGTGGGTTTTTCATTCAGCATTATCCGATTTTCTTCAAATTTTGTATATATATATTCATTGTAATAAGAGGATTCCCTGATTAGTTTAAGGGGTTCATTAGTTAACTATGAAGAGGTAACGGGGGGGATGACCCCCCCCCCCTTAATATATTGCCGATTTCTTTATTTTTCGAGGGGCTTTTTTCAAATTCTTTGAAATACGAGTATAATATACAATTAGTGTGAATAGCCTGTGAGCTCAATGCCCTCAGTTTAACTGGACAGTTTACTTTTTTTTAAGTGTATGACAGCATTTTTGGAGTATTTTTTCTATTCAAATGTAAATTATTTTAATAGCAATCTACTTCTATTTACTTCTACTATATATATTGTGCTGTCTTCTAAAAAAAATCCACAGTGAAATGTTTCCATAAAAAACCCCATCCTAGTACAACATAAATGACATTAAAAGATTTGCATTATTTATGTACACATAACTTAAAAAATATATTTTGTAATCACAAAACACCTAAATTGTTATTAAATAACCTTATAATTTAGGTTGTTTATGGAAAGCAACAGATATTTATAGAAATTAATTTTTTTATATATATAATACATATTTTTTTGATTGCTTTTGCTAAGATACTTCTTATTATATTAATATTTAATATTATTTTCCATTCTTCTTTCATTTAGCTTCAAACCGATTTGTAAAGAAACTGAAAGATATGTCTGCCGTGGAGAAAGATCAGGTGGTTATGGAAGTTGAACTAATGGACAAGAAAGCACCCTGCGAATGGTTCAAAGATGGACAACCCATCACACCATCTAACAAGTAATTAATTTTTAAACAGTTTACTGAATTTAATACATTCAAAATACAAACGGACAGACAATAACATTCGGTATGCGGATATTACTAACAAAAACTACTTTAAAACGATATTAATGCTAGATTACTTCTAGATACTCCAACTGCTATACGAGTATGTATAAAATGCAAATGGGAATTTCGTCTCTGCTGCATACAATTTGAGTTCTGCTGAATGCATTTTGGTGGGACTTGCACTGTTAGATACATAATTTTTCAAGGAAGGTTTAGCATATAATATAATGCACTACGTTGCTTAGTTATGGAATTATGGAGGGAAAGTTCTATAATCCGGTGAATCCAATTATGAAATATTAATATTTTTAAGAAAGTTCTGCTCAAGGGATTTCAATGGAACTTGTATTGTTAGTTAGATAACCTTCCAGGGATGTTTTTAGTATATTGAATGCCGCTCTACGCTGCATAGTATAGAATTATGTGGGAGAATTTTATAATCAGGTTAACCCGATTTTGTTGCGGATTGAAGTGTTTTTTTTTCATTGCTGATTAACCAGTAGAATAGATTGATACAGAAAACACGACTTTTTAAATTTTGGACAATACGAGTTTTGAAACTCACGTCCCCATACATCAAATACATGACAATCCGAGTATTATATATTTATGCGAATTAGACTGCGGACAGACAGACGGCCAGACAAACCGTATTCCTAAACACTTTTCAACTAGGTTGGAGAGTGGTAAAAAAAAGAAACATCTTCCAGTAAGAGCATGCAGAAAAAAGAAGGTAAACTTTTTTTATTTTTCGAGGAGAAATTTGATAAAAACGGTTGCAAATCCGAGCGCAGGGGTTTAACATTAAAGAGGATGACTGAGGAGGAGCCATGAGAGGAAAAGGTTTTTCTGAGGATAATCTGCACTGACGAAGAGAGATCGATATACAATTTCAGATATCACCACAAGGCTGTTCTGAAATCCAAAAGAGCTACTTTCTGACCGCGACCAACGAAATACACGACCGGTTCATGACTTTTAAAACGTCACACGGAGTGGATTATCTTTACACAGCGATTGGCACAAAACATGGAGCTAAGAAGATATATGGAGTCGACATATCAATCTAACACTGTGGGTAACTTTGAAGCTGAAACAAGAGTGCTTTTCCTCTTTCTTGCGTCCGCAATATTTGACTTTTACCGTAGTTGATTTGCGCAGCGAGAATAAACTGGGAGGTAGAGAGGTTTACCCGTAAATCATCGCAATCAAATATGGCGGTCGCAGGGGGGGGGGGGTAGGAACAGCTTTAAGGCTTCAAGTTAAGTCATTTATGTCGACTCCTTTTAATCTTCATAGCTTCATGGCACAAAACGATGAAACTTTGTACCAATCGCCATGTAAAGATGACCGTGTGACATTTTAAACGTCATGAATTGGCCGTTCTGACTAGAGATCCTATACTACAGGCTGAATCGTACTGCCATTTAATAACCCAACGGACCAAAAACCAGGCTAAAACTGGTTAGCTTACCGTAGTAGTAGATGGCGAGTGACAGTGACAAGGACGGCAAATACCTGCTTCGAGCGGTTTCCTAATACTGAGCTGGGTTACAATATGGCGGTTATTTTGGGCAACAAGATGGATATGCGTCAGCTCCCCTTTATAGGAGTCTTAGTTCTGACTAGAGCTCCTATACTACTTGTAGTCTTAGTTCTGGCACATTTCAGAATTCATTTTAGTTCGGAAACTTATGAAATTGGCAGATATTGTTATTCAGAAACTGTGTAATTGATAGACGTTTTCTGTTTCATGGTAAAGACAGAAGATCTTTCCAAAAATACTGTCAAAGTAAGCGTTTTGAATCGAATTCTCAATGCGGCAGCTCGAGATAGGTGAAAAACGTGTCATCACGTGACACGAATTGCTTTATAATTCAATAAGTAATTTACTTATCAAAAAATGGAAAACGCAATTAGTTTTCAAATCGCTGCAATATAGTCAGACCTACCAATTTTATGCCATTACGTTTAAAAATGTGTCAAACAGTTTGGCATTATTGAGCAGGGAATTTGAGAGCATAACTTTAATATTACTTACTTTTTTGGAAGGATATTTGGATTTTTTAAATTTTGTTTCAAAATGTACTTAATATTTTGTACCTTGTATGCAGCATCTTGCAACATAACTTTTATTTTTCCTATGTTCTAGCATTCAAATCAAGGTGCTAGGTGATGGCAAACATCAGCTGATTATCAACAACGTTCAAATCGATGATGCCGGTGAATACGAATGCAGAAGCAAAGGTCTAACTTGCAGTGGTAGACTTGCAATTGGAGAAGGTACATTTTCTACCTTATTTGTAGTCTCAATTGTTCTGTGAATGAACTGCACTATTACACCATCAAAACATTATTGTTTTTTTTTTTTTTTTTTTTTTTTTTTGAAAAATAAAACTTATTTTTACTATATGGTGTATAAACATTTATGTATAATTAAAACTTGAACAAACATGAAAAAAATTAAAATCGACATTTCGGTCGACATTCATGACCATCTTCAGGATTATGATGTTAACTTACATTAGAGTCTATAAAACAGAGTCTATTATCTTGAACTGAATCTTTCGCAAAGACCGTCCATATAAGTATTTAATACACATAAATATTTATACGCCATACAGTAAAAGTGAGTTTTATTTTTCACCAATTTTTTTTTATGTCAATTGTTTTGTTTTTACTTTCTTCTATATATAATAGAAGAAAATATTGTACTCGAATTTTTTTCGGTTTTCGATGGATTTACATGTTTTATAGGTAAGAGATAAAAAAGCACGTTTTTACAAAATGTTTGTCTATTCGTGTGTCTTCTTTGTATCAGCTAAAAGTGTATGAAGTTATGCATAGAAGTGTACCAAATTTCATATATTATACGTTTTTGGCTATGGCCAACAGGTCCCAATTGAATTTGGGGATATTCCGTAGGAAGGCGGTGCTGTGATAGCGATTTATGTGCCATTTTCATTATTGTAGCATGGGAAAGTGTACGAAGTTATGCATAGAAGTGAACCAAACTCCATACATATGTTTTTGACTATGGAAGTCATATCCCAGTTGAAAATGGAAATATTCCCTATGAAGGAGTCGCTGTGGTAGCGATTTGTGTGCCATTTTTGCGACTTACGTGAACAATTTATCAAGTTGCAGTTTACGTGAACAAGTTATCAATATTTTTCGACGAATTTTTTTGTTTAGATGTAATATCGTAGGCCGAGGTTTCGATCAAATTTTGGAGAAATTTGGCCTGAAGGTGGCGCTGTGATAGCGAATTTTGAAGTATTAATATGTGTGAGATAGAAGAAAGTTTTGGGATTCGCACATCCGACGAGTTTAATATTGTCTTTTAAATTGATTCTACTATATTAGTCGGAATGGAGAATTGCGTATCTAATTAGCTTGGCGGGGGGGGGGGGGGGGTCTCAGAAAAAAAATATAGTTTTGCTGTAAAAATATGCTTTTGTTGTTACTTATGCCTAAAAACTTCTCTAAAAAATTTTTAATGCAATAATAAGACCAAAAATTCTCAAATGTCCGTCAGATTTTGTGACAGACGGGATGTTTTTAAAATTATTTATTAAAACCCTAGAATGCATGATTTTTTATTTTTCTGCAAAAAACAAAAATGTGTCTCCGATAAATTTAAACAATAAATTTAAATAATAAAAAAAATTTAATTTTTTTTTAATATTTTTTATTAGAAAATTTTAAACTGTGTCAAGAGGTTACACTATGAAATGGACCAGTTTAAATACAATAATTAAATATTATATTAATGCTACAGCTAAATTAAATCCTATATTTTACACTGTAAAATTTTTGCGGAAGTCTAATATAAAATTTCAATCTTTATTCAAATACTAAAAATATGTCTTGCATAGCACTTGCAGTGTTTTCTCTAATTTCCAAATTAAAGCAAAATGCCGGGCTTATGCTACCATATACTGGACATTATGTAAACTATTACAATAAAGCGGACTAAAATTATACTAGAACACCTGCTGTTGACTTTTGGGAAACTTTAAATTCAGCCAATAGTACAACATTAAAAAGTGTTGCCAATTGGCTACACGATGCATTATAGAGTTAAAGAAAATGAATTGAATATATATGTATATATTTATATTTTTAGGTGAAAAGCCTCCTAAAATCAGCAGAGATAAAACAGAATTTGTGGGTGATGCCAATAAACCTCTTACTGTTGAAATTCCATTTTCGAGTAAGTATTTCTTCTCTATTAATATTTTGTAGACATAATTGTAGAAATTTTCTTTGCTATACAATTGTACGGGAAGAATTCCGCATCCTGTGCTGCTTGACGAAAAAATTCAAAATGACATTAAAAGCCAATTTTAGTATCTTACAGAATTTTTCGAGACACCCTGAAAACATGGTTTTTAAATATTCATAAACACACGTATAATAAACCATGGTTTTGCGCCATCTTAAAACTTAGGTAAGATACTAAAACATTTTATCGTCATTTTAGATATTTAAACAAGGAATGAAAATGCATAAAGAAACATATCTAAAAGGCCTAAGAGACTTTTTTGTGATTAATAATTGTTACCCTCGTTTTCTAAATGATTGTAAAAAGTTGATAAACGAAAGAAACAAACGTACCGGAAATAATTTGTAGGAATCTCAGAAAATATACATCTCACATAAATAGCACTAAAAATCTTGAAATGGAGGAAGAGATCCGTAAAAAAATTCAAAAAAATTATACGCTTTATATAAATCTTTATTGTTATTTAATATTTCCGATGGCAGAGATAAAAAGGTAAAAATGCCATTAGAATTTAAATATATTTATATGCAAAATAGAAAAATACCTATAAAAATGCAGAGAAAAAAATATTTTCGTAACATTACATCTACAGAAAAATATCGTTTCAAAAACTAAAGATAAAGTATAAATTTCTCCCAAAACAATTTACAGAATTTTTACTTATCCAACATTAATTAAAGCAGTAAAAAAAGCAACCCTAAGAGCTGATGATTACAACAACCACTTCGAAACATTTATTGTCAAATTTTCTGGCACAGGATATGCACCATAAATCTAATTCCAGATATTAAATATAACCTAACATTTCTTTTAAATTCAATGTTGGTATTAATTGATTCTGCATTTATTTCAGTTCCTGGCACAAAGGTTTCTGACATTGCCGCAAAGCTTTTGAGAAATGGCAAACCACTTACTGGCAAAGACCCTGAAATATCCGTCAGAGCCGACAAAGTTGTGATTATCTTTAGAAAGCCGCCCAGGGAATCCAGCGGTGATTATGAGTTATGTATGAACAATGCCACTGGAGAAGACAAGATGAAAATCAACTTGAATTTCATGGGTGAGTGCTACCACTTTTCTCCGTAAAACTGATTAAGCATGTCAATTTTATTTAACTTTTCTTAAGCAGAAAATAAATATCCACACTGTTAAAAAAGTCAAATGTTTCTTTACCTATACTGTAAAAAAGTCAAATGTTTCTCTACCTATACTGTAAAAAAAGACAAGCGTTTCTTTACCTACACTGTAAAAAAAGTCAAATGTTTCTTTACCTACACTGTAAAAAAAGTCAAACGTTTCTTTACCTACCCTGTAAAAAACGTCAAATGTTTCTTTACCTACACTGTAAAAAACGTCAAATGTTTCTTTACTTACTCTGTAAAAAAAGTCAAACTTTTTTTACCTACCCTGTAAAAAAAGTCAAACGTTTCTTTACCTACCCTGTAAAAAAAGTCAAATGTTTCTTTACCTACACTGTAAAAAAGTCAAACGTTTCTTTACCTACTCTGTAAAAAAAGTCAAACGTTTCTTTACCTACCCTATAAAAAAGTCAAATGTTTCTTTACCTACACTGTAAAAAAAAAGACAAATGTTTCTTAATCTAGAAAAATATAACATAACCACGAACGAAAATATACAATAAACACTTCCGAGTTATCAACGATTCCAAAATGTGTTTATTTATTATCTTTAGAAACCTCAAAAGCCAATATATTTCCGAGATTTAAAGGAGCATTAAAAAAATAAAATAAAAACAGTTTCTTTTAGTGTCACAGATTTTCGAAAACGTTTCCGAGTAGTTTTTATGTTTTATTAATAAATGTTCTCAAACCAGAATAACGGTTTTTAGGATTCCATCAATTATCAATTAAAGATTTTCAAGACATTTAAATGAATATTAATTTTTTACTCTTGTACGTATAAATTCAATTACGCAGCTGAAAATGTTTAAATGAAAATTGATAGCATTCGGAAAACAAGATATTCCGTGTTGAGAAAACTAATTATTAATACACCACGAAGGCTACCCGACAACGTTACCGAAAATCGCTGGCAGCAAAAAAAATTTGTTTTTATAAATGCATATTTAAATCCTTAATATATATAGATTTCTAAATATAAAGAACGCTTTTTGGAATTGTGGGTAACTCGATGGAAAGGGGTTATTGTATAGTTTCGTTCGTGGTTATATTATATTTTATTAGCTTAAGAAACTTTTGTGTGTTTTGACAGTGTACGAAAATGTAATATGACCACGAACGAAAATATAATATAATCTCTTCCGAATTACCTACGATTCCTAAAACCATTCCTATATCTCTAGAAACTTCAGAAAACAATAGATTTTCGACATTTAAAGAAGCATTCCTAAAAACAAAGTTTCTATAGCTTCTCGTAATTTTCGGAAACGTTTCTGAGCAGTTTAGACAGTACCAATCAGTTTTTTTTAACCCAAAATATTGTTTTTTCGTATGTCATCAATTCTCAAGTAAACATTTTGATGTATGTTACAACAAACACGTTTAACAGACAAAGATGTTAAATTAACTGCATTACTATTAACATTAAATTCATATTATTTTGTTATTCGTGCATGTCTAAATTCCGTTACGTATCTGAATATGCTTACTTGAGAATTGATAGCATCCAAAAAACCTTTATTCCAGGTTGAAAAAATTGATTAATACATTGCGAAAACTACTCGGAAACGTTTCTGAAATACACGGGCAGCAAAAGAAACTTTGTTTTAATAAATGCTTCTTTAAGTCTCGAAAATCTATTGTTTTCTGATGTTTCCAATGATAAGGAAACACTTTTAGGAATCGATTTGTAACTCGGAAGAGGTTGGTGTACATTTTTGTTTGTGGTTGTATAGTATAATCATAGATTACGAAACATTTGTCTTTTCTTACAGTGTATGATATAAATACTGGCACACTAGCGCACTAATAATTGTACAGAAAAATACTTTCAGAATAAAGACTCATCTGGAATTCTGAGGCTTAGATCCGATGGTAGAGCACTTGATTAGCAAGCAAGATATAACGAAAACGACATCCGGTGTATCCAAGCAAATATATGTTTTGGAAAATAATTTAGTGTAAATTCTACAACAGGGGCTTCTAACAACTCAACCACGGGTCGCAGAGTTACCAGAATTTTTTTAGAGTAATGATCGTCTCATATATTCTCAGAAATTTAATTCAAATTCTGAGATTAAACACTGAAGCAAAAATGGTTATTTTCTGTATAAATTAGATTATAATACTCAAAGTTAGACGTCACCACGAGATAGATGCGGATAAAATCAATTTGTTCCAATTAACTTTCAACTTCAGAAAAAAAAATCACTTTGTCTTAATTAAATTGTACATTATTGTATCTTTTATCTTCAAAAATCATTTTGAGAAGGAGCAATCATAAAATTCAGATTACAGCAGGTGCCCGAAAGTTATGTAACATTTGTGTTTAGTTATTTTCCTTATAAATTACATTCTAATACTCAAGTTTGTCGTCACCACGAAATAGAGGCGGAGAGAATCAATTTGTTTCACTAAGTGGCAATTAACTTTCTACTTCAGAAAAGAAAATCACCTTGTCTCAATTAAATTCCAAACCATTGTATATTTTATCTTCCAAAATCATTTCGAGAAGGAGCAATCATAAAATTCAGATTACAGTAGGCGCCCGAAAGTTATGTAATATTTATTTTTAGTTATTTTCCTTATAAATTACATTCTAATACTCAAGTTTGTCGTCACCGCGAAATAGAGGCGGATAGAATCAATTTGTTTCACTATGTGACAATTAACTTTCTACTTCAGAAAAGAAAATCACCTTGACTCAATTAAATTCCAAACCATTGTATATGTTATCTTCCAAAATCCTTTTGAGAAGGAGCAATCATAAAATTCAGATTGCAGTAGGTGCCCGAGTGTTATGTAACGTTTGTGTTTGGTTATTTTCCTTATAAATTGCATTTTAATACTCAAAGTTAGACGTCACCACAAGATAGAGACGGAGAGAGTCAATTTGTTCTACTAAATGGCATTTAATTTTCAACTATAGAAAAAAAAATCAGCTTGTCTCAATTAAATTGCTACATTTGTACCCTTTGTCTTCAAAAATCATTTTGAGAAGGATGCATTAATAAAATTCTGATTACAGTAGGCGTCCGAGAGTTATGCACAGGTTTGTGTAATAAAAAGACCTCTTTGCTGCCTTTAACTTTTGGAAAAGATGTTTCTGTGAAATTGGGAATTTTGTTGATTATCGAGATATTTGATAGGATCTTCTTCTAAAGGCCTCTTGAAGATAAGTGAAAGGTTCCTAACTTGAAGGATAGAATAGGAGGAGTCGACATATCAGTCTTTTGTTGTGGATAGCTTTGAAGCTGGTAAACGAGCTCTTTCTCCCTATCTTGCGTCCGGCATATTTGAGTTTGACCGATAGCAGTCAGCAGTCTCCTGTGCAAAACGTGGCGTTGTACGTACCCTACGGCGCGTCAAATTTGGCGGACGCAGCAATGGGGTAAGAATGGCTTCAAGTGTCGTCACAAATCTTCCTATTTTATCCACCAAGGTTTCTATAATCAAGGAAAGTTACGATGTTACAGAGAATTTGCGTAAACTTTTCCATCCTTTTATTTATTTATTTATTTATTTACAAAATAAGCAATAAAATATTTTGGACGGTATAATCATTCATTGGCATTATTAAGTGAAAATGGAAATCAATCACCCATCTGGTGGAAATTAGAGTTGAGCTCCTTTGTAAGAGAGTGGAAAAATACTCACAGATATCATATTCAGATTGGATGTTTGTCCAAACTATGAAAATTCAAATTACAAAATATGCCGATTCTCGCCTTGGCAAAATCACTTAGATGAGTTAGATTATTGAATAATCATTAGTTTGGCAATAATGGTAGACTTGCTAAGTCCAAGACAACGGCAGGCTCAACAAGTCCAAGATCATGCTAGGCTTACCATGATTTTTTCCAAAATCCTCTTGAGCAATCAAATTTTACACCTAGTAGTCGCTAATCTCTTCTAAATGTAATCTAATATATAAGCAATTTCAATTTGTATATTTAATGAATGTTTGCACTGTTTATAATCCTCTTTTCTTATTTCAGACGTTCCGACACCTCCACTAGGTCCGTTGGACGTTTTTGATGTTTTCCGTGACAGATGCAAGCTGTCCTGGAAACCACCTTTGGACAATGGTGGAACAGAACTAACCAACTACATGATTGAGATGCAAGACATGGGAGCTCGAGGAGGTTGGGTTGAAATCGGAACATCACAGACTGAAAAATTTGACGTCACTGGCCTCGTAAACAAGAAAGAATACAAATTTCGCGTACGAGCTGTCAACAAGAAGGGAGCATCTGATCCTCTTGTTAGTGCTAAATCTATAATTGCCAAGGATCCATATGGTAAGTAAAGGTGTATTCCGTAGTCTTTGGGGTTGAGAATATGGGAATTACAAATTTCAAATGAATGCGTGTTTTTAAACAGTGACTTTGCCAGTGAATGCTTTCTTTCAATCTCTAATTTTCAATCGGCATTTGGTAAGGTGACTCTATAAGAGAATGGCGACATAATCACAGGTCGCATGCTAAAACTAAAGTTTTCGTCTAAACTATTACATCCAATATTCCAGAACTTGTCGATAAGCGCCTCGAAAAGTTCGATACGATGACAAGTCAAAAAACATTATTTTGGCGATTATGCGAGGCTCGCCAAGATGTTTGGCGATTATTTTTTGTCCAAAATCGTCTTGACCAATCCAATTTTATTTTCTGTGTGTCGCCACTGCAGGCACCTATGTAACAAACATGAAAACTTATTATATTCGTCAGAGTACGAAGTAATCTCAATGCAATAACGATTGAGATTTCTGAGATTTGCCGTGATGTCAAAACTCAGCTCTTAAGCATTACCTATCGGAAGGTGTTGTCTGTGCCGAGTGGTAAGAACATTTCGAATGACGTTGAGTTGGCATTGTTTAATTCAGTCCCTACCACATGTGAAGGACATAGTTCTCAAAGTATTAACACTATGAAAGCTATTAAGATAATTCCAACATCGGCTTTTATTAAGTTTAACAGACTAAATAAATCCTTTCTCGCATTCAGATATACATAGTGGTAGAATCAATAAAAAATGCGAGATATTTTCAATGTTCGCGTACTGTTTTGAATGTTTTGGATCGAAACCTTTGTTCGCAAAAACATGACAACTTATTATATTCGTCAGAGTACGAAAGAATCTCAATGGGATAACGATTGAGATTTCTGGGGATCAAATTTGATGCCTAGGATGTAAATTCCAAGCATCAAAATAAAAAATTTGTTTTTAAAATGCGTTTAATAACAGCGAATTTTAATCTTGCTATTAATACATTTCTTGAGGTTATGTGTCAAAAACTAGTCTATGTTTATCAACACCCATGTTCTAAAATATTAAGATTTTTTTTAAAAGTAGTTCTTTAAAGTGTTTTTAATTTTTAATTTTTTATCTCATTGTGTTGTAAATTTAGTAATACTTTTAATTAATTACATTTTTTTCAATCTTAGATGAGCCATCTAAACCAAATAATCTTGAGGTTACCGACTGGGATTTGGATATGGTGGAAATGCAGTGGACCCCACCCGAGAAAGATGGGGGATCGCCCATCTCAGGTTACCAAATTGAATACAAAGACAAATTTTCTAAAGAATGGTCTAAAGGAGCTGTAAGTGAATTAAATGTTACTTTTTTTTTCCTCTTATTTTTCTCTCCTATTTTTTTTTCCATCTTATAGTTGTAATGTAAAGACGGAAATATTTTTATTAAATTGGATTTAATTCTATATTTCTTTTTATTTACTTAAAAAAAGCTTGGGAGACTGATATATATGTTATTGGTTTAATATCACTATATTGCTTAAATGTATGAAATCTTTGCTTGAATTTCACTCTGATATAATAATACGTTTAAAGAATATTTTGTTAAATTTCATAATAATCCGTAATTTGTTGTCCGTACTGCTATTTGTAGTAATTTTTTTCATGGCTAGTTCAAAACAATTTTCATGTATTTTCAAACTGCAGTAATTAAAATAATACATAATAAATTGTAATATTTATGGTTAAGTATGTTTCAGAAAATATGTTGGAATAGAATTTCCTTCTTTAGGATTAAAAATCTTTTATTTTTAAAGCTATACATTTTCATTTAAAATGTTGGTTACGCTGACTTTAACATGAATAAGAACAACCAAGTGATGTAGATTTGACCAACCGAACGAAGTAATCTTTCTTTTCTCATTCATCGCTTATTAGGAAAAGTACAGACTTAAAAAAAATATATACACGCATATGAAGAGTATTTTTAATCCATTCAAAATGAAAAATGTAGTTGTTTTGTTTATTATTAATCCTTGAAAGTTCATTCATTTTGTTCATTATTTTTACTCCTTCTTTACCAACTCCAGGTAAATTTAAAATCATGGTCACCAACCAGGCAGCATAGTTTTAGAACATACAAAAATGAAAAAATGCAGTTCCTTTATACATTTCTAATTTCGCATTACAACGTTCACATTCTTTTTACAGGGTGTTCTAAAATATATTTAAAATTCACATCATTCAACTTTCGGTGTCATTGAAGTTATTCAAGTAAGAGATTAATGTGTGAAGCATGGAGTTATGAAAAGAGAGGAGTAGACATATCAATATTCCACTGTGGAAATCTTTGAAGCCGACAAACGAGTTTTTACACTCTCTCCTGCATCCGCCATATTTGACTTTAACCGATAGCAGTCCAATCAGTAGTCTCCATTGCAAGACGTGGATAAGTATGGCGTGCACTGGAGGGGAGTAAGAACGGCTTCAAGTGACGTCATTTATGACTACTTCATCTATTGGATCCTCCTCGGTGTAAAGTCAGAATTTCCTTTACTACGCTTCACGCTTCATTATTTTAGTTTTAAATATCACCGACAGATGGTACCTCCTGACTCAAGCTGTTATGATGCTCAAACTAACGTATAGAAATGGATCAAAGTTCACTCAGCTTGTAACCTACATTCTGTTTAACTGTTAAACTATGAAAAATGTGTTTCCTTTTTAAATTTCAAGATTGTTTTGAGCAGTATTACAGTTTGAGACAATGCAATGTTATGGATGATATATGCATGATATATGGAACTAAATCTTTAGAAATATATCTATGAATGGTGTGTGGAACTAAATCTATAAATTTACATCTACGGTACTAAGTCTACAGAACTTGATATATAGATGCTATGTGAATGATATATGGAACTAAATTTATAGAACTATATCATGGATAATATATGGAACTAAATCTATAGAACTATATCTTTGGATAATATATGGAACTAAAGCAAGGAAGTGTAGTAAACGAATTCTTGATGTCACATATTATTCTCATGCAAAAATAATTTAAAAAACAGGTCGTCTTTTACTTATTATTCAATTTAAAAAAAACGCTCAGTTTATTTAAAATAACTTTATACTATGTCTATATCCGTAGTGCAGCTATGCGTAAATGTGTTTTAAATGTTTGGTGGTTGTGTTTTTTCAGGAATTGCCTGCGACTGCTACAAAAGGTAAAGTAGAAGGATTAAAAGAAGGGGTACAGTATGAATTCCGTGTCAGAGCTCTTAACAAAGCTGGCCCTGGAGAACCAAGTGACCCATCTAAACCTATTATTGTCAAGGCAAGATTCGGTAGGTATACAAAAGAAAACCTTGTTAATATTTAAATCAGTGGTTCCCAAACTTTATTATTATACTACTTAAGAGTTTGAATAATTTCCGTAACCCACCTAATATGTCGTTATATAATATACCCTACTGGAAACACGAACTTTCGTACAAAGCGTACACACGAGAGCATTAATGAGTAATCCTAAAGCGAAAGGCCCATACCTGCTTGCCTAGTGGTTAGGGCGTGGCTACTATAGAAAAAGTGCTGGGTTCAAATCCCAATTCACGAATGGATGTTGTGAAGGGTAGGATTTCACTTTAAACGGAAGTCCCGGTCTCTTTAGCCCTGGGGTACAAAAGATGACCCTAGATCTAGTAACCCACTAAACAACTTAAAGAGAAGGTGAAATAATTAGTAATCAAAACAAAACTTTATTTTATTATCTAAGTGAAATATGTTTATTAATGAATATATTATTTAAAAAAACTCAATTTAAAAGTCAAAGTGGTTCATGGCACTGTTTTGCATCCGTGAGAAAGTCTATATGAAAGTTGTAACGTTAATTTTATCCTCAAACCGTCCTTTACACAGAGTTTAATAAAATATGTTCCATAAAAAAGTTATTTATAATAAAAAAGAATAGAAAAGTTATTTTCTCGCTTATTTTCTTGAAAGTTACAAAATATTATGTTGATTTTTTTTTTTTTACACAAGATTAAAGTAATCATACATTTTTTAAAATTTGACTGATCATTCTACGACCCAGCAGTGAGTCGCGATCAGTCGCTTGAGAACAGCCGGTTTCGATATTAAATATATTTGATAAGGTCGAACTGTATTGCTAGTTATTCTGTTGCTAGTTTTAATTTTTATTGATTATCGTGCATAAAAAAATGAACAAAATAAAGAATTTTATTCTATTTTAAAATAACAGGAACTTGTTAATATTTGCAGTCTCAATTCTAACTTACTTATATGAAGAAATTAGTTCGTATAAAAAAATTAAAGAAAAAACTCCCTCAAAAATGTAGCGAAATAAACAGATAACATCTTTAGATTAAGAAGTGAAATAACAACTAATTTCATGTAAAAAAAAATCTATGCCTCATTATTTTACTTCCTCTACCTAAAAAGCATTTTCCAGTTCATAGTTTTAGTATAACCCTAGTAGCAAATAAATATTAATCCAATATTATGCCAATATTGCATTCATCGTGAATATTTCTATGTAATATCAATATTTGTAAAAATATTGATTTTACTTAGGAAATAACTACAATGATTACGCAAAAACAAACTTTAAATAATGAAATTAAAACGAAATTATTGACTTTATGTTTATTTTATGTTTATTTATGTTAATATTGGCTTTATGTTTGAAACATAGATAATGTTGGATTTAGGGAGGGGAATTATTTCTTGTCACTTATATAGCAAACAGCTCAACTAACTTCCCCTTTCGTACTGAGGAATTCTATAGGAATGGAAAATGTCCGCAGTAGTGACCTCCGCCGTCACTCCAGTGGAGCTCTGAAGGGAATTCCGTTAGAACACTGGGAGAAATCTAAACGGGAACTTTCAATGTCACAAGCATCCCACAGCTTTCTCGGAAATCTTGTGACTTTGAAAGTTCCAGTTGGTTCCGCTAATGTGGACATGCTCAATTCTAACGGAGTTCCACAGGAGGACATTCAGAGTCAGTTGAATTTATTTTCCTGTATAAGAAATATTGGCACAACGTTTTACAAGATGCAAACATCTCTACTTTGGGGCAATGTTTCATGCCAATATTTAGAAAAACCTCCAAAATGTAGCCAATTTATGGTTAATATTGTTTCGATATTGTTTTGTTACTGGAGTATCTGCCATGTATTGCTATGAAACATTTTTAACATTCTTGCACTTGTAATATGTGTGACCATCTCCGGGCTTGCACTAAAGCTATTCTCTGGAGAGGTTATTTATTTTTCCATTTATTCTTTAAAATTTGGGAGAGGACTTTTTGAATAATCTTACAACAATTAAAAGAAATAATTTGTAATCTATGTAATGACAATTTGTAACCTATGTAATACTATTTCTAACTAATGTAATTACAGTCCATGGATTACAAGCAATTACAATTAATTACAATCAATTTGTAATCCATGTAATTAAATTTGTAATCCATCATAACAAATTAATGAAATGTAATTTTAAAGAATTTTTAATTAGATATTATAAGATATTATCAATTAAGTATTTGTCAATTGTATAATTTTTTGCGCATAATATTTATATTTTTAGCTCAACATGAACAAATGATCTTACAGACAAGCGGAAAATATTGAGATGAATATTAGATTTATGTATTTTAATAAAATTATTTAATACTTTTCAGTGAAACCATACATTATTGGCGATGATATGAGGAATGTTGTCGTAAAGAAAGGCCAGACAATTAAATATGACATCAACATCGGAGGGGAACCTCCTCCGGACATTAAATGGGACATTGGTGGTAATGAACTTAGTGGAATAAAGAGGTAGGTTATATTTATTTCACAAATTTTTAATTCGTTATATTTTGTGATGAAGCCTTATTTAAGGCGACAGTGGACTTAATTTTTAAAAATTTCAATGGACTCACTTGAAGTTTGGCAGAGTTGTTAAGAACATGCTAAAATATTTACAGTATATTTAAGTTTATAAGTCGATCCATGGATAAGGCGAGTATACGGCTTTTCCGTGAAAAATTGTCCAAAATCAGAAACCCGTATATAAGCCGATGTTAAAAAAATGGGTACTTCTCTATTATCCCGTCGACCACTGTTCATAATAAAAGACTATCGCCAAACTGTAAGATTAAAAGCCAAAAATGCAGTCCCATTTACTTGATGTCAGAAACATTATACGTGTTTGTTATGTCATCAAGTGGTTTTTAATTCGCCATTTGTGTGTATTTTTCATTATGTTTTACTGATTTATTAGTTATTTCATTAATTAAAATAACAATTGTGTCCTTAAATTCTTATATTTTATTTATTTTCCTTGACTCGTGTATAAGCCGATTTCTCCATTTTGGATGCAAGAAAAATTCCAAAAATTCTAGGCTTATATACGGAAATATACGGTTTTCTCAAAATTTAAAATTGAAATATTACAAATATGTTTAGTTATTGCTTACTCATTTTGATATTCCAATAACAACGTTCTCCCGTTTATTTGGCGTTACAGTTTAGCGATAGTTTTTTGTTATGAAAAGTGGTCGACGGGATAATAGAGAAGTATAAAAAAAATGTGAAAAAATTCAGTGAGCTAAAATGTATTTTAACTAATGGTCATGATAAAACGCGCTTGTTTTAAGATGCATAGCGGATGGTACACTTTTATCTCGTGATAATTTCTAAACGCTAAACATTGCTTAAGGACAGAAAAAGTAAAACAAGATTGCCATGAGAAGGGGTCTTTGGTAACTATAATCCCCGGTGGCCTTACTTTTCCAACCACTGAGCGTTTATCTAAATAAGCTATTTAAAGACAATTTTTTCCCATTTCCTTTCGAAATGGACTGAATGGATGTTGTCTGAGGATACATCTGTGATAAATGGCGATTATTTAAAAAAGTTGACGTCGTCACCATCGCTGAATGGGTGAAAGAAACTTGTCTTGAAATACCAGAAGAAATAATCATCTGATCATTCAAAAAATATTCCATTACACTCTCAGAAAAAAACTGTAAATTTATGATCGCAGTCTTATTTGATGAAAAACGGTCTGATCCACTAAATAAGTGGTCTTATACCTTAGATACTTAGAAAATTAAGAGCAATCCACATATTCTTACCGTTATAGCCCATCTGTTAGCAAAAATACGGTACGACACCATACATTTTCCTCCGCTAGGGTGTAAACCTTCATTTTATTCGTGTTTCGAAAAATAATGTCACTTAATCGTGACCGACCGTAACATATTTTTTAACCCTCCAGAAAAGCGATTCTGTGATGATTATCTAACATGCTACGTGTCACGGAACAGTAAGTAAAGTGTTATTGTGTTACTTTGCCCCGTAAAATTACGGGCTGCACAAAATGATGGGCATGGATTTTTTTTTTTTTTTTTTTTTTGGTTTACGGGGTATGACTGGAATCTCTGCTGCCAGCCTCTGCCCATAATTTTACAGGGATATTTTTAACAGTGGATGGTGGAACTGAGGATGATGCCGTTTTTAAAGAAGATGGTGATGATAATGATGATGCACTAGACGCTGGCGACATTCATCCTGATATTCCAATGAAAGGAAGTGATTTTAAGGAGTTGTTTGAAAATGCAGATTATTACTTGGACAGTGAATGATGATTAGGGACTTTTTCACTGTAAAAGAATGGAATATTATTTTTTTTTTTGTAAATCTGTAGGTTTTCTTTATGTTATTTATATTTAATCTTTTTTATTTAAGAATATCAATTTTGGAAATTTCCTTCGATTCGTGTATAAGCCGATCTCCCCACTTTAGAAGGCAAGAAAAAATTGCAAAAATTCTCGGCTTAGATATAGAAATATTCGGTTTTGATAAAATTTAACATTGAGATATTACAAATATATTTAGTTATTGCATTTTAAATATTTTAATACGACAAAAAATTGACATATTTAAAAATGTTCCATACACATTTCTTTAGCAAAAATATGATAATGTTTATTTATGTGATACTTTTTATGAATTACAATGGAAGTTGGCATGAATTGTAAAAGTTCATTGAATGTATATATATATATATTTATAATTATGCTTTGTTCTTTCTAAAAAAGTAGCTATATATTTCCATATGCACATAAATTTCAACACTAAAATACCCCTGAAATGCAACTTGTTATGCTAACATTTATTTATTATTGTATTGAGGATGTTAGGAATAGGTAAATTAATATTTTTATTTATGCAGACGAGTTTTGGCTAATGCCAATAAAATTGTTTCTTTTATTTCGCTCCTATGGTTTTTCCTTTTATATTTTTTTATTTCCCGAGAAGATGTTAACAAGAACGAAAAATCATGCGTCAAACATAGATTATGTAACACTTTCCAACGCTTCCAAAATAATTTTACAAATCATTACCGTTTAATAACCTGAAATATAACATCTAAGTAAACAATTTGGAAACGCATAACATATTTAAAAACATAATTTCAGGAATTTCCAACGTATACAATATTCGGAAAAATATCCGAATACTTTTATTCAGCCCTGTCTATAGATTGTTTATAGATTTGTATACATACTACATAGGATGCTAAATTTTAGTTCAGTTAAGAAACGCGTAGCACAGTTTAAAATTCTCCTTCTGGAGTTTATGTCAATAAACAGAAATGTGTTCGCGAACTTTTGTGCTTCCCTGTATATGATCAACAGAATTTATACACACCACGTAATAAACAAAAAGTGAGTTAAATTTAAAATCGCGTTCAGTAACTTAAAACGAACTTCCAGGAATTATTTTTAACATACAGTAGAGAAATCTTATGTGTGTCCCTGTAAATGAACGATGACTGACATACACACAATATTATGTAGTAAGCCTCTTGTAATGCCTTAGTGATATATATAAATTTCAATGCGTTTAAAATAGTGAAACATTATTTAAATAAACTTCAGACGATTTTTCTCCATAGACGTAAAGGAACGGAATTCTTTTGACTGTCCCTGTAAAGTAACTGTAAGTGCTATGCACACCCTATTCCATATTAAGCTTCTTGTAATACACCTTAGTGATATATATCAATTACAATGTGTTTGCAATTGTGTAACATCATTAAAATAAACCGCAAATGATTTTTCCCCATAGACCGTAATGTAACGGAAGTCTTTTGAGTGTCCCTGTAAAAAAACTATAAGTACTACACTCTTCAGTTGAAATAGGGAACGTGCTATAGAAAACGACAATAACATATAAAATTTGCAAGGCAATCCGAGCATATTTACGGGAGTTAGAGTACGGACAGACGGCAGATGGCCATACGGCCAGACAAACCGAACACTTTTCAACTAGGTTGGAAAGTGCTAAAAATTTTAGGAAATAAAAGTTGTCATCTACTTTTTTTGATTAGTTGGAAAAGAATTTTTTGTCGGTTTAGGGTTTTTTTTTTTTTAATTGTCTGTAGCTATGAATGTTATTTACTAGAATTCCGTATATTTTCCTGAAAAAGCATGGCGAGAATTTAATAGAGTACAGATAAAAACATATTTTAGGATCATATTTTATTGTGCAAAATACGATGATCCGAATTCAGGGTAAAATTAATCTATAACTTTGTAAATATGTAAATAACTGTCAATATCAACATCTCTTCGAATGTCCCATATATATTATTTCTAAGAATGTAAATAAATTTTGTGATAACCAAAGCAAGCTTGAATAGTAAAATATTTCGAACCCATCATTGTGTTTGATAACATGCAAACAGAGGATGTACAGACAAATCATTTCAAAATAATCTAATGATTAGGAATGCCCATGGAATGTTTCAAAATCTAGAATTAAATTCTTAGGCCTAATTAAGCAGCATTTTAAGTATAAACAACTGTTTAAATATTTAGTTCGTTTACAAATATAAAATCTTATATCTCTGCTAAGATGCGTCAAATTTGAAATTTTTTTTGCATAAGATGAATTTGATCATCTAGTTTGATAATTCATCAAATGAAAGTAAAATGCGACTTTTTAGTCGAATTTCGTGATTATAAAAGTCCACTGTTCCCTTACGAAAAGTAATTTGTTGAATTTTTAACTATTCATTATTTATCTAGAATAACCATTGATAAGTCAGCCAAGAACACCGTTCTTATTATCAAAGATGCCGAGAGAGCTGATTGTGGCAAAGTCACATTGACTTTGACTAATCAAGTTGGAACAGCTTCCGCCAATGCTGATATAGTTGTTCTTGGTGAGTATCTTTTATCCAGTTTATCAATTTATATCAATTTACATTTTTAATTGGTTTAGTCCTTTTCTATGAATATTTTTTCTTATTGATGCTTATTTAACTATTTTAATATAATCTGTGTAAAAAAATTGCCTAAACCTATTAAATTTCAAATAAGTAATCATCTATTTTTAATACTTGGAAATTTTTCCATTGAAAATTTCTGACGCCTTGCATTCATAATATTTCAAACTTTAATTGCTTAAAAGGCGTATTCCATCTTGTGCTGCGATTGTAGCCTTGCCAACATGTGTAGTGAAAAGTGCAAGGCTGGGTATTTCCTAGTGGTTCAGTTGGTAGAACGTCAGTGCGCTATACTGATGACCCAGGTTTGAGTCCTGGCTTGGATATTTTTTCACTATGTTGGCTGTACGCCTTTTAAACAATTAAAAGTTGAAATATTATGTAATCATCATCTTATTTTATAAAACCTTTTGTAAATTATGTTGGTGAAACATTTTATTATTGATATAAATTAAGTATTTCAATTTATTTTTGTAATTAAACTATATTATTTTAAATACATGCTTCAAGGATAATAATGCTTTCGTATTATATAATAGAGGTAAGTTGAGCAAATATTTGCTTTAAATAAAATAATTTTTGTGAATTTTTATTCTCAATTATTATTTGGGTCATTTCCCTAGAAACGTACAAAATAATGTCATAAAATATTTATTATAAAGTAATAGAATTAAAAATATGGTATAATGGTATTATGATAAAGTATAACCGTACATGATAAAGTATAACCGTACAATATATGTAAATATTTAAATAAAAATATTAATTTATCATAAAAATAAACTGTCCCAGTTTATAACAAACGACTCAATCAATAAAAGATGAAAAATTCATTTACATCTGTTTCGACTGAGAATATAAAAAATATCATACACAATTATGTTTTGAAAATAAATATCGGATATATATGTGCACGATATATATCCGTTGCTCGATAAGTTCACGATATATATCATCGAACCAGTCAATTTCTTAAAAATCTAATCTTGACTTTTTTCCAAACCCATATAATATAGCTCTTTATAACTAAGCGAATGCCTTTTAATTGCAGACAAACCTTCACGCCCCGTGAGTCTACAGATCGAAGAAATAAGGGCCGAGAAAGCGACCGTTGCTTGGGAAGGTCCAAAAGATACTGGCGGCAGCGAGATCGAAGGATACCTCATTGAAAAGATGGACGCAGACACTGGAAGATGGGTGACCGCCGGTGAAACTGGACCACACGAGAGGAAGTTTACCGTGGAGCCTCTAACCCCGAAGAAAAAGTACACTTTCCGAGTGAAAGCAAAGAACAAGGAGGGTGAATCAGAACCTGTGACAGCTGAGAAGCCTATTATTGCCAAGAATCCTTATGGTAACATCCAAAACACTTTGATTAACTTTTTAATATCCAGATACCGTATTCACTCGAATCAAAGAGTCACCTTATTTTTTAACCGCGAAAATATGGATTTTTCTTTTTAAACTCTTATGTAAGAAAATTCAAGGAAAATATTAGGAAAATTATGAAATATGTAAAATAATATATTTATTTATTATCCACATTATTCTAAACAAGCTGATTCTCCCGGTCCCGTCAAAAAATAGTACAGAACGCGAAAACACTCTAAAAATCGCTGCACGAAACTGTTCGTCTGGTAACCCTTTCGTATGTCGGAAAATAAATTGAGAAACAGACCCCGAAACGGAAATAAATTCAATACGACTCCCTCAAATGTCTGTGTCATTTGATTCACGGCGGGTCAACTTTTGGCAGAAGTTAAAAAAAGTTACCGTCCGATTTTCACAAAATTTGCATTTACGGAATCGGAAAAATAAACTGCTTAAATACTGTGAGTTTCTAATTGATACTTTCAATATTTTTCTTAATACAACAAATAACGAAGCAGGTTAAAGTTAGGTTTAGCAGGTTTGATTTTCTAAACCATTCACTCTTTGCCATCGCAAAAGAGAAACAACCGAATTTTTACCACCACGTACCTTAGCGTTTTATATATATACATGTGTATACATTTCTCATAGACATCGTTTCTTCTGTATCATCATATATTTCACTGCATAATCTTCACTGGTACTTTAAGATGTGGCTTCATTCTTTTATTGTTTTAAGATAGCATCATCTTCAGTTCTATCCATCGCATATGTCCATACGAGAGAAGCGCGATTAAGGGATAAATAAACTTTCTAATGCAACACACACACACACATCTAGGTTTATAGCATTACAATCTGTACTCGAATACAAGAACCAGTTAAATGAATTCGATTTTGGAGGAAAAAACGCGTCTTAGGTTCGATTAAATACAGCATTGATTAGATTATTTTTTATCATAGAGCCTCAAATAGCAGAAAATAGTTGGGCCAACATTAGCTAATTGTTATCCCATGTTAGTCCACAGTAAAAATCGTTAGCCTAGCTGTAACATTGGCTACCGAACCACTTGCCAACAAAAGCCAAACAGTGTTTCAACCGTTAGCTGCTCAGAATCGTGCTGATACGGTCCAAATTAGACGGTCCTCTGTACCCTACCATTTCTCAATGGTTTTCACAAACTGCCAAGAATGGGCCAACAATATGTGCTACTTGCTGGGTAATAGCAAATGTTTAAATTCTAGTACAAAACACATTATCATGGGAAAACATCTTAAATACCTCCATAGCCTTCTGGTTTTTGAACACTAGTATTTTCTCACAGTTATCTTCATCTTACGTATTCGCAAATTTCTGTCTTTAAATAAAGTTAATATTTCTATTCAGAAACAGTGGTACTTAAAGTTTGGAAGGTTTTGGAACACAATATCATGGGAAAACTTCTTAAACACCTCCATAGCCTTCCGGTTTTTAAATGCTACTATTTTCAAACAGTTACTTTCATCTTATGTATTCGCAAATTTCTGTTTTTAAATAAAGTTAATATTTCTATTGAGAAACAGTGGTACTTGAAATTTGAAAAAGTTTGGGAACACAATATCATGGGAAAACTTCTTCAATATTTCCATAGCCTTCAGGTTTTTGAATACTACTATTTTTAAACAGTTATCTTCATCTTGTCTCATGTATTCTCAAATTTCTGTCTTTAAATAAAGTGAATATTTCTATTCAAAAACAGTGGTGCTTAAAATTTGAAAGGTTTGGGTACCTATGCTCACAATAAAACACAAAGTTCTAAACATAATAGAGATGCAGTATACCGTCGAAACGGCTTGTAATATGAAGCCGGTTTCGCTCAAATTTAAATGTCCTCATTTGGCCTAAAAATGACAAGTACGAGGAAAAAGGACTGAATTCTTTCTACGGGCAGAATTAAAGATCATTGTTTGAAGCTTAAATTTTTGACCTTCTTTCTGTGAGTGACAGAACCTACAGGTGTTTCAAAGCGAGCTGCAAGTATTTGAGCCGAATTTAACCGGTCTTAGAGTTGCACTTTTAGTTTCAAGCAAAAGCTGCACATTTCATCTCTATTAATCTTAGAACTCTGTGACCATAAAAATTAAGTAAATTCAATATTTAATATTTCTTCTTCAGGCGTAAAGTCGTGTTATTTCTAAGTGATCAGAAGTCTTGCTCCCATCTTTGCGTTTGATGAAGAAAGAATAACCGAATTTCTAGAATAAGAATTTCCAAACGCGTTGTTTTTTCGTCATTTTTATAGCGTACTAGCAGAACCACCCGGCTCTGCCCGGGTTAACATAAATTAAAATACAATAATACGACAATAACAATGACGACAAAATGATTTGTGCATACTCAAGCATAAATCGATAAAAAAGACAATTAGAAAAAAAACGTGTTACCATATACTCAACCATAGTAAAATTTCTCAACTGTATAAATGAGAATGCGCGTTTTCTTTGCGCATACAATATAAAAATATACGATTTTCCTGACATTGAAAAAAAAACTACCAAATGTCGTAACATTTTGCGAAATTCGCTTTCATATGGCATCTATCTATATTATAAAACAAAAACATATCCGTGAATAATGTCGCCATCTTATGGACGGTAGCACCGACCTAACCATTAAATTTTGCTTGAACTGCATATTTGTAACTACTAAATATCGCATAATTTAATTTTTTAAACTATCAGTTCGAAAAAAATGCACTTTCAAATGTAGCTTGAAAAGTTTATCTCAATTTACTGAATTTTTATGGATTTTAAAGTAATTTTAAAGCATGTATATTTTTAAATCTGTGTCCAATCCAATTACGAAAGATTAACTTGTTCGATCTTTATAAAGTAAATACATTTATTTCTAAACATAGCACATTCAATTTTTACGCAGTCGAATAAAATACCTGTACTCCCAATGTTATTCGTTTGAAAAGCGTATCTCAATTTACTGATTTCTTATGGATTTTAAAGTAATTTAATATTCTGAAAAATTGTACGGTAAAAGGATGTTAAACTTATACTTTTGCGACCAATACATTCTGTGGAAATTACGCTACTTTGTGTAATTTCTATACAATACTAACATTTTGTGAATGAAAACCGGCACATGATTTAAAATATGACGACACTTTCACCGGGGTAGATTTTCCTCTAAACCGATACGTGTCTACTTAAAACAAATTCTTTCACTTCATGAATCATGTACAAATATTCATTTATATTTATAGATAATGTGCACGTTTGTCAACTTAACGTAGAGAAAACGTTGAGCTAAATTGCTTGAAGTTTCGCCAAGTTTCTCGTAATTTTCAAATAGTTAAAATACATTATATTATGTGTAGGAAATAACAAATTATGAATTACTAACTCCCCAAGAATTGTTACTTTTCGCCTACAGTTAATTGGGAAAAACGACTTTACTTGAGTGCGTGACGTCACATGCTCATTTGTATTTAAAACATGAAAGCGATTAAAGAAATCCAATACTACTGTACTCATAAAAAAATTTTAAACAATATTCTTAAATACTAAATTTAACTCCGAAATTATATTTACAATGTAATTTAAACAGAATTTGCTAAAATTGCGTTTTGAAATTATGTGATTTTTGATGCAAAACATTATTTTTCAAAAATATAGTGTTCTCTTAAGAATTGGATAATAATTTCGAAGCTGGTGAAATGAAAATGTCGCCACATTGTTGAACGTATACATATATATATATATTAAAATAAATGTTTTATATTTAAAAAAATGCATTTAAAATTTTGGTACTTCTCTATTATCCCGTCGACCACTTTTCAAAACGAAAAATTATCGCCAAACTGTAACGCCAAATAAACGGTAGAACGTTGCCATTGGAATATCAAAATAAATAAATAAATAAATATAAGAATTTAAGGACACAATTGTTATTTTAATTAATGAAATAACTAATAAATCAGTAAAACATAATGAAAAATACACGCAAATGTCGAATTAAAAGCCACTTGATGACATAACAAATACGTATAATGCGTCTGACATCAAGTAAATGGAACTGCATTTTTGGCGTTTAATCTTACAGTTTGGCGATAGTTTTTTGTTATGAAAAGTGGTCGACGGGATAATAGAGAAGTACCAAAAATTTTTTTTCCCGATAAACCATTTTACTTTTAATCCCATTTGTTTTAACACCCATTTTTGAAGAAAAAATATTGGAAAATACCGTATTGTTTTCTTTAAATTCAATTTAGGACATCTACTGTCCACCTACATCCAAGGAATTTAAATATGCCTCCTTGGTTCAGGCTCAAGCTGAAAAAAGTTACGATATAATGATTGCTAAATGTCAATAATTGACAGACATTTTTGATTATGTTGAATAAATTGAATCATGAAGTTTGAATGCGCAAAAAATATGTTTTTATTTCTTAGAAAATTTAATGTTAACAAACCAGTGGAAACAATTTGCCTTTGTAAAATTAGGAGGTAAGTTATTTATTTTTCTCCAAACACATTTAAATATATATACTATGTCGTTTAAAGCACTTATAGTAATCTTTGTAATATGCGAAAAAAATCACAACAGACAAAATTGACGTCACTTTCAGATTTCAAATTATAGCGAGTTAATCTGAAATTGGTTCATAAAAATATTGTAAATACGCAGTTCCTTTGAATGGCAACGGGAAAGAAATTGAATTAGAAATTGAGGGAAAAAAATAGATTTCTGTAATGATAAACTATGGGAAATGTTTGAAAAAAGTGGTAAAGAATGGTCTGAGAAATTTTTAAAGTTGACAGTAATTTTACTCGTGTTCTAAAGTATATGTACATCGAGTTTCGTTCCAATCGGACAAAAACTGTAGATTTGTATAAGGAACATACATACCAAGAACGGCTTTTATATATATAGATTTTAGAAGATCTGTCCCTATCGTTTAATTAAAATTGTTATTAAATTATTGTACTTTTAATTTCATTCCCTTTAATTTTCCCAATTAATGGTAATGTATGTGGTTTTGATCCACTTTCCCTCCTACATTTATTCTTGATAATTGTAACGTTAAACCTTGACTCTGTGTTATTATATTTTCAGATGAACCTGATAAACCTGGTAAACCAGAGATAACAGATTATGACAATACCTCGGTTAACCTGAAGTGGTCGCCTCCAGCCAATGATGGTGGAGCTCCTATCACAAACTACGTCATTGAGATGAAAGACAAATTGAGCCCGGACTGGAAAGAAGTTCTCAAAACGGACGGAGATAAATGCGATGCTAAAGTTGATAAACTGACAGAAAATTCTTCCGTGCAGTTCCGAATCAAAGCAATTAATAAAGCTGGCCCTTCTGAACCTAGTTCAGAAACACCTTTGCATATTGTGAAGCATAGAAATTGTAAGTTTATGCCTTTTATCGTTCATGCGTAATTTTTTGTGTGTATTTTATTGTAAAATTTATTTATCATACATATTATTTCTGATGTCAACTGATGTCATCTGTGCACCTACCAAACTCATAACAATAAAAAATCGGGTCAACCCGACCCAAAAGTGTCAAAATCTAAACCCGAAACACTAAAGTCAATCCGACACGCAATGAAAACAATTAGCGTCAACCCAACCCGATCCGAACAGCGTGTCGGATCGTCAACCTGACCCGACCCGACCCGCTATTCAGATCGGGTAGTGTTTGATTAAAATCAGGTTACCCGACCCGATTGGGAATTCTAATCACTACCTATGAGTAGTAGTGTTTATTTGTGCCAACCCGACCCGCTATTCGGATCGGGTTTTGTTTGATTGAAATCAAGTTACACGATCCGATGCAGAATTCTAATCACTACTTATGAGTAGTAGTATTTGTTTGCGCTGCAACTTTTTAAATATAACATGCCCGATTCTCCCTTACACACTGCTAAAATTGTGTACTGGATTGAACCCTCTTTTGGTGCTGCAGCAGCTGCAACCATTAGATTGTGAACATTTTAGAGCTCTGGTTAAATCATAGCTCTAAAATTGTGTACTGGATTGAACCATCTTTTAGTGCTGCAGAACCTGCAACCATTAGATTGTGAACGTTTTAGAGCACTGGTTAAACCATAGTTCTAAAATTGTGTATTGGATTGAACCATCTTTTGATGCTGCAAAAGCTGCAACCATTAGATTATGAACATTTTAAAGCTCTGGTTAAACTATAGCTCCAAATTTTGGAAACTATCTTATGGTTTCGACACAGCACAAAACACTGAGAGGAAAAAAAACGATCTATTGTATTGCTCCCAATAAAACTTAGGACTATTTGTCATGAATTCAGCATTTGTTTAATTACCAATTTTCTTTTAATTTAATATTCCATATTTAATATATTTATTTTCCTTTCCAGTGAAACCATACATTGACAGGACGAACCTGAACAATATTGTATTGAAAGTGGGTCGATCACATAAATATGAAGTTGACATCAGGGGTGAACCAACTCCAAAAGTTGTATGGACATTTGGTGAAGGGCTGACGATAAAGAATGATGATCACCTCAAGATCGATAACAGAGACTATCACTCGGACATTTACTTTAACAAACTAACAAGGAAACATTCCGGAAAATATACCATTACTGCCACCAATACTAATGGAAAAGACAGTGTTGAAGTCGATGTTACGGTTCTTGGTAAGAAGTATTTTGCTTTATTGCTGTTATTTTCTTGTTAGATGATTTCTCTAGTTAAGGCTAATTGTCCTTGGGACTAAATCTTCACTGAAAAACATGGAGTCGAACATGTTTTTTACATCCTCAAAGTTCAAGGGCATTTCGGGCATTTCCTGACGAATTTCAGTATAATATTCGACAAAACATCTGAAATCGAAAGTGTGCGGTCACTGCCCCTTAAGAAGCTACTTCACTCAGGCGAAAACACCCGCTTGCCAATGTTAATTCTATGAGGGAAATATTTTACAATATCTCGCTCGCATTTCAATATTTTTAAATGACTTTTTTTGTATGGGATAGCTGAGGTCAATCTCTATGCAGGCTCTTTTTTATTTTTTTTGATTTTGGTTGCAGTTTTTTTTACTGAGGATACTTTCACTTTTCCACTTTCGAAACCGGTTCCGAAAGTGAAAGTATCATAATAAAATAAAATTGTAATCAAAATCGAAAAAGTACAAAAGGGCCTGGATAGAGATTAGCCTCAGCTATCCAATGCAAAAAAAATCATTTAAAAATATTGAAATGCGAGCGAGATATCATAAAATATTTCCCCCATAGAATTAACATCGACGAGCGAGTGTTTCCGTCTGAGTGAAGTAGCCTCTTAATTTCTGGACATCAGTGTAGATAACTCGCCCATCCCGTCTTCGTTGAATAATTTCTCTGAAATGAAACCCGTTTAAAACTGATTTTCTAAAGCGTTTAGAGACAGAAAAACACTTTTATTGCGCATACTCAGTACAGCCCAAATCGCTTTTAGGGGAATCGCTTTGCGTTTGAAATATATAGATAATTTAAATATCAATATTCTTTACATAAGACCAGTTAACGTTTGTAATTTTGTATACAAAATCTATATACTGTCTATTTTGTACTGAAATAAATGCCATATAACCGTCAAGATCTCGTGTGCTTCGACTTTAATTTCTTGCAATTAAAAGGAAAATGAAAAGTATACCTAATACTACATGAATAAAAATATATGCATTTTATTAATTTTGTCATGCTGCTTGAAAACAATGTCTACCTGGTACAATGTGTTAATTTATTCGCCTCCTAAACTATAAAAAAATACAACGGTTTCTTGATCTTGGAAAATATAATATAACCACGAACGAAATACACAATAACTTTTTCCAAGATTCCGAAAAGTGGTTTTTATCTTTAGAAAAATACAAAAAACAACATATTATCGAGATTTAAAGAAGCATTTATAAAAACAAAATTTCATTTGCCGCCACTGATGTTCGAAAACGTTTCCGAGTAGTTTTTAGAGCTGCATTAATCAGTTTTCTTAAACCGGAGTGTCGGTTTTTAGGACGCAATCAAATCTCAATTAAACATTTTTAGCTACGTAACTGAATTTATAAATGCAAGAGTTAAAAGTAGTGTTAGTTTTTATGTTAATGCTGATAATTGTTTGTCTGTAAAATATGTGTTTGTTGAACTTGAAAATATTTACTTGATATTTGATGTCATCCTGAAAAGCGATATTCCGCGTTTAGAAAACTGATTAACACGCTATAAAAACTACTCGAAAAAGTTTCAGAAAATCATTGGCAGTAAAAACTTTCATCATCAACAGAAACTTTTTACATATGCTTCTTTAAATCTCTAAAATACATTGATTTCTGGGATTTCTAAAAATAAAGAATATTTTTCGAAATCATGGGTAACTCGGAAGAGGTTATTGTATATTTTCATTCGTGGTTGTATTATCTTTTCGAAGACTAGGAAATATTTGTCTTTTATTTACTGTGTTACTGTCACACATGTCACACTTTGTGAACCTCTTCCCCTTTCATGTTTGTCATAATTAATGGATAGCTCCTTAAGAAATTCAAGCAATTTGTGTTTAAATTTGCTTTTCAGAATGTTACTAATATTTAACTTAATGCATTTAGGTTCGCCAACCAGACCTGAAGGACCTCTGAAAGTATCGGACGTTCACAAAGAAGGCTGCAAATTGAAATGGAGCAAACCTATTGATGACGGTGGATTACCAATCAAGCAGTATGAAATTGAAAAACTCGATAAAGAAACTGGTCGTTGGACCCGATGTGGCAAGACAGATAAGCCCGAATTTGAAGTCACCGGACTAACTCCTGGTAAAGAGTATCTCTTTAGAGTTGTTGCTACAAACGATGAAGGAGAATCTGAACCTTTAGAAACACTGGAATCAGTTCTTGCCAAAAATCCTTATGGTAAGTATTTCGAATGGACGAATTTTTATAGTTTCAATAATTTTTTCTGATTGAAGGTCAGTATGGGCATGTTGTGTACACAAGAGTAAAACAGATTAAAATCGCGAACTCAAAGTACAGGATATTAAAAAAAAAGCGTATTCCAAGAATTTAATTCTTACAAATTGCGTAATACAGAAACACACTCAACACATAATTGGATACAGATAGGTCCAGAGTTGGTCCATGGTTCATTAAGTTGTGTTAAATGTACATGATCACCCTTTGTAGTGCGGTAAAGATTACAACAATAGTTAATTTTTGCCATACACAAGATATTTGATTCCTTACTGAATTTACGGCTTCCATACATCAATTGCAGATACTACAAAAAAAAAAAAAAAAAAAAAAAAAAAAAAGAGCCATGAATTTGGTAACTAGGAATCAGTTAAATTGTGTATTTAACTTGTTCGTTACCAGTGCGACGAAAATAAAGTGTCCCGCTAGCTCCACCGCTACTAAATCCGTGGGGCGTTCTATGTCCAAGATTTTTTAAATGTACGTACATGAAAGAATTGATATAAAATCTGATTTTCATTGAAATAGTTGGATTTTGGTATAGGATATTTTTTTATTGCTCTTTATAAGTAACCAAAAAGTTAAATGCAAGTTATATAACGATATTCTTATCCTGTTGCAAAGAAGCATCGCTGGGCGCAGGAGTCACATCTCGAGCATTGCGTATTGTAAATGCTGAGAACGAAGAGGTTAAACTAGGGATGAGTTCGCACACTACTTAATGCATCCAACAACTTTCAATGATTTGATAAACTTGTGTATACAGATTATAAATGTCCTTGATAAGTTGTAACATGACTGAATAAATCGATATAACGAATTTTACAAGTTCGTGACACATTGCATTTCTTTCTTTTCTTAGATGAACCTGGCAAAACAGGAACTCCACAAATCGTGGATTATGACAACGTCAAAGTGGACCTTAAATGGGACCCACCCAAGTCAGATGGTGGATCCCCCATTAGTAAATACATCATTGAGAAGAAGATGAAAAACGGCACCGAGTGGGAAAAAGCAGTGGAAGTCCCCGGTAGCGTGACCCAAACCGATGTTGCTGATTTGAAAGAGAGAGCGGAATATCAATTCAGAGTCACTGCCGTAAACAAAGCTGGTCCTGGTGAAGCCAGCGAACCGACAAAGATGCATCTGGTGAAACACAGGAGATGTAAGTACTCCTCTTTAACCCTTTGTATCACCGCGTTGCATATCTGCAACATACCCAAAAGTCAACATTACTTAAACAGTGGGCTTTAAAAGACGATTGTCGTTATTGCTGTTATATCCCAACACAGCAGTTAATATTAATATTTCATAGAATTCTCAACAGACAGTGATATTCAGTTAGTTTATCATGCCGAAATTTTATTTATCATTTCACATCGTTAATACTAAAATGAACTTTTTAAATTTGGTCAAATTAAAAAAGGCGGGAGACGTCCAAAAATAATTTTTTTTAGTAAGATATGTTCGTATACTTTAGAATTTTGTATTAGTAAATTGACAATATTTATGAGAAGTATGTAATTTTCTATTTATTGCGGTTGTGAAAATAAAGTACATTACAGTCAATATTTTTTTATTTTTATGTTCTAGATATTTTAAATTATTTTTTACATGTTTAAAACGATGTATTCTAATACTTGAGTAAATATTTTTCAAATCGGAGTTCCTGCGTCACAGAAGGTTAGATTCCACAGTAAGTTTCTCTTTTTTAATGTCAAACAGCGCTGTCTTCAAAATCTTTCTCACAAAATACCTTCTCTAATTTATTATTCTTTAACACTTTTACGATTGTGGGGAATTATATTTCCTATCAAAATTTGTGTTTCGCTTTATCCTAGAAAATTATGTACAACTGAATTAGTTTTAACATCATCAGGGTGGCTAGTGGTCAGGGAAAAATACAGTCAAAAAAGTGATACACACCAGTATATTCTTATAGAAAAAATTCATGTTAATTATTCAATCAAATAACGAACATGAATTTTTCTATAAGAATATACTGGTGTTTATCACTTTTTTGACTGTATTTTTCTCTAACTCCTAGCCACCCCCTGGTCATAGTGTATTGAGATTTCTCTAACAATATGGTTTGACATAATCCCTATTTATTATTTTTAGTGAAGCCTTACATCGACAGAAGCAACCTTGAGACAATTACTGTGAAGAAGGGCAAAACTATTAAATTGGAAGTAAATGTGAGAGGTGAACCTCCCCCAACAATCACATGGAAAATTAAAGATAAGGCATGTATATTACTTATTATTTTTATTTTTCTTGTTTATAAAATTAAGTAGGCGTACAGAATCAATTCATATTTCTACAGCCGAACTCGGTTATAATGAGGACGAAGGAATCACAAGATTTATCTCGCAGTAACAAAATTTAAGATCTCTTATCGTAAAAACATAAAAAATAAGTAAATGTTAGCAACGACTGGATGCTCATTCTTTTAAGAATAGTTCTATGGTCTTAAATTATCAACATTAAAATGGATTTAAATTATATCCTAACATTTCTATCTTACATATATATCCTAATGAAACCATTTTATGATGCGAATTCGTGTAACGATTTTACAAAACGGCTAATATATGAATTCAAATATATAAATAAAACACTTTAATTCATGTTTTGTAGTATAATTTTGATACATAGATAAATAGAGAGACGGAGAGCCGGATAGAATGTTAGATAGATAAACAAATTAATAGGCAGACAGACAAATGAGTAGAGAGACAAACAAACGGAATAATAGATGGGTGGAAAGATAGACAGACGGGTAGACAGGCAGAAATAGATGGAGAGACAGACAGAAGAGTACATATACAGACACAGGTGTGTAGAGGGGCAAACATACGGGTACAAAGTAGGGTAGACGGCCACGTGAATGAGGCAGGTGGTCAGATAGACATATTGGTAGATAGACAGATAGTTGCATAGAGAGATGGGTAGACAGACAAACAGACGAATAGAGAGACAGGTAAGCAGACAGATAGACCGGTAGACAGACAGACAGATAAAGAGAAAGGCATGTAGATAGACAGACAGACAAACAAACAAAAAATCTGTATATTGGCCCACGAAGGGCGCAGGGACCAGAGACCTCGAATATTGCCATAATTTTTAAATTCCAGGCAAAAATAAATTATATCAATTAAGCAATTAAAAAAAGCAAATTATTTCGTTCGCATCAAAATTTTTTGTTTAAAAAATAATCAATGCATTTGATAAAAAAATCGGAAAAAGAAATCCCTAGTACCAAAGAAACGGAAAATAGAAAATTCGAAAAATCTACAAAAATCAAACAAGGCAAATCAAAGACAATAGAATTAGAGAAAGGATAATCACTTCCAGATGTTATATTTAATTTCAGAAAATGTGCAAAAAATCATATGAAATTAAGCTTAGAATAGAAAACAAAGAGATATATGTAATAGAAAACTATAACAATGCAAAATATATCCTCGTAATGACCAAAAGTAAGTTTTCTATTAATTATTTTTTCTATTAAATCAATTTTATTTTTCTGTTTCCTTGGTTGCATCGGATCCTCGCCACAACCAAGCTCGTTACAAATAAATTTTTATGTTAATTGCGTGTTTGGCTGTGTTAGTTATTTTAAATTGCTACCAAAGCTGTTGAACGCGGTGCCCTTTGATGTCGTAATTGGTCTCATTACGAATGTTTTCTCTCACTAGCTTTTCTAAAAAATAAATTCATTTTAAAGAATGATTTCTTTTAAATAAATAATATTTGCATGCCTTTAAAAATATATATATTCTTATAGACACGATTGAAAGGTTTCTGGTCCCCTTAACCCTTTAACGGACATAGGTTTCCCTATGAAACCACAAAACATTAATTACGAAATTCAACAATGACAGCAGAATTTTAATAGAAATGTTTTATTTTAAAAACGCAAATTGCACAAATTGTGCTTATTAGTTGCTAAAATCAGTGTAAAAAATGTTTTAAACTCATAAAAGAGCTAAAATCCTACATGTTTCGGCTTTAAACTTAAAGCCATCATCGGGGAAGAGGAAGAACACAAACGACTACTGATCTTTTAATTTTCGACACGAGAAAATTGAAATCAACAGTATGGAAAAATTTAAATAAAATAAGCGGGCGCTCTCTGTTGCCAAAGAGCGAAAAACAAAACAATGAATTAACAAGGGGTTAAAAATGTATCCCATAAACTAGGTATGTTGAAAGAAAAGTTATCATTACAAATACAATCTTTTCTAATTTTAATTTCTAATGATTCTCTAATGGCGGCTTTAATTGGGTTATTGAACCTATGGATAATTCTTGCTTTATCGAAATTAATTACAGTATCATTATTTTTAGCGTAAAACCGGGAGAGTGCAGTGGATTAATTTCGATAAAGCAAGAATTATCCATAAGTTCAATAACCCAATTAAAGCCGCCATTAGAGAATCATTAGAAATTAAAATTAGAAAAGATTGTATTTGTAATGATAACTTTTCTTTCAACATACCTAGTTTATGGGATACATTTTTAACCCCTTGTTAATTCATTGTTTTGTTTTTCGCTCTTTGGCAACAGAGAGCGCCCGCTTATTTTATTTAAATTTTTCCATACTGTTGATTTCAATTTTCTCGTGTCGAAAATTAAAAGATCAGTAGTCGTTTGTGTTCTTCCTCTTCCCCGATGATGGCTTTAAGTTTAAAGCCGAAACATGTAGGATTTTAGCTCTTTTATGAGTTTAAAACAATTTTTATACTGATTTTAGCAACTAATAAGCACAATTTGTGCAATTTGTGTTTTTAAAATACTACTTAACAGTGTAGTGTCCAAATGGATTCAATTGTGAAATGTTTTATATTTATTATATATGTGAAATATCGCTTTTTTATATATATAAATAAATTTGTTTATAATTTCCAGTGTCAGTCATTTCAACATTTTAGCAATTAAAATGCTTTATCCGTTAAAGGGTTAACTTACATTTTTTTTTTTTAATGAGACTCCTCCCAGAAAAAAATATGGGTACTAGAAACGAGCTCGGGTTCAGTTTTCGGGATCCAAACCCGACGATTTGAAATACGAGGACGAAATACTTTGTGACTTCAGAGCCCGAGCTCGATACCAAAAGTACGCAACAGGAATGTTATTAATATTTTAAAAACGTTTCAATTTTCTCTTTTAAAAATCTGTTCTTGCATAGAATTGTGTATATTAATCTCATATATTCCCTTGTGAAAACGTTTCGTGATTTTCATTTCCCTAAAAATCTATCTAAGATATCAAATTCGTTATTTAAACTCAAACACTGGCAAAATTTCCAGTAATTCTGGAAAAGTACTTCAAACAGAAAGCGAAGATTGACAAGGGATATCCCACGACATTATGTTACTACTACTGACAGTGCGAAGGCTTAAAGATCAAATCGTTAGGTGCAGCTATGCCACTGAAAGATTGGAAAGGTGTCTGCTTCACTATTGAAATTTAATAAATGCCTGAATTTATATTTAGTATTAAATTTAAGCATTGTTAATAATATTTTCAATCTACCTAAAGCTTATTATTATTATTATTATTATTATTATTATTATTATTATTATTATTATTATTATTGTGAAAGCATAAATTAAATGTTTTTTGCTCATGTTTTAGATTGTAAAGACAGAGGATAACGTTGAGGTAATAAGCGAAGATTATAAAACCAAAATAACCATTACCGATGCTTTAAGAAAGGACACTGCACTGTATAAAATCATTGCCGAAAATGAAGTTGGTCGTGACGAAGCTGAAGTAGAATTCGTTGTCCTTGGTAAGTTCAGCATAGAAACTTTATAATCTATGTTTCTGTTGGTGAACGTTTACAAAACCTGAGTGTTAATTTCAGGGGACTCGCTAGGAAGATCTCCTTAAAGCGTATACTCAGAATATTTTGGAGAAAAAAATGATAACGAAGCTACTCATGTTCGCTTTAAATGATTAGTCAAATTTAGCTGCGGAATTCTAGTAGATATTTTATAAAAAAATAAAATACTTTCGAGTATTTGACGCAAAAAGACACGTTTTGAATAGTACTAGTTTTTTCTCGCCAAGTTCAAGCGAATTTGATGCATTTGGAAATTGCTTGTTAAATGGGTGTTTAAATGCACAGTACTTAATGAATTAAAATGTAATCGATGAAATAGTTTATTATTATTCTTATAAGCTTATACATAATATATATAAGTTGCATGTTGCCGTAGTTATTTAATTTCACACGGTTTCACCAGCTGGATAAATTTTAAGAAGATAAAAAAAATTAAATTGTTAAATAAAAAAATAAAAAAATCAAATTTTGAAACAAAATTATTAGTATGCTAATTAAATATCCTAGCAGAGGTGAAATTATTCTGGATATTACATTTATAACAAATGATATGAATTATCACTTACTATTCAGTGTATAACAAACAGTGTGAAAAAATGTCGAGACCGGGGTTCGAACCCGGATCCTTCATCTCATGCTTGCTAGTGAAGATATGTGCTCATGGTTGACTTTCTATCTTGTGCTACAAAGTCGCAATACGTGCCAATAAAAGTGAGAAAATGCTAGGCTGGATGTCATCCGGGTATCTCCAAAATGGTAGAGCATCTTGGTGCGTAATACACAAGATTCCGGGTTCGATCCCCAAGTAGGGAAATTTTTTCCCGTCTGTTGGTTATACCGTAAGTGAAAATTCATATGCTTTGTTATTCAAAATTATTAATTTATAACAATTTAAAGCATTTTATTATGTATAATGATTTTACTTTATTGAAAAAGGATTCAAAAACTTTAGTATAGGTGTTATTCACAGAATAAATGTTTTTTATAAAGAGTTGGCAGTTTTTAAGCTAGACAAATAAACATATTTTATGAAGTTATTTCAATGACTTGGTGTGAGGTAAAAATATACAGATTTTTTCATAAATAAACACATAGTTTGAACTTTCAAAAAATACTCTTAGTAAGTTTTACTGAATAAATGTACTTTTAGGACTAGCTTTTCCTCGACGTAATGGTCCTCGATACCGAATATTTCTCTGAGTGGTTTCACGATTAAACAAAAATCATGTTAAAAATATATAATTATCTGGTCTTTGACCAATATGTATATATTTTTTAATTTTGCATTTTTTGCGTTTAATGACGGATAGTTTTTGAATGAAATTTTCAACAAAAAATTTAATTTTGCTTTGTTTATAGAAAACGAACAAATTAATATTTTTTAGAAAAACTTCAGTTAAGAGCTAGCAAAATTTATACCAATATTATAAAGAAATAATGTTTGTGTGTTTATTTGTAGGGGGTAATCTCTGGAACTACCGAGCCGATTTCAAACATCATAGTGGCAAAATGCTGCTTAACATTTCTGTTCCTACATACACTCTATTTTATGTCGCTACAACAACGCCTAAATTGATGCAAGTGCGAAAAACGTTCTAAAATTGCGATTTCTGTGATATTGTTGGGGCTAGAAATTTGAAATTTGGTGTGTTGGTTACTTTTAAGATGTAAATGCTCGCTAAGAACTCTTCTAAAAACGTTCGAAATTCCGATTTATTTGGAACTGTTAGGGCTAGAAGCTAGAAACTTGAAATTTGACATGGCTGCTACCTTTAAGACGGAGATACTAACAGAGCAATTTCTAAAAAATTTGAAATGTAAAGGGTGCAGGAAAAAAAGTTCTAAAAATACGATTTCTGGGATATTGCTGGGGCTAAAAACTCGAAATTTTGCATGGTGGTTAATTTTAAGATGCACATGCTCTTTAAGAATGGTTTCTGAAAAATTCGAAAAATGAGTGCAAATTTTTCTAAATTAGATTTATTTTTTAACTGTTAGGTCTCGAAACTTGAAATTTGACACGGTTGTTACTTAAAGACGTAAATAATCGCAACAGAACAATTTCCAGAAAATATGAAAATTAAAAGGGTGCAGACAAAAATACTCTCTAAAAATGGGATTACTGGGATACTGCATGCGCTAAAAACTTGAAATTTTGCATGGTGGTTAATTTTAAGATTTAAATGTTCTCTAAGAACGGTATTAAATAAATAAACGAATTGAAATGATCATTCATAAAAGCTAGTTAATTACTTATTGAACTCAACTCCAAATTTAACAGCAATTTCAAATAAGAAAAATAGTTCAGAAGGCAGAGTTACACTCAAATCCTAGATAAGAGAGAATCTCAAAGTTAAGTGAGTTTCAGAAACTTGCGCAAGTCGAAAATTGTGATTCCGGATCACCCATTTAAAAAACTTCAAGTTATATTACTTAACTATCCTAATGGGAACGCGATATTATTGAAATATTACTTTTGTTCTTTTATTTCTTATTTCAATGTTACTATGTTCATCTAAAACTTTTTTGTAATATTATTTATTTAAAAGAAAAAAAATATATTATTATAATTTGAATTCTATATTTTAGCTGCCCCAAGTCGACCAAATGGCCCATTAAAAGTCAGTGATGTGACAGCCAAAGGGTGCAAGCTCAAATGGGCTAAACCAGAGGACGATGGTGGCAAGCCCATTGCTGGTTATGCTGTGGAAAAACTAGACACGTCGACTGGAAACTGGGTACCTGTAGGTCGAACTGATGAACCAGAAATGGACGTGACAGGCCTCACTCCCGGTAAAGAGTACCAGTTTAGAGTCAAGGCCATTAACCCAGAAGGTGAATCTGAACCTTTAGTGACAGATAGAGCTACTGTAGCTAAGAATCCTTTTGGTAAGTCTTTCAAAATAAATTAATAAATTTTTGAAACATTCTTGAACTGCAATCCAGTTAAATCATTTAACTAGAGTATCTTTGTAAGGGAATAATGACGTATGCACCAGGCGCATGCTCAAATTGGAAGTTTTTGTCGAAACTATGACAACTCGCATCGCATAACATGGCGATACATGCTTGGAGAAGTTTGCTTAGATGAGATCATTAACTTAGCGATAATAATAAGCCCTTGCTCACCAATTCTGGTGTTTTCAAAAAATCCTCTATACCAATCATATTTGAGTGCTCGTATATCACTATATTGATATATAAAGATACTCTACTTTAGATTGGTTATGGAATAAGCGTCTAGAAGATATAGTGTGGCAACTGGCCTATACAATAATGCTTTAAAAAGTGCTAAAAAATTGAATCTCATACATTTTGAACGATGCTGAACGGTAAATATCGATCGCAGCGACATCTGCTAGATCTTTATTGGCTGAAACGCTTTCTCAATTGACTACTTATATAATATACTTTTTTAATTTCTAAAATGCGTAAATTAAAAACTTTATAAACAGTAAAATAAGTTTTATTATATACTGTTGACGTATTTCGGCTCCATCGGAGCCATTATCGAAATAAATAAGAATATTCTACTATTGCACGGTCTTATGGGATACGCATTTATGGGATACAATTTTTTTAGCAATTCTTCGTTGGCCGATTGTCGCACTATATCTTCTAGACACTATAGTTATGGTACACATGTGTCCAACTTTGAGATAATACAAACAGCAGTGGGAAAAGAGTGATTGTAGATCTAACTAGATGGTGTCCCAATAATATAAAAGTTACCGTGTTAGTTTTAATTCCAAAAACACAACGTTTAACTTCTACGGGAGACATGCATCCCACTGGAGGAAAAACAGATTACTTTAGAGAGATTTAGTTTGACTTCGAACTCAGAAGCTACTTCTCTATAGTTCGAAAATGATCAGGTAGCCTAAACACTTACTATATATATGTATAAAACTCAGTTGGTATTTACTTATTGGCTAAAATTAGTTGGACTTTTTTAGAACAGTCAGAATCAAAACTGGTTTTGTAGATTATATTTTTCAAACTTAATTTTGATACAACTTTTGTTATTGAAAGATCAAGAAATTGTCATAGTGATGAAGAGAAAGAAAACATTTTTCCACTAAATGCGTGAAAGATTTAAAAATTGCTGACGGCTGTTCGACGATATTACCAAACAAAATGTGACATAACAGGCCAAACTTTCGAGGGTATCCCAAAACTGAAAAATGATTTGGCTATTGAACTATTTTTCAACTATCGCAAGGAAAAGTGAAAAATTTCCTTAATTAAAGTTAATTTATATTAGTACGGTAATTTCTTCGCATACTTTATTTGTCCAGAGTATTTTATTCTTTTGTATTATCTAATTGTCATTAACTTGAAGTAGAGTCTCCTGCCGAAAAAATATATGTAATAATAGCCTTAATTGTTAAATTTCTATATATTTTTTTTTAATATTGATATGTTTAAAAACTGTCTTCCAAGGAAGATTTTCGGCAAACTTAAGTTAGCCTACTTCATGTTTATATTCTTCATTTTAAATAACGCAGGTTTTAGAAGTTTTGAAAGTTTTCGCCATTTTGACATCCGTGGTTACCTCGAATTTTAAGCTTGACGATAAAATTTATAAAAAAAGTTTTGGACGATTTCGAAGAAAAAATTACGTAACTGAGGCATGCGGATCTATTTCAAAACCTTGCCCTTGGCCAGGAACTGATTATCTTAAAGGCACGTGAAACACTTATGCTTAAAATTTAAGAAGGGCCACAAAATGACTGTAAAATAGGGCTTCAATTTTCATATCTATTTTTTCTTACATCGCATTCCTTTTTTTGAGAGGAAAATTTGTCTATTTTTCACACTAATTCAGGAAATAATGTGGTCAACAGGCTGTTAACCAAACATACTGCAGGCTGATGTACTTGGTAGAAACCACCCGGGTAACTGAACATACAATTATATATACTAAAAATATTCTCTATCTATAGCATATGCCGAAAACATAAAAAAGGTGTTTAATGAGTTATGTGAACTCAGCTATATATTCCTGGGCTATATATCCCGCCCAGTCCCGGGAATAATATTTGCTGATTATGATGATTTTCCATGTATGTTGAACTTTTACCGAATGAACCCCAAATGTTGATGATGAATGGCCCCAAATGTTATTGTGCTTACCCTAAATTCAAAGGTTAATGGGGCCCTGCGCCTGCCTGGATATCATTCTGCCGGCGCCCATGATTTAACATCTATGCAAGACAGATATTTAAAATTAAATTAATAAAAATTAATTTTTTTACAGATGAACCAGGTCCACCAGGCACACCCGACATTGTAGACTGGGATGAAAACCACGTGGACCTCAAGTGGGAACCTCCTAAAAGTGACGGTGGAGCGGCCATTACGGGTTACATCATTGAAAAGAAAGAAAGATACGGTCCAGGATGGGAACCTTGCCTTACAACTCAGTCTCCAAAACCAGAGGGTAAAGTTCCTAACTTGGTATACGGCAACAATTACCAGTTCCGCGTGCGGGCTGTCAACAAAGCTGGACAAGGTGAACCAAGTGAACCGACTAAATCTCATACATCGAAACCTAGATATTGTAAGTATAAACTTTTTTTTTTCATACAAAAAACTGAAATACACGAAAAAAGAGGAAAAAGTTCCGCATTTTGTCAGTACATTTTTCGTATTTTTAAGATTTTTTTTTTTTTTTTACATTGCAAAAATAAAAACAAATCCTACAGCCTTTGTGAAAACAACAATTTAGCACTGTTATCTGCATCAACTTATATCTTTCCTTATCTATGCTCAAATCCACACAAATCTACTTTCTAGTATTTTCGCAAAATCACTTTCATGGTAAGAAAATAAAAGTAATAATAATAAATACGGAGCTTGTATTGTCAAAGTAAAGAATTTTTTTTTCAATGACCAAAAAAAAAAAAAAAAAAAAAGCATTTATTTTATGAAAAGAAAAAGAGATATTTTATTTTATAGCTCAATTTATGGAAACAAAGCATGATATAGATACATTTCAATGGTTGAATAAAGTTTAATAAACTAATTATCAAATTTTAAGGTCCTAATGAAGCACAAAATTAGGTTTTAACACCATACTAAGCGTGTTGGAATCAGTGACAAAAAAATTTCTCAGATAATTAAACAGTGCTGACAGGTTGTAAAACTGATTTTATGAGCTCTTAGCATGGCTTATTTTATCATTGTTATATCATAAGCATCAGTTTTCATTTAGAAAAGAGTTTGTCAGGTCTACCTACACATGTTAATACAAGATTGAAACAAATTCGTTTTAAAAGTATAATCATATTGTGTTTTTGCTGATGCATGAAAATAAATTTTAATTAGTCTCAGAACTGCATTTGTTGTTTGTTTTATTTGATGTTTAAACATATTTTACAGTATAGTTACATTAAACAATAATTATATTTTGCCTGCTCATAAAGTATTTGAAAATGCTTTCATAAAGCACTTAACTGATATAATTTATTAATTTTTTTAGATATTTTTAACGAGAAATGTAAATGCATGTTTAATGAAATAATAAATTTCAAACTCATTAAATATTATCATAATGAACAGAGGAAAGCATTTTCAACTAGGTAAATTATATCCAATGGTTGGAGTATCATAGTTGAGATTTTTTCCAATTTTTTTGAAAAATGTCGGGACCAGGACTCGAACCTGGGTAATTTGACTTTCCGTGCCCGCGCTCTCCCTACTGAGCTATCCCAGCGATTCCTTGGCTGGCATATTTCACTCTTATTTGTTGGACAATGTTGCGAACTACAGCGATAATTTCATTCATCCGAGCTATAACTATAGCATTTTACATGATGAATATGACATAACACGGGAACTCCTTATACCATGTAATTAGGTCATAATGAACAGAGGAAAGCATTTTCAACTAGGTAAATTATATCCAATGGTTGGAGTATCATAGTTGAGATTTTTTCCAACAAAGTGAAAAATACCAGGACTCGAACCTGGGTACTTTGGCAAGCCAAAGTACCCAGGTTCGAGTCCTGGTCCCGGCATTTTTCGCTCTGTTGGAAAAAATCTCAACTATTATATCCCAACCATTGGACATTAAATATTATTTTAGCTCTTTAGAACGTAATCTTGGTCTTTGGGAAAATATCTTTAGGAATTAAAATATACTTTCTTAATTTACTATTTATGTTGAATAGTTGATTCTCATTTTCTTCAAATATTCTATTTATTTCAGTTTATTGATTAAATACTCGTTAATGATTTCTTTTTTTTTTTTTTTTTTCAGTGGCACCGAAAATTGTTAGAGATAATCTGCAGCAAATTGTTGTACGAGCTGGCCAGAGTGTGAAACTCGATGTTGAAGTTATTGGTGAACCACCACCAGCTTGCACATGGACTTTCGCAGGAAAACCTGTAGAAGGTGATTCCTCTATTAAAGTGGAAAATGAAGAATATATGACTCACTTGAACATTAAAAATGGTGTACGAAAACAATCTGGAAAATATCGCATCACTGCCACTAATTCTTCTGGCAAAGATGAGGAGGATGTTGAAATTATTTTCTTAGGTAAGTTCTACATCAGATTTTTATTATTTAATCTTTAGTTATGTTATTTTTAGAAAATTCACTGGCGATTATTACATGAAAATAAAGTACAGGGTGTCCATAAAACATGTCTCAGTTTCAATGGTATATTATAACAGGTTAATTTAGACTATTTACAACAAATCATACATCAAATTGACGGTAAACTAACCTAGTTTTCTTACAAATGTTTAATATGTGCAACTTTAGTTATACGGCACACATCCAACTTAGAATGCAATTCTTCTCACACTTCAGTTAACAAGTCCGGAGTAATAGAAGGAATAGCCTCTTCAATTCTGTGTCTCAACTCAACTCTGGCAAATCATTAGGTGGCGTAGGAACATAGACACAGACACGATCTTTTATAAAACGCCAAAGGAAAAAATCGCTTGCGTTATGTCAGGTGAACGGGGAGGCCAGCAAAAAAGAGGTCTGTCGTCTCGACTATTACGACCACTCCAACGGTTAGGGACTCCGACGCTCACTCTTAATTCCCTTATACGGTAAAGGCAATCAACACTATACAATGCTTACAGTTTATACTATTAAAATGTATAACTGGGACATTTTTTAGGGACACTCTGTGCAATTGTTAGCTTTCGTCGATAAATGAATTATAGCGGGCACGTTTTAAGTCGAACTCCTTATAAACACATAAAATGTTCAAATTGTCTAAAATTTTAAATAATAATGTGACGGACCCTTTGGACCCATCAGCTTAGAAAGTAGTCTGCCATAACACAAAAATTAACAATAATAATGATTTATTTAATGTAGTAATGATGATAAATGACAGTGAAATGTCAAAATTTGCAGCAACCTGTCCAGTCATTCGACCGTTTTTATAGAATGACCGTAATTTAGCTTACTTCTAACCATAATAGGGTCAATAATATGTCCTGAAGCTGTTCCATTATCTTTAATATAGGTCGAATGACTGGACAGTCTTCTGTAGAATTTTAACAGTGGAGAGTAGGCACTTTTAAACTGACGATGATTGAAATTAAGCTTGAAACACTAAAACCTGAGTGAGAGAATCCTCTTTCCAAGAAATTTACTAAATTCAAACACTAACATACAGCAAAATGGCTATTCTGGAAAGTTCCATCTCAGATCATTAGAAATACTGTAGTTAGCAATATCAAATTGTTCACACACTAAAAAAGTCACTTTTACAATACTGCAATAACATTAAAATGGGAATTCGTGGATTCAAACTTTCTTTATTTGAAATGTCTAATTTCAGCACCTCACCACGCTGGTCGAAGCTTTGAGTCAAAGATTCAACTCCAAAAATAGCTCAAAGTGGACTCTGGCTATTAGAAATCCTAACTTCGAAATCCGGATGCAATGAAATGCAATTAAACTTTAGTCTGATACTTCACAAAGGGCAAGATGCGATTAAATGCGCTGGATCTAACTTTTACCACCTGTTTGTATCACCTAGACCAGCGGTTCCAATCCTGAGGTATGCGTACCCCTGGGGGTACGTGAAAATTACATTGGTAATGGCAAATGAAAAGAGAACGAAACTCTAAATTTTTCGTTTACAAAGAGAGACTTGTGTAAAAGTAAAGTAGGCTATTCACATAAAATGAAAGATAATGACTAAACTTAATACTTGGTTGATCATTTTTTGCCATTACCTCTGCCCACTCCTAAAAACATTTTGCAATTTCATATGTGTTCCTCCTTTTCTCTTTTCTACTGTTGTTCTTTTCTTTCTAATAATTCTAGAATTATCTAGAAAGAAAAAACATGAATGGTATCGGGGCTTCTGGTTTCGAGGATTTCATTTAAAACCAGTTTGAAAGCAGATCATCATTTTAGTGTTCGACTGCTCAGTATTAGCATAAACTCATAAACATGTATTAATGGGTGTAGTTCCAACCCTTCTTTGTGAGTACCTAATTTAAAATCTCTAGCTAATATTTAGTGTTATGAGTGACTTTATGCTGATATTGTGCTGTGGTTCAAAATGGATAAGAGGTTGAAAATTGGAATTCTTTAGTGAAGTGCATCTAACATTGGTAACTACGTAGCATAAGAACATTACTAATGAACGTAAACAAAATATTTGAAACTGGTTTATGTGAAAAGGTGGTACGCATAAATGGAAGTCGATTCCTGTTACAGTTAAAAAATTGAAACTTTTATGGGGAAAAAAAGCTTAACTTAAATTTTTGTTAATACGCGTATGGAGGATTAATGGGATTCCTCGTATTACTTAGAAGAAAAAGGTCACTCACACGTATTTATTTGTTAAAGTATCTACATACCTAATAACTTATTTGGGAATATTTATTGTAGGTCGCAAAAAATTTTCCAAAAGTTCTTTCCCTGCAAAAATCTAAAATTTTAAATAAATATTGAAATTACAACTTTGTTTTAAACATTGAAACTTAACATAAGTAAACTTAATGACAGCGTACAGTAATTTTATTTTTGTAAAGGTAGGAATTTTGTTATAAAGAATAATCAAATTCAAAACGTTATGAAAATAGAAATCCGAAACGAACTCTAATTTCTAAGAAAACGTGGTATTAGGCTTCTTTCAAGCAGAAAAAAGTAACAAGTCTGAAAACATGGATACTTTTGAACATGCAATCCAGCGATGAAAGGTTCTTTATTGGTTTAAAGTATTTAGTTAAAAGCTAGATCATGACGGAAGAACATTTTGCATGATAATGATGGACGTTGTTTCGTTGTTTCGGCAGCTTTCCATGGATTATTGGAGGAATTTTGAAAGATGTTAACTATAAGATCTGTGTATAAGGTGTCTAAAAAATACTTTTAAGCATGCAATCCAGCGGTGAAAGGTTATGTACTGGATGAAAGTATTTAGTTAAAAATTAGATCATGACGGAAGAACATTTTGCATGGTAATGATGGACGTTGTTTCGTTGTTCCGGCAGATTTCCATGGATTATTGGAGGAATTTTGAAAGATGTTAACTATAAGATCTGTGTATAAGGTGTCTAAAAAATACTTTTAAGCATGCAATCCAGCGGTGAAAGGTTATGTACTGGATGAAAGTATTTAGTTAAAAATTAGATCATGACGGAAGAACATTTTGCATGGTAATGATGGACGTTGTTTCGTTGTTTCGGCAGCTTTCCATGGATTATTGGAGGAATTTTGAAAGATGTTAACTATAAGATCTGTGTATAAGGTGTCTAAAAAATACTTTTAAGCATGCAATCCAGCGGTGAAAGGTTATGTACTGGATGAAAGTATTTAGTTAAAAATTAGATCATGACGGAAGAACATTTTGCATGGTAATGAACGACGTTGTTTGGGTGTAATTGGCAGCTTTCGATGGATTATTGGAGGAATTTTGAAAGATGATGTCTATAAGATCTATGTATAAGATGTCTAAAAGATATTTTTGAACATGCAATCCAGCAATGAAAGGTTATGTACTGGATGAAAGTATCTATCTATCTATATTATAAAGGCCAAACGTGTCCGTGCGTAACGCATACGTCATTTTGCGAATGGCAACAGCTGACGATGAAATTTCGGTTTTGTGATTTTTACTATTGCAATTTTTAGGTGCGTTCGTAATTATATAAATACGTAGCACCTATAGTCGTCGCTTGGTCCGTCCGTCTGTCCGTCCGACTGTCTGTCTGTCTGTCTGTCCGTCCGTCTGTCTGTCTGTCTGTCCGCATATAACAACGCAAAAACTACCCAACCAAATGGTTTGCAATTTAAAATATATTATCTTTGCAGAATTTTCAAATTTTATTAAAATCGAATCAAAACTTTAGGAGATATTAATAAAAATATTTATTAAGAAATTTGATTTTTTTTTTTAAATCGGTGCTTTTTTGTTATAGGAGCTTCCGAAGTTTAATTGTCAAGCGACCGAGATACTTATTTTATGACAGAAATTAATCTGCAGACGATATAATTCATTTCACAGAATTAAAAATCATCAAGATCTGAATATTTATATAACTAGCTGATACATATATATCTGAATATTTATATAACTAGTTAAGATATTTGTATGAACAGTGTCATAAAATATATACTTAACTAGCTGTTTAACCCGTTCTACGCACGGGATATCATGAATTTAATTCTAAAACTTGCGTACGAACGCACCTCGTTTGTAACGTTTGACGTACAATTTCCAACTTGTTTAATTTCTAAACATAGCACATTTTCAATTTTTACACCGTTATAGAGGAAAAAAAATTACTTTCAAATGCAATTTGTTTGAAAAATATATCTTAATTGCCTGATATATTATGGCTTATAAAATAATTTTTAAGCATGAATTTTGAAACGTCCAATAAACAAATGGAAGAATGCTGCCATTATAAATTTTTAAATAGTTACAGGTAGTAAAATTAATGAATTTTGAAATAAAAACGTCTCAAGAATAGGGTGCCTTTATATGAGAGTAGCGTTATACCGGATACAAAATTTGATTAGTTCAGACGATTTTGGAGAAAAGGAAGCTTTGTAATAATTTAAAAATTCAAAAGAAAATTATTTGTTTACACCATAAACAAACATCGGATATTTTAACAGATAATATAAACAGAACATATTGTTTTAGATATTGCATTTTTATGAATAAAATATAAAAAAATTATTTCACAAATTTAATAAAAATGCATATAAAAAGTTAATATGAGCAGTAAGAAACAACGTTTTAATTCATATTTCATCAGTATTACAAATAATGTTAACGGTCATTGCGAAGTTGGAAAAAACGAATATACATGAAATTCGTTAATATCACGATCACTATATCGCATGCATAAGCTGATGAATAATAAATTAACAAAGAAGCATCACTGGATGCAGCCAAATCCTTGTATTAATAATACCAAAAAAAAAAATAAAAAATAAACAAAACCCTTGAAATTCGTTAATGTCGCGATCACTATATCGCACGTATGAACGCTTAGTACAAAAAAAAAAAAAAAAAAAAAAAAAAAAAAAAAAAAAAAAAAAAACTGGATGGATACCGCATGTATGAGCGCTTCACGCACAAGAAAAACAAAGAAACCAGTAAAAAAAAATCACCATATGCAGCAACTTTGACAAATAAAATATGAAAAAAATTAGATTTAGGGAAAAAAATGGTTTTCGCCTGCGTTCTGTAACCCGGGAAGCCCGGGTTCGATTCCCTAGTTTAGTTAAAAATTAAATCATGACGGAAGAACATTTTGCATGATAATGATGAACGTTGTTTGGGTGTAATTGGCAGCTTTCGATGGATTATTGGAGGAATTTTGAAAGATGATGTCTATAAGATCTATGTGTAAGATGTCTAAAAGATACTTTTGAACATACAATCTAGCAATGAAAGGTTATGTACTGGATGAAAGTAGTTAACTAAAAGGGGGATAATGATGGAAGAACATTTTGCATGATAGTGATCGACGTTGTTTTGGTGTAATTGGCATATTTTGATGTATTATTGGATGAATTTGGAAGACTGTTGTCCCCCCTCCCCCACAAATAAAAAAATCAAACAATAAAATTTGTTTTAAATGACGGAATTCAAGACTTCCATGGTCGGAAGCTTCAGTCCTACTATATTTAGCGAATTATCAGTAAAAAAAAATGTGCGTGAAAATAAGATTACAAGATAATATTTTCCGAAAATTAAAAAAAAAATGTACTTTATACATTGTTTAATAGAGTACCAAGAATAAAATTATGTAATGTTTAAGGACAATTAATGTTTTCTTAAAAAATAAATATTTACTTGTATGTTTGCCAATTTTATCGCTCCCTACTATAATTTATTTTAATTGAATTTAGATAAACCATCTAAGCCTGAAGGACCACTAGAGATCTCTGATGTCCACGCTGAAGGCTGCAAATTAGCCTGGAATAAACCGAAAGATGACGGAGGCTCTCCCATTACTGGGTACGTCGTGGAAAGAATGGATCCAGCGACTGGACGTTGGATTCCGGCCGGAAGAACAGATAAGGACACTACTGAGCTTCCAGTCACAGGGCTGGATCCCGGAAAGAAATACCACTTCAGAGTGAAGGCACTGAATGACGAGGGCGAATCTGAACCACTGGAAACTGAACGACCTACACTCGCTAAGAATCCTTATGGTAAATTGCTGAACATTTTTCTTTATTGTATTTGTAAGGCGGTGAAATTATATGGTTTAAATAAAAATGTTAAGGCAAAATGCAAAATTCACCTTGACTTAATTATAAAATATAAAATGAACTTAAAAGTTTCATTGCTTACCTAAAAAGCGATGTTAAAGTAAATAGATGTTAAAAGATATAAAACTCTAAAATGCACATTTATTTAAACCTCCGGTACTTTCGATGCTTCACCAAAAGTGGCTCTCTTGTTAGTACAGTCGCATTATTTAATATATAATAATTATTATACAGATATGATAAATATCTTCTGGTAATTTTATGTTTAATTTAACATTCTTTTACTTTACTTTTAGACGAACCTGGAGCTCCAGGACTTCCAGAGATTAAGAACTATGATTCCGATTTCGTTGATTTAAAATGGGACCCGCCTATTAGAGATGGCGGTGCACCTATCACAGGCTACATAGTGGAAAAGAAAGACAAATACAGTCCTGACTGGGTTCCTGTGAAAGAGGTCGAAGGAAATATACCTCAGGCTAAAGTAACTGGACTTAATGAAGGCGACAAATACGAATTCAGGGTCAGGGCTGTCAATAAAGCAGGACCAGGAGAAGCTAGCCAGTCTACATCACCACATCTTGCCAAACCTAGAAACTGTAAGTCTAAACTAGATTTTTATAACTTTTTACTGTTTTCTATCTTTACAAGAAAAAAATTATTATATTCTTGAAAATTTTCAACTTCTGGTTTTCGACGGTTTTATACGTTTTAGGAGGATTTGAACACGATTTGACTGTTTTCAGAAAATGTCTGTCCGTGAGTCTGTGTGTCTGCATGTGACACAAATTTTAAGTGGCACTAACAATTAAAATTACAATAATATGACAGAAGTTAAATTTCAGACAATAGCCAAATCAGCGCTAAATTATTAATAACAAATCATGAAAGTATCACAAATTTCTATTTTCTGAAAACATTTTTAATAATTTTAAATCATAAATTAATTGTTTGAAAGAATTAGGGAGATGTGCTAGAAATTTTTTTTTTATAGTTACAAATGCTTGTTACACGTGTTCTCGTTGACATTTGACTACCTTTAGCAATTTAGCTAATCATAATATATATATATATATATATATATATATATATATATATATATATATATATATATATATACAGCATAACGTACCCTCTTTTACCTTTTCAATGCGTTTTCTAATTTTTACTTTCCTCTATCTTTACCAGAAATTGGATTCAGGAAAAAATTCGACTTTCGGTTTTCGACGGATTTAGAAGGACACGATTTGACTGTTTTTAGAAAATGTGTGTCTGAATGTGAGAAAAATTTTGTGAGTGCTCTATCTCCAGAACTAATGCACGGAATTTAATAAAAATTCATATTCTGTTACATCTTGAGATAAATAGACGCCGGTTAGTCTTCGGTGTAAATAGCCCAACAGATCACGCTGTTATGCTACATTTTTCATGATTTTAGCGATAGTCGTATTTCAACTAATGTATCGAATTTAATCAAACTTCAGATTTTGATTAGACCTTGACATATATGAGTAAGATTAGGTTTTGGTATAAATCACCTAACAGGTGGAACTGCTATAATGCATATTTCATGATTCCCGCGATAGCTATATCTCAAGAAATAATTTAATAAAACTTGATATATTGTAGACTATAGCATAAATAGATCCTTATTAAAACTGAGTGCATTACTTATGCCACTGAGCGCATTACTTAATTGTTTACCTTATATTTCTTCTTTTCCAGTGAAACCTCGCATTGACAGAACCAACTTGAAGAATATCGTCATAAAAGCGGGACAAATGGTCAGCTTCGATGTAGACATCATCGGCGAACCTCCACCGAAAGTGCAGTGGCGTTTCGAACAACATCACATCGACGACGGAGACGTGTACAACATTACTAATGTAGACTACAACAGTAAATTCTGTCTCGTGAGAGGAACTCGCAAAGACACCGGCAAATATTATATCAAAGCCACCAATGATTCTGGCAGTGATGAAGCTGAAGTTGAAATCACTGTTTTAGGTAAGATATTGGCATATATGTGATTTCTAAGCGACTTGGGGAAAAAAAAGAACAATGAAAAATGAATGCCTTTAGATTGATGAATTTACATTGATGCATTTAGCCAGAATTCTTTAACAGCTAGACTATAATATTAGCTGATTGATTCTATGATGTCCTGAATTTAATTTTAAAAAAGTACAAATCCGTGTACATTCTGTTGCAACGTATCTATTAACCAATTTTACGTAACTTGAGTGGTCGGAAAAAAGTACTTTTATTTTGTAGCAAAGTACAACTACAACTACTTTATCTAAAATGTAATTAACTACGATTGCAGCATTTATTGTTTCAGTAACAACTACAAACTACTTTTCAAAAGTAGTGATTACTTCGTTATTTTTGAGATTCCCCCAACGAATTCAATCTACTCTCAATATTGAGAGCACTGATGAAGTAGTACAGTAAATACTAGTTATATCGCGTCTGCCGGTATACAATCAAATGCGATATAACTGAGGGCTTTAAAAAATTAAGAAAGAAACATAGACGAAAGTGGTAGTCTTCAAAATGTTATTTTATACACATATTACAAATTTCTTTATGAAATTAAGAGATATACGTAATACAATCATTATTTAAATACAGCTACTTGAAAAAAAATATGGAGTGACTCCACTTGAATTTTCGAAAATTTCACAGAATACTATAGAAATTTATATAAAAAATCACAACATGTCGACGACAATTCAATATTCAAGCATTTTCAGGATCGTACCCCCATCAAGGACAGGCTCCAGGGACAAAATCCTGTTATTTCCTGTGTAGGTGAAAAAAATTACAGAAACAAGTCAAATAAAAGTGAAACTAAAAAAAAGTTGCAACCAGGGGCAAAATTAGCCGATAAATACATAAGAAGATTTGAAATTTTTTAGTAGGGCTACTTCACAGCTTTTCTCCCCCCCTTTTTACTTTGATAATAAATAAATAAAGAAAGCAGTAGAGGACAATTTCCCCTCCCTACTCCGGTCATAAAACGATTTATTACAAAGTTTAAAACATTTTTGATGTAATATAGATGATATTATTACTAAAATATTATGAAGTCTAGATTGGGCTCAAGAAGTTACTCGGGGCAGGGATGATCAACTCACCCTGCCTCCATCTAGTTGTGACCCTGGTCACAACAATGGTTCCAACAATGAAATTACGAGCCTGTTCTGATAATACAGAAATAAATCAAGTAAATTTCGTATGTACAAATAATATATATATATATATATATATATATAATTAAAATGAAATCACATGTGTTATATATATATATATATACCAGTGGACCCGTGCGAAGATTTCGCACTACATTTTAATATTTTTTAAATGCAAGTTTAAATTTATATATATATATAAAAATAAGGATTTAAAATATCTGCAAACAACATTAGTCGCCAGAATATCGCCTCATTTATCCTATCAAAGTTACAGTAAAAACTGATCGCTGATGATAGCCAATGGAAAAAAATATATTTATCAATCGTATTTTAACTGCATTAGAAGATAATATCATCTGTTTCGGGAAAAAAAAAACATGGGACAAAGATAAATAAATAGAGCATTTGAATTTAAATTTTGCTCTTTAATCATAAATATTAAAAAAAACCGTGCAGAAATCTTTATTTTACAATTTTTTTTTAATATAATTACTGTTGAACATGATATAATGCGGTATTTTATATTTGTGGCAACACAAATTTCAGGAAAACGTTTCATTTAATTTATGAAAATAATGCCGATTTAATTTTTAATTATCAGCAAATTTTAATCGAAAAATATGTTTTAGGAAAATGTATTTGTGCTATGTCAGAAGCCTGTTCCAAATCCTTTCATATGGTATCTCATTCGTCGCTCTGCGTTTCGTATTTTCTTAGTAAAAGGGACGTTGACAGGAGAAATAATATATATATATATATATACGATATATATGTGTGTGTGTGTGTGTGATAAAACACTCAATGAAAATTATGCCAATGGAAACATAATTCTAAAGCTATGTCTAATTGTTAAAGATTGGATTAAATGTGTGTAACTTACATTTTGTAAATTATATTTCTTATTTTTTCAGGTAAACCCATGAGACCAAATGGTCCTCTGGAAGTTTCCGATGTGACAAAAGAAGGTTGCTCGTTGAAATGGAAAAAACCAGACGACGATGGAGGATCTCCCATCGAATATTATGAAATTGAAAAAATGGACGCGGAAACAGGCATGTGGGTCCCAGCTGGTCGTTCTACGGAACCTAAATTCGATGTAAAGAATTTAGTACCAGGCAAGAACTATAAGTTTAGAGTGAGGGCTGTCAACAAAGAAGGCGATTCCGACGAGTTGCAAACTGATAAATCTACACTGGCTAAAAATCCGTTTGGTAAGTTATGTTCTTAAGGTATTCCACTACGTCTGATGCTCCCTTTCTACAATATTTTATTTGTTATATTGATGCATGTATGTAAAGATGTAATTGGTGGTTTTGATTGTTTCTTTGTTTCTGGAGGATGAAATTCGGTTGCTACAAAAATGTAATAAAGACATCTGAACATAGTGCAGACAGTTACAAACTCTCAAACTATTCTTATGTATAAGGAAAGGCTGCATGATTGGCAAAATGACGACTGGCAAACAGACCGTTTTTATACTCCTCATTGTCCAAAGGAACATTCCATTCCACTCCATATTGTCCAAAAGAACATACGCTACCACGCATGCGCGGCAGCGTATTGCTGTTTATTACTGTTAATTTTACGGTATAATACTGACAGCTGGGATTCCAGTATCATACTGTAAAATCAACACCTTTTTTGCAGTGTAGCAACTAAATTGTGTGTACATTTTCTTGAAACTCTTTGTATAGTATCGTTTTCTTTACAGATGAACCAAGTAAACCTGGCCAGCCAAAACCTACTGATTGGGATACTAATCACGTTGATTTGACATGGACAGCTCCAACATCTGATGGAGGCGCTCCCATCACTGGATATGTGATCGAGAAGAAAAAGAAAGGCACGTACAAATGGCACAAGGCTAAAGATACTCTTGGCCCAGCTACTTCAACTACAGTAACTGATTTGGAAGAGCGAGAAGAATATGAATTCAGGGTCATTGCTCTCAACAAGGCCGGTCCTAGTGAACCTAGCGATCCTTCACAATCTGTTATTGCTAAACCCAGAAGATGTAAGTGGTTCTTTTTATTACATTCAACCTGATTTTTGTATGTAAAGATAAAATTTTGCAATTGATTTTTAACCTACTTCCTGATATACCATCTATATATATATTACGCTATCGTACGTGGCACAGAAATTGCGATTATTTGTTAAATGTTTAATAGCAACGCCCGAATGAAACGCATCTCATTCGTTGGTGCTGCCATCTACAGGAATAAAAGCGAAACAAACAAATAAGTTGTAATTATAATTTGTCAACATTAACAATTAAATAGATATATTTTTATACATTTTCATTTGAAATATTGATTTTTGTAAGCATTTAATATTTTTAATTTAAAAAATACAATTGACAATATAAAATTTGAAATGTAAACAAAGCAATGATTTTTAAAAAGGGATTTTTAGTAGAAAGGGAAAAGTAAGTGTAATAAATTTCCCTCACTGTTTAATTTTTTAAACGTAACTGTTACAGTTTTGAAATTTTAGTTCTTATTTAAATTTTTTACAAGCTTTTAGTATAAATAAATATTATTCAGTCTTTTTTTTTTTTTTATGAAGTCCGCTCCAATGTTATATTTTTTCAGTGACAGTCTGCCCGGACAACGCCGGGCGGGTCAGCTAGTAATTATAAAAATTACGTTCACAGGCGTGTTTCCGACGACAATACAACTTTTAAAATTTTAAAACTTAATTATAAATTAATAACTTAAGGCAATATTTCGTTAGCCCCCCACAAGTGATGAATCGCCAAATATTCTCTGCGACTAGTATACAGATTGATAACAGAGATTGAATAACTAGTACAGAGATCTAATTGTATACGAGTTGACATAACAATGGATTTAATAAACGCTTGGTAAAATATGCTAAATGCTAAATGACTGTGAAACTTCAATAACGAAACATTTTAAAGTAGAAAATAAATCATAAATAAAAAAGAAAAAGTGTAATATTTAAAAAAAAAAAAAAAAAAAAAAAAAAAAAAACCACGTTTTTATCAATTAATAATTTAATGTGAATTAATTTACAATTATACATTGAGAAACTAATTTAGAAATCCTCTAAAGATAATTTAAATAATGTGTCATTTTTACTGTCCTGTTCTTTGCCTTATCATAAAATAATAATAATAATAATAATAATTTTTAGTAAATTCACTTCATTGCTCTTTCTAACAAGCGTAAAAAAACAGTGAATTTTTCATAATCTAGTTCAGCGTCCACGGCAAACTATTGTAATTGTAACGGAAATGTTTTTGGAAAAAATATGAATTACTACATTAAAGACGTGAGTATAAAACATCACAAATTTACTGAATGGTGTATACAAATGCCAAATTTAAAATTTTATACATACATTAAAATTAAAAATATCGACGTTTCGACCACCTTCTATGGTCATACTCAGGGAATGTTTGTTATATTGCTTCTAAAGTTTCAAATGCGAAAAAAAACCTTTTCGCATTTGAAACTGAATAACACTGAACATTTTAAAGATTTAGAGAGAGTGCTTTGACTAGGAGGATTTTCTTTTGCAATAAAAGAATTTACCTTTCCAATATTTGAAGAATTTCTATTTTTTTCTTGGGTACATATTTGGAATATTTCCCCTCTTGAAGCTGGCTTCAAGCTGGCATATTTCACAAATTTTCCCTGTCTTATTGACCACAACAGGTAACTGTTGTTGCCTTAGATATAGAAAAACCATGTCTTTCACAGCGTTTTAAATTAACCGAATACGAATAATTCTCTTCGCAAAGTGCAGAAATATAGTCTTCCATCCATCGGCTCTTTAAAAGCGCCATTTTGTATGTAAATAAATAAATCCGTTATCAAATGAGAATTTATGCTTTGAAAAACATATTAGCTGCGAAAAATATTTTTTCTACGCAAACGATTTTTTGTACACCCAAACAAACTCGTCTAAAAAATGTGCAAACAGCCTCTGTATTATTTAAAAAAAAATCACATTTTTCTTCTTAAGTTACATTCTTTATGACATATTAAAAATAATTATCTTAAATTGCTTTCCAGTGGCTCCTCGCATTGATAGGGCAAACCTGGGCAACGTTGTTTTTAAGACTGGTCAAATAGTGAAACTAGACGCCGATGTGAAAGGTGAACCGCCACCCAAAATCACGTGGTCTTTCAAAGGAACGCCCATCGTGTCGGGTGAGAAAATCAAGATCGACAATGAAGAATATCACACATTGTTTATCCTCACCAAGACACAAAGAGCCGATACCGGTAAATATACAGTTACGGCTGTCAACGAACATGGAAAAGATGAAGTAGAAGTTGAAATAACTATTCTCGGTAAGTTGTGAAGTTGCTCATATTTTGTAGATTAATATATTAAAATAAGCATATACTGCAAGGAATTGGTATGATTGAAGGCCATATTAGATATTTTATTACATTCCACGAACATAAGACGTAACAACAAAATGTCAAAACAATCTGAGATTATATTCAATGGTTGAAGTATCATAGTTGAGATTTATTCCAACAGAGCGAAAAATGCCGGGACCAGGACTCGAAATTGGATACTTTGGCTTGCCATGCCAATGCTCGTCCTACTGAGCTATCCCAACAATATCCTGGCTGACATATTTCACTCTTATTTGTTGGTAAAGGCTGAAAACTGCAGTGCTAATTTCATTCATCCGAGCTATAACTATAGCATTTCACATGATGAATCTGAAATAACACGGAAACTCCTGTATATCAGTGCTCTTTTGCTATGTTGAATGGGTATTTAATTAATATATCGGCTAGTTATCAAAATATTACAATTCGAAGTCTCAGGGACATGCTTTGGACTATCCTCACCGAAATTTTCAGATTTCTAGGTGCGGTACATTTTGATAGCCATCGTCGACGGGTAGACACACAGAGAGCGAAACTTTCTTTTATTAGTATAGATAGAATTTTAATCAAAGTTGCGGTTTCATGTCCCAGCAATGTTTTGCAATGATCATGTAAATTGCTAGGAAATGGTCCACACCTTTGGCTTTAACTCAGCTAAAATTATCTCTAAACTCGCTTGTATAATTTAACTTAATATTTTTGAAATATCCCATATCTGTAAAAATCATAAATATATTGTTAATTGTGACGTGGGATCCACCGCGAATCGTAGCGAACTGCGTCGTCAATCTCTAGGAAGAATGGAGGTGGTCAGCAGATGGCGGCGCCCCCACCAGCCGTAGAACACACAGGACTCTCCTGGTTGTGTCCGTTAAAAGTTCTTCAGAACATGAGCCCGGTGGTTGACATGCCTGACGGGCGTCCGTAGGCGCCAGCTCAGTTTTTTATACCCTCCAATGTCAGATTGTTTGTAATAGTATAGAAAAACCTCCTTTTCTTAATTTGCACTAAGCATTTTTCAAAGCAAACAGTTTGTTTACATATGCGATTTCCTACTTTCTGTTCCCTGTAATTTTCCGCATCTCTTCCATATACAGGGTGATTATAATCAAAGTTTAAGTTTCAAAACGCTCTAAAAAATGAACCGCTGATTAGAATGACGTCAAAATTGAACGGCGTATTATTGAAGAAGGGGGACAGAACATAAACAAAAAAAAAAGTTCCAAATTTTAGCGACAGATGGCACTGTAAGCGTCAGAATTTCGACTACAAATGACAAATCGTAAAAAAATGACAAATCGTAAAACAACGGCTAAGGCGTAAGTTACACGATAAACCAACTGTACTTTTCAGTGTGCATGACTGTACAGGTGTGATACTGTTAGATACGTAAGCCCATCCACCACGGCAAGGTCGTATCACATCGGATGGGAAAAATCAGTTTTTAATTGTCATGAGGCCAAAAACCGCATAAAAAACATTCATCCAATCGGTTTTTAATTGTCCTGAGGACAAAAACCGCATGGAAAGCATCCCATCCATCCAATCGATTTTTAATTGTTCTGAGGCCAAAAACCGCATAAAAAGCATCCATCCAATCGGTTTTTAAGTTTCGCGAGACTGGCGCAAAACATGTTCAATATGCTGTCCACCGTTGTGTGCAACAAGGTTAAATCGGGAAACAGCATGTTCCACAACCGATCGAAGTGTCACCTGGATCAAGTTCAGAATGTGTTGCACAATGCGTGTCTTTAATTCAGCTACGTTGGCAATAGGAGTGTTGAGCACAACATCTTTCAGATAACCCCACAGCCAGAAATCACATGGATTAAGATGAGGTGATCGAGCCGGCCAGGCTGTAGGGAAATGACGACTGATAATTCTAGCATTTCCGAAATGCCGCCTCAACAACGGCTTCACTCGATTTGCAATGTGCGGGGAGCACCATCTTGCATAAAAATGATGCTATCCAGACATCCACGCTGTTGCAGAGCTGGAATGACGTCATTACGCAAAAGAGACTAATAGCGCTGACCATTAACGATAACGGTAACAGGACCAAAAGCACCCGTCTCCTCGAAAAAATATGGCCCTACGATAAATGATGCCGTAAATTCGCACCACAGAGTGACCTTTGCAGGATGAAGGGGTACTGGGTTCGTTGTGAGTGGATTTTCTGTTGCCCATATTCAGCAATTCTGTGTATTGACATATAGCGTCAGATGGAAATGGGCTTCGTCTGTCCACATAATTTTCCACGGCCAATCATTGTCCACTTCCATGCGAGCAAGAAATTCCAAAGCAAAACCCTCTCTTGCTGGCAGGTCAGAAGGAACCAACTCCTGCACATGGTAAATTTTGTACGGATAGCATTACAGGATGTTTCGTAGAATGCTATGCACCGTGCTCACAGGCCTGTCCAATGTTCGGGCAATTCTCCGTGCACTGCATGGTTGCACATCACCACGCGATTCCTCCTGAACTGCTGTGGCCACTTCTTCAACTACCGCCGAATCACATACTGCCCTTCCTCTACCATACTGCACATCAAACAAACCTGTATTTTAGAATTTTTTCATCATTTTCACCAGACCCATGACAGTCATCGGTCCAACGCCTTTTTTCATACCCTTGAGGGTCCTGAACTTCTGCAGAGCTACTGGTGCAGAATCACCGTTCTTGTAATAAAGCTTCACACGCAGAGCGCGGTCCTTTATTAAGACACTCACGGCAAACGTCTGAGACGCGAAATGAGGAAACGCCGTTTACCTAACGCTTTTATAACACCTGAAATGGCCGTGTGCATGCCAGGTATTTTAATTTACATCTTCTGACGCTTACAGTGCCATCTGTTACTAAAATTTGGATCTAATTTTTTTGTTCATGTTCTTTCCCCCTTCTTCAATAATACGCCGTTCAATTTTGACGTCATTCTAATCAGTAGTTCGTTTTTTAGGGCGTTTTGAAACTAAAACTTTAATTATAATCACCCTGTATATTGGCAAAATTCCATCATTTTTTGCACTGATGACGGTATACGGGAACTTGTCTGCAGTTAGTATAAAAATTCTAGTGCTTAAAACGTTGTTTTATCTGCCTATATACTTCATTGGGCTATATCTTGGCAATAGACTAATGTCGTTTTTGCAGTGAACGACTATTTTACCATGCCATTTGAATAACAGCGGGTAAATAAAAAGATAAATGTATTTTTTGTACTCACATGTGAGCCTACCTAAAGAAACGTTTGCAACAAAATAGTGCATTAAAAATGCTGGATTTATGTAGTTTTTTAAATGACCGATTCAATTTTAATCAATATTGTTCGAGAGTAATTTTGTATTGCAATTGTTTCCTTTCTTGAGACCACTTAATTAGAAAATTAAACTGACATACAAAGGGATAGATAAAATTAACAAAGTCATAAGCTGTACACATCCCTTTTGTGTGAAGTTTATGAGTTTTATTTATAATCATTAATCCATTTTAGTAGGTGAAAAACATGCCAAAACGTGTGAACGATTATTTTACCATGATTTTGAATGGCAACGGATGAAAATACCTATGTAAATTTTATACACACATGTGAGCTTATCTTCAAAGAAATGTTTGCAACATAAGTTCATTAAAAAATGCTGGAATTGTGTAGTTTTTGAAATGACCGACTGAATTTTAATCGACATTCTTCCAGAGTATTTTTGCATGGTTATTGTTCCCTTTCTTGAGACCACTTAATTATAGAATTAAAGTGGCATAAAAGGGGATACATAAAACTAACAAATTATTTAGGCTACACACATCCCTTTTGTGTGAAGTTTGCTAGCTTTGTTTATAAAAATTAATCCTTTATAGTTGATAAAAAACATGTCAAAACGTGTCAATGACTATATTACGTTGCCTTTTGAATAGCAACGGATGAAAATACCTAGGAAATTTTTATCCGAACATATGAGCCTACCTTCAAAGAAACGTTTGCAACAAACTAATTCAATAAAAATGCTGGTCTTTTGTACTTTTTGAAATGATCGATTTAGTTTTAATCAATATTCTTCCAGAGTAATTTTGTGTCGTAATTGTTCCCTTTCTTGAGACCACTTAATTAGAAAATTAAAGTGGCATAAAAAGGGATAGATAAAATTAACAAATATATTATCTGCACACATCCCTTTTGTGTGAAGTTTATGCGTTTTTTTATAATCATTAATCCATTTTAGTATGTGAAGAACATGTAATAGAGTGTGAACGACTATTTTACCATGCCTTTTGAATGGCAACAGATGAAAATACCTATGTAATTTGCATCCGCACATGTGAGCCTACCTTCAAAGAAATGTTTGCAACAAACTAATTCAATAAAAATGCTGGACTTTTGTACTTGTTGAAGTGATGGATTCAATTTTAATCACTATTCTTCCAGAGTAATTTTGTGTTGTAATTGTTCCCTTTCTTGAGACCACTTAATTAGAAAATTAAAGTGGCATAAAAAGGGATAGATAAAATTAACAAATATATTAGCTACACACATCTCTTTTGTGGGAAGTTTATGCGCTTTGTTTATAATCATTAATCCATTTTAGTAGGTGAAAAACATGTAATAACGTGTGAACGATTATTTTGCTATGCCTTTTGAATGTCAATGGATGAAAATACCTATGTAATTTTTATCCGCACATGTGAGTCTACCTTCAAAGAAACTTTTGGAACAAAATAGTGCATCAAAATTACTGGACTATGTAGATTTTGAAATGACCAATTTAAATTTAATCAGTATTATTCCAGAGTATTTTTGTATGGTAACTGTTCCCTTTCACGATACCACTTAATTAGAAAATTAAAGTGGAGTAAAAAGGGATAGATAAAACTAACAAATTATATAGGCTACATACATTCTTTTTCTGTGAACTAATTCATTAAAAATGCTGTACTTGTATAGCTTTTGAAATGGCCGATTCAGTTTTAATTAACATTCTTCCAGAGTATTATTGTATGGTAACTGTTCCCTTTCACGATACCACTTAATTAGAAAATTAAAGTGGAGTAAAAAGGGATAGATAAAACTAACAAATTATTTAGGCTACACACATTCCTTTTGTGTGAAGTTTGCTAGATTTGTTTATAAAAATTAATCCTTTTTAGTTGATAAAAAACATGTCAAAACGTGTCAATGACTATTGTACCATACCTTTTGAATAGCAACGGAAGAAAATACCTAGGTAATTTTTATCATGTGAGCCTACCTTCAAAGAAACGTTTGCAACAAACTAATTCAATAAAAATGCTGGACTTTTATACTTTTTGAAATGATTGATTCAATTTTAATCAATATTCTTCCAGAGTAATTTTGTGTTGTAATCGTTCCCTTTCTTGAGACCACTTAATTAGAAAATTAAAGTGGCATAAAAAGGGATAAATAAAATTAACAAAGATATTAGCTACACACACCTCTTTTGTGTGAAGTTTATGCGCTTTGTTTATAATCATTAATCCATTTTAGTAGGTGAAAAACATGTAATAACGTGTGAATGACTATTTTACCATTCCTTTTGAATGGCAACTGATGAAAATACCTATGTAACTTTTATCCACACATGTGAGTCTACCTTCAAAGAAACTTTTGGAATAAAATAGTGTATCAAAAATTCTGGACTTGTGTAGATTTTGAAATGACCGATTTAATTTTAATCAATATTCTTAAAGAGTATTTTTTGAATGGTAATTGTTTCTTTTTTTGAGACCACTTAATTAAAAAATTAAAGTGGCATAAAAAGAGATAGATAAAATTAACAAAGACGAAATCTACTCACATCCCTTTTGTGTGAAGTTTACGAGCTTTTTTTATAATCATTAATTCATTTTAGCAGGTGAAAAACAGGTGAAAACGTGTGAACGACTATTTTACCTATTTTACCATGGCTTTTGAATGGCAAAAGGATGAAAATACCTTAAAGTTTGTAACTTTTATCCGCATATGTGAGCCAATCTTCATAGAAACGTTTGCAAGAAACTAATTCATTAAAAATGCTGGACTTGTGTAGCTTTTGAAATGGACGATTCAGTTTTAATTAACATTCTTCCAGAGCATTTTTGTATGGTAATTGTTCCCTTTCACGATACCACTTAATTAGAAAATTAAAGTGAAGTAAAAAGGTATAGATAAAATTAACAAATTATTTAGGCTACACACATTCCTTTTGTGTGAAGTTTGCTAGATTTGTTTATAAAAATTAATCCTTTTTAGTTGATAAAAAACGTCAAAACGTGTCAATGACTATTTTACCATGCCTTTTGAATGGCAACGGTTGAAAATACCTATGTAATTTTTATCCGCACATGTGAGCCTACCTTCCAAGAAACATTTGCAACAAACTAATTCAATAAAAAATGCTGGAAATTTGTACTTTTTGAAATGATCGATTCAATTTAATCAATATTCTTCCAGAGTAATTTTGTGTTGTAATTGTTCCCTTTTTTGAGACCACTTAATTAGAAAATTAAAGTGTCATAAAAAGGGATAGATTAAATTAACAAAGATATTAGATACACACATCCCTTTTGTGTGTAGTTTATGTGCTGTGTTTATAATCATTAATTCCTTTTAGTAGGTGAGAAACATGTCAAAATGTGTGAACGACTATTTTACCATTACGATTATTTTTCATCATTTTGAATGACAATGGATGAAATTACCTATGTAATTTTTATCGGCACGTGTGAGCGTACCTTCAAAGAAACGTTTGAAACAAAATAGTGTATCAAAAATGTTAGACTTATATGGTTTTTGAAATGACTGATTCAATTTTAATCAACATTCTTCCAGAGTATTTTTTGTATGGTAATTGTTCCCCTTTCATGAGACCACTTAATTAAAAAAATAAAGTGGCATAAAAAGGGATAGATTAAACTAACAAATTATTTAGGCTACTCACATTCCTTTTGTGTGAAGTTTGCTAGCTTTGTTTATAAAAATTAATCCATTTTAGTAGATAAAACACATGTCAAAACGTGTCGACGACTTATTTTACGATATCTTTTGAATGGCATCGGGTGAAAATACCTATGTAATTTTATCCGCAAATTTCATCCTACCTTCAAAGAGATGTTTCAACAACAACAAAGTGTATTAAAAATACCGGACTTATGTAGATTTGAAATTACTTGTTCAATTTTAATCAACATTCTTCCAGTGTATTTTTGTATGTTAATTATTCCCTTTCTTTGGACCACTTTAATTATAAAATTAAAGTCTGTAAAAAGGGGTAGATAAAATTAACAAAGATTTAAGCTACACACATTCCTTTTGTGTGAAGTTTGCTATCTTTGTTTATAAAAATTAATCCAGTTTAGTAGATAAAACACATGTCAAAACGTGTCAACGACTTATTTTACGATACCTTTTGAATGAAATCAGGTGAAAATATGTAATTTTATCCGCACATTTGATCCTACCTTAAAAGAGATGTTCCAACAACAACAAAGTGTATTAAAAATACCGGACTTATGTAGTTTTTTTAAATTACCTGTTCAATTTTAATCATTATTCTTCCAGTGTATTTTTGTATGGTAATTATTCCCTTTCTTTGGACCACTTTAATTATAAAATTAAAGTCTGTAAAAAGGGATAGATAAAATTAACAAAGATTTAAGCTACACACATTCCTTTTGTGTGAAGTTTGCTATCTTTGTTTATAAAAATTAATCCATTTTAGTAGATAAAACACATGTCAAAACGTGTCAACGACTTACTTTAAGATACCTTTTGAATGAAATCGGGTGAAAATACCTATGTAATTTTATCCGCACATTTGATCCTACCTTCAAAGAGATGTTTCAACAACAGCAAAGTGTATAAAAATACCGGACTTATGTAGTTTTTTAAATTACCTGTTGAATTTTAATCAACATTCTTCCAGTGTATTTTTGTATGGTAATTATTCCCTTTCTTTGGACCACTTTAATTATAAAATTAAAGTCTGTAAAAAGGGATAGATAAAATTAACAGAGATTTAAGCTACACACATTCTTTTTGTGTGAAGTTTACGCACTTTGTTTATAACCATTAATCCATTTTAGAAGGTAAGAAACATGTCTCACAATGAATTTTTCTTACTGCAGCTTGATTATCAGCATTAGCAGCTTGATTATGCTTGATTATCAGCATTAGCAGCTTGATTATTGAGCAGTATTAAGTGCAGCTTGAAAATGCATGATTTTTTTTAACCTCAAATTTATTTTAATATAGTTTGCCATATATGATATATTTTCTGTATAATATCTATCATAAATCTGTATTTGTTTGTTATTAAATATTATAGATATAAATGTTCTTCCACCAAGAGCTTCCAGTGTATTTTTGTATGGTAATTATTCCCTTTCTTTGGACCACTTTAATTATAAAATTAAAGTCTGTAAAAAGGGATAGATAAAATTGCTTACTTATTTGTTCTATTTTATAGCATTATAGTAAGAATACACTTGACTTTAAAATTCAGTAATTAACAATTTTAGTAGTAAAACACATGTTTGACAATGAAATTTTATTACTGCCAGCTTAAAAATGTAAGATTTGATTTGTTTAAAATTTATTTTAATATTTCCCTATACGTCTTATATTTTGTGTAAAATATCTATCATCAATGTGTATTTTGTTTGTAAGTAAATATTATAGATGTAAAGAGCGTTTCATGAAGAACTTCCCGACTTTAAAATTCAATAATTAATTATCTATAATAAATATTAAAATGAAATAAGTTGAATGTTTATCAGCTAGTGCATAGATGTTGCATTGAGTAATTTAAAAATTAGTTCAATTTTTCGTGAAATCATCTCGTTATGATAACTCAAACTGTATAAACGCTGAAACCGACATATAAAACTGCATGAAATGTATCTCAGTGTTTATTTCACATTCTATTTAACTATTGGAACGTGGAAAAAAAGTTTATATATGGAAAATTTGAAGTTAATTTGAGCATTTTTACAAATTGAGATAATGCAGCACCACATGTTGATAAAAATTTGAACCATTTTTTAAATTACTGTACATAACATTTGTGTGAGTTACCTGATAAACATACCTCTTATTTCAAATTGTTATTTGTTATAGTCAATGAATTATTGAATAATGGAGTTAGGGAGTGCTTTACAAAACATCCTGTATATATTCCACTTATGTGAGTTCTGGGCATTTGAATTTTTATTTCATTAATGTTGTTTCCTTTCTTATAACTATTTAACTTAGAAAATTTAAATTATATGAAAAGAGATAAAATTATGAAAAATATTCTACTATTCTACATATTATTCCAATGCGAATTTTCTCTGATTATAATCACCAACACATTTTGGTAAAAAAAAGTCTCACTATTAATAATTCTTGCTCATTTTACAGTTTATAATATGTGGGATCTTTTACCTCATATTAATTTGAATGCTTGCTATATATAATATATTTTGCGTAAAATTTTATCAATATATATTTTGCTAATTCAAAACATGAGGAGAAGAATGTTTTATGTCATATTTTTCTCAAAATTTGTTTTATTTTATGAATGCCAGTGTTCTGAAGTAATCTATCATAAGGTAAATTTAAAGTACAAAGATTCTAACTATTGTTATATCAGATGTGATACATTATTTTTTAATATTTCACATTTTTATATCTGATAATATAAATAATGGTAGTAATTTTTAATATTTAATAATTAATGTTAATAAGTTTTTATAATATAATTTATTACCGCCAAATAACCAGGAATAGCACTTAAAAAATAAAATACGGCAGTACTTATTGAGTAATATCAGAATTTGGTGTTTTGTATTAAACTTCTGCATTAGGTTGGGTAACCCGAATTTATCCGAACCCGACCCGACTCGCGGTTTGCGTCGGTCCGATTTTTCAAATGAAAAAAACTATATATTTGAATATTAAAGAGTTTATAATAAATAAAGAGTTTATAATAAAAATAAAGAGTTTAAAACAATAAAAAAAAAAAAGATAAAATTGATATTAGAGATATAATTGTATACTATTTTTTCATAATTGCAGTGAAATATGGATTAATTTTCTTTCACTTCGGGTTCCGGGTTGACGAATTTTCTGTTTTTGTCGGATTCGGGTCAGGTTTCGTTTTTGACTTTCAGCAGAAATTTCGTGTTCGGGTCCGGTACAAATCGACCCATCCAGCACTCCAGTCTATATCTGTCATTTAATAAAAATTATATTGATTTCTTATAATTATTTTAAGGACCACCTAGTAGACCTAAAGGACCTCTGGAAGTGTCTGATGTCACAGCTGAGGGATGCAAGTTGAAATGGGACAAACCCGAAGACGACGGTGGCTCCCCTGTGAAGGAGTACGTCGTTGAAAAAATGGACACCGACACAGGCAGATGGATACCAGTCACAACCACCAGGGAACCCCAAGCAGAGATCTCTGGTCTTATCCCCGGCAAAGAGTACAAATTCAGAGTTAAAGCTGTGAATCCCGAAGGAGAATCAGAACCACTCGAAACTTCTTCTGGAACAGTGGCGAAAGATCCATTTGGTATGGCATACTTTTATTGTAATATATTATTTTAAAAAAAAGAGAGAGAGAAATGCACAGTATTAAATATACGCAATTTTGGCGTAAAGACTAAATATGGAAAATTCCTCTAGATAATCTAGGTTCATCATAAAGAAACAAAACTAAAATTCAGAGCATATTAGGATGCAACGTAACTTTTAACCAATTTAACACCTCCTCACCCCCGTGAACAGATATATCCGTTCACTACACTACAGGTTTCACTGCAATAGAAGCATTGTTTGAATTAATGTAACTCTAGAAATATAATGCAGTTTTAAAACATCGAGTAATAATTAATTCTCTCAAGGATTATACTCATATATGTAATTAAGTTTTTATATAAAGTTTGAAAATTCATCTTTTTTATTAGTATTTTTAAAAAAATTTAGAGGAAACAACATTACAAATTAGCCCTTTTATTTGGCGGTCAGGGGGTTGGGGTTACATACGTTCTCGGCGGCGAAAAATTGACATAATTTGGAATTTATTTTTAGGAAGGGAATAAAATTAATTGAAAAGCTAATAATTCCACGTTGTTTTTTATTACTTCAAGTATTTAAAAATGTTTTTTTTTTGTTAAATTTATCACATATTACATCTGAAACCTGCAGTCGCATTGACCTGTACCAAAATATCCGGGCTCGAGCTCCTAACTTCCTGTAGAAACAATAAATTATTAAAAACTCAGCTTCTTCTAGTAAAATAAGGTTGCAGCTAAGGGCCATCGGCTCAAATTTTTTGAATTTTTAAAAAATAAGAAAACTGACTATATTTTGAAAAAAAAAATTCATTTTTCAAAATTAAAATTTTCCTATTTTTTGGAAAAATAGGAAAAACTAAAACTTTTAAAGACGGGTTCGATGGCCCTTAGACAATTTAATTATGCGTAGATCAGCACAAGTTTTATCCAAAGATGATAAAAATTGTTCAAGTTATCATGCTGCCCGTGTTGAAAAATGTAGTTTCCAGAAAATTGAGTTTAAAGTTTTAGAAGAAAAATATATACTGATAATTGTTTTTTACTTTCAGTTAATTTGCTTTTCCTGAGCCATACTGTGCCTTAATCTTCTCATTTAAAAACATTTTGTTACACCAACGAATCTTTAGTAGAATCTTTTCGACGAGGTCGGTTTTATCGATCTTGCGCGCGCTCACATTTTTGCTCATATCTTTCTTAATAATTAAGATATCACTTTAAATCTTTTAGTCCATAATCCTACACACTATAAGGATTTAATTTCCGTCAAAAAGAAAAAAATCAATTTTTTGAAAGTTTATAACGTATGTAACCCTTTAAGCTATGACACTTTTGAATTTATTATTACCTAAATTTGAAAAGTTAAATAAAATCGCATTAAAATTTTATTTGAATTCAAAGTTTTATTCGTTTCAACACGCGAGTTTCATAAAAATTTCACACTTCTTTAAAAAAAAGTGCCCAGAAGACAGACACATACCTTAACTTGATATTAATTTCAGGTTCAACATAAAATAAAATCTGTCTTTTCGTTACTTGTTATTAAGATTATCGTTTTTTAATGCTATTTAATCTTCAATTTATCTGCATAATTTAAGTTCAGCTGTATTATCTTGTTTGGATAAGGAAATGTATTAGAGCTTTACAATCAACACAGGTGAACACGTGCGAGAATTTCGCACTGCAATCTAATATTTTTTTTTAGCAATATCTAATATTTTTTTTTTTTATATGCAGTTTAAACTTCTAAAGAAAAATTAAAGATTAAACATTATCTCAAAGGTGCCAAGCTCTCATTAATATTCCGTAATATGTGGATTAATTTGACCCAGGTTTAACACGTTTGGCACCAGAATTTTTTTTAAGAAATTAAATTAAATAAATTCCACGTAGAAAACTAAAATAAATAAAGATTCATCGAATAATTTTTCTGGTTTGAAGCGTTGTTAAAATGGGTCAAATTAAACCACATATTACGGAAGATTAATGGAAACTTGGCACCTCTGTTATCTGCAAACAACATTAGTCATACCAGAATATCATCTCATTTATTCCATCAAAATTACAATTAAAAATGATCAAAGATAGCAAAAGGCAAGAGCGATAAAAAAAAATTAACAATCGTATTTTAACTGCATTAGAGGATGACGTCATTCGCTTCGGGAAAAACATGGGTCAAAGAAAAATAAATTGTATACATATAAAATACAATTTAATCTGATATAACAAAGCATACCTTTATAGCTTCACGTGAAGTACCACTGCTTCGATCAATCGATGGTGTCTTTTTCTTCTAAACATTTCAATTATCATTTTTAATCCTACATATAAAACAAACCTGTGCGCAGACATCACACTTTATTTTTCTTGTACTATTCACTTTTTTTAATAATCATTGCTGAGCATGATATAATGCGGTATTTCATTTTTGTGGCAACACTGATTTGAGATAATCTTTCATTTCATTTATGAAAACAATGCTGATTTAATTTTTAATTAACCGTACTTTTTAATCAAAAAACACGTTTTTAAGAAATGTGAGTGTACTATGCCAGAAGCCAGTTCAAAAACCTTTCCAATGATACCCCATTCATTGTTGTGCGTTTTGTAAATGCATTGAAAATCGGATGCTAACAACAGAAATAATATATATGATTGAGGTTGTAAATTTCCCTTTTCTTTTAATTTCAGAGGAACCAGGCAAGCCAGGCAAACCCATGGCAAATGACTGGGGTAAGCACTTTGCTGACTTAACTTGGACTCCACCAGCAAGCGATGGGGGTGCACCTATCACAAGTTACGTCATTGAGAAGAAGGACAAATACAGCACTAAATGGCAGAAAGCCTGCGAAACCATCGGGGACAAATGTGAAGCGCGTGTACCTGACCTCATAGAAGGAATGGAATACAACTTTAGAGTCAAAGCTGTTAACAAGGCCGGTCCCGGCGAGCCCAGTGACCCCAGTAATCCCGTGACTGCCAAACCACGATTCTGTGAGTATTTTGCATTCTTAATTATTCTATATATATTTACGTTTTTTTTTTTTTAGCTAACATACATATAATGTACGTACAGGATGTTTCACGAAGGACCTCTAACTTTGAAAATAAATAACTCAGAAACGGTGGTAGACAGAAGCGTGAAACCAGGGGTATGTTTATAAAAAAAACTCGTAACAGCCATACCCAACCTGCGGTCCGCGAGCCGCAGGTTGAGTATGGATGGGATAAATGGTTCTGTACTTATATTATATACTTTTAACTATAGAGAATGTGCATGTTTGTCAACAAACTGGTTCCTCACTAGACCACGCCTCTTCGGTAGGCAAAACATATCCCGCTCAATGCGCTATTTCCTACGGTTTCCTATGAGAAAGCGAAATTTTTGCATTCAATTATGGATCATATTTATTCAAAAACAAATTTTCTTTTATCAGATTATGCACAGAACTTAGATTCTGTTGCTAATCAAGATTATTTAACAAAGCTTAGATTTGTCAAACCGAATAATAGTGTTATTATTTTAGATGATCCGTATATTATTGTGGATGCAGATTGGAAAGCAGATATGGCTTTTTGGCCATCGGTTGCTTCATCAGATATTGAAACTTATTTTAAAAAGTTTCCAGGGAAGAATTCAAGAGCTCAAGAAGCGTTTCAACTTGTTGTAGCTGGTAGGAGAAAGATTTTAGTTCTCTTTTTTTTTTCTTTTTTTTTTTTAATTATGTCGTAAAGTTAATGTTTTATTTACTTTTTTTCTACTTGTAGTTCAAGTTGTTCTTGTTCGTATGGTAACTTTTTATTGCTTGAGCTAATCGGAAAATGTTTACAAATTTCGTTATATTCAGATTAAATGATCGATTAAAATGATACCTATGAGTGTTCTCAAATCAAAACGGCTTATTTTTTGAAACACTGTTATATAATTTTAACATGTTGTATTATGACAAGGAAATCTATAAAACTGAAGCATAAGTTTTGTCAGAATTCGGTTTTATTAGCTGAAATAATTTTTATACTAAATAAACACTCCTTAAGTTTAAAAAAAATATTTTTACTATTCTAATAATATGTATAAAACAGGACAAAACAAAAAATTGACTTTTATGAAACATTTAATGAAGTACTAAGGGCAATATTTTTTTAAGAAACATTTTACTCTTTTTTTTTTTTTTTTTGTAAAAGAGAATTATATAATTTAATCTAAAAAAAAAATAATAGATGCCATGTTTTTAAAAAAACCTTACCATTTAAAAAGCATTTAATCAGGTGTCGATGCAGTTTTTTTTGGGGGGGGGGGGGGTGGGGGGGTGGGGGAGGGGGGCATTTTGTGAAAAATAAAATTTATTTTTCTGAAATTTGTTATATTTTTGTGAAAAATAACATTTTGTAACAAAAGATGATATCCAGTTACTCAAAATCGAACCAAACATTTATTAATAACGAACTGACTAGCGCCCGTGATAATAAATTAAAAAAAAAACCTCAAGTTTTCAATATCGAGTCGAATGAACCAAACCCCGTTGAAGATTGCAGAAGAAATGACCTTTTTGCCATGATGCGGCAGTTGGGACCGCTCACTTCGAAATCTACCTGTGTCTGTAGGCGGAGCACACAAAGATTTTTTTTCTGTAAGGGTTGGTTTTATTAGAAAAACTTGTCAATATAAAAGTTGTAGATAATATTAAGAGGATTTGTAATAAATTAGCGGATTTGATAACTTGTGAATTGACAAAGTTATGAATTTTTTTCTTCTTAAACTCCTATTCTCTCCCCCCCCCCACCCCAACCACTTGAGGCCATTTTTAATGATATCAAAAATCTGTCATATATAAATTTTCGGCCCTTTTCCTAGAAGTAATAATAACTTTAAACGGATTCGATGCGTATCATAATTAAGAAGTTATGGGTAACTTAAGGGGCCCAGGGGCCCGGATCTTGTCCGAGAAATTTTTGGTCATTCATGTAGTTGCTGGAAATGCGAAGAAGTTATTAGAAAAAAAAAAAAAGCTACCGAATTGGACGATTTTTAAGGGAGCTATACTAGGGGGCCCAAAAGGGGCCGCTGATAGTTTTGAGCAGGGCCCTAAGATGAACGGTCCTACCTGGAATGTAGAAATGGGGAAATAACTAAATGGAGAAAACGCCCCCAAAAACGAAGATCGAATTAAAAGGGGACAAGGTATTAACAATTTAGGGAACAATAACTTCGAGGGGCCCGGATCTTCTCCATTTTTTTTTTGTCGTTTATGTAGTAGCTAGAAGTTCTAAGTTGTTAGAAAAAAAAAAGTTAAAGTTAGTGAATCGGACGATTTTTAGGAGAAATATAGTAGGGGGCCCAAAGAGAGGCCAGCTGATAGTTTTGAGCAGGGCCCTAAGATGAACGCTCCTAACTGGAATGGGGGAAAAGTTAAATGGAGAAATGGCCCCCAAAACGAAAATCGGATTAAAAAGGGACAAGGTATTAACAATTTAGGGAACAAAAAATTCAAGGGGCCCAGGGGGCCCGGATCTTCACCGAATTTTTTTGTTTTTGTTTTTGTTGTTCATGTAGTAGCTGGAAGTTCTAAGTTGTTAGAAAAAAAAAATAGTGAATCGGACGATTTTTAGGGGAAATATAGTAGGTGGCCCAAAAAGGGACCAGCCGACAGTTTTGAGCAGGGCCCTAAGATGAAGGGTCCTAATTAGAAAGTAGCAATGGGGAAATAACTAAATGAAGAAAAGGCCTCAAAAACTAAGAAAATCGGATTAAAAGCGGGCAAGTAATTATCAGTTTAGGAAACAAAAACTTCAACGGGCCCCGTACCAGGCCCTAGGGGGCCAGGTTCATAACTAGAACGTAAAAATGGGGGTGAAAGCTAAACGGAAAAAAGGCCCCAAAACGATGAGGATCTGATAAAAGTTGGGTAAATTATTAACAATTTAGGGCAAAAATTTTAAAGGGGCCCCAGGGGGCCGGGGTCTCAAAAAATTAAAAATCCGAGCCTCAGGTGCATCAGGACCTACTTTGGGCTATCTGCTGCAATTAAGAAAGGCAAAATTATATGAATAATTAATTCAAAAAATATGAATAATAAGCACATAACACAGCTAACTATACAGTAGGCATGTGTATGTTTTGCCTAGAGCTCCTATAATACAGGCTGAATCATACCGCCATTTAATAACCCAGTGGACCAAAAACCAAGCTAACACTGGTTAGCTTACCGTACTAGTGGACGGCGAGTGACAGTAACGGGGACGGCGAACACCTGCTCAGGCGGTTTCCTAATGCTGAGCTAGGTCACAATATGGCGGTTATTTTGGGCCACAGAATGGATATGCGTCAGCTCCCCTTATAGGAGCCTTAGTTTTGCCTACCGTTCGTTCTTTACGGCTTCGTGACGTCACATGCACATTCTCTATATGGAAATATGTGCTTTTTAATGTCTTTAAATAGGTAATGTTTTTATTAATTTATGTATATAATCAAATGGCATTATGATAATTTAAAGTGCTATAAAATTAAGAATTGTTCATTTTTCTTTTTTCAAACAGTGGCTCCTAAGATATCTGGATTGAAAGATATCGTTGTGAGAGTTGGAACAACGGTGAAATTCGATGCCAAGGTGATTGGTGAACCTCCGCCGAAAAAAGTGTGGTTCTTCGGCAAGGACCAACAGAAAACTGGTGGCAGGGTAACCCTTGAAGTGGAAGATTACAAGACTAAGCTAGTCATCAATTCAGTTGAAAGACGAGACTGCGGCGAATACAAATTATGTGTTGAAAATAATTCTGGAAAAGATGAAGTTGTAGTTACTTTGAATGTATTAGGTGAGTTTTATGCATTTTGTATTTTCATAAATTTGTATATCCTATTTTCCCTTCGTTATATTAGAAAGTGTTTACTTTTAAACAAAAATAAAAATCTGCGCTTTTGTTAAATTGGCTTACGTTCCAGAGAAGTTTTGCTTAATTGTGTCAAAATTGTCATTTTTTTTTAATTTTGCGTTTTTTGCATCCTAAAAAAAACGAAATAGTGGTATAAGCTCCAGAGAACTAAATGCCCTTTCATAATTTGGAGACCCAATTTGTTTCGGATGCTTGTGACCGGAGAAAAACGGCTGCCCAATTGAAAATTCACGGAACGCACCTACAGATACCCCCTTTCAAACAAAGGCGTTATACTAATATTTTTTTGCTCACACAAATTTAAATATATATGTGAAATGCCAATAAATATAATGCAAAAAGTCCTAAAGTTGTATCTCTTTTCTTTGTAACCATTCGGGAAAAAAAAAAAAAAAAAAAAAAAGGTAAAAATTATGTAAATTTTAGGCCAAAGAAGTAGAACCTCATCTTAAGTTTGATAAATGTGCTTTAATTTTAAAAGATATTTTGGTTACTCTGGTGTGTAAAAAAAAATCTGCATATGCGAATATTTTTAGTGTTTTCAGTTGAAAAGTAATAAGAAAGAAAATCCAGACTCTAAATCTTCATAAGTGATAGAAATTTTAAATTTTATTTTCATTTCCTGAGGATCTGATGATTATCTTCATTATAATTTTAGAAATTGCAGAAAAATAATTCCTAATATAATAATAAAAATAATAACACAATATAAAAATCCTAAACACTTTTGTCCATGTAGTTGTGACTGTCTTTTCTCCAAACATTACTTACGGGATCTTCAATAATTGAATTCCAATATATGTTTCCATCCTACACAGAATATCCTGTTTTTCTTCGAGAGAATAAGGATCGCAAAACAAGTCACAAAATTGTATCGATAAATTCCAGCAACAAATTTTATTGTAGGAAATAAATCCTTATTAAATATGCTACACAGAATAAATATTAAAAGTTTCAATAACTTGATAATATGTGGTCATACTGAATAAGAATTTTGAAAACAAGAAAACATTAAAATAAAAAAATGATAACATAAACTGTACGACACATAAACTACACAAATGCTAGTGTTGATATACCGTCATGGCTGTTTATTCTTCTCGCCTAGAGCTAAGTGGTTCAACCATTAGCCGCCAAAATGGTGATACAATTGAATGAAACTGAGACATGCAGTTTTTATGCGAATATACAATTTTATCTTAATTTCCCCTAACTGATATGCAATATTTTTAGCTCACAGGCTATCAAAGCCTGAGCGATAAGTCTTGACTTAATCGTATCGCGTTATCGTAACAAGATAACTCTTGATAGAAATATCCGATTTGCTTCAAATTTTCTACATATAGGTTCATTTTGATAAGGTGCTTCCCTGATTAGTTTTCAGGGTTCACTGGTTAAGTATAAGGGGGGAACGTGGGTAATTCCCCCTTAATTTGAGATAAATGGGTTTTCCGTGCAGAAGTATCCGATTTGTTTCAAATTTGGTATACTGGTTAATTCTGATAAGGCGCTTCCCTGATTAGATTTGGAAGTTCATTGGTTAAGTATAAAGAAGGGAAACGGAGGGGTTAACCCCCACTTAATTTATCTAAATGGATATTTCATGCAGAATTATCCGATTTGCTTTAAATTTGGTATACAAGTTTACTGTCGATTTCTTTATTTTCGAGGGGCATTATTCTTTGAAATAAGAGTATAATATACAATTTGTGTGCATAACCTGTTAGATCAATGCCATCAGTTTAACTGGGCACTTTTCTTTTTTATTCCTATTATGTCACATAAAAAGCCAATGTTTTGTTTGCATGTTTTATTGATAAAACACAATACTAACACATTGATAATCTGTTTGTTACTAAAATAGGCGCAATAATTAAAAACACAGTTTTAAAACATTAAAACCATTTATGATGTAAAATCAGATGTCAAAATTCATGAGCATTCGGCTAAACATTAGCCTTCATCAGATGTTAAAAACATTCGAAAAACGCAGTTCCGAAGAAGTGCACTGGACAGGTGGAAAATGGGCGAAACCAACAAACTATGAAATGGAGGCACTGAAGGAAGATGGGACGATACCACTAAAAGCTGGGGGGGGGGGGGAGGGGTCATGATGTATTTTGACATCTGATTTTACACCATAAATGGTTTTAATGTTTTAAAACTGTGTTTTTAATTATTGCACCTATTTTAGTAACAAACAAATTATTAATGTTTTAGTATTGTGTTTTATAAGTTTGAGAAGGTGAATTTGACGTTCATATTATATGGAATTTTGGTACTTCTCTATTATCCCGTCGACCACTTTTCATAACAAAAAGCTATCACCAAACGCCAAATAAACGGGAGAACGTTGCCATTGGAATATCAAAATAAATAAAATATAAGAATTTAAGGACACAATTGTTATTTTAATTAATGAAATAATTAATAAATCAGTAAAACATAATGAAAAATACACGCAAATGTCGAATTAAAAACTACTTGATGACATAACAAACATGTATAATGCTTCTGATATCAAGTAAATGGGACTGCATTTTTGGCGTTTAATTAACAGTTTGGCGATAGTTTTTTGTTAGAAAAAGTGGTCGACGGGATAATAGAGAAGTACCGGAATTTTTTGTATATTTTTATTTGTTTTATGGATTTATATCTGTCAAAGTTTCTGATCAACATATTTCATTCTGTGTTTAGATAAACCTGGAAAACCTCGTGGTCCACTGGATATCTCAAACATAACAGCAGAAGGCTGTAAGCTCGGCTGGAAGGAACCAGAAGATGACGGAGGTTCTCCCATTGAACACTACGCCGTAGAGAAAATGGATATGGGTACCGGTCGATGGGTACCAGCTGGACGTGCTTTCAAACCAGAATTGGAGTTGAATAACTTGATTCCAGGTAAAGAGGTCACAAAATTTTGATAGATCATGATTTAACATGGAAGTAATCTCTGTAATAACCATTTAAAAAAAAAAAAAAACCATAACTAAGTGAAATACCATACAGATAAAAGAAAATATTCAAAATAAGTTAAATAAGAAAATTTCTCCCATACTTTTTATTGAAAAAAAAATGTAGGCAATATAAGAAAATACTGCAAAAAAAATCTATTTATTTAGAATATTTCCTTTAAACATACCTAAAAATTTTCTCGCATTAAATTTTGGGCTTCATTTTGCATAATCAGGCTCCAAGGAAATTATTAGTGACACATATAAGTGATGTCGGCAAAAATGTGCTTAAAAGTGCCAAAAAAGCTTTTACTTGGTTAAACAAAATGTTAATTTTGCGCATAAATACAACAGTTAAACTGTGCTAATTTGAAGTGGACACTGGTATAGGAGGGTTTCTAGTTTTGACCAGAATTGGATTTGAATCTCCAAGCTTGGTTACTATTTGGTTAGAATAATCATGACCTTCCCTTAGAAGTGTCGGTAAAACTTCCGCTTCTCTTACCCTTTTATTATGACAAATATTGCAATGATCTTAAAACTTTCAATACTTTGAATGTATTTATTAAAACAATAGCCTCTGATTGTATTAGCTCTATCATATATTTCAGCAGATCAGATAATATTTGTATTATAAAAGCTGTATCCTAAAATCTAGGCTGATTCTATAAGAGAATGGCGACATATGCACAAGGCGCATGTTCGGACTGAAAGTTTTGTCTAAAATATGGCCAACCATATATTCCAGACATTGGCGAAACTCGCCTGGAGGAGTTCAATTCGACGTATGAGAAAAGCCAACAGACATGAGCTTGGCGATAATAGAAGTCTCATCAAGATGTTTTGCGTTCCGTTTTTGCTCAAAACTATCTTGACCAATCAAATTTTATTTTCCGTATGACGCCACTCTCATATAGAGGCAGCCTACCAAAATCGGTTTTGTTTTGTATAACAAATGCAAAAAAATAGAAACTTTAACACTATGTTGGAAAACAACTGAAATAAAACACTAACTAATACACTGAACTGCCATCGAATTAGAAATAGACAGTGTTATGGAAAAAAAAAATGACACTGCTACCTCCTTGCTAGGAATGTGTGGACGCTGCCATATGTAGTTGAATGTATACACCTCTATACACAGCTGTTAAAAGTTACATGATGTGAAAAACTGACAATTTAGAGGTCTTCGATTTAAGAAAAATAATAGGTGCTTGTCACATGGGCATTCGACTCCAGAATGAGTTCGGCAATACGGTTTTCTCGATCCACAGTATCAAGAATTAGGCGGTAAAAAGGGAGTAGTAATTGGGCAAAATACAGAGGATAGGCGGGTTCGAAAGAACTTGAATTTTTGAGATTCATCTGTATCGTATTCAGCCAGTAGCAGCAAACCTTAGCACATATGACCATAAAATTCAATCAGGAAGCTATACAGTCAGTAAACAGACAGTTTGTGAAGCTTTCGCTTAACCAAATAAACTTTAGGAACGAAAGACGCGCCATCAACGCTTGTCAACGCTTGTTACTGCGCTGGACGTCTTGCATAGGCCAAAAAATATCGTTAGTGGGCCATTGACGATTAGAGCCGAAGTGAGTTTCGAATAATATATGCGTCAAGTTCTTTAAACCATCGATCTAACATGCACGGTTGGAAGTATACAAGGTCATGGCGGCGTAGCGATGACCTACGATGGGTTTTCTTGAAAATGTTTGGGACCTATGGTATAGCACCTAAACTGGAAGATATAGTGTGGCCACTAGTTATTCCAAAAAATGCTAAAACATTTAGGCCGATAAATGTGGAATAATACTGAACGATAATTGTATATCGCAGTGACATTTAGTAGCTCAAACGTAAACATTGTATAAGGATTGAATTGAGAAAACGTTTCGGCCGGTGAAGAGCTAGAAAATGCCGCTACGATCGACATTTATTGGCTTAAATTTTTTAGCACTTTTTAAAGCATTACTGGAATAGTTGGATGCTACACTATATCTTTTATATCCTATGGTAAAAAGCACCCTCTCTGATTTTAAGTACGTAGATCATAGTTTGGGCGATCATTTTCATCTTTTTAGCCTTTTTGTCACCCGCGTAGAAATGAAATTTCAAGCAGAATAGCTTCAAAAAGTCCTGTTGGCAAAGGAGAATTCCACTGAAGTCTCCCTATTGAAATAAACATCAAGAATCTTGATATTTAAATCCCTTTCAAAAACATTGGGATACTCTTGAAAAGGGTGTTGAATCGCTTCAGCCCACATCGATGTCTTTAAGTGACTTGTGGAAATTTCTAGCATATGTTTGGCATACCATGCATTCGAAATAATTCCGTAGGCTTGTTGAATACTCTGAGTGTCTGAGGACTTTCCTGCATTTTCATAAAAATGCTCTTAAAACTAATGTTAATTTAAATTATTTTTACTGTTTCTTTCTAAAACACACTTCGTATCACTTTATCTTAGATATATCTTAAAATAGAATTCTGTTAAGAATATTTCTGTCTACAGCCGATTTAAGTTACGAAAAAAAAACGGCCAAACCGTAAGAGGGTAAAACAGGCCTTGCCATATGGCAGTCGTTATCAAGGCCAGAGGAACAGCAACTCCTTACTAATCAAGTCTCTCTAATTATGTGGCACTTCAGTGTATATTTAAATTCCTTAAAAATGTTCATATTCGTCGTCCAAAGCAAAGTTCTTGTCAGGTACATCTTGCTTTCACTGTTGTCCGCATCGTTCTGTGGTTTCCTTACAAATCAAGAATTTTTCCCTGAACCTGAATTATCGTAAATGTATAGTGGGAGTACATTTTAGGGGCTGTACATATATAACGTTATCAAATGTTTGGTAATTTTTGACCCCCTCCTCCCTTAGGATATCATACATTATCATTCGTAGACCCCCCCCCCCTTACCCCCTGCCTTAATGATAACTTTACCAATGTCTAAAAATTCTTTTTATTTTTACAAATTTTCCTTTTTATACGTTTGCAGTGATATACAAATATGGTCATACATTTATTATTCGTATACTTTACTGATTCAAATGTAGAGAAGAAATTAATAAAATACTGCTATTATACATGAAATAACTTTATATCAAATAACACTTAAACAAAAATAGTTACTATTTAAAAGTATTAATTAATAGCTTTTTGTTACATAATGCATTGAACAGTAATATTGTCTTCTTGCACTTTTTCCCTGAAGTGGAAGTAAGGTAAAAAGAATTTATTATCAATAAAACAGATGGACAAAAATCTTCCTGTTTTCTTTATTAGTAAAAACAACAAGTATAATTTCAAACGTATTTCGAACCTGGTTTCTCCAACACCGGGATTATTGAGCATATGGGAGAACATTAGGAATACCGAATGTTCTATTATTTCATATTTTCGAATTAAATGATTTTATATTCGTTGAATGACTTTAATAATAAGTTTGTATTTTCATAAAAATAGACAACAGACAATAAACAAAAAAGATAAAACTATTTTGATGTTAAAAAAAGTTGCGAAATTTTTTGTTGGATCTAAATGATAAAATTCACCCTCCCCCTAAAGATATCTTACGATATCAAAGACCAGATCCCCCCTCCCCCTAAAGTGATAACGTTATATATGCACAGCCCCTTATGTTATTGCTAGCTATTTAATGGTTTGCATTTAGATGGTTTTAAAAATATTCGTAAACAGTAATAGACTTATTTTATAGTTTTTCTAGTCTTATTTTATGGAAATTTAATATGCAGTAATGTTTATTCGTCTTAGCTGAAACAACAACATGGTTTTGGTATGCGCCAATGGATTTACCTTACCTTCATAACCAGTGGTTTGTTGAAAACGTTGATTGTATTCCTTGAATAGAGTATAATTATAACAACGAAAACTTGAATATTTTATTTTGTTTACCTATTTATTTTATTTCATTATTTCATTCTTCTTCATAAAAGTTACAATAAACAAAAAATAAATTTAATTTTTATAGGAAAAGGTGGAAAAAAATAAGAAAATATATTCAGTAATAAGTTGTATGCGTATAATAATATTTCTTAATTTATAGATCGTGAATATTTTTAAAACATTCATAATGAAATTCTGATTGTGGTTGTTAATATTATGCATCATAAAAAAATAATAATTCTGTTCAAAGTGGACAGGCCTTTTTTTTCAAAATCAACGCATTTGAAATAACGTTGGCCCAATAAATTAATAGTAAGAAAATTATACTCATATTAAAAGATATTTATTGTGAATTGATTAAAAACGTAAATTTTATGTTACTTTGTAAGAAGATTTAGCTTTACTTTTTTTTTTTTTTTTTTTTTTTTTTTTTTCACAAAATAGACTTGCCCCACTTTAAAAAAAAAGTTTCATGCATAAAGTCCTGATTAAACAAGTAATATAAAAAAAAAAATTGTTAAAGTCAATTCCTACTTTTTAATCATAAATATATAAAATAAACCCGTGCAGTATTAATGTCCCACGTTATCTTTATTGAGCATTATTTTATAATCATCGTTGCGGTATTTTATTTTTTGTTGGCATCACTCATTTGAGATAAATCTTTCATTTCATTTATGAAAACAATGGGCGAAATTTTTTTCTCCCATATAAAAATTAAATTTAATGAATGTATTAATATTTGAAAAAACTGTATTAACATCAATTGTCATCCAGTACAAGTTTTAAAAAAATTATTTGAACTTGAATGGATGAATAGAAAATATTTTATTAACGATTGAAAATTCTAACAAGATATATATAGAGAGAGTGTGAGCTAATAGTAGGAATTTAAAAATAAATAAATAAATAAATATAATTGTGAAGTGAAGCTTTGAAAAACATTTAGTACAACATGTGTTAGACGAAATCATAAAAATTTTAGCAAATTTATACCTATATGCAGGTTGCCATCTCCGCAAAAACTTTCACTGTTTTAAACAAACAGTTGCATTCGAGTGCAATACCTTTAAGCTCTCTTCATTAATTAAATTATTCACTATTTAAAAAAAAACTATTTTTACCTCTATTTTAAACTTCTTTTAAACTTCTACTTTTTTAATTTAATTTTTAATATATCACATAAAAAATGGAAATTTTCTTTTAATCCTATATAAATATTCTTGTAACATTTCCATTTTATATCCTGTATGTTTATTTTTGTATAATGTTTTATTAAAATGACTGTATTAATGTTTTTTTTATCAACGTTTATGTCAATGTTTCTATAATTATATCAATGTTTGTTTTCTAGGACAAGAGTACAAATTCCGTGTAATGGCAGTCAATGCTGAGGGTGAATCCACTCCACTTGACGGAGAGAAATCCATCATTGCTAAAAATCCTTATGGTAAGAGTTGTCACGAGTTATACAACTTTTGTGTGTTAGGAATAAGGTAAACTAGAAATATGGATGTTAACCAGAGGGCCCGTGCGAGGATTTCGCACTGAAATCTAATATTTTTAGGTACTTCTGTATTATCCCGTCGACCACTTTTCATAACAAAAAACTATCGCCAAACTGTAAGATTAAACGCAAAAAATACAGTCCCATTTACTTGATGCCAGAAGCATCATACGTGTTTGTTACGTCATCAAGTGTTTTTTAATTCGTCATTTGCGTGTATTTTTCATTATGTTTTACTGATTTATTAGTTATTTCATTAATTAAAATAACAGTTATGTCCTTAAATTTTTATATTTTATTTATTTATTTATTTTGATATTCCAATGAGAACGTTCTCCCGTTTATTGGGCGATAGTTTTTTGTTATGAAAAGTGGTCGACGGGATAATAGAGAAGTACTATTTTTTTATCAATATGTAATATTTCTTAGATGCAAGTTTAAACTTCTAAAGAAAAGTAAGGATAAAAATATCTGCAAACAACATTTAGTTTTTATTCAGGCCAGAATATCCTTTAATTTATTCCATCAAAGTTAGAGTAAACTCTGATCCAAGATTGCAAAAGGCACGCGCGAGAAAAATAAAATAACAATAGTATTTTGACTGCATTAGAGGATGACGTCATCCGCTTCGGGAAAACCATGGGATTTAGAAATATAAATCTAAATATTTCAATTTCAATTTCGCTTTTTAATCATAAGTATAAAATAAACCCGTGCGGTGTTTTTTATAATAATTGCTATGAGCATCATATAATGTGGTATTTTATTTTTTTGGCAACAATGTTTTCAGGAAAACCTTTCATTTCTTTCATGAAAACAATGCCGATTTAATTTTTTAATTTCAGCAAATTTTAATCAAAAACATGTTTTAACGAATTGTTAAGTGGGCTATGTCAGAAGCCTGTTCTAAAACCTTTCATATGGTATCTCATTCGTTATTCTGCGTTTCATATTTTCTGAGTAAAAGGGATGTTGACAGGAGAAATAATATATAAGGACCAGAGGGCCCGTGCGAAGATTTCGCACTGAAATCTAATATTTTTTAGGTACTTCTCTATTAACCCGTCTACCGCTTTTCATAACAAAAAACTACCGCCAAACTGTAAGATTAAACGCCAAAAATGCAGTCCCATTTACTTGATGTCAGAATCATTAGGCGTGTTTGTTACGTCATCTAGTGGTATTACATTCGACATTTGCGTGTATTTTTCATTATGTTTTACTGATTTAGTAGTTATTTTATTAATTAAAATGACAATTGTGTCCTTAAATTCTTATATTTTATTTATTTTTTGATATTTCAATGGCAACGTTCTCCCGTTTATTTGGCGATAGTTTTTTGTTATGAAAAGTGGTCGACGGGATAAAAGAGAAGTACCATTTTTTATCAATATGTAATAGTTATTAGATGCAGGTTTCAACTTCTAAAGAAAAAGCAAGGATAAAAATATCTGCAAACAACATTTAGTTGTTAGTCAAGCCAGAATATCATCTAATTTATTCCATCAAAGTTAAACTAAAAACTGATCCAAGATTGCTAAAGGCACGCGCGAGAAAAAATAAATTAACAATCGTATTTTGACTGTATTAGAGGATGACGTCATCCGCTTCGGGAAAACCATGGGACTTAGAAATATAAATCTAAACATTTCAATTTCAATTTCGCTTTTTAATCATAAGTATAAAATAATCCCGTGCGGTGTTTTTTATAATAATTGCTATGAGCATCATCATATAATGTGGTATTTTATTTTTTTGGCAACAATAATTTCAGGAAAACCTTTCATTTCTGTCATGAAAACAATGCCGATTTATTTTTTTAATTTCAACAAATTTGAATCAAAAACATGTTTTAACGAATTGTTAAGTGGGCTATGTCAGAAGCCTGTTCTAAAACCTTTCATATGGTATCTCATTCGTTGTTCTGCGTTTCATATTTTCTGAGTAAAAGGGATGTTGACAGGAGAAATAATATATAAGGATTTGCGTGTATTTTTCATTATGTTTTACTGATTTAGTAGTTATTTTATTAATTAAAATGACAATTGTGTCCTTAAATTCTTATATTTTATTTATTTTTTGATATTTCAATGGCAACGTTCTCCCGTTTATTTGGCGATAGTTTTTTGTTATGAAAAGTGGTCGACGGGATAAAAGAGAAGTACCATTTTTTATCAATATGTAATAGTTATTAGATGCAGGTTTCAACTTCTAAAGAAAAAGCAAGGATAAAAATATCTGCAAACAACATTTAGTTGTTTGTCAAGCCAGAATATCATCTAATTTATTCCATCAAAGTTAAACTAAAAACTGATCCAAGATTGCTAAAGGCACGCGCGAGAAAAAATAAATTAACAATCGTATTTTGACTGCATTAGAGGATGACGTCATCCGCTTCGGGAAAACCATGGGACTTAGAAATATAAATCTAAACATTTCAGTTTCAATTTCGCTTTTTAATCATAAGTATAAAATAAACCCGTGCGGCGTTTTTTATAATAATTGCTATGAGCATCATCATATAATGTGGTATTTTATTTTTTTGGCAACAATAATTTCAGGAAAACCTTTCATTTCTTTCATGAAAACAATGCCGATTTAATTTTTTAATTTCAGCAAATTTTAATCAAAAACATGTTTTAACGAATTGTTAAGTGGGCTATGTCAGAAGCCTGTTCTAAAACCTTTCATGTGGTATCTCATTCGTTGTTCTGCGTTTCATATTTTCTGAGTAAAAGGGATGTTGACAGGAGAAATAATATATAAGGATTATACATGGACCATTAACGTTTGTTGTTCATAAGTATATTTAACCATTTCAAGGGCGGTGTTTGCTTGGCATGGAAAATTAATTTTATTTTCAAACTGCCAAATGGCACGCAGAATTTCTTAATAAAATTTTTCTGTCATAATATACATGAAGAAAAGCTGTGAATTATTTTCAAATAAATTTATTCTTAAATCCTTGGGTCATTCAATTACAGGGTGATTTTTTTTTAAGTTGTGAAAGTAAAACATTATAACAAAAGAACCACTGATCCAAATGACCTGAAATTTCACCAGCATGCTCCCAAAGCAATGGGGATTTTTTACGTATGGTTAAAAAAACTTAAAATCACACCGACAGATGGCGCTGTAAGGTAGCAGAAACAAAGAATATTGCCTGTGAGAGGAAAACAATGGACGGTACTTTGAGAAACCATCTTCCGTAGGCTCTTTGTCGTCATTGGACCTTTTCTTAAATTCTTAAGTTTCTTAAATCTTTTAAGAGCAGTTGCTGCGCTGTCATTATTCTGATAATACAGTTTCACTAACAACGCATGGTCCGTCAATGGCGCAGTCATTGCGAGGATTTCCGTAGAATAATGAACACGAGGTGTGCGTACTTCACGTTTTTATCGCCAATGTGCGTGTGCCAGGCGCACGTTCGTCTCCCTACTTTACTGCATGTACAGCGCCATCTGTCGGTGCGATTTTAAGTTTTTTTTAAACCACTGCCAAAAAATTCCCATTGCTTTGGGAGCATACTGGTGAAATTTTAGGTCATTTGGATCAGTAGTTCTTTTGTTATAGGGTTTTACTTTCACAATTTTAAAAAAAATCACCCTGTATTTCAACATTTTAGCGACAGAAGTAATTTGTCCCTAAAAGGGTTAAAGTTCATCAGTTCATGTATCAGCAAAACTGCTTGGTTACTTTGTCAAAATTTTATCTGCTTGACGCAGCTCAAGTTTCGCTCTATAGTTTAATTGGGAAAATTAAAAAATGTACTGCGAAACGTATGAAAAAAATATTAATAGTTAATAAATTAATAATATATATTTATAAAAACTTTAAGCAGGAAAACAATTTATTATTCCTTATCTTTGTATTTTGTGCGAAATTTAATAAAAATTGTGTTATAACTTATACTTTAATATGTTTCAAAATTCTAAAAGAGTTTCTTTTTTTTCTACAAGAGTAATCCCATATTGAGTAGCAGCTGTCTTGATTATCGGAATTTCATTTTTGAAATTCACATCTGTCATATACTATTTTACTTAATCATAACACACCTCTGTATGCTTTAAATTTGTAGTTTGAATTGTATAATTTCAAATCGAATTTATAGTATTTTATCACTTTATCTAACCAAAATATAATAAACCTATCAATTTTATAGTAGAAAAAAATAATTCTACATGACATTTTCAATAAAACGTTACTAAAACATTAGATGGAATTAAAATATTTTATGTTTTATTCGTCAAAAAAATAATTTTCTTACTTTTACTACCCTTTTGATTACAAATAATATTTTTTTTTTGGTACTGTACCGTTTTATTGAATTTTTTTAATTGAAAATATTTGTTCTTTCTCATAAGCAAAATAAAGAAGATTTAAATTAAACAAATGAAAGTTTCTAGTATTAAAAAAACAGAATTATCTTTTACAGTATTTTTTAACTAACTGTTTACTAAATTTAATTACAAAAGAGAGAACAGAGAGAGAGAAACTTAAACATGTTTGCTTATTATCAGACCAAAAAAAATAGCCCTCCTACATTTTTATGTTTAAAATAAAATTTATAAACTGAAAGTGATTACAATAAACATAAACACATAAAAGGGTGACTTTCTCAAAATCAGTAATGATAAACAAATTATTTTCGCATAAAATTTAAAATATGTACTTGATAAAGAAACATCACTAGATATCAGGTATCACGGAAGCAGTGCAGGTAATGATTGCTTATCAAGCCCATATTTCAAATTCTATGCAAAAATAGTTTATTTATCTTCATAGATCTTGAGAATGTCACAGTGTTTGTGTATGCGAAACTAGTCGATTGATTTTTTAAAAGGTTTTTTAAGACTTTATATTTACTATAATCCTTTTTATCATCTATTATATTGTAATTTTAATAAGTGATTTTTTTTATAATTCTGTTACTTTATAATGCTTAAAATTTTATAATTTTCATTACAGATCCACCAGGTAAACCCGGTATTCCGGAGCCTGTTGACTGGGACAAAGAATGGATCGACCTCAAATGGTCCAAGCCTATGAAAGATGGCGGTTCACCCATCACTGGATACCTCATAGAAAAGAAAGAGAAAGACTCCCCCAATTGGACCAAAGCTGCTCAGATAGATAAGCCTGTACTGGAAGCCAGGGTAGAGAACTTGATTCCGGGAGAAACTTATCAATACAGGGTGAGAGCCATCAATGCTGCTGGACCTGGCGAACCCAGTGATGCTACTAAACCTATGGTAGCTAAGCCGAGGAAAAGTAAGTTTTACTTTTCTCCTCTAATTATTTATAACCAGCAGGGCCATAGAGAAAGGCAGCGGGCACTGGTAATATTTCCAAAGCGGGTCCCCACCATCAGCCGGATACAATAAAATCTGCTTAGACGAAAACGTACAGGAAATTCCATTTTAAATAGGTTTTTCGTCTTAAAAGGTATAAATGCATGGAATTTTCTTGGCTAGACCATCATTTTTCTCCGTTTACAGCAGAATTCCATTATAAACAGTCTTTACTGTATTAGAAAATAAATATGTTGGATAGTACTTTTTTAGAAAATCTATATAATATTTTCTTACAGTTTTATTATTTTTCTTTTACATCATTTTACAGTATTATTACAGTTTATGATGCATTGGTAACACCTTTTCATATAAGGACTTCTATAGAAATTAAAAATATAATTAAATTTTAACTGAATTCATCAGTTAAGTCGCCGATTTCCCGACGCTATTGCAACTTTTGTTATTGTGTTTTACAATTTAGAAAATACTTGTTCTATAAAACATAAATAAATAAATGCCTGCATCTTTGCTATGTGCGTTCTGCTGATTTTTAATAAAAGCTGATTTTGTTTCGAACTCAAAATGCCTCCTGAGCAACCCCCCCTCCCCCTCCTAGCCATTCGTAAAGACGTTCAAGCAACTTCTGACTTTTGAATTTTATTATTTATTGGTTATTTTCATTAAAATTTTTATGTTAAAAATGCCAGTCTACTATTTCTGGTATTTATTTAAAAAGCAGTATCAAAAGTCGGGCCCCCTAGGAGTCCCGGGCTCTGGTAATTTTTACTGGCTATACCCCCTCTGTAGCGGCCTGATAACCAGTGGCGATTCGTGACTGGCTTTATTTGTGGCACTAAATGCGTGTATGCGAAATTAATTCTTTTCCTACCACTATATTTTAAAAGAAATAAATATTTGCTTTATTTATTGGCAGAAAGTTCTGCCATTATAAAACAATGAATTTCTTTAAAACAAATAGTGGTACGAAAAGATTAAATCTTTCAAGTATGTATTTAGTGCGCCAAAAATATTCAGTCACGAGCAGCCACTGTTTATAATGTAGGTTAGACAAAAAGTCCGTATAATCTTAAAATTTCCTTAAACAAAAAGAACAAATGATAATATCGAAGTGCGGTTTGCACCATAGCATTCGTAAAAGAGTAAGATGTTTCGTGGCAAAGTACAAAAATTCAAATTTTGACAGATAGGTGGCGCTATTAAGGTCCTCGTTATTAAATTATATAAAAAAACAAGAGGGCCCGTGCGAAGATTTCGCACTGAAATCTAATATTTTTTAGGTACTTCTCTATTATCCCGTCGACCACTTTTCATAACAAACAAGAACGAAAAATCATGCGTCAAGCATAGATTATATAGCACTTTCCAACGCTTCCAAAATAATTTTACAAATCATACCGTTTAATAAGCTAAAAGCTAACATCTAAGTAAACAATTTAGAAAACGCATAACATATTTAAAAACATAATTTCAGGAATTTCCAACATATACAATATTCGGAAAAATATCCGAATACTTTTATTCAGCCCTGTATAGGATCTATAGATTTGTATATATACTACATAGGATGCTCAATTTTAGTTCAGTTAGGAAACGCGTAGCACAGTTTAAAATTCTCCGTCTGGAGTTTGTCAATAAACAGAAATGTGTTCGCGAACTTTTGTGCTGCCCTGTATAGGATCTACAGAATTTATACACACCACGTAATAGACAAAAAGCAAGTTAAAATTAAAATCGCGTTCAATAACTTAAAACGCACTTCCAGGAATTATTGTTAACAGACAGTAGATAATTCTTTTGCGTGTCCCTGTAAATGAACGATGACTGCTATACACACAATATTCCGTAGTAAGTCTCTTGTAATGCACCTTAGTGATCTATATAAATTTCAATGCGTTTAAAATAGTGAAACATTATTTAAATAAACCGCAGACGATTTTTCTCCATAGACGTAATGTAACGGAATTATTTTTACTGTCCCTGTAAAGTAACTATAAGTGCTATGCACACCCTGTTCCATATTAAGCTTCTTCTAATGCACCTTAGTATTATATATAAATTACAATGCGTTTAAAATAGTGAAACATTATTTAAATAAACCGCAAATGATTTTTCCCCATAGACCGCAATGTAACGGAATTCTTTTGAGTGTCCCTGTAAAAAAACTATAAGTGCTACACACTTCCGTTGAAATAGGGAACATGCTATAGATAACGACAATAACATATAAAAATTGCAGAGCAATCCGAGCATATTTACGGGAGTTAGAGCACGGACAGACGGCAGACGGCAGACGGCCAGACGGCCAGACGGCAGACGGCCAGACGGCCAGACAAACCGAAGTCATAAGCACTTTTCAACTAGGTTGGAAAGTGCTAAAAACTACCGCCAAACTGTAAGATTAAACGCCAAAAATGCAGTCCCATTTACTTGATGTCAGAATCATTATGCGTGTTTGTTACGTCATCTAGTGGTTTTACATGCGACATTTGCGTGTATTTTTCATTATGTTTTACTGATTTAGTAGTTATTTTATTAATTAAAATGACAATTGTGTCCTTAAATTCTTATATTTTATTTATTTTTTGATATTTCAATGGCAACGTTCTCCCGTTTATTTGGCGATAGTTTTTTGTTATGAAAAGTGGTCGACGGGATAAAAGAGAAGTACCATTTTTTATCAATATGTAATAGTTATTAGATGCAGGTTTCAACTTCTAAAGAAAAAGCAAGGATAAAAATATCTGCAAACAACATTTAGTTGTTAGTCAAGCCAGAATATCATCTAATTTATTCCATCAAAGTTAAACTAAAAACTGATCCAAGATTGCTAAAGGCACGCGCGAGAAAAAAAAAATTAACAATCGTACTTTCACTGCATTAGAGGATGACGTCATCCGCTTCGGGAAAAAACATGGGACTTAGAAATATAAATCTAAACGTTTCAATTTTAATTTCGCTTTTTAATCATAAGTATAAAATAAAACCGTGCGGTGTTTTTTATAATAATTGCTGAGCATCATATAATGTGGTATTTTATTTTTTTGGCAACAATAATTTCAGAAAAACCTTTCATTTCTTTTATGTAAACAATGCCGATTTAATTTTTAATTTTCAGCAAATTTGAATCAAAAACATGTTTTAACGAATTGTTAAGTGGTCTATGTCAGAAGTCGGTTCAAAAACCTTTCATATGGTATCTCATTCGTTGTTCTGCGTTTCATATTTTCTTAGAAAAAGGGATGTTGACAGGAGAAATAATATATATGATATTTATATTATACAACAGATATTTACTTGCACTTCAGATTACTATATTATATATTCTATATACTCAAGTGCATATAAATACCTGTTGGATAATTGCAATATTTTTTATGTCTCTTAATAACGAGGTCCTTAACAGCGCCTCCTGTCAAAGAAAATGTCAATTATTTTTTTTTTCTTTTTCCACACAAAATCTGACTGTTTGACAAGTGTTATGGTACAAACCGCAATCCAATATGCGATGTCTTTTCTTTTATGAATTTTTAAAATTTTACATGGATTTTTTACTACTATGTGTATGTTTAATAATAAAGTTAGACATCAATTATTCAAAAGTTGATAACGTTTTAAACATAATTAAAAATTTAATACAAATACTATTTATTTGTTGGAGAACATGACAGAAACATCTGGAAAATATCTCTGAAATAAATGATTTTTTTAAAATTACTTAATACTATACTATATACAAATATACATATATATATATAGCTCTATGTAACGATTGGAAAGGGTACATAGAAAATCATCGTCATTAAATTGAGATTAATGTTAAATCGGGAAATGCGTCAAATAACGTAAAACTACATAAAAATTGGTTATTAAATTTTGATTAAAGTATTTGATTATGTTTTCTTTTTGACGCATTAAATATGTTCTTTAAATATATATATATATATAACACTTTGCTTTTTCTTTAAATGTAGCCGTTGACATGGATTTTTCAGTTGTTACACAAAGGCATTATATAAACTCCATCTATATCAAATCTCATTAAGTATTTTTTTGCAGTATCTAATTCAGAATTTTCTTCAATCGAAGTGACTTTCAAGAATTTATTCTGTTCTGTTCCAGTATCATAATCTAAATTAGACGGATTTTTCTTATTTTCGTTACAAGATTCTAGAATAATTTCTATTTCCCAAACAGAAGCGTCAAAGTCTTAGTCCACATAAAATATAAATGAAAAATTCTGGATAGATGTCATATCAAACTCATGTTTCAAATTCCCCGAAATGAAAACTCTTTAACATCCCACATTGGTTAATAGATAAACAATAGAGAGAAAAAAACCGACAATTCTTGCGATTAAAAATTACTTTTAAAGTATTTAAAATCCATAGAAATCATCTTTAAATAGAGGGAAATTATAGGTAAATCGAGGATCTCATGAAGTTGTCGTTAAATTGATCAAATCGTTCAATTGGTACTCATTAAATCGAGGTTATTACTGTATATTGTGATAGAGTTTAAAATCTTACTTTTGGCTACTAAATTTTCAAAGTAAGTACATGATAGTCTCCTTAGAACCAGGGCAAACGTCCCTAGGAGACGCGAGGGTGCATATACCCTTAGCATTTATAAATCTAATAAGAAAAAATGAAAAATGAAAATTTTTGGAATTTTCGCATAATTAAAAACAATAGCGGTTCATCTATCCGTGGATAAGAAAAGAAAGACTCCCCAAATTGGGCCAAAGCTCCTGGGATAGATAATCCTGTACTGGAAAGTAGAGTAGAGGATATGATTCCGGGAGAAACTTATCAATACAAGGCGAGAGCCATCAATACTGCTAGACTTGGTGTACCCAGTGATGCTACTAAGCCTATGGTAGCTAAGTGAAGAAAACAGTTGGGTTTTATAATGCATATTAATTTTGGAAACATATGTTTAATAGTATATTAGAGCTTCAATTGTTTGAAAATTGGTAAATTATGAATCGTAAATATAGTTATAAAGCAATCCCGTTCTCTTCTAAAGCAGAGGAAAATTTATTTTGAATTATTTTATACTATACTTACTGTGATTTACTTGAAAACCTTGCTTTTGATCACTAAAATTTCAAGATACATATGAAATGTGCAGTTATCTTAAAGGGTTGCTTCATGAAATGGCTGAATGAAGTAATACAAACAACTTGGTTGGTAAAAGTAATTGACGCGGACCTCGTTGATTTACGAAACATCTTTATGTTCCAGTTCAATACTATAGCCAGAGAATAGGAGTTCATGGAGTTCCAGAGAACCATATTATTTAGAGACTTTCATTTTCGGACGTCGGTAGAGCAACTCAAATACTAGCAAAAGTCCGTCCAGATCATCTTTGGAACTTGTTTTATACTCCAGTTTCTGTTTTTTTCCCAGCAGAGGGCGAAATAGTCAAAATAGGTGGGCTCTTTAACTTAATTGGGACAGTATCTTTTGATGGGTGTTGTTTTGAGGCGGAAACAGGTTCAGTCAAACCTGATTGCGTCACCAATAGTCAATTAGGTAGCTTTCAATACAAAAAAGTATAAAGCTACCTATTGCAGCCGTTCGAAGGAAAGCAGTTCCGGAAAATTTCGATATATTTTCACCGATCATGACCCCCAGACCCCAAAACCACCCTCCGTTCAAATGTTGATTTATATATATATATATATATATATATCTCCATATATATATATATATATATATCTGACCTATGTCATACGGTAACGCTCGTATTTATAAATCAATTTTGATGAAACTAATTGTATGTATTAAGCTCACCAATGTCTCGACCGAGTTCGTTGGCCAGCTTGGTCCGCCATTTTGTTTCAAGATGGCGGCCAATTAAAAATTTAAAACTAAAATAAATGTACAAAAAAGTTAAAAATTCAAATTTATTTTTTAATTCAGTGTTAGGCCTTGAAACGAGGATTCCAGAGCATTTTTTGTTTTAAATTTATCTTAAAAAACGGCTGAGATAGAGCAGTTTGAAATTCTAGGGTGGCTGACATTTTGAAACAAGACAGCACATTACAAAAATTTTCATTGTTGTAATAATTTTCCCAATCAAACGCATAAAACTATATATTCATATCCGTTAGCGCCAAATTCTCGCCAAACTTGGCGACATTTGGCGAAATATCGCCAAATTTGGCGACCAAAATAAGTCTTCATAAATGAAGCCAATTTGGCTATTGCTCAATAATTTGGCGAATTTCTTATTCAAATTCAGTATTAACGAATCTTTTGTAAACGTTTTATTTGCATTTTAACATGCTGTTTTCGTGTAACATTAGCTAAAATTTTAAAACGAAGATATAGGAAAGCTACCTTTTCCTCCCGGTATAGGCCGGAAGGACTTTTTTAAATTTGATGTTAATTGGTATTTTTGATTTATGATTTAACTATAATAATAAATGCCGGCTGTAGAACAATTAATTAGAATTTATGATCTAAATTTTATCACCAATTACTTATTTTGACATTAATTTGAATTTATAGCCTAAACATAAGGAATCAATTTGACTTTATGAGATGAACCTGGTAACTGTCACATTGAAATTGTTTGGAATTTATGGCTTTGGGTATTCCTCTAATGTAAACACGTCAATCAACTCACATTTTGAGAAATCACTTTCAACAACATTAATCGATGTTTACGATGAGTAATTTCTTTAAAATTTGAAGAGCCACAATACGCACATTGCTTTCTCTTGTGCACTCGCCATTTTGAATTTTCACATTTCAGCCTTCCACAATGCGACGCCACTAGGCTTTCCGCATAAATTGGCGGAGAATATTTAACTTTGTTTGTGTCATTAGAAAACTTCTTGAACAGCACTTCACGAATTATCTTATTATATTTTTCGTTATGTTCTTAACCCCTCAACAATTTCGTTTTTTTTTAAACACAATAAACTAAAAATAGTGACGATACACCACTTTTTCTGCACTAAAATATTTGCCTTATGTAATCAAAAAATGTCTACCAATTAATGAAACGAAGATTACAGTTAAAAACTAGTGGTAACCAAAAGCTTTTAGTAACGAAGCAAGCAAACTTTTGTTGCCCGAGAGGCGTTCGGGCAAAACTGTTCAGTGGTTAAATTAAAAGTTATGGTGTAAGGAAACCCCGAAAATAATTTATGGACACTCTGTATTTTTACCGTGATCGAGTTTTTCTTTCCTTATTTAAAAAAGTTAATTGTCCTAATTATTATTATCTGTTTCAGTGCCTCCAAGGATCGATCGAAAAACTCTGAAGCCAATAACAGTCCGTGCTGGTCAACCCTTTATGTTAGACGTCAAAATATCCGGCGAACCTCCTCCGACAATCCGCTGGATGATAAAGGATCAGCCTGTAGCCGAGAGATACGATTTCACGATCAAAAATGTCCCTTACAATTCTAAGATAGAATGTGAAAAGGCCGAGAGGAAAGACAGTGGAATATACAAAATATTTGCCAATAATCAACATGGACAAGATCAGGCTGAAGTAGAGATTACAGTTCTATGTAAGTTGAAATTATTAAATTTTTATACAGTTGCAACAAAACATTTTTGTGCTTAGTCGGAAAAAAATTCATGTTTACATTTTATCTATCTTGGTAAAATTTGATTGAATATAAATGTAGCATTTAATAAAATTTTATTAACAACAAAATTCCAGTGTTACATAATAGTGTTTTCGAATGGTTGTACTCGTAGCATCAAAATTTATTATTATTTACCCCAAATTACTTGATTTTATATTAAATTCAAAATTTCAAGGAGTTTTGCCCCCCCCCCCTCCCTGTATTGGCGTACCAATTCCTCGAGCGTAAAAATATAGTTCTTCAAAAAGCTAGTGTATCACACAATTCTTGGTTGGATTCAAACGCTTTACAATTTTTATTTATTTATTGTCTTTATTTTATACTGACTGTTTAAGTTATAACAGTTTTTAACAATTAAAACAATGCTTTTTGGTTTTCCTTGCAAAAGCCTAGAAACAAAACCGTATAAACAGCAAAGAATATCGCCGGATAGCGATTTTCTCGTCAACAGATAGCGCTACATTATGAAAAAAAACTGAAAATGAAATATTTTAAAGATGTTTCTTTTGTTTTTGTGTTTTGAATTTTTAAAAAAAGTACTGAACCAATTTCGATGAAATTTAAATTGTTCCCATTCGAACATATCCTCTTTCAATTAAAAAACAGAGACATGAATCGGTCGCGTAGTTTCGGAGTATTTGGTGACGTACGCTTCGAATTGAGAACCTCCTCCTTTTTACTTTCTTCGATCTTTACAAGAAGAAAGTATTGGATTCATGAAAATTTTCGACTTCCGGTTTTCGACGGATTTATACGTTTTAGAAAGTCCTGAACACGATTTGACTATTTTTAGAAAATGTCTGTCTGTGATTCTGTCTGTCTGTATGTGACAAAAATTTTGTGGGCGCTCTATCTCAAGAACTAATTCTCGGAATTTAATAAAACTTTAGATTCAGTTAGTCACTGATATAAATTGGTGCTGATTAGTTTTTGGTAAAAATCGCCCGGCAGGTGGCAGCATTTTTCGCGATTTCCACAATAGCTCTATCTCAAGAACTAATGCTCGGAATTTAATAAAACTTTATATTCAGTTAGTATCTGATATAAATTGATGCTGATTAGTTTTTGGTAAAAATCGCCCAGCAGGTGGCGCTGCTATGCAGCATTTTGCAGGATTTACACGATTTTAGCGATAGTCATATCTCAAGAAATATTGCAAGGAATTTAATAAAACTTGAGTTTCAGTTAGACCTTGATATAAATGGGTGCTGATTCTTTTTAGTGTATGCGAAACCTGTGTGAGATAGAAGAAAGTTTTGGGATTGACACATCCGACTAGTTTTGAAGTGTGTTAATTATGCATATTTTCCTTTAATAGCAAAGTCTTCAAAACCAGAAGGTCCACTTGAAGTGTCTGATGTTAAGAAAGATGGCTGTAAGCTGAAGTGGAATAAACCTAAGGATGACGGTGGTCATCCACTGGAAGGTTATCTTGTGGAAAAACAAGATCCAGAGACTGGCAACTGGGTGCCAGTTGGAAAAACAATGAATCCAGAGATGGAAATCACTGGATTGACACCTGGAAAAGCGTATAACTTCAGAGTGAAGGCATTAAATCCAGAAGGAGAATCTGACCCATTGGAAACTTATACTCCTGTGGTTGCCAAAGATCCATTCAGTAAGTTTTGCACTTTATGCATATGTAAATTCAATTTTAGAACTCAATAAATAAAATAAAGTGTACTTTTATGTTAGCTGGGCGCTGGTTATATATTATAGAATTACTTCCGTCGCCGTCATTCGTATTGCACTCATTTCATTTAAAAATATAAACCTTTCACTCTTTTAATTTAAAATAGGCGACTTTCATTTAAAATACAAATAATACATACATGTCTTTCACTCTTTTAATTTAAAATAGGCGACTTTGATTTAAAATACAAATAATACATACATGAATTTTACTCGTTTCATTTAAAATACCAATATAAATAAATAAATAAGAAATAATGCCATAAATCAGAACATTTTATTTCAAAATCAAAGCATTGTTCCTAATTTACACATGCGAAAATTAAAACCTGCTATTGGGGAGATCTGAACCTGGCTAACATAGAAATACCAAATAAAGTAATTGGCCTAGGAAAGTGTGATTTGGACGGAAATGTTTATCATGATCTAAAGTTTTAGGTAATAATTAAAGAATTTAGTTACAAAAATTTCCCATAACTTAAGCTATACCTTCAAATCAGGAAATTACCACAATATAATTAATGTATTTGTTTACACACAACGTCCTCACATCGTCCAAAGAAATCACGTCATGTCAAATCCAAAACAAAAGTGATGTTCATTGCGTTTTTCAACAACGCAGGTGTGGTGAACCATGCATTTGTACCAGCTAGACAAACTGTTAACGTCCCTTTGTACGTGCAAGTTTTGAAAAGACTGAGGGAGGCAATCCAAAAAAAAACATCCCGCCAAATGGCAAGGAGGATGGTCACTGCATCACATCAATGCTCCTACACATCGATTGTTGTGCAGACGTGGCTTGCAGAAAATAACATTCCACTCTTCCACCAGCCTCCCTACTCACCGGATTTAGCACTATCGGATTTCTGGTTCTTCCCCTTGATCAAAATGGGCCTCAAAGGTAACCGTTTTGATACCGTAGAAGATATCAAAACCAAGGCGACGGCTGAACTTGGGAAAATGCCGAAACAGGACTTTCATCGTTGTTTCCAGCAATGGCAGAAGCGGTGGAGCAAGTGTGTGTGTTCCGATGGAGCTTTGAAGGCGGTTAAATAAATGTGTACCTATATTGTGGTAATAAAGAGTTAAAACGAAATTCCGGGAACTTTTTGACTGCCACTCTTCGAGCTACAAATAGCGCAATATTGTAGTAGATGGCAAAAAAAAATAATGGTCTATGGTCTGTAATTGCTTCAGTCGCTGATGCGTTTTTACAGTTTTGAAGGTATATTGCCATCTGTGATAATTTGATGCACTAATTTTTCTCTTAAACCAAACTGTCGATTGTGAGAAGCATTTTCATCTAAACAACACTCTCGTATTTTAATTATTTAATGTTTCTTTTAACCCTTTCAGGGGCAAGCACTTGTGTTCCTGTAACGTTGAATTCTCACCGGAATTTAGGAAAGAATTTAATTTAAAATAAGGAAAAGCAATTTTTCAACTTTTTCCGTCAAAGTTAAAAAAGTAAAATTTTATTAAAAGTTTCTGGTTGAAATTGGATTAAAATTAGGTGGGATACAATATATCCCACCGCCCCTCAAAGTGTTAAAAATTAAATTTCAAAATGTGTCAAGGACTTTTGACCCTTCCTGTATGACTATACGGGATTATTATGCTACTTCAGAACAAAAAAAGAGATTCTAAGGGAGTTTTATAGCTTATATTATAATCAGAAGATTTAGTAATATCATTTGGAAGTATTACTTATAAGTAATAATATAGTTTAGGAATGATGAGTGACCTTTTGTTTTCATTTTTAATCATTCGGAACTAATATGTCCTATTTCGTATTCATTGTGCTTTCTTTTTATTTCCAAAATCTGATTATAAATTTTAAATTGTTTTTATTTTGCTTAACTTTTTTAATTTCTTCTATCTTTAAAAGAAGAAACTATTGGATTCATGAAAATTTTCGACTTCCGGTTTTCGACGGATTTATACGTTTTATAAGGTCCTGAACACGATTTGACTATTTTTAGAAAATGTCTGTCTTTGACTCTGTGACTCTGTCTGTCTGTATGTGACAAAAATTTTGTGGGCGCTCTATCTCAAGAACTAATGCTCGGAATTTAATAAAACTTTAGATTCAGTTAGTCTCTGATATAAATTGGTGCTGATTAGTTTTTGGTAAAAATCGCCCGGCAGGTAGCGCTGCTATGCAGCATTTTTCGTGATTTTCGCAATTGCTGTATCTCAAGAACTAATGCTCGGAATTTAATACAACTTTCGATTCAGTTAGTCCCTGATATAAATTGGTGCTGATTAGTTTTTGGTAAAAATAGCCCTGCAAGTGCCACTGCTATGCAGCATTTTGCAGGATTTACACGATTTTAGCGATAGTCATATCTCAAGAAATATTGCACGGAATTTAATAAAACTTGAGTTTCAGTTAGACCTTGATATAAATTGGTGCTGATTCTTTTTAGTGTATGCGAAACCTGCGTGAGATAGAAGAAAGTTTTGGGATGGACACATCCGACTAGTTTTAATTATTAATATTGCTTTGTATAATATTAATAAAACATTTGTAATTAAAAAATGTAAAATGTTGATTTTAAGGTATAATACTGGCATCCCAGCTGCTAGTATTATACCGTAAAATTTACAGTAATAAACAGTAAAAGCAGTAATACGCTATCGCGCATGCGCAGCAAATTAAATAACAATTAAAGAAGAGGTACTTATGTATTATCCGGGCCAGGAGATAGATCGCCAAAAATGGTTGTCAATTGCCAATCTTGTTTAGCGTTGCCAATAATATGAAAAACAGTAATTTAGTATTGTTAAATACATAAAATTGTTTAAAATGGTAAATAATGTAAAATAAATAAATAAATAAAATAAATAAACAATAATAAAAAAATAACAAAAAACTGTAAACTATAATAAAAAATAAACTATAAATTATACTAAAAAATATATACACTATAATAAATATATAAATTATATACTTGTCAATAAAAGAGGGTTACAGTAATTAGTATAATTGGCGCCATGCTTGGCTCAGTTGTATCTGACCTGGCCTGGATAATACGTAAGTACCAAAGAAGACTCATAAGTTCAATGAACCAGCGTACAATTCCAAACACTTAGTTGGGATTCAGTAGAGTACTAGTCTTATCAGTATGTATGTTCTCGCTTTGAATTTGATCATGTACGGTATATATGTTTTAAAATAAAAAAATAATTTATGGATTTTTCAGAGGAATCTGGAGCCCCTGGTCGCCCTGAAGTCACTGACTGGAATAAAGATCACGCTGACCTTAAGTGGACCCCACCCGAAAACGATGGTGGAGCTCCGATCACCTCTTACATTGTGGAGAAAAAAGAAAAAGGAGGACCTTGGGAAAAAGCTCTTGAAGTGCCTGGTGATAAGCTCAAAGCCACTGTGCCTCGACTGGATGAAGGCAAGGAATACGAATTTAGAGTCGTTCCGGTCAATAAAGCTGGACCTGGTGAACCTAGTGATCCATCACAGGCTATCACAGCCAAACCGAGATTCTGTAAGTAATACTTAAGATAATTAATTGGATAATATTGACTTGTTTGTTAATATTGATTGTTTATATTGAATAATTTTTAAAAGGGATTATACTGTTATTTTTCCACTAATAAAATAAAAATATAAATATAAATACATTAAAAAAAGACAGTGTTAATAGTTTGGGAATTTTCTTTTAAAAAGTGAATTTAAAATGATTATGTAAATCCTGCTTTAATTGTTTTTAATTTATTTTTATTTTATTTCATTTTATTTTCACTAAATAAGAAGGTGATAACATTTTTTTTTAATCGTCTTAGTCGTCCGGAAGAGTGATTAACAATTAACATCATTTTTAGTTTTTTATTATACTTTACATCTTAGAAATAAATTATAAAATACTTATTACTAAAATCCGATTATTGAATGTATCTATGATTATCTCGGTAAGCATACATTCATGCGTCATGGAGCTGCAGAGGAATTGAAGAAAAAAAATAGCATTAATTTCAATTCTATGTCTTTCATATCGTCGCTACCATGTCAAACTATCGAATGTACAAAAAATCATTTTTCATTACTTTTAAAATGAGCCACCTATAGTCACCACTAAATTTTAATAGTATTCTTCACCGGGGTTGCCAGTTTGACCTCCTTTTTTTATTCTGAAATTTCGATCCATACCAGATATTTCAAATAGAAATTTTTGCTTTATTTAATGACAGACTGATTACTTAAAATAAAATTTTATTTCTCAAAATTTCCGATTTAAATTCGGAATTTCTGAATAAAAAAGAAGGTCAAACTGGCAGCAGTGTTCTTCACAGAAATTTTATTAGTATTTTTACTAGGCGAAGAATTCTAATAAAATTTAGTGCCTGACAATCGGCGCATTTTTAAAAGTAATGAAAAATGCATTTTTTTAATATTTGATAGTTTGACGTGGCAGCGACAATGTGTCGGGGAAAGAAATGTAGTTGCATTACAGGGTGATTATAAATTATTGCAGATGATTGCAATACTTGTCACAAGAAGTAAATGTGTAATTCTAACAAAAGTGCTTATGCATTTCATAACTTTCCAACACTGCGTATCTACGAACGTTCGATATGTGTTTTTTTAGTCAATACAAATCTCAAAACGACCAGAGTTTGATTACGGAGGGGGCAAACTTCCACTACTATTACTGAATGTTAATCGTCGCCTTATTTAAACGCAGAATTTTTGTCATAAATCATGCAATTAATGATGCTGTCATTAGGAATTCTGATTGGCATTTTCAGTTTTACGATACTGGAAAAAAGAATCGAACGAAAATTTTATCATCGATATAACCGAACACAAAAAAATCATACGGATTTAGGTCTGGGAAATAAGATGTTCAAGATAACAATTTTTTATCATTTCTACGACCGATCTATTTTTGCGGTTAACTTTGGTTCAATATTGTTAAATTCTTTCAGAAGCCATTGCTGATGTGTCTTTTTACAATGGTTACTGATACTTTTTTCGTGACATTTCAGTGTAAAAAATGCCTTCTCCTAGTAAATCTTGAACTATTTGACATCACCTTCTGTGCCAGTAAAGTTTATGAACTCTACTGCCAGTATAAGTGGTTGTACTTTTTACGCATTTCTCACTGTACTTACAATACAATACCCAGACATATTTTTATCATGAATACTTACTCAGTATTTTAAGAACAAGTTATATTTTTTTATAGTGATTGAAAGAAATATTTCTCAAATCTTCTATATGTTTTAACGAGTATGTAAGACAATCTACTAACGAGCTAAATTATTTCATTGAGACTAACTATTGACTAAAACTTTTTTAACGATCTCATTATCGAAGCTGGTCAATCCGAGTGGTAACACGTCTTATGTATTTCTTACTGTGCTACTATACAACACTGAAACCCTGACAATCATTATTATAATCATTCTGTGTCTATTTCTTCATGATTACAGAATGAAATATTTTTCAAATTTTCTTCAAGTTTTGTTACAAATATGTAAGAAAATTTGCTAACGAACTAATTTATTTCGGTGAGACCAACTATTGACCGAAATATGTTTAACAATCTTGCCATCAAAACTAGTCAATCCAAGTGGTTATACATCTTATGCATTTCTTAATGTGCTTGCAATACACTACTGAAAACCTGGCAATCATTATTATAATCACTCTGTATTTTAGAAACAAGTTGTATTTCTTCACGCTTACTGAATGATATATTTCTTAAATTTTCTTTAAGTTTTGTTACAAATATATAAGAAAATCTGCTAACAAACTGTTTTATTTCAGTGAGACCAACTATTGACCGAAATATGTTTAACGATCTCACCATCAAAGCTGGCCAACCCATCAAGTTTGATGTCAATGTGTCTGGCGAACCACCACCGACAATCACGTGGCAAATCAACGATAAAGACCTTAAAGGTGAAACCAGAACAACACTTGAAAATGTGGACTATAACACAAAACTTACAATTAGGCGTGTCACACGCGCTGATTCTGGAAAGTACACAATTAGTGCTGTGAACGAGAGTGGAAAAGATGTCGCTTCTGTCAATGTTCTGGTCATAGGTAAGTTTGAACAAGAATGTAAACTTTTTAACAAAGAAATAAAATAATATTTTAAAAAATGCTACATAATACTATAAATTAACTCTGTTGGCAAGCAATGCAATGCTATAGCAGGAAGTTTTATCAACCACACTCATCGTACGCTAATTACTTGATTTTATATTAAATTCAAAAATTCATCATGGGCTTCTGGCCCACGCTGCATTAGCGTACAGATCCCTCCGCCGTAGAAATGTAGTTCTTCAAATAAATTGTTAGTGTACCGCAGAAATCTTGAGTGAATTTAAATGCTTTTCATTTATTTTTAATTTTTATTGATTGTTCTTTTTGTCATAAAACTTTCTAACGATTAAAACATTCCTTTTTAGTTTTCCCTACAACAATCCTAGAAAAAAACCGTAGAAAGAGGGGGGGGGGGGGGGGAAATCGCCAGGTCGATTCGTGTAGGCATAGGAGAACACCCTCCTAAAATGGTTACTGCGCATGCTTTGGCCAAAAGAAATGGTAGGCCCAGAAGATTTGATGCATGCGCAAATCTGTCGATTTCGCGCTGATCTTAAAATTTCAGGGTTGTGTTTTAATATATATGATTAAAACTATAAAGGAATATTCTAAATCTATATTACAAAGAAAAGACCGTTTCGGAATCTAGTTCGGGCTGAGCTCGTCTCAATTGTAACTTCTATGGTTACATAAAAGCAGGAAAATTCTACAGATTTATTTTTGCTTATTTATTTATTTATTTAACTATTATTCAGATGCTCCTAAGGCACCAGAAGGACCCTTAGATGTTTCTGACGTAAGAAAAGACGGTTGCAAACTCCAGTGGAAGAAACCAAAAGATGATGGAGGTGTACCAATCCAAGGATATGAAGTTGAAAAATTAGATCCTGATACTGGAACGTGGCTACCTGTCGGAAAAACCAGAGAGCCTTGTATGTTTAATTTTGTCGTCACTTATTTAAAAAATATATTTTGTGTATTTTTTGAGACTATGTAAACTTTTATAATTTTAATCAAAAGTCAATTTTATTATCTATTGGGTTGTTCGATAACGAAACATACATATTATTTTTAAAAACGTATTACACACTGAGTAATAATCTTCTTAAATATACCCTAAAGTTTTTAGTGTTCGCTTCGATTTTATACGTTTTAAAGTTTAAAATAAGAAAGTTTTAGATATACGATAACAACAAAAAATTACTGAAATATATAAGAGAACGCAGGAAGAAGGTGACTCGGAAAATTAAACAACTTACACTTCAAATCTTTACTTTAAAAATTAAACTTTCAAAGAGTCTGAAACTTAAAATCTCTGTTAAATGAAATCTTGAATCACTTTTAATTTTCGAAGACGGATAAAATACAAACTTAAATACTTTCACTAAAGTATAGAAGACAATGCAAACTTAAGTTAGATCTCATCAACTACATAGGATCCGTTATCCTACAGAAACTTTTCTCTAAATGCTAAAGATATAACTGTTACCACTTAACAGACACAGTTTAGTTAGCCTAGAATTTAGACAAAGGTTCGCTTCAAACACACAACTTACCACAGCTGAGACCTCACGTTTTACGGAAGGAAGAGGAGAGGGTCCTTTCAGAACTTTTAGCTAGTAGGCTGTAGCCTCGAATGGTATTTATTGCAAAATCTATGAACACTTACAAGTCTTGTTATAAATAAATAAATAAATAAATTTATAAATTAATTTACATACATCTTATTTTTTCCGGAACTCAATTGCATGATGATAGCTTTGTTACAGATGTTCCACCGGAAAAAATGAATGCAGCCGGGAATTCCATACTGTATGTGCTATGAAGTCACCGGGAGTCGAACCCGGTACCACCGACGTGACAGATAAATGCCCTTGTGCTCTCGACCACGAGATCTTACAGTATCTAACCAGCCACGTTCTAAATCACATTGTCACACCAGCAAACTCTAATTCTGCCGGTTCACTCACAACATAAGAAACAGGGATTCAACAGAAAAACATCATTCTTTTAGGTACATTGATTTAGCTACGTACACTAGACAGCCGCATTCAAGGGAAATGTTAGCAGCGGACCCTTATAAATCAGAGGACGTCTTCATCACGAGTTAACGTGAGTTTCCGTGAAAGGTCAGAAAAAAACGGATTCGTCCTTTATGTAGTTATTATTTGAATCAATATTTATTTTATGACTTTAATAATACTTATAAGTTTCCAGGCATAGTATTGTTCATATACTACAATGTAGAAACGCACTATTAAGTCCTATTTATTTTAATTAAAAATCGTTTTTACTTTGGAATACTGAATTACACTGCTCAAAACAATTAAAGGATATTGCAGTTTTAGGTGGATTTTGTATCTGGGAAACTTTTTAGCTGATTGATACATGGTCGACAGACATAGTAGGTTATATGAGAATAAATTACACATGTTTGGCAGAAAAAAATGCATTTTATTGCGCATTTGTGTACAAAAGGAAAAAAACACAATTTGTGCATATGAGAAAAAAAGAATAAGAAAAGGTGTTTTCTTCAAAGAAAATCATTTTCAGTAGGGGGTATGGTTTCCACGGGCGGCCAGCAACGTTGAACACCTTTGAGGCATGGACTCAATGAGGCTATTAATGACGAGTTGGGGTATTCTGCCCCACTCTTCCAGAAGAGCTCTTTCCAGTTCTTGGAGAGTTTGTGGGGGTTGTTGGCTGCCAGAAACTCGTCTTCCTAGAGCGTCCCAAACGTGCACGATTGGATTCATGTCTGGAGAACACGCTGGCCATTCCATTCGAACGATTCCTTCCTCGAAAAGGAAATCCTCCACCAGGTTTGCACGATGTGGCCTACAGTTATCGTCCATTAAAATGAAGTTATCTACGATTGCTGCAGCGTAAGGGACTACAATAGGTCTGAGGATCTCATCCCTATATCGGCGACCAGTCAGAGCTCCATCTCGAATGATGTAGAGGTCAGTGCGCCCGTCAATGGAGATGCCACCATACACCAACACTCCTCCACCGCCAAATCTGACACTTTCGTGCACGAACGCAGGATTATTCCTACTGCCACGGTCCCTCCAGATGAAAATACGCCTATTATCCGGATTCACAGAAAAACGGGACTCGTCAGAAAACAGAATATTGCTCCATTCATTTCTCCTCCAGTTGACATGCTCGGTTGCCCACTCCCTGCGGTCGCGACGATGCCTTGATGTTAATCTAACACATACCATCGGTCGGCGAGCATACAGACCTACAGCATGGAGCCGGTTTCGGACAGTCTGAGTTGAAATCGTGGTGCCTGTAGCCGAGCGAAGGTGTTGTTGGAGAAGAGTAGCGTTCATGTTTCGGTGTCTCCGAGCTGTTAACGCTAAATACCGATCTTCATTGGGCGTTGTTGCCCGTCTACGACCTTGCCCTGGTCTTCAGCCTGCACATCCACTCTCCAAAAAACGGTTCCAGATCCTGGAAATGACACTTTGTGACACTCCAATGGCTTGCGCTACTTCGGCTTGAGTTTGGCCCCCTTCTAACCTACCAACAATTCTCCAAGCTTCTGAATCTGTCAAATGACTTCGCTGAGACATCGTACTCATCGAAACAAAGCAATCACTGAATGCCGATCATCCTTGTCTTCATTCTCTTTTATCCAGTTGAAAGTCAAATTTCATTCGCTGCCGCTGAAGCGACGTTTTTGACGTCGAACTCAAAATTTGCATACTCCACAGTTTGAAAACCAGAAAAATTTGCATTTGTGATTCTCTTCTTCTATTTTCGGCAAAAAAAATTTCGTTTATATCTTTATTTTATATAAAACTTCAAATATCCTTTAATTGTTTTGAGCAGTGTAGAATGAAACTTACAAAACTTACCAAGCAAATTCCAATTCTGCCAGTTCATTCACAAACTAAAAAACTTAGAAATTCATCAGAAAAACATCACTTTTTTGCGCACACGGAATTTAGATACGCACACTAGAGAGCCGCATTCAAGGGAAACATTTGCTTAAGACCTGTATAAATCAGAGTAATGAACGTCTCCATTACAAGTTGACGCTGGATTTCATGAAGTGTGAGAAAAAATCAGTTTCGTCCTTTATGTAGTTATTATTTCAATAAATATTTATTTTATGACTTAATGAATACCTGTCAGTATAGTTTTGTTCATATAATACAATGTGGAAACACACTATTAAGTTCGATAAATTTATGTTTAAAATCACTTTTACTTTTGAAAAGCTGAATTGAAATTAAACTCACTAAGTCCAAATGTTTACAGCCATGGATGTTACCGGTCTTACACCTGGTAAAGAATACAAGTTCCGCGTTCGTGCTGTCAACAAAGAAGGAGAGTCTGATCCTTTGGAATCAACAAAACCTGTACTTGCTAAAAATCCTTTCGGTAAGTTTCTCTTTTCTTTCTTTCTATCTTTCTTTTTTCTTTTTTGATTAAATATTATTATTAATATGAAGAATATATGTACCAATGGCATAAATCCCAAACATCTCAGCCCTGCTGTGAGCAACGCTTACGTCATTAGAAGATGATATCATCACGTTAAAATAGAAAAATCGGAAAACTGTAACGATCTATTGCACTGCATACTTTCGATAGTGTGTATACTGGGTGATAGATTATGACATTTATCGCTTTATATCATAAAATCGTATTTCCAATTACAAAGTGCATTCGAATGAAGTAATAGCTTTTAGCTGTGGCAATTGCTTTACAAGGGGATTTTGTATTTTCCATTAAAATACAAAATTATTTTTTTATATTGCATCTTTTTACCATAAGGGTAAATGTACCTTATATTCAGAATTAATTATTTATATTTAGAAAAGAAAAAACGTATGCCTCTTTTCTAAGAAGAAAAATTTTAAAAGTCCCTTTTTTACGTCGAAACGTTCATAAAGTTATGAAACTTTAAATTTAACTAGTGTAAATGCCCGTCCGAGTTTTCACTTAAAATTTGAAATAATTGATAAAAATATTCGTATACTGTAGGAAAACTGTCATGAAACTTTAAGTCGATGGCTTAGTTAATGCATGGGCCTCTAGGATTTTAACAACAAATTTGCATATCTGAGGTTAATAAGATGAGATGAAATTGTAGATGTATCTTAATTAGTAAGAGGAAACAGATATATATTGAATGCAATATCAATACAAATAAGTTTTACTAATTAACTTGTATTCTAAGAAATATAAACATGCTTATATACCATTCATCGACATTATGTAAAACTTCTGAAACGTTAAGTTTAGATTCTCTGGTGTTTTACCAGGTGCATTTTATAACCTTTGAAGTGCATAACTTAGTAAGTGTTTAGACATAAAAGAATGGGAATTTTTTTTGTTACTTCCTTTTCATAAAGGTACGTGATAATGGGTCGTCAAGCGACCAAGATGTATTGCCAAATTATATGACATATATGACGTTTTGGTCATATCTGTCGTATATGATATTTTATGATGTATATAATAGATTATAGTCATGTATGACGAATATATGAGATATGATGTACATGACGTAATTGCTGTAGTAACTTTACTGTATCTAAATTTGCGTTACTCATTTGCCAACATATCGTAGACGATTAACTAGTTAATCTACTAACACTAATTAATAAGGGTTAATATTTTTGACAGTTGTCTTTTCCTGTACAATCTGTGGAATAATTTCTTAATATACCATTTTCAGACGAACCTGGCAAACCCAACAAACCTGAAGTGACTGACTGGGACAGAGATCATGTTGATCTCAAATGGACACCTCCAGCAACCGATGGTGGATCGCCCATCACTGGTTATATTGTGGAAAAGAAGGACAAGTGGGGCGACTGGGAAAAAGCAGCTGAAGTACCAGCTGATCAGACCACCGCAACAGTTCCCGATCTCATTCAAGGTCAACCCTATGAATTCCGCGTCAAAGCAGTCAACAAAGCTGGTCCCGGTGCACCAAGTGACGCCACAGACCCAGTCATTGCAAAACCAAGAAAAGGTAGATTGCTACACTCTTTTACTTGACTTAACTTGATCAATTTGTGTAAAGATGGAATTTTGTTATCGATTTTTTACTCTTTCCTGATAGGCTAGAATTATAAAAATTTATGTACACATATGTGTTTTTAATGACAATGCAATATTTTAATATTTTAAAACGTTATTATAAATTGATATTGTTATGAATTTTGTATATATCTGTAAATATTCCATTTGTTTAAATTTATTTTATTTTATTATTGTGAAAATTGCAGTATTATTAATTTATTTCCTATTGAGCATCATGTAACTCAATGCTAAAGGCCTCAGGTGGTTTGCAAGGAAAACAACCTTACAGCATCGGTTTTTATTATGAGTTCTATTGGAAAATCGCCAAGGAATGGGTTTATCGCCAAGTTGGCGATGGTTTTGGCGACTTATTTTTGTCGCCAAATTTGGCGATATATCGCCAAATGTCGCCAAGTTGGCGACGGATTTGGCGACTTTTTGGTCAACCACCCCCCCTTATACCTGTACATTGGGATCCTTTCTTGCTTGGGTTCTCTATCGAAAGTTAAAGCACTTTCTGGTAATTTCTAGCATCTGAAGGCTCTGGAATAATCTGGAAAGATCTCTGAAACCTATATAAGGACCTCCATCAGTTCAGTTAGTTAGTTGTCTGTCAACTGCGATTGAATTCATACGAGAGGCTTTGCATTGAGAACTGTGTTTCTCGGATCGATTTTGTCGTTGATACGTCGTATTGAACGCATTGTTTCTGTATGAAATTTTGCTGCGCTTTTGTTGGATTTGAAGATTACTGAATATCTTGTAATTTTCAGAAGATATTTGTGATCGTATTGCACTGTTTATAGTGAATAAAGCCTTTTTTTATTGTTCTTATATATTGGCATCAGTCCTTTCGAACCCCGAGCTCACAACAATATATTAATTTTAGGGCATTTTCCCGTTAACCTTGATATGATGATAAAATATTCCAAATATTCTCTATGCTTACAACTGTATAATAGTTACAACAGCAACGGAGTTCATTGTGCACCAAACTACGCTTGCTAAAACAGGCGAACTAGCTAAAAACTGCAACAATGAAATGTTTTATATTCTGAAAGGTAGGAAATAAAATAAGTAAAAATAAAAAGGTGTACTATATTTTTTAAAAAAAATGCGCTTTCATCAATTAGTAGTTTAATATTAATTAAATTGTGTTTATATGTTGATAAAATAATTTAGAAACACTGAATAGATAGTTAAAATAATTCTTTCTTTTTCTTTCCTTTTGCCATATCTTAAGAAAAGAGAAATATATATAATTTTTTAGAAAATTCAATAATTTGCGCTTTCTTCCAACTGTAAATCAACGCGGTAAATTTTCCATAATAGGGGTCCACCACAAATTAACACTTTGTAGCGAAAATTTTTTGGAATATTTGGAATTGAATTTATGAAATTAAACTTGATTTTTAAGATAAACAGTGAATGCTTATAAAAGGATGTTTCTTAAAAAAAAAAAAAAAAAAAAAGATTTTACTTTTATTTTGTTTATGCTTGCGTGTTCACAATTGCTTCTTTATCAATTATTTATATTACGGTAAGTAAGTTTTCATAATGTAATGCACGGCGGTGGAAAAGCACAACGCAAAGCAAATTCAGTATGTTCACTTTTTTAAAACAACCTATGCAGGAAACCACGTTTCTACCGTGTATACTCTCCTTTCTACTATCTGGAAGCATTTACCCACTAGTGGCAACTGCCATGCCTTTGCGGGTATATACCCTCCGAAAAAGATTGTTTATTGGACGACAGGGAAGCAATATTAAAATATTCTTTACGCCTATCGGTGTTTATTTCTATGTACCCGCAGATGACTTTACATGGGTAAAGTCCTTTGTGCCGTGCTTTTATGCTGTCACGTATACTTACACTAATCGGTACTCTGTTAGCTCAATGAAACTGAAATGTTGCGCTGTGCCCAGTGCTTTTGAGTACAGAGGAATATTTAATGCCCAAGCATTTTACATATTAAGCCTGAAGAGTGAAACAATTATCATATAAAATCGGGTTGTCAGTCATATACCTTTGCTTTTTGGCTCTTTATTTGCTAAAAAGATAACGGCCAAATCTGATAATGGCGCTATCAGCTTGTTTCAAAGAAGCATCACTGAGCACAGGAGAGACATTTAAAGCGTTGAAAATAGGAAACGCTGGGTACAGGAGAGGCACTTAAAGCGTTGCATATAGGAAACGCTGGTCACAGGAGATGCACTGAAAGAGTTACACATAGGAAACGCTGGGCACAGGGAGAGGCATTTTAAGCGTAGCACATAGGAAACGCTAGGAGCAAAGCGATTAAGGAAACTTACTTGTTGATTTCCGTAATGTGTGATATTTTAATCGTCATCAAATTTGATTTGAAAATGAACCACGTGTAAGATTCTCGCTGCTGATCGCCAATGCGCCAAATCGCGGCAAAATGTTTTATTTGAACGAAAGACTGAATACGCTTGAATGACGGAAATCACCAAATTGCGAGATTTTTTTTTTTTTGGCGACACTCTCAATAATGTTAATGTAAGGTTAAAAGATTTCTGTGTAACTCATTATTTTTCTGCTTTAATGCTTTCAGAACACGTTCACACTAAAAAAAAGTTATTTATTTGTCTGTTTTCATTTAATCCAATAATACGCTGTGCTGTCCCAAATCCAGAGTTAACTCGTGTTTTGTTTCACAGAACTATGTAGAAAGAAATCGGGCTAGAATGTTTTTCTCGATTTTGCAAAGCATCTATAATACATTTGCTTTATTAGTTCCTATAACCGATAGTTCAAATTATATCCTTAACAAGGTGTTTGACAAATGCGGTCACCAGATCGCCACTGGCGAACAAGTTTTTTTTTCAAAAACCTGGCGATCAAGTTTTTATTTTTAAGTTTTTTTTAACCTAGCGACCAAATCATTTAATCTGGCTTTTTCCCCCAATTTTGTACAAAAATTGACCGAAGACATGAACACAAACAGCATCCCCGTACTCATGTCACTCCCCGTCAGCATGTGTACTCGTGTGCGGCAAGCAATGATCTTCTTCTCTCATACTTTTAATGGAAGTACCAAGTTTAAAAGGCATTTACCATCTCATGCACAGAAAACGCCATTCTTCTCTGCTTTAACCAGATAGCATGTCATACGATTAGAATGTGGAGGGAGGGAGGTTTCATTAAAACTGCTAGAAATAGCATCAGTCCAACCTCTGTGTCATCTAAAATTGGATACAATTCTAAAAACAGCTCACGTTTTTCTGTAAGTTTCAAATCAGATTTTTGTATTCAGAATTAAAACTGATTAATCTATCACATTCCCTTTAAAGAATAATTTCATATAAGTGCTTATAAGTAATTCCTTTGAAGTAAATCTATAAAACTTAATTAAAATTCAGGCTCTTTACTTTCATTAGAAAACTTGGTTTATATAATTTTTCTAAATTGTGTACTATTCTAAATTATGTAACTATTAATTCAAAAATATGCTTGTTATTATGTTTCCTCAACTACTTCAAAAAGAACTTTTGATCTTTTTGAATATCAATGACACGAAAAGAGAGGTGGGAGAGGGTTAAATATTTTTACTGGTGACTAGACTTTTTTGCTTGCTACCAGATTGGATCAAATTTGTAAAGAAAATTATATCAAATTTGTTCCTTGTCCATAAATATTCTATAAACAATTTGAAGTTTAAAAAAAAGATTTTAGAATCAATGTTTTACGACGAATCTTTTAGCAACATTTTCTGAATTCAACTATAGATTTTTTAGCTAGGAAGTTATTTTTTGAAACGCTATCATTTAATTTTGATGTACTTTTTAAGATTACGCACGTTGTTTTTTATTATTTATTTTTCCTTGGTTGTTTGTGTCCATATTTATAGAGTATTCTCATTTGTTTTTGATAGTGACTCGGAGTGAGCCGAAACATGTCAGCAATCTAATAAAAATTATTTTACTGTATATTAAGTTTTAAGTTTACACATTTTAGCATTTAAAAGAAATATATTGTTACAAGGTGTTATAATTTATTATATTTTTATACAAATATCGATTGATCTGCGATTTAAAATTACCAAGAATGTTTTCCCAAAAAAGTAACTTATGAATACATCCGTGAATTGTTATTAATATTTTAGCGTTGATTTGAATATTGTCTTAAACTTCTATTATATCTCTGTACTTTTAATTTTCAGTGCCGCCTAAGATTGATCGCACCAATCTCAATAAAGTGCGCATCAAAGCTGGACAGTCTTTCAATTTCGATGTCAACGTTATTGGAGAACCAACTCCAACAATTGCTTGGCTCCACGATGGCAAAAAGTTCTTGACCACTGATGCTATCAAAATTGAAGATGTGCCAAACAATACCAAGCTGTCTGCCAAACGTGCCAGGCGATCGGACAGTGGCAAGTACACTATTATTGCCACAAATGAACATGGAAAAGATGAAGCAGAAGTTGAAGTCATAGTTATCGGTAATACTTTGCTTTATTCTTTTAGTGCATGATGCACCATGTCAGCAACATACCAATAAATGTTACTCTATATTCACCTATGTGCAATAGATTTACTTCAAACCAGGGTTGGCAAAAAAACTCTGGTTTTTTCAGGTTTTTTTAGGATTTTGTTATTTTTTTCAGGGTTTTGGGATTTTTTGTTTTATAACAGGATGTATAAAATTAATAGGATCATAAAGAAATAATAAATGTTTATTATTATTATTACATATTAATTAATTATTATGTAATTAATAATTATAATTATTAATAACAAAAATTTAAAAAATTAGTCTTAGAAATTGTAATGCTTTTAAAGACCTTTTACGACAGGAAATTTCAAAAAATAAAAATAATCTAATTATTTAATTTTGTTTTATTAGATTTTTTTATTATTATTCTGTAGAATTTCATCAAATGTCTTGAATTATTGTCCTAGTAATATTTAGCAGTATTTTGTTGTTAAATTATTTAGATATTGTCTTACTGGGGCTCCTCCAGTATTTCTAAAAACTCTACGTCCATGATATAATATGCATATTATGTTTAGTTTAAACAAATATGTTTATTATTAGTTAAATAAGTACAATTCTAATTAAGGATTTTGAAAAATACCCACTTGGGGTTTTTCAAAATCCTTATATCTGGAAATATATTTTCCTGATTTAAAGAAGCATTGATAAACCAAGTGGTTCTTTTGCTACCATTGAGTTTTGGAAACGTTTCCGAGTAGTTTTTATAATGTATTAATAAATTTTCACAAAACGGAATATCGGTTTTTAAGATGTTATCAATTTTCTATTAAACATTTTCAACTGCGTAACTGATCTTATACATGCAAGAGTAACCAAATAATAATAATAATAATTTTAATGCTAATTTTAATATTGTTAATTTATCATGTTTGTCTGTAAAACATGTTTGTTGAACATGAAAATGTTTACTTGAGAAATGTTAGCATTCGATGCACAAAAAAAAGGTGCTTTCAGGAAGTGTTCCCAATATTTTGCATGAATGTGTAAGTGTGCCAGCCTACTAAGCTAACGATGCATTCAATATAACTTATATTTTATAATATGTATTTTTTCCGGATAAAATAACTTAAATAAGAGGGAAAATAACCCGCAATTTTTATTCAAATATGAGAGGAAAAGCATACACATCATGGATTTCACGAATAGCTTGGGAATGCTATTCCCAAGACCTATTCCCTATTGTTGCCAATCTTTCTGGCTAAATTAACTTAAATAAGAAAAAAAAATCACCTGCCTTTTTTTTTTTTATTATCTACTGAGGGAAAAGAATACACGTCATGGATTTCACAAATACCTTGGGAATGAAAATCTTTCTGGCTAAATTAACTTAAATAAGAGAAAAAATCACCGGCCTTTTTTTATTCAAATATGAAGAGGAAAAGATACACATCATGGAATTCACGCATAATGGCGATTTGTCTATGGATATATCGCCGACCGACAATAAAAGTGATGCAACCCCCAAAAAATTATTTTGCGTATTATTGCACTAATAGGTTTGATTTAGATGCGTATTGCTACAGGAAAAGTGTCATAAGTGTAGATATCCGGAAATCCGCTAGATTACGCTGTAAGTCACTTAGCCACCACAGAAAGGTGACAAATTGCATTGAAGCAATAATTTTACTCAGACATCAGCTTCTACATCATGATTCTTAAATGTGTTAGTCAGTAAGATCTCAAATGCTCCTAGTTAATCTCGAACCTATAGACGTTAAATGCATTCGTAATTTTAAATTATCTCTTCAGGAAATTAATATTTGAAGTGATAAATTCTTACTCAGAGCTTTTCAGCTTAGCTAAGATTTTAACGCATAAAATATTAAAGTAAGCATATATTTTAGAAATATTTTGACTATTCAGATTAAAAAAAGACACCCTTTAAAAATAATATACAGAAGAAAAAAGTTCAGAATATTAATTTCCTCATGAGATATTTTAAAAATACGTATGCATTTGATAAATTTTGATCGCTTGGCGATTTATCCTTGGGGCCGCTATAACACGAAAGTACAGTTTTATGTTACAATAAAACAATGCTTCTTTTGCCTCTTCTGCGAAATTTAGTGTTTTTGAGTTGTGTTACTTTTCTTGCTGTGAGCTATATGTACTTTTAACATGCAAATATGAAGGTCATGATGCATAAAAGTATTGTTTTAGTAAAACGTATATTTTTCTTTTGTAGATAAACCTTCTCCACCCAATGGACCTCTCAAAATTGAAGATGTCCATGCTGAGGGATGCAATCTAAAGTGGTTCCCTCCATCTGATGACGGCGGTGTACCTATCGACCATTATCAAGTTGAAAAGCTGGATCCTACAACTGGACAGTGGGTACCTGCTGGAGAAACCATCGGCCCGGATACTAATCTAAAGGTGAAGTTTCTTATAGGGTATAAAGTTTAGAGGATATTAGGGATGTTTGACCCACCTTTTACTAAAATGCTCGTAATTTGTGTATGAAATACAATATCATCTCAGCTTGCCTCATATAAACAGCTTATCAATGATTGAGCTGGACCGTTACACCTACAAAACATTATTGTAAAAAAAAAGTTTGTGTATAGTAAACCACACGTTTTTGCTGAATGGTGTATAAATATTTATGTAAAATTAAACTTTAAAATTATATAAAATTGACGTTTCGGTCAACTTCTATGACCATCTTCAGAATATGATGTTAAGTAACAAATACACTTATAAACAAAAGGCCTCCATCTTGAAATATTATTCACATAACAATATATGATGAATCTTATGTGAATAATATTTCAATAGGGAGGCCGTTTGTTTATAAGTGTATTTGTTACTTAACATCATATTTTGAAGATGGTCATAGAAGTTGACCGAAACGTTAATTTTATGTAATTTTAAAGTTTAATTTTACATAAATATTTATACACCATTCAGTAAAAACGTGTGGTTTACTATACACAAAATTTTTTTATACAATAAACAGCTTATTATGTACTAGCAAAACCCGCGACTTTGCTCGCGTAATTGTTGAAATATACCAAGTGGTATTCGTGGGACTATTTTTATTAGAGAAAGCTAAAAAGAAATGGCGCACCTAGTATTTGTCGAGAATTTAAAAAAAAAGTCATGCATTCGTGATATCATAATTAACTTTTATATTTTAACAAAATAATAAGGCTACTTTAATTTGTGACTCGTGCTATACACGTCAGGACGCATTGTCGTTATCATTATCTTTTTACGCGTGGAGGTTTCGCTATGGAACTCCATTGTGAAATTTGGAAATTTTTGAAATTCAATATCTGAAAACGGCTTAATCATTAGATTTGAAATTTATATCAAGAAAAATATAATTAATTTTTTACCTTTCTAACGCAGTTTGTCTGGCAATTTTTTGATGAATACTTTTCCAGCTATTAAATTTTTCAATAATAACTTCAAATGTTTAATTTTCCGAGGTTAATCTGTGGCAACGACATTCGATTAGCGAAAAAGCCAGTCGTCAGCAACGCGTAGCTTTCTATTAAAGAGGATTATGTGTAAAACACTGTTCACAACGTCCGAATTCTGAAAAGGCAATAAATATATAACAAATTATAACACGCATTAATAATCATATATCTTATTTCTGTTGTCAGTATCCCTTTTTCTAAGTATTTACAAAACACACAACAATGAATGAGGTATCAATTCAAATGTTTAAAAGAAAATACACAATCGAGCGATCGAAGCATATCACGTGTAGTCTAAAATGAGTGCTTTTTTAAATTAGGTTGTATTTTATGCCTATTCAATTTATTTTTCTTTGTCCCGTGTTTTTACCGAAGCGGATGTTGTCACCCTCTAATGCAGCTAAAATGCAATTGTTATTTTTTTTCTCGCGCGTACCTTTTGCTACCTTTGATCAGTTTTTACTGTAACTTTGATGGAATAAATGAGATGATATTCTGGCTTGACTAATGTTGTTGGCAGATATTTTTATCCTTAATTTTTTTGGAATTTTAAACAGGCATAAAAAAATAGATATTGATAAAAAATATTAGACTGCAGTGCGAAATCCTTGCACGTGTCCACCGGTATACTTTATAAATTGCTAAAACGTGTAAAATAAAACTATAAAAACAGTAAAAATGGTTTTTAGTAACATTTTTACATGTTGCGGCTTCACCATAGACATTATCAAAACAAAAAAGAATCTTCTATAGTTGCACGATCTAATGATGTAATGATTTGAAAATGTCACCATTCAATTTTTCATGTACTCTATCAGATTACGCATCTATTTTATTGTGTTGTTCGAAAAGTTTCTTCCGTTTGGGAAAACCCAATTCGTAACAGAAAATTCTGCCCGTCAATTATTAGACATTCTCTCTCTCTCTCTCTATATATATATATCGAATATGTCTAATAATTAAATGATAAAATTTTCCGGTACGAACAACCCAATATTTAATTGGATAATTTTTACTTGGATGGTTATTTTCATACTTGTAAGCATGGAGTAATTCAGCTATTTCATATCACTGCATTATAGATCGTGCAACTGTAAAATATTCTTGTGACGAGATATTTGTTTTGATTATTATTCGTTGTTTTGTTAATGAACGGTTTATTAAAACCCTTTTTGATCATCTTTTTTTAACCCTCGTTTTGCTATAACTAAATTTCCCTCTAGTCAAGACAATATAGAAATTCTTTGATCCGTTTGCCTTAATCTCTTATAAAGGAAACGTATCAAAGTATTGCGCTTTATATAAGGGCGTCTTTTATAAATTTAGGGAGATTGTCCCCAATCGCCCTTACATATTACGCTTTATGCGTATTTGCATAACACTGCATATTAGGCTAAACCTACCCACTTAGTAGGCTGTCCCAGTTAAAATTTGGTCCACCCAACTTAAGATTTGACCCACTAAATCAAAAAAGTACATATTCTCGCCAAAAAAATTATCTTATGAAAAGTTATCTGGATGTGTATGATATTTATTTAAATAAAAGTTTTGGTGTGAAACATATTTATTTTATGTGGCAACTGGGTAATGTTAACAATTCTGAATAGGTTAAGACATTCGCATCGGCCGATTTTGTCTCACCCTTTCGGGGGTATATTTTAATTATATTAAAACAGTGGTAGCTCCTCCCTCTTCTGAAAGGCTTTCGTAAATTATTTCCTAGATAGTTTTCCCAAGTTTATGCACCAGTAAATATCATTCAATACGCGTATTTATTATAAAATGTCTTACGATTAAAAAAAATATGGGCAACATGATATGAATGCATTGTATGTAAAGTAGAAGCCACGCCTTAGGAAATGATGTTTTTTTTTTTTTTTTTTTTTTTTTTTTTTTTTTTTTTTTAATATATAAAAACGAGAATTATTGTTTCCCGGTAACAACATTTATTTTTTAAACAAGAATTCCTGTTTCCTAATGACAACGTTTTTTTTTTTTTTTTTTAACGCGGAGTCTCGCTTTCCGATGACAACGCTTATTTTTTTTTTAAAAACGAGAATTCTCGTTTTCCGATGACAATTCTTATTTTTTTAAAAACAAGAATTCTCGTTTCCCGATAATAACCCTTATTTTTTTTTTATTTATTTATTATTATTTTTTTTTAACGGGAACTGTCGTTTCCCGATGACAACGTTTATTATTTTTTTAACCCTTTCCGGCACAGTGGTCCCACTCCAGACACACATAATTTTAATTCCAAACTTGCATTCGACACCAAGAATCTATACTAATATTATAAAGGAGTAAATCTTGTTTGTTTGTTTGTAGGGGGTAATCTCTGGAACTACCGAACCGATTTCAAAAGTGATGGTGGCAAATTGATGGTGACAAACCCTGCTCCAACATAGGCTATATTTTATGTCGGTGCCACTAACCCCAGGGGGTGCAGGAGCAAAAAACGTTCTAAAATTGCGATTTTTCAGTTATCACACTGGCTGTCAAGCCCTGAGAGCTTGGCAGCCGGTTCTGTATGTATGTATGTACGTACGTAATGCGATAACTCTTCATAGAAATATCCGTTTTCCTTCAAATTTTGTTTATAGGTTCACTGTGTTAAGGCGCTTCCCTGATTAGTTTTCGGGATTGATTGGTTAAGTATAAAAGGGGGGGGGGACAAGGGGCTAATTCCCCCCCCCCCCTTAATTTATATAAATGGGTTTTTCATGCAGAATTATTCCGTTTTCCTTCAAATTTTGTTTATAGGTTCACTGAGTTAAGGCGCTTCCCTGATTAGTTTTCGGGATTGATTGGTCAAGTATAAAGGGGGGGAACAAGGGTCTAATTCCCCCCCCTTAATTTATATAAATGTGTTTTTCATGCAGAATTATTCCGTTTCCCTTCAAATTTTGTTTATAGGTTCACTGAGTTAAGGCGCTTCCCTGATTAGTTTACGGGTTTGATTAGTTAAGTATAAAGGGGGGGATCGGTGGGGGCTAATCCCCCCCTTAATTTATATAAATGGGTTTTTCATGCAGAATTATTCCGTTTTCCTTCAAATTTTGTTTATAGGTTCATTGGGTTAAGACGCTTCCCTGATTACTTTTCGGGATTGATTGGTTCAGTATAAAGGGGGGGAACAAGGGGCTAATTCCCCCCCCCCCCCTTAATTTATATAAATGGGTTTTTCATGCAGAATTATTCCGTTTTCCTTCAAATTTTGTTTATAGGTTCACGGTGTTAAGGCGCTTCCCTGATTAGTTTTCGGGATTGATTAGTTAATATAAAGGGGGGGGGGGATCGGGGGGCTAATTCCCCCCCTTAATTTATATAAATGGGTTTTTCATGCAGAATTATTCCGTTTTCCTTCAAATTTTGTTTATAGGTTCATTGGGTTAAGACGCTTCCCTGATTACTTTTCGGGATTGATTGGTTAAGTATAAAGGGGGGAACGGGGGCCTAATCCCCCCCTTCATTTATATAAATGGATTTTTCATGCAGAATTATTCCGTTTTCCTTCAAATTTTGTTTATAGGTTCACTGTGTTAAGGCGCTTGCATCATAATTTACGGGATTGATTGATTAAGTATAAAGGGGGGGAACGGGGGGCTAATACCCCCCTTAATTTATGTAAATGGGTTTTTCATGCAGAATTATCCCATTTCCTTCAAATTTTATTTATAGGTTCACTGTGTTAAGGCGCATCTCTGATTAGTTTTCGGGATTGATTGGTTAAGTATAAAGGGGGGGGGGGGAACAAGGGGCTAATTCCCCCTTATCTATACTAATATATAAAGTAGTAAAGATTGTTTGTTTGTTTGTAGGGGGTAATCTCTGGAACCACTGAAGCGATTTTAAAAGTGATGGTGGCAAATTAATGGTGACAATCCCTGCTCCAACATAGGCTATATTTTATGTCGGTGCCACCACCCCCAGGGGGGTGCAGGAGCGAAAAACGTTCTAAAATTTCGATTTTTTGTGTACTGAAGGAGATAGAAGTATCAAATTTGGTATGGTAGTTACTTATAAGATGTAAATGCTCTCTAAGAACAAATTATAAAAACATTCGCAATTTAAAAGGGTGAGATGAGGATGAAGCGTTCTAAAAACATTCTAAATTACAATTTCTATGGAATCTCTGAAACTACAGAACCGATTTCAAAAGTGATGGTGGCAAATGGATGGTGACAGTCCCTGCTCCAACATATGCTAAATTTTTTGTCGGTGCCACTGCCCGCAGAGGGTGCAGGAGCGAAAAATTTCCAAAATTATGATATTTTCAATAATGAAGGAGTTAGGAACTTGACATTTTGTATGGTCGTTACTTACAAGATTTAAATGCTCTATAAGAACAAAATCTAAAAAAATTCGAAATTTAAAAGGCTGAAATAAGCAAAAAATTTTCTAAAAACATTATAAATTACAATTTGTATGGAATGTCTGCAACTACTAAAGCGATTTCAAAAGTGATGGTGGCAAATGGATGGTGACAATCCCTGCTCCAACATAGGCTATATTTTATGTCGGTGCCACTACCCCGAGGGGGGGGTGCAGAAGCGAAAAACGTTCTAAAATTTCGATTTTTGCGATGCTGAAGGAGCTAGAAACTTCAAGTTCGGCATGATTGTTATTTATAAGATCTAAATGCGCTCTAAAAACAATTTCTAAAGAAAAATGATCTAATGATTCTGCGATTTTTCAACTATTGAATTTCTAAAATTACCAAATTTCACAATAGAGTACCATAGCGAAACCTTCATGCGTAAAAAGATAATGATAAGGGCGACGTGTCCTGACGTGTATATTGACTATAGCACGAGTCACAAATTATAGTATCCTTATTATTCTGTTAAAATATAAATGTGAATTATGAAATGTCAATATTTTGTTTGATTAAAGGTTCGTTAAGAGAAATTTACCAGCGTAGCGGGCGTAGCTTGCTAGTATTTAATAAAATTTTGTTTCTACAATGAAAGCTTAAAATAAGGAGTTCTTATTTTCTAAAAAAGTGTTTTGTAAATTCCGGGGTCAGTCAGTAATTTATCATTTTACGAACAGACTTTGTCTGTGCTAGAAAGGGTTAAAGAGGATTCTCGTTTCCCGATGACAACGCTTATACTTTTAAAAACAAGAATTCCTGTTTCCTAATGACAACGTTTATTTATTTTTTTAAACGAGGATTCTCATTTCCCGATGACAACGCTTGTTTTTTTTAAACGAGCATTCTCGTTTCCCGCTTATTTTTTAAAAAACAAGAATTCTCGTTTCCCGATGATAACCCTTATTTTTTTAAAAACGGGAATTCTCGTTTCCCGATGACAACGTTTATTTATTTATTTTTTTTAAAGAGAATTCTCGTTTCCCGCTTATTTTTTAAAAACAAGAATTCTCGTTTCCCGATGATAACCCTTATTTTTTTAAAAACGGGAATTCTCGTTTCCCGATGACAACGTTTATTTATTTATTTATTTATTTTAAAGACAATTCTCGTTTTCCGATGACAACGCTTATACTTTAAAAAACAAGAATTCTCGTTTGCCAATGCGAATGTGTTAATATTGCACATTCACAATTTTATCATATATATTTAAAAAATAATTCGTTTTTATTAGGTGAAAGGTTTAACACCCGGCAAGCCGTATAAATTCAGAGTGAAAGCTGTGAACAGACAAGGGGAGTCAGAACCACTGCATGCAGCACAACCAATAACTGCTAAAAATCCTTACGGTTAGTAGTGAATTTTTTAACTTACATTTATGCGTAATTATTTCAATTTATGCGTATGTGAATGTCTAAATCTAACCAATGACCTTTAACAAAGAATGTGCGTGGTAATTTGGCTAGCAGTTCACGCTTTAAAGAAAAAAGAAAACAAAGAAATAAACGTGGTTGTTACGTACGTAAGTATATAAGAAGTAAAGCTTCTAAAAGTCAATGTGTATCTTAAAACACAGATGCGTGGTTCAGTAACGTTAACGTCGTAACGATGCGGACAAGAATGAGGTAAAAATAAATAAGTTACAATGCAGCTTCAACCTTAACAAATATCGATAATTTTTGAAATAGAAATAAAATTACACGTTTTCTTTGACTTCCCACTTTATTTTCTTTCCTTTTCAAAAAGTAGCTAGTTTTTTCCAAAAATTAAGGAAAATTATAGGCCGATTTTTACAAAAACTGGATTTTCGGTTAGCGTTATAGATATATACTAGATATATTATTATAATTTTTTACATACTTTTTTTCTGTTTGTATAGAAAAATAGATAAAGGATTCTTTATATTAAATATTTTGTATAAATATTGAAAAAAAAAAAAATGCTTGCGTATATAAAACACTAAATAGTTTGCAGGATATACGTTGTCAGATTTCCTTCTCTCTTTTAGTATTAGACATTCATAATAGAAGGGTTAGTATTGCATTTTAAACTTATTTACGCGTAATTATTTCAATTTATGTTTTCATGAATGTCCATAAAAACGTATTTTGTTTAAATTTTGGGGAATAAATTGTAAAAAAGTGAGACAGAAATCCACAATATTAACTATAGTCGTTTGATATTTTGAGTGTCTTTGTGGTTAATATATATATATATTTTTTTATTTTAACTGGTATGCAGTTTTATGTATGGCGAAGTGGGTTTGCATATTTCTAATTCATAATAATAGAAATAACAAAAAGAACTGCTGAAGTTTATACTAATAAAAACTAATGTATTTACTTTAAAAAAGTATTATTATTTTTAATTTTTAGTTAGTTGAAATGCTTTAATATAAATATACAGAAATACCCCTTATAAAAGTTTTATATTTTTTAATTGCAATTGCAATTTAATTTAATTGCAATTTAGTTCCTCCATAGATGAACAGTAGTTCTGGAAAATGCTGATAAATTTTAATTAGTGTCAGGTATTAATGTAAAATGTTAATTCATACTTAATTGTTTTAGTCTAAAATATTATATACATTTCAATATACTTAACTACACTATTCTTATTACCTTTTAATCTATTACTTATTAAAATGCGTTTGTAATTTTTTTAGGGTTTCGTTCATTTCACGAATCCTATTACTCCCGCTGCGTTGTCTGTCCGTCACAGAGCCATTCTCAAAAACTTGTAACTTACAAAGTTAAAACTTTGCGTATATATAGATAAATACCAGCTATGAAGCAAAAAATATTAAAATTTGAAAAAATCCTATTATTTTAATAAATTGAGAAAAAAAACCAAAATTCTAACAGCCTTGTCCTATTAAATTTAAACATGTTTTGTTATAGCAGTTGCCAAACATTAAAAATCCACAATGAAATTCTTTCTACAATAATTAATTTTCTATTGAAAGATTTCCACGTGAAAAATGAAAATGAAATAAAAAGTTTCACCAATTGGAAAAAAGATAAATATGAAATAAAATTGATTGACGTCATAGTGGTAATAAAACGGAAAATTTCTAAGATTTCTCAATAATACAAGGAGTATGAGCATGTGTATGTACACAAAGCAGATTAATATCGCGTCATTAGAGAATTAATAAGAAAATATGACGTCATATTGGAAGTTTAACGAATTTTTCAAATGTTTGAGAATAATACAAAGCGAGTATCAATATGAGTAATAGAGAATAGTAAATATATAAGTTTGAGAAACATATTGAATCGTGATAAAAATCCGATTATGGAAATATTCGCATATTTTAACATTTTGAAGGTATACAACATGTTTAATTTTGAATTTTTTTTTTTTTTTTTTAATATCGCATTTAGTCCGCATGACAGATAGATATTATTATGACAGAATATAATAGCGGAAATGTAATACTTTATAAAAAACATGATTTTTTTTTTTTTTTTTTTTTTTTTTTTTTTTTTTTTTGCTAAATGAAATTAATTTGGATTTATTAAAGAAAGGATAAAGTGTTTTGCAAGGAATATTAAACGAAACCCTTTGAGCGATCTCGATCACACTTACCCACTTGTTTTTCTTTTACTCTCGTAGATCCTCCATCTGCTCCTGGTCAACCAGAAATCGCAGATTATGATAAGGACTTTGTTACTTTGAAGTGGAAGAAACCTCACAATGATGGCGGGACTCCTATAACTGGATATGTAGTTGAAAAGAAAGACAAATATAAGTAGGTTTCAACGGAATTGTCTGTTATTTTAGCGAATAATTATGATTTTTTTCTTTTGAATTTTCCGTATATCTATTTAAGAAAACTTCTTTTACTTATTTCTTAAATTATTTGTTGCTCATTTGTGCCCATGAATCTCTTTCTTGCGTCCATGAAGCTTGAATACAATTTTTATGTATATCTAAATTGTTATGCATGAAAAATATTAAAATATTAAAATCCCCTTTCAGATCTAAAATTTAAATTTATTTCCAATTAAATATTTTCGAATTCTTAATGTCTAAATCGGAGGCTTTTGAAGTTGTTCCTAGCCGACAAAAATTACTTTCAGTCGTTAAATTGCAACTAACTTTAAGATTAAATGTGCAAGTTAGATGCAATTCGTAAGCGTTTCTGGTTAGTGTTGAAACCAGTCTTGCCCAATCCTTGCTCATGTCACAGGTCTAGGAATCGTACGGGGTCTAATTAACCTAAGCAAATAATAAAAAATAAATAAAATAGTAAGAATAAAAATGATCAACAGTGCGGGCGGCGGCTGCACTAACCATCGCCTCATCGCGTTCCCTACTGAAATTCCCCAATTATATATGGAAGTCAATTAGCAGATTAAAATGGACATGGTCTGCCAAGTCATATCTTGGGGGAAACCACCTCCAGACCTGATTTTAGTGGTTGTTTGGTCGGCCCCCATTGAGTTTTCAAATGAAATTCCTCCCCACTGACAGGGGCAGTTCTCATTGTAATATGCTACGTGATGCAGGAATTTCCTTAGAAAACTCAATAAGGATTTACCAATCAACCACTAAAACTGGATCTGGAGGTAGTTTCCACCAAGATATGACTTGGCAGACCATGCCCATTTTAATCTCCTAATCGAGTTCTATCTAATCCTAGAATTTCAGTCGTGAACTCGATGAGGTTTGATGATGGTTAGTGCGGCCGCCGCTCGGAATATAACCAATTAAGTTAAAGTAACCTCTCAATTTGACAGCTTTGTCTCCCTCTGTAAACTATTGCAAGTAAACTATTGAGAAAAAAAAAAAAAAAAAAAAAAAACAGACCTTGCGCGGAAATGTCAGTCAGTTCTCAGACATAAAATGAGATTGATCTAATGATCTTACTACGATGTAATAATTAAATTAATATGATTCTCTGGAGCTCCGTAACAATGATCAAACTCCCACTCTCTCGATATATCTATGAACTGTGAATGTAAAAAGTTCGTTTAATTAGCGAGGTCCCGAGTCAAATTATTCAATTATTTTCAATTACTTTACATTCTATCATGATACCTGAAACATAATTAAATCGCTGAAAACACTGCACTACAACGGATTTTCTATAGATTATGGAATGCACGGTATTTACAGATACACACAAAAGACTTGACTGACTTGGATCGATAATTGCGGGAAACGGGTTTTTCGCTATGGTATCCATTTTTAAACTTATCTAATTTTGAGTGCATTAAGTGGTGTGTATAAATGCTATAGATATCATATAGGGCTACACGAAAGAACTCGCACATATTACAGCATATGAACAGAAATTACTGAAAGGGGATTTTTACTAAGTTGAAAGTTTTTTTAAGTTGCTTATTTAGTTATCTCATTTCATTCCAGAAAAAAATGAAAATTCTTAATAATATTATGTTACTGCTGGAAAGAATTTCATAACCCAAGTATCACAAAAAACTAAAATTCATAAAGATACAACTAAATGTAAATATATTGCTTGAAGGTGCGTAAAAATAGCAATATATTTACATTTAGTTGTATCTTTATGAATTTTAGTTATTAAACAAGGTGAATATGCACTGAAATTTTAACTTTTTATTGAACCAAGTATCACAGTTTGTTGGCCCATCGTTGCAGTTTTTGGAAATCGTTGGCATATAATAGGATTGGGAATGATAGAGTCTGCAAATGCTGGGAAATGATACTGGCAGAGATTCCTCTAATTTGGTGCGTATCTGAGCAGAATTCTAAACAGAGAAAGGTGGGACCACTATTGGTCTTTTGTTGGTAAATGGTTCGTTGGCTAATGGTACGGCAAGGTTGACATTTCTTATAATGCTACTATACGGTATAATTTAAAGCGACAAAAATTGCTGTGACTCGTCAGTTTTCCAAGCATTTCATTGTCTGTTCTGGGCGATATTGCTCTGCCCTCACTCTTGAGGGACATTACAGGCGACAATCGGAGAAACTCTTCTGAAGCCATAGGTTAACATGGTGTCGCCTGAAACTAGGGGCAACTTTTACTCCTCGTCTAATGGCTTTTTTACTGTTGACCAATATGGAACGACAATAAGCCAACAATTTGCCAACGTTGGCCCAACCATTTTGTGCTACCTGATAATCTATGCCTGATGCATGATTTTTCGTTCTTGTTTTTTTTAATAGTCATGTTTTATAAGTCATTTGTTATTTCACTATGAGCGTTGCTTTTACAGCCCTGACTGGGTACCTATCCAGGATGTTCCAGGTGACGAAGAAAGAGCGACTATACCTGATTTGGTTGAAGGTAACCAGTACGAGTTCAGAGTTCGTGCTGTCAACAAAGCTGGAACCAGTGAACCTAGTGATCCAACAGCTCCTCATACGGCCAAACATAAAAAATGTAATTTTATTTTTAACTTTTACTATTTTAATTTGAAACTGGCACTGAAAAATTAATTAGAAGTTTCATCATGCTATGTTGTTCTTTCTTACAGTTTTCATATAAATAGTGTGATCAAATTTATCAATAGAGATGAGTTCGGGCTGTTTTTCGGAGCCCGAGGCCGCCCGTGCCCGAAACATTTTGTGTTATCAAACCCCGGCTCGCCTGCGATCGCCCGAGCATGTTACCGAAAGTACGCAGAAATTGTTAATAATGTTTTAAAATTGTTTCAAAATTATTTTTTTCATATAAAAAGAGCTCTTCTTACATAGAAATATGTATGTATCCTAAATATTCCTTCATGACAAAGTTTCGTGATTTTCATGTCCCTTTAAAATCTGCTTAAAATAGAAAATGTGTGATTTATACCCAATCACTGGCAGATATCTGCAAGATTTAGTATTCTTTGCCTAATAAGAATACTGATAAAATTTAGGCGAAGTATACTAATAAAATTTGACGAAGAAAGCTAGTAAAATTTAGTGGTGGGAATCAGCCCATTGGCACCTAGATTTTTGCACCCCTGCGTAAAAGTCACAATTTTTATAATTTTTCTAAATACCATTGTAGAACTATTGCAAAAAAACATTAGTTCTGTTTTCCAGTGTATATGGTAATGGACTTAAAACAGAAAGCGACCGTAGGCAAGGGATATCCACCGCTTCTTTATGTCACAAATACTGGCCGTACAAATGTCTCTGAACCAGACAGAATATTTCTCCTTATATCCCATCAATAACAATTCAATTCCCTTCCATACTGATTTTTAAAGGATTGTAAAACTTTTTAAGAAACTTAGATTTTTTTTTCTCAAAAAGCAAGTTTCTTTCCTTTTTTCAATTTGTGAATAAATAAAATTTTCCCTTTGAGCCTGAGTCCGTTTCGGACCTGTGCACGGGCTGAGCCTGCGTCATCTGTAGTATGCAAGCATTTTATTGTGATATTAGTTATGATCTTTGTGAAATATTTTATACTTATTTCATTTAAAAAACAAAAATCTTCAAACAAATATCTTTTCCAAAAAGTTTTTATTTCTAATACTATATGTATTAGATGACGAGACTGATGTAAATTACTTTTACTTGATTAAATCATTATAATAACATTTACTACAAAAAATAATTTATGCTTTATACATTGATTACTAGAAATTAAAAAAAAACTTTGAAATATTAAATACATTATTGAGATAAATATAAAGAAAATACCATGCTAATATTTTAAAGAAATTTAATTACTTATTTCAAATATTAATATCGTAATACATTTCAATTTCAATTTTTCAAAAAGAACAAAATAAAATGTTTTCAAATTGTTGGAAATATTTCATCTGTAAGTATGAATTTTGATTCTTGTTTGTTTCACTTGAGTTTTTTCTCATGTTTCAGAATGACTAACATCCTTAATTAATTCTTAATATTATACTGGTGTCCAGAAATTAAGGGGCAGTGACCAATTTCAGACGTTTCGTCAAATATCTTACTGAAACTCGTGAGGAAATGCCTGGAATTTCCTTGAACTTTGAGGATGTAAAGAACATTCTTGACTTCATGTTTTTCAGTGAAGATTTTGTTGCTAGGACAATTAGGGAGGGAAATAATAATTTTAATATTAAAATAATACCGATCACCCAAGTAACAAAAAACGTTAAAAATGGTCTGTCACTGTAGCAAATGACTATGTAGGTCCTGTTCAACATTTGTGTGCATTTGTCTAAGCATAGCACGTGTATTCGTGAAGATGGTTCAAAAGGTTTTTTTTTATAGCATGCAGAGTTTTCAGCCGAATTTAATACCGATTTCCCAAAACTTGACAGAAAATCGTAGACTGTGATTAAAATATTAATATACTAAATATTTGATGAGATATAGGTATTTTCATAAAATAAATTTTAACTGCGCATGCGCGAACTAAAACAAAGATTTTTTGTCATGATTTGATAGTCAATACTATAGGACAACACATATAAAAAGACTTGTGAAATATCGTGAAAACTCAGAAAGTTACAGCAATAATTGCTAAATTGAGAAATAAGTTCCATAGGATTATATGGGACTTCAACTATGCTTTAATAAAACTTCAACTATATTTTTAATATAACTATTTAAAAACAACTTATTAAATGTATTTAGTTTCATTAATTCTTCATTTTTCGTATTCAAAATAATCTATCATTTCAGTGCCTCCTAAAATTGACAGAAATGCCATGTTCAACATCAGAGTGAAAGTCGGCAAATCCTTTGAACTGGACGTGCCGGTCAGTGGCGAGCCTCCCCCGACTAAAAAATGGAACTTGGGTAGCAAAGAGTGCGATAAAATGCCCAGGTGGACTGTGCTTCATGAAGACTACAGTACCAAACTCTCCGTCAGAAATGCAGAAAGAGGCGACAGCGGGCAGCTTACTCTTACAGCTCGTAATCAGCATGGAAATGATTCTGCTACGATCACTGTCACTGTATTAGGTGAGTGCCAAACCAGATTATTTTAGTGTTAATATACAGGGTGTTTCAAATGAATCACCCGAATTAAAATGCGTATATTATGGAAAATATTGAACATAGATACTTAAGATTAATTTTATATTACATGGCTAATCAAAAAGTTTTTTTTTTTACAAACCAAATTAAAAATACCCACCAAATATGCCACATATGTCCACCTCTGTTTGCACGGCATATGTCCATACGGTAGTGAAATTCGTTCCAAACTTTTGCGAGCATGTCTGCATCCATTACTTCCACAGCTGCTGTTATACGTATTTTCAGTTCAGCTAATGTATCTGGAAGGGTAGGAACAAAAACGTAGTCTTTTATAAACCCCCGCAAGAAGAAGTCGCACACTGAGAAGTCCGGCAATTTTGGAGGCCAGACAAACACTGAAGTGGCGGTCGAAGGAAGAGAGTTAGTGCTACCTGTCGGCAACTGCGTGAAACTCGAGATTTCCCTCTTTCTACCTGTACATTATTCGATCAAAACGGATTAAAAACAGAATAGTTATGATTTTTAAAAATCGGGTGATTCTTTTTAAACACCCTGTGCAAAGACAACATACTGGCAATCTAAAAAATCTAAAGGATATAATATTCAGGTTAACCGATATCGTCAAGATTAGGGATCTTCACCTTTTCACGCTTGAGGGTCACTTTAGAAAATTATTGAAGTTTTGCGGGTTACAATAGGTCGGTTAAAAAGCACAAGCAAGAAATATATGCACCTATACTTTGATTTTCAAAAAAAGTGGAAGGAAAGTTCTATAATCGTTAAGGGATTGCAAAATTCCTACTTTCATTCATAAAAACATTTTGATATCCACACGTCATACTAAATTTTGTCATCGGCAATTCTATAGAATTGCCTCATTTAGTAACACTACCAGTAGTAATACTAATAACAGTAATAATGATGATAATAATTCATCAGGTAGCAGCCTCTTAAAGAAGCTAAAGACGCCAGCAGCAGTATTTTTAACACAAAACCATATTTATGCATAGTACTGTCATGTTAAAAAAGGATTTCCCCCAACACATCAATTCTACCTCAAATCATTGTATAAAAATGATGCAGGTTCCAACCGATTGATAATAACGTGTACTATTAAATGTTATGCATGTATTGGGGTGTGATGGGTCATTTACAGATTAAAAAGTGTACCAACTTTTTTTTCCAATAGTAACACCCACTTTTGACACCATATTTGTATTTCTTAAATGACATCAATATGGAAATTATACTTAAGCATTTTTTCATCTTATGTATCGCTGTCATTTTTAACTCTACAATGGAGAAATTCATTAACTTTTTAAAATGAATAATTTTAATTGATCCCTCACTGAGCCTAACCCGATCCGATGCAAGAGTCTTCTAGTCCAAAATGAAAACTGGTCATCTGTAGTCCGGCTATATCACTTGTAAAAAATTCAAAATTGTTCCCAATTTAGTTACAATGTAGTTACAAATGATCCCTCTCATTAGCAAGCATAGTCAGTGTTAATATGGAAGCCCCTTTCCTTGTTCGACAACATACCCAGAAACCCATAATTAATAACAAACTAGAACCGGCCAACACAGTAACTAAGTAACTCTCACGAAATAGCGTTGCAGCCAAGGACACCCAATAAGCTAATCAGGTGGATCTCCACCATGAGGAGATTAGGTGAATTTCGCCCCGCGGCCAGGTATACAAATTCGTTAAGCTGGGAATAATGCCCGGCAGGTAGGGGCCTGGTCTGCGGTTTAATAATAATAATAATAATAATAATGATCCCTCTCTTCAATATTCTACACACATCTTTTTTTTGAGATATTAAAATACCTCGAAAGTTTTTATTCTTTATTTTTTTATTATTCAAAATTACATGGCGGGACACAAAATTACTCTCGACGGCCACTCGTGTACCGTAGATGGATAAATTGTCCTACTCTAGATGGATAAATTGTCCTGTAGTCCTGCATACTTTAATAAATATGTGCTTATCATTTGTTTACGAAATTTTTGTTTGTAAATAATGTTGTTAACCATTGTTGTTACATTCATAGCATGGAATTTTTTCTATACTTTAGCTCCACCTACTGCTCCAGAAGGAATGCAGATATCTGATGTAACTAAAGACGGTTGTAAAGTGGCTTGGAGGCCACCGAAAGATGATGGTGGATCTGAAATAACTGGTTATGTGGTTGAGAAGAAAGACGCTGAAACTGGAAAATGGGTGCCTGTAAGTGAAACGATCAATCCACACATACGAGCTGACAAGTTGATTGAAGGACATGAATACAACTTTAGGGTTAAAGCTGTTAACAAGGAAGGAGAATCTCCTTGGCTATTTGGAAAAGAACCCATTGTTGCTAAAAATCCATTTGGTAAGCAAAATAGTTCTGTGAAGGTATTTTTTTTAAATATTGTTAAAATATTTTCAGTTAAAATGTGTAAATTGCTCAGAAGTAAAATGTTATTAAAATAAATGGTAATAAGGTAAAGTTTGGTGGATTTGGAAATAACTTGTTATGTGGCTGAAAAGAAAAACGCTGAAACTGGAAAATGGGTGCCTCTAAGTGAAACTATCAATCCACACCTACGAGCTGACAAGTTGATTGAAAGACATGAATATAAGTTTAGGGTTAAGAAAGAAAGAGAATTTCCTTGGTTATTTTGAAAATAGTCTATGGAACTCATCAGTGTGACATCACAGCCGAATATCAACCGCAAATTGGTTCAATACAAAAAATTCAGATAACATTGATATACTACTTTGAAACAATTTGTGTTGAGCCAATTTGTCGTTGATACGCGGAGTTGAGTTGCCTGTGACGTCACCACTGATAGGTTCCATTGTTGCTAAAAATTCATTTGGTAAGAAAAATAGTCCTGTAAAAGAAAGCTGCGCCACCAGACGCCAGAGGGGCGCACGGCGCGTAGGGGACCACCGAACCCAAGTCCTGAAGGAGCTGCTTCCCACAGCGCTTCGGCCGGCCAGAGGACCGCCACTTGCGGACCCTCCAACCTTAAACCCACGTGTCGACGACGTAAGTCGTTGCGATACGCGGTGAAACCCAGTAGGGGAGACACTTGGGGACGGGCCGGCGTTCCCCAACAGCTTCGGAGATGGATACCCAGAAGGGAACCAGGCCCTAGGCCTTAAGTCGGGTTTTTCCAACCCGTACTTGCTTTACCAGAACTCGAGGGGTGTGGAAACCTACAAAGGTAGTCACAATTCCCTCTCGTAGAAAAAGTTCTGTAAAGGTGTTTTGTGAATATTTATAAAAAAATTTCAGTTAAAATGTGTAAATTGTTCAGAAGTAAAATGTTATTTAAATAAATGGTAATACAGTAAAATTTGCTGTATCCGAAATAACTTATTATGTCGTTGAGAAGAAATATGCTGAAACTGGAAAGTGGTTTATCTGTAGGTGAAACGATTAACTGTCATCTATAGACTGACAAGATGATTGAAGCAGGGTTGCCAGTTTCACCCTTTTTTTTAATTCCGAATTTCAAAATTCGCACCGGAAATTTCGAAAGAAGGATTATTGCCTTGAGAAGTCAGAAACAGCGAAACAGAATAATGCTTCAATGGGGTACCCAGTTAATAATAACTCCACTCCCAGTTTATGAGTAGTTGTATATCACATCTTAAGAGAGCCATGTTAAAAATGTTTAAAATAATTTAAAGTATCAAAAATATGTAAAAGAAAGCATAAAATGCGATAAATTACAGTCTATTGCAATGAGAGAAAGTTTATAATAATATAAGGTAACAAAAAAAGTTTAAAAGAATTTTTAAAATTGTGAAATATTACTGTCTAGTGCTTTACAGCGTAATAGAACTTAAAAATAGCAATATAGTGCGTAAAAGATGCGACAGATGGCGCCAAATGTCCACTGCCTAGTGCTTAACAGGGTATGAGCTTAAAAATAGTCTCTCATTAAATAAAACAAAGTTTACACCTATTAATTTCTGGTGCGAATTCGAAATTCTGAATTTAAGAAAAGACCAACCTGGTAACCCTGGATTGGAGGCCATGAGTATAACTTTTGGGTTAAGAGGCTTTCACAAAAAATACTTTTCCCCGCTGAACAACGCGAAACTATTTAACACATTTACGGGCTCATTTTTAAACGTAAACGCATGATATTTTCAGGCATGATAATTAAAATGTTTTGTAATTTAACAGTTTGTTCATTTTTTGACAAATGAATTAAATCTTGAATTATAAGCGATTGTGATCTCACGACGACAGATTTTTTCCTTTCCTGCACTTTCGTGTCCAAAAATTCGGTTCAAAACGCTAACTTTGACAACATTTAAGGAAAATTTCTTCTAAATTAACCGAAAAATGGAACAAAAACTGTTCGATTCCATAGTTACTGAATAAGATCACCTGCCGATTTTACACGTTTGCGAACTAAAATGCATTCAGAAATGCTTTAGAATGTAGCCCATTTGGATTTGAGCTTAAAAGCTGTTAACAAAGAAGGAAAATAACCTCTTGTAGCTAAAAATACATTTGATAAGTAAAATACTGTAAAGATAGTTTGTAATTTTTCTGTTCCAATTTTTTCAGTTAAAATTCTAAATTTATGAGAATAAAATGGTATTAAAGAAAAATGGGGCGGAAAATTGAGCAGAAGTAAAATGGTGTTAAAGTTGATTGAAGGACATAACTATAATTTTAGGGTTAAATCTGTTAACAAGAAAAGTGAATCCCCCTTGAAGATTTAAAAAAACCCATTGCTGCTAACAATCCATTTGGTAAGTCCATTAGGTAAAATGGTTTTCTTGTGATTTTTTGTTCCAAATTTTCAGTTAAAATGTGTAACTTGATCAGAAATAAAATGGTGTAAATGTAAGTAGTGTGGAAGTAAAATGTGGTGCAATATTGAGAAGAAGTTGAATCGAATTAAAGTAGATGATAAAAAGTAAAATATGAGGGATGTTGGTAGATCTAAAACAACTGGTTACGTGGTTAAGAAAAAATAGGCCAAAATTGGAAAATGGGCACCTGTAAAGTGAAACGATCAATCCTCATTTATGAGCTGACTAGTTGAATGATGGTTATACATATAAACTTTAAGTGCAATGATTGTAGGGCACATAAGTATAATGTTGGTGGATCTAAAACAACTGGTTATGTGGTTAAGAAAAATTATGCCAAAATTGGAAAATGGGCGCCTGTAATGTTTAACGATCAATCCTCATTTATGAGCGGACTAGTTGAATAACAGTTATACATATAACCTTGAAGTGCAATGATTGTAGGACATAAATATAAATTTAAGGTAAGAGCTTGGTTATTTCAAAATGAACCTATTGTTGGAAATAGCGTAAGAGTAAGTAAGCGAAAGAGCTCTGTAACAATTTTTTATGATGAAAACTTGTAAATTAGTTAGAAGTAAAATTATATTTAAGTAAATGATAGTAAAGTAAAAATGTGTTGGAATTTTAAGCAGAAGCAAAATGGTATTAGATTAAATGGGTCTGAAATAACTGGTTGGTTAGTGGTTGAGAAGAAATATGCCAAAACAAAAAAATGGGTGATCCCATGTCAAATTAACGTATTGTAACGTAAATTTTTTGGAACGACAGGAATTTCAATCATGAAATAGGGCGTAAATTTTAAGATAAAATTTAAATCATTATAAAAGAGTGTTTTGTACAAGCTTTTATTTAACTTGTCTTGTTTGTTCCTCAAATCTTGGAATCTAATTTTAACACATTTCTCTGCTAAAATTGACCTAATTTTTGGTATTGTGATGAATCTCCAGTGACACTACAACATTCTGTAAAAAAAATTTTTGAAATTCGCCTTCGCCACCCCTCACGGTGCAAAAATATTTGTCCAATAAGGGTACGTAAATGTCATCACGTATGTGATAACGTAAATGTCATTGATTGCTTCAGAAATAACCTGATATTCTTCGATTGAGCTGTGGCATGATTGGTAAATGCGCCATATTTCAGTTCAGTGCAAGGGGGGAAGGGGTCTGGGTTCGGTCTTCAGGAGGACGTTGGTCGATTTTTTTCTTGCGAGGGAACTGGATTTAAAATTGTACATTCATTTTATTCTTTTAAATCAAATTGATAGAAAAATCAATTTCAATTTAATTTATTTCTTTAAAAAATGTATTTATTTCAATAAATTGTCCTTCAATGTTTTCCCGTTTTAGTACATTTTAATGAAAGCTTGTCTTTAAAATATTTTTTTAATTATAATTTATTTAAAATATCTTTTTTTTTATTTGTACTTTAGATGCACCTGATAAACCAGGAGCACCTCAAGTGGTCGACTGGGATAGTGGAACTGTTGATTTATCCTGGAATCCGCCACGAAGAGACGGCGGAGCTCCTATTACGGGTTACATCATCGAAAAGAAACCAAAGAATAGTCCACTGTGGGAAGAAGCTGCTCGTGTGGACGGAAAAGAAACTAGGGCAACTGTGCCTGGACTTAAAGATGGCGAAGAATATGAGTTCAGAGTTGTTGCCGTTAACAAGGCTGGACCTAGTGAGCCTAGTGAATCCTGCGCTCCTTTCTTAGCCAAGCCAAAATACTGTAAGATTTAAATTATTTTCTAGAAATAGGTACTGTAGTAGAAAAAAAATAATATTGTTTATATTAACAGTTTGTTGATCGGTGATTTTGTATGAAATCTTGATTTTAAAACAGTATAAGCTCCGCCCTTTTCTGAAAGTATTTCATTAAATGGTTTTTTAGATAGTTTTTTCAAGTACCGGGTGTCCCAAAAATGACTGATGGATTTTAAAATTCAATAACTAGCAAACTGTGACAGATATTTAAAAAATTCTTTCAGGAGGGTTATGCATGATGTCGGGAGTTTTTTTACTGTGATTCTTGATTTTAGTTCAAATTTCAAAAAATAGATGGCGCTGACAGCGGGTGGCGCTCATTCGAGGCCGAAACTGACGTCACTCAGCATTGATGCTAAGAAAGGAGATTAAGGCTATGGAGTGGGCCTCATTCGCCAGTACAATCTTGCTTTTAGGGCCCGATTCTGAACTCATTCGATATGATTTCAATGGAAAGCGTTGTTGCCATGGGAACAACAAATTCTTCGATAGTGGAATGCAGCGTTCAGATCAGGGCATAAATTTAACAAGCAGTATTCGAGTTGCAGGCGATTTTACATTTATGAGTATTTATGGGAATTTTATCTAACTAATATGTAAATTTAGTTTCGCGAAATGACGGCAATGCCGGTATGTGAGAGCTGCACAGAAATCGAATCCGTCACATCTTCATTCGTTATTTTGCTATGCAATTTCTAGTGAGTACTTTTAAAAGAGTGTACACTATTTATTGAAAATAGTTTATTTCACCTAGTAGTTTTAAAATACGATGAATAAAATATTCTTTAAATCAGGCCATAAAAAGTAATTTAATCCGGGAAAATAAAACTTCATAAATGTAAAATCGCCTGCAACTCGAATACTGCTTGTTAAATTCATGCCCAGATCTGAACGCAGTATTCCACTATCGAAGAATTTGTTGTTTTCATGGCAACAACGCATTCCATTGAAATCATATCGAATGAGTTCAGAATCGGGGCCTAAGAGCAAGGTTGCACTGGCGAATGAGACCCACTCCATAGCCTTATTCTCCTTTCTTCGCATCAATGCTGAGTGACGTCAGTTTCGGCCTCGAATGAGTGCCAACCGCTGTCAACGCCCTCTATTGTTTGAAATTCGAAGTAAAATCAAGAATCACACTAAAAAAACTCCCGACATCATGCATAACCCTCCTGCAAGAATTTTTTTAATATCTGTCACCGTTTGCTATTTATTGAATTTTAAAATCCATCAGTCATTTTTGGGACACCCGGTATATACATCAGAAAATATCATTCATTGTACGGATTCAATATAAAACATCTTACAATCTAAAAAAAGTATGGGCAACATAATATAAATTCATTTTCTATAAGGTAAAATCCACGCCCTTAGTCAATGATGCTTAGTGAAACAAACACGAGTTAACTCGTGACCGGTCAACAAAGTGTTAAAATTAAAAAGACATTTTAAAATGAGATATTAAAAAAAGACTAAAAACAAAAATGATATCAAATAATGAAATAGATTACCTAAGACTTTTCAAGCTTTATACAAACTTCTCTTCATGACATCAGTCGAAAACCAAAGTTGATGTTTACACATGTTCACGTTAAAAAATATGCCATTTAAAAAATATTAAGACATCAGGTAGCGTACATTACAGTTGGACAACATATTCTGGTGGGATTGTACATGCTTCATCTACGAGAGATTTCTGTAATTTTGTAAACCAAACTTTAAAAATATTTCTACTTTTATAATTATTGCAGTTGAATTTAGTAATTTTAATATCTTAAAAATATGGGATGTGGTTGGTATCTATTGATTGATTAACACATTTTAGATTGTAAATTGCCAGATTTGCAAGCGCGTTATACTGTGATAAGCAAATGTTGCATGATCTCCCAGTTTCACCAATATAAACAGTGTTACTGTCTTTACAAGACATACTATAAATCATACCTGTGTTCTGTAAAGCAGGGGGGGGGGGGGGGATTTTGGACTTTTAATTTGCATAACACATTCTTCATAATATTTTGAGGTTTAAATGCTGTACCGATATTAATTGATTTGAATAAATTAGATAGTTTGCCTGACAAATTTTTGTAATATGGAATGAACATATGGACTCCTGTGGTTTATAAAGGATGATATAGATTGCTCTGGAAAAATTCTTTTAAGCCAGGGTAACAATTATAGTCCAAATCAGTAACGATAGGATTTTTTTCTTTTTCTAAGTGAAAGATTTCATCGTTGCTACAGTATTTTATTGCTCGTTTTAGCTAAAGTTCTAACAACAGCAATTTCTTGGAAGATGGGATTTTCAGAATTAAAAATTAAATATTGACCATAAAACATTAGCTTACGGCACACTGGTGTTAAAATTTTTTGACCAGTAACTTTTTCTTTTCTTTCAACCAAAATATCTAAGAAGGAGAGTTTAGAGCCAGTTTCATTTTATTACATTAGATTTAGATTTCATCAATTTTCATAAGTATAGTGTTTATATTGCTTATATCATGGCCAATATTGGCATGAAATATTTCCTCTTCATTGGGATATTTACACTTTTGCATTACTGGAACAATTTTTGCAAAAAAATGTGTCGCCATTTCATTGTTAATATTTCTGCCTAGGCCGACAGGCTGGCGCACTACGTTTCGCGTTCTGCTCCTTGCCAACCACTAGAGTCACTTGATGCTCTTTTCTTGCACCTGCATTCCTGCTTTGCCAGTACCTGTATCACGAAAAGAGCATCACCTGACTCAAGCAGTCCACGTGTAACGCAGTGTGGAACCCAGTCTTTTTCGTTAGACTCATTTTCTGCATTATTGACGCTTCATCGACAATTTTTCCACTATATGGCCACAATTTTAGCGGTATTTTGTTGTAAATACTTACACCATAAAAGCCAATATTTGAACTAAATTCGTATTTAACTGGAAATATTTACGATAAATATAACATAGGTGCAATACCGGACTTCAATATATTTAATATAAACAGTATTAGTTTTGTAGTCGGATTATGTTGGAATAATTCAAATGTAAAGTTATTTAAATATTTTAATTTGTTTTATAATAACAAGTTCCCTCATATCAAGGCATTATAGGTCACTTTAACATAATATAAATCCAGTTTTAAAAGTTTCAGTTATTAAAAAAATTCAGTCATGTTAGACACAGATACATTTTTTGTTTAACTAGATGTTTTTAATGACATTTTGGTGAGGTATAATGTTTTTAACAAAAGATTTTTGAAATAAATACAATTGAATGTATTATTCCTTTTAAATATAGCCTATAAACTGTTACATTTACTTGATGGAAATTCAATCTTTCCTCTAAACATGAAAATATTGAATATAATAGCGATATTGTTCGACTTGTTTTTACTTACGTAGTGATTTGTTTTACTCCAATATATTCAAATGTTTTAAATCTGTTACAAATTTTAAAATCAAAATTATATATATTTTTATTTAATGCATTTTATTTTTAATAAAAGTAAGCATATTCTAAACTTATTCATGATATCACTGTGAAAATTAATAATCAAATTTTAAATTAAAAACGCTAAAACAGCATTAAGATATATTAAAATTAAAATTAAACCCTCACTCAGGGGTTGCGCTGTTTCAGAGGAATATACAGTTTTGCTCGATGTGTAACTTTGATTTAAAACCTGAATGACTGATTCTTTTGTAGTTGCTTATGCTAGTGATATTTTCAGTAATGAGTGCTATGTTTATAGCACAAAACGTCTATTCTAAGTTTAATTTTAATGTATATTAATGCTGCTTTAGTGTTTTTAAATTAAAGTTTGATTATTTATTTTTATAGCGATATTTAGGAATTCAGTCGTAGGATGTTTATATATTTAAACATTATTCATGATAAATATTATTGCTATTATCCAATAAATTACTTAATTCTAATTACGCCGTTTTAAAAATCTAACATCAAAAAGAGAAATAAAAAAAATGTTTTAAAAGACAGAAGTATGAGTGTTTTGGATGACTAACTTTTATTGGAAATTTTAATCATCATAATTGAAAGAGTGAAATTTGGTTTGATAAAAATTTCATAGTTCAAAATCTTGAAAATCTATTGCATGGAGACTGCAATAAAATTCTATTTAAGAATTAAAATGTTATATCTAACGTCTAGTAAGGAAACTTAAAGCTAATCTATTAATAAATTGAGTGAAATAAAGAATGTTTAGATGCTTTAAAATTTGTATCGTATTGCTCCAGAATTATTTTACAGGGTAGCAAGAAATAACTTGGACACACATGATACATTATAAATTTAATGCTAATGGAAATATTACGACCAGACTTCAAAATAAAAATGAATACATTATTTCGTCTAATATATATAGAAATTTTCAAAGTGGCTACCTTTAGCCTTAATACAGAGCTTTAAACGTGTCACAAAATTTTCGGCTATGGGACGCAACTCACTTTACTGATATTTTATCCCATTCCTTGCATAAGGATTTCTTTAGGCATGCCAAAGTTTTATGAGGTTTAGCACACACCCTTGTCTCTAAGATGGACCAAACAGAATAATCCATTGGGTTTAAATCTGAGGAATACGGTGGCCATTCTTGAGCTCCAATGAAATCAGGAAAATATGTCTTGCACCAATCTTGAGTGCCTTTAGCTCTGTGTGCAGGTGCGGAATCCTGTTGGAAGGTCCATCTTTTGTTTCTTAAGAACTTTTATGACCAAGGTAAGACAACATCTTCCAAAATGAGTTTGTGATATGTTTGTTGATTAATCTTTATCCCTTGATCAACAAAAACAAGTGGTGTTGTCCCACTAGCACATATCCCACCCCAAACCATTACAGATTGGGGTTGTTGACGCCGTTCAACAATGCAAGAATGTCCAGGTGCTTCTGCTGACCAAACTCTATCATTGTGGCTATTGTGAGCTTGTTCAATCGAAAACAGTTTTCATCTGTGAAGACAAATGTTTGCCATCGATCACCTGCGACCCGCTTTAACAGTTCTTTACACCTTTGAAGTCTTGTACGTTTGTTCTCTGCTGTTAACTTTTGAGCCTCTTTCACTTTGTAAGGGTTGTAAGGGGACGAAGCTCAACTCTTGCCATCAAACGTGGTGCTTTCTCTGATGATCTTCATCTCTCTAGAAACCTTTCTCATTGAAATCCTAGGATTTCGTTGAACTCGCTTTTTGATAACTACCCGGTTTCTTAATGTGTTAACTGTGCGCTTTCTTCCTCTTCCTGGCCTGTCACCATCATGTACGAGTTCTTTAAACCTTTTGATTGTGTATGACACCGTCTCCTTAGGCATTTTCAATCGTTGAACATATTCATATTGTTTCATTCCTTGCTTATGTAATTCAAGTATGGCAGATCGTTTGTTAACCATAATGGTTATCACAACTTACTTTCACCTGTTTAGTAGCTTTCTAGAATCAATTCCCTATGACAATAACTTTATAACTTTAGTGGTATTTACAGATTTTTGGTTTGAAACTTCGTCCAAGTTATTTCTTGTCACCCTGTAATATACGAATCATCTAACAGTTTTATTTAACTATCAGGATAATACCACCTACCAGGATGATACTAACAGGATCGTAATTCTATTCAAAATAATATTTTTTAAAATGAATTACTTCCTTGAAAGTATTATACTAACACCCCGACACAATTCTCTACCTGATTATTTCTTCTTATAACGTCGATGCAAAAATTTCTGGAGGAAAATGCATCAAGAAATCATAATAAAAATACTAACGCATTTAAATTTTAAGTTTATTTTTTTTTTGTCACAAACTTAATAAGACTTATAACGTGTCTTATATTAAATTCTAATCTTAAGTTTATTCCGCATATTTTATTCATTTAAAAATATTTTCTAGAATATTTACTTGGGGTGTTATTTTGTAAAATAATTCTAATTTTTTTCAGTTTTAAATTAGATGTAATTCAATTTCTTAAAATTTTTATACTTCTTGTGCATTTGTTGTAATCGTGAATCCATTCCACATGCCGCATTTTGAGAAATTGCATAATATTTTTTTCCTTAGTGGCTCCCAATATAGACAAATTCTTGCTGCACGATCTAAAAGTAAGAGTTGAGCATCCAATCAGCTACTTTATACCTATTAAGGATGAACCTATTGAAAATAATATATTTTTAAATGAATGAGGCCTTCTTGAAATTCTTACACTAATACACACTACAAATTCCTGCACAGCTGTTTCTTATAATAACTTCGATGCAAAAAATTCTGGGGAAAAATCCATCAATAAATCATAATAAAAATAATTAACATATTGAAATGAAAGTGTTTTTTTACTGCATTAATTAGACATTTAACGTATGTTATCTTAAATTCTATCCTTAAGTTTATTATGCAAGTTTTATTCATCTAAACATATTTTTAAAATATTTACTTGATATAAATATTGTTATTTTGTAAAAAAAAAAAAATTCTACAGTTTAAAATCTTAAACTGGATGTAATGCAATTTCTTTAAATAATTACAATTCCTGTGTATTTGTTGTAGTTTTGAATCCATTCCATATTTTGAAAAATTGTATAATATTTTTTCCTTAGTGGCTCCCAGTATAGACAAATCCTTGCTGAACGATCTAAAAGTAAGAGTTGGCCGTCCAATCAGCTACATCATACCTATAAAGGGTGAACCTACCCCTACTGTCACATGGAGCATAAACGGAAAACCCGCAGTGTCTAAAAGAATGGAAATAACCTCCACAGCATCGCAGACCACACTCGATATTGCTAATTCTGAGAGGGAAGACTCTGGAAAATACACTCTAACCTTGCAAAACACATCAGGTGCAGTTTCAGCTACAGCTAATGTTACTGTAATGGGTAAGTTACTTTTTACTAAATTGTGTTAGATTTATATGTTACACATATAAGTTATACAGGGTGCCCCAAAAATATTGAAGTGCGCTTTAATACTATTTTACCTGTTGGAGATACGTAGACAATGTACATTGCAAAAGTTGTCGAGAAAATGATTGTAATTGTCATATGCAGATGACGCCACTCGCACATCAACCGCAAGAGAAGTTAAGTAATGTAAAAAAGTTTGAACTATCGATATGAAAAGTATGCTGTAAAAACTTGGAGAAACGAAACTGAAATAATGTTGCGCCAATGGCACGTTTTGAACGTGCGATCCTTATAATATAGTGTAGTTAAATAAATAAAATATTTTGTTAAGTTTTAATCGGAAAAAGAATTATTTTGAAATTATTTTAAATCAGAAGCGTTTTATTACCAGCAAACGAGTTCAGAAAGAAAGGTGTTCAAAATAAGGTAGAATTTAAGATTACGTAGATGAAATATTAATACCATTAATTTTCAGAAAGTTACACTTTTAAAACTTTTTGTACGGTCCCATGGGTCTTATAAGTTACACTTAGAAACAGTTTCTTCCTGATCTGACCGGTAAAATAATTAAAATCGCATTCTTCTACGACGAACACTCACCGAGTTATGTTACATTGAATTTTACGAAATTTTGGAGTTTTACGGCACCAAAGAATCGTCTGTCCGTCTTTATTATGAATGCAAATATAAGATTACAGAATATTTACATGAATACATTAAATTCTTTTTACAATTAATTTCAAAATAATGAATTTTTAATTGTTAATTTTATGCTAAAAGTGAGTTAAGTCGCCAAATAAGGTGCAACTTTGAAAGCAAGTTTTCAAAAAAGACCAAACTGGAAAATAAAATTCAACTCTCAGAAAATATTATTAAAATCTGTTCCATTTTTCTTAATAGTAACTGAATATCTTTGCTGTTTATGTATCTCAAAGTTACTGAGATCGTTTCAAAACTTCTCTAAAATAGACTAGAGGTGCCAAAGTTTATTTTTAGTAAAAAGTAAAAAAACGATATTTTCGTCAATTGTGATGTTTTGAAAGGTACCAACCCTTTAAGTTAACGATTGTTAACTAATTTTTCAAAAAATTTGTAAGTTATGCGGTTTTTGAAATAAATCAATAATTTATATTTTTTATTGTTTTATTCTACATTTAGATCGTCCATCACCACCTGAAGGTCCTTTGGTCATCTCAGACGTTTGTAAAGACTCAGCTGTGGTGAGCTTCAAAGCTTCCAAAGATGATGGCGGAGCTCCTATCAAGCATTATCTTATCGAAAAGATGGACACATCGCGTGGCACGTGGTCCGAAGTTGGAAACACTTTGGACTTGAAATTCAAAATACCAAAGCTCATTTACAAAAAGAGATATCAGTTTAGAGTCAAAGCTGTCAATGAAGTTGGAGAATCCGATCCGTTAGAATCGAAAGAAGCAATTGTAGCTAAGGATGCTTACGGTCAGTTTTGTTCTTACTTTTAGCATGAATATATTCTTTTGTTATCCTGCTTTTGTTTGTGAGTAAAAATAAAAACGAGTTCTTAAAAAATAATAGATCTCTTGTAGCGGCTTAAGATGCTATCAGATTTAACAACGTTTAGAGTAATTTTTGAGCCAACTGTTAATTTGAGCTGATTTTTTGTGAGAACGGTAGTATATGATAAGTATGATAACGATCCCCCAGTATGATAATGATCAAGAATATCCCCAACTTTTTAGCCACATCTCATAAAAAATTGCTCTTAATGACAATTTCTCCTTAGACAATCCCGTCAATGATAGGTGTTTTGGAACGTCGACGAAAGAGAGATAAATAGTAACAACCGGTAATAGCAATAACTGATTTTTCATCCTTTCTTTTCAACTATAATTGCAACCCTTCTTTCGCTTTACACGCGGAAAAATCGGCGTTAAAGTCGATTCAAATGTTGATTATTTGAAAAATTGTTGAATCTGATAGTAACTTTGGAGGTTCTGTTCTCAAAGCTGTTAAACAACTGCTGCTGGGCTTGACACCCATGTCGCCCTCGTCGACCTAACATTTCGGGGTTTTACATGGTTTTCTTTGAACTTGCGTGAATACAGGGTAGGTTCCCTTAGAGAGACTCCCATGGAAATTCAATCCCCTTCCCTCGGCCTAAATCTTCTGCAGATAATCGGCTGTAACACATACTCCAAACACGAAACTAATGGTGGGGGGGGGGGGGGGGGGGATGATAAACAGGGATGATAATACGCTTCAAACCATACAATTTTCGTATAAAAAAAACAGGATCGCAATCCACTGATTCAATCAAAAATACAGGGTGTCACATAACTCGATTTTTTTTCATAACTTTAACAATAATGAAGATATTGTAATGATATTTTCTACTGATTTACTTTGCTTTTTGTGAAATATGATGTCAGCACATTTACTATAAAGCAAAGTAAATCGGATGAAAGTATTGCTGAATTATAAATCTTCATTATTCTTAAGGTTGAGGACGAAAATTTAGGACAGACATCTTGTAACTTTGATTGGATAAGTGTATTATGACTCTGGTTTCCTATACAACAACTATTTGTCTTGACGCATAATATGACTCCTAAAAATTTGGCCTTTTTTTTAAACACCCTGTATTTTTTTAATTGTATACAAATTTTCAGTGATGTAAATTAATCTTTATTTTTTAGTCCAGGAAATCTCTCTGTAACACATTTCCAAAAATTGTAGTCTAAAAATACATTAGACCACGATGATTCTATGTTGGCCGAAAAAAATATATGTTATTATTTATGAATTTCTAATAATTGCAGGAGTTAGTACATAATCTTCAAAAACAGTTTAATCGCAAATTTACATTCACGTTTCTTTTAAGTTGCTGCAGTGTATTCTACAAAACAAATATTAATAACTTTTCAAGAATAATTATTTCAATTTTTAATAAATACCAAAGCTTATTTATAATCAAAATTGATAATGAAATTGGTGAATTAGCTCCTTTGAAGTTGATAGAAACAATATTAGATAAGGATGCTTACGGGCAGTGTTGTTCTTTATTACAGTATAGCTATAAACTTCTTTTAAAATTAAAATTTTGTTTTTATTCTATTTTTATAGTTCTTGCAAATTTTAAGTCTTTTAAATCCATCTTCATAAAATCCTTGTCTGAGAAATCTCATTGTAACATATTTCTGCAAATTATAGTTCTAATAACGTGACCAAATTTCAACAATGTTTGAACTTCAAAAATTTAAAATGTATAACTCATTTAAGTTTTATCTTTTTTAAAAACTTTACAAATTTATAAACCATTTAATACCCAAAATGTTTTTTTAATCAAAAAACTGAGACTGTGAATTGTTTTCTGAAAATGGAGGACGTTTAGTCACTTTAAACATTTGGCCTTTTAGTGACTGGGACAACAGGTAGTGTTTGATATCTCATTTACCTGTTTCTACATACTACTGTGCAATAAAAGTTGCCGCTTTAAACTTTTTTTTGTACAAAATTATTAGTTTTTTTGAGAGTGTAAAATGCACCAGTAGTGGACACGTAAAATCGGGTAGTGGATATCCGTCGGCTCCAGTAATAAACACGTTAAATGCTTGGATAAATTGTCAAATTAAAGGCGCCTCATTATATTGATTGTCGTTTTAGCGATTACACTGGGAAATTTCCGACATTATAGATTCCCTTTATAACTCCCGTTATACTGATTGCCGTATTAACGACTTATGAAAACAAATATACGCTAAACCTGTGATTACGCTTTTGAAGACAGTAGGATTCCTCACAACTCACGCACTCAATATTCTGAAAGCATGTTGTACTGAATCTCAGTAATGTATGTCAATTTCATTATTTTTGAAGTAGAGTATATTTATTAAAATACATTGCAAACAATTTTCCCCAACAGAATTATTTTGCGAGTCCCTGTAAACGAACTGTAAATGCCACTTCATGTTCAGTAGGGAAAATTCTATAGCAAAACTCAATTACGTGGTAATGCAGCCATATTTACGAAAGTTATAATGCGAACAGATGGGAAGGCAGGTAACAGACAAACAGACGAACCGGAGTCATAAACAGCTTTTGAAAAAGCAAAAGAGCATAAAAACATGTATTAGAAGGGTTGTCTTTAGCTGGTTATGGTCATATAAGTCGGGGTATCAGTTATTGTCACCCTTAAGAAATGCATCTGGATGATGCAAAATTATAAAAATAAACACTATAAATATATTCTGCATACTAATTTTAGTCAGATGAAAGTAAAAAGTACAATAAAATTGTTTAATCCTAGGCATAAGCAAGAAAACAAAAACTAAGTTTCTTTATTCTAAACTACAAGAAATAACGATAAGATATGCACATAGTCGCCCTATTTGTGTTGAACTGACTTTGCTCAGGAGCTGATGCTTGAAGTCTCGGCAGTTCAAGGTCTTAACATAAGAGGGCTCTAGCGGCATTCCCGCGTACGACGTGAACCTCTATATGATTTTTAAAGCCTACTGTTGAAGTCGAAAGTTTAAAGGCACTGGTGCAGTTACCTTAGTTCTTTTTTACATACTACTACAAACAAGTTTCTATGCACGTACACTTATATTGCGATCGTAAAATTTTTATTTAACAAACGAAAAACATAGTTACTACAGCTTATACCTCGTATACATGTAAAAAAAGTGATATATATATATTTTCATCTTATTCGCAGAATCGATATTTCTAATTCCATTTTCATTTACACGTGCAATTTTTATTACAGAACCCCCGCAGTCTCCTACCAAACCAGAAGTAACGGATTACGACAAGGACAAAGTGGATCTAGCATGGCAAGCACCAAAGGACACTGGAGGAGCTCCTCTCACTGGATATATTGTCCAAAAGAAAGAGAGGGGTTCACCCGTCTGGACTAAAGCTCTCGATGTACCTCCCACACAGACGAAATGCACGGTACCTGGTTTGACCGAAGGCAATGATTATGAATTCCGTGTTATTGCTGCTAACAAAGCTGGCGAGAGTGAGCCGAGTGATCCATCAGATTTTGTCACTGCAAAACCAAAATTCTGTAAGTATATCCTTGATGCTACACTGTAAAAAAAAAAAATCCATGAACAAACGGAAAATGCACTAGACTTGCAAAAGCAATTTTTTTTTAATCTCTTGTGATTCCTGTTAAGCATGTTTTATTATACTTATGATATTAAATCAAAAATAAAAATAGCGCCAAAATATACACGAAGAGCTTATCTCACATTATATACTGTCGAAAAGAAAAATCGTGTTTGCGCTAAAGCTCTTGATATACCTCGCACACAGACAAATCTCAGGGTACCTGGTTTGACCGAGGGCATTGATTACAAATTCCAATTTATTGCTGTTAACATTCTGGCGGGAGTCGGTGTAGTCAGTACGAAATTATTCTTTCAGATTGCTTGAATGCCACCACTATTTCGAAGTAGTAATAGTCGCCTTATTTAGTGAGAGATTAAATAAAAGGAAAATAAGGCAAATTATACAGTTTCAAAAAAGTGGTAGCAAATTGCAAACTATTTTTTTTAATATCTGAATGGCAACACTGTCGGGGAAAACTGTGTGATCCGTCATAATTCGTTATGCAAAACCAAAATTCTGTAAGCATATGTATAATTTTTATGTTACTCATATAAACGTCTCTCTACGTTCCACAAGAAAGTGTTTGTTATAATGGAAGATCCTTATAAGAGATATTTTAGTGTTCTTATGCATTGTGACAAGATTTAAAATTCTTAAAAAATTGCTTATAGATCATGATCTAAAAAAGTTGTTCGCTTAATTCGAATTTTGTATTAAAACAAAATTGTATATTTCTAAAATGAAAACAGAATTAAAATTGATCTTTCTAGAAAAATCACACAGCGAGACTTCGGAAAATGAAACATGACTATAATGATTCAGTCAAATGAATACAATACACTAAATAACAGACGGTGTACTAGTACAGACAGAAATTTGTCTAAAGTATTTTTATGTTTTATTTATTTGAAAAGTGTAGAAATGCATAAGTTTTTTTTAATAAAACCTAAATTTATTGCCAGAATTGCTAAATTTGTCACAGAGAGTTAACACTGTAGAGATCCCGGAGTAGCTGTTTGTCCCTATTTAAATTATCGTGTGACAAGAATGATAGCAGAAATCTCCTTTGGTGTTGTGGAGAGTATCGTGACACATTTGATGATCATTTACAATTAATAACAGTTGTCACAATGAATATTAATAATCTTAGCTAAGTTGCCAACTCTGCTGCACAACGGTGCTGTTCAAATTACTGACACAACTGAAGGGCCTTTTATTGGTAGAAAATGTAACTATAAATTGGCAGTAAAATTTTAAGTATAAAAAAAACCCCATGCTTTTTTGTACATCTGTATTATTGTAATATATACTTTTCTACTTATTGAATTTTTACCTTTTCTATCACTTTTGGATCATTTGTTCTTTATTAACTCTTCGGATTTTTGGTATTTATAAACCTTTTAACTGACAATGAAATACAGGGTGTCCACAAATGAATTATACAACTTCAGCATTATAGTAAAGCAAAAATAGCAGAAATAAGAACTTACTTTTAATGTGGAAACAAAAAATACATATAAATTTTATAAAGATATTTGTAGATCTCGACATGTGCTCCTTTAGTTGCCCGTAAGACATCAAGACGTAAGTCCAATTCAATCCACATACGGTTCAAAATATGCGGTGTAACCAACAGGAAGGCTTCGCTAATGCGTTGTTTGAGCTCACACACAGATGTTATCTTTGTCTTACTATAACCGATATTCTAATGAATCTCCAAAGAAAAAAGATCACAAGGTGTGATATCTGGAGAACGAGTTGGCCATGGCGCTGGGCCTCCCCGTGCAATCCTTGTCGGCGCCTTCTTCTTGTACTGTGTTTGGAGTTTACGTTGAGCAGTTGTTAAATATTTACATTCTTCAAATCAAAAAACACACCCTGCTTTTTCCTGTGGCGTAGCCATTTCTGCTACTTTCCGTACTTAATGATATTCGTCATCGTATGAGACACTCAGCGCCATATACCGTTACGATTACAAACTTTAAAATATTGTCCATCTCCTAATAAGTAAAATACCAAATTGTTTTAACTGCATTTTTCTGCAACGGAATATTGAAGTTGTATATTTCATTTGTAGACACCCTTTAAACTCATGAAAATGGAAAATAAAATGAAATAACAAATGAAAATGAAATGACAAATGAAAAATATGTATCTATTTATTAAATAATTTTTTGATTATTTTCCAGTGCCTCCCAAAATAATGACACCCTTGCGAGAAATGAAGGTAAGGGGTGGTCTGACTCTAACAGCTGACATCAAATTCGTTGGCGAGCCAATTCCTGAAGTTGCGTGGTCACTGGATGGTAAACCAGTGGTAACTGCTGACAGAGTAACTATTTCCAACTTTGATGATCATACTATTCTCAATATTGTTGATGTTAGGAGGTCTGATAGCGGTCCTTACACACTGACGATCAAAAATGCCCATGGTTCGGACAGTGGAATACTGGATGTTAATATATTAGGTAAGTTATAATGATATTTTTATAAAATATTTAGAAAATTGTATTTGAATATGTTAATTACTTTTAGAACACTTAATTTTAAGAAATAATTCTAGGAAAAGTCTTTGAAATGATAAAAGTAAAATTTCATGGGAAAAATATAGACGCGTGTACAGTCCGTTTCAGAATATATGATATACCACTTTTATTCGTTGATTTTTTTACAGCAAAATCACAAAAAAAGAGTCATTAAACACGTCATAATGTATTCTTCCGAATGTTTATGCCTTTTTTACCTGACTGCCAAGAAGGGTTATGTGTTTGACGCGTATCAAGGTATGTATGTGGCTATGTTTATTTCTTTATACCCTCGAAATATCCCAACGACTGGATGGATTTTAATGAATGAGGTCTCTATCGATTCGTCGTAACCGTCCGATGGTTATAGGCTAGGTTTTGTTTTCATAAATTCAAAATGGCAGGCGTAAAATACAAAATGGTGGTAGAGACGAAAAAAGAAAATTACCCACCATATTGAGTGGCATATCATTGGATAGGTCTTTCAAAATGAAGACGATGTTTCCTAGACTATTTTACAGTCAGCAGCTCCGTTTAAATATTACACAACCTGAAAGTTGTGTAGGTAGGATCTCTAGCTTAACTGTAACTCTAACCTTCATAGACAGCTATAGGCCTCATCAAAACTGTGTTTAAAGATAGGAAATAACAATTAAACACAACTTAAAAGTCATCAATACAAGTAAATAAAAAAAATAAGTAAGTAATATAAAAAATAGCTTCACATTGATGAGAGTTAATTAATTTATAAGTACTTAATCAACAAAGTCGGTTTTTTAATTTAATTTTTATTTGTTTTGCATAATAGGTCATTTAAATATTAAAAATTGTACCAACTTTTATTTTTCAAATGATAGCACCTACATTTTGCATTTTACTTGAGTGTCTTGGATTAAATCCGATAGGAAAAGTATATAATTTAGGCATTTTCATTCAATCTTAATAGAAGAGCTCAAAAGTTGAGGATGCGAATGTTAAATTTATCTGACAAGCTAAATAAAGGTTTTTTTTTTTTTTTTTTTTTTTTTAAACCTTAACACTACTCTTAATAATTTTATTTTTCCTGAAATCCTCTACTTTTCTGAATTCTTTATTAAAAGTGTAATTCATCTTACGTATAGTTTAGTTTTTTTTTTTTAAATCGTTAACATGTAATCAATGTATGCAATCAAGATGAAGTAATCAATAAAAGCTCCAATTCTAATTTTTATAGCTAACAATAGAAAAATCAGTCAAAATTACGTCATGTTGGCAAAATCATATATATATATATATATTAGTTTTATCAATTCAAAAATACATTTTAAGCTAAGCATAACATCATTTTCACCGGTACAAACTTTTCACACGTATTTTATATTTAACCACCATGAATCCAAATAAAAACATATTTCCTAATTAATTGTAATGAATAAAAATGGCAGCAATAACGTTATAATGCATAACGAAAAAAAAACAATAGGCGCTGCTCTAGTGTATTATATGACAGTGTGTATAGGTATTCACAGTATATATGAATTGTTATTCTTTTATCAAAACAAAGTACTAGTGTAGAAATATTTTTACCGAAATTTAACCTGCAAATAAAAAAAATATATGTCCAAAAAATCCACGTGTCTAAATATGTTTCATTATTATTTCTCTTTTCACTGCAACAGTGGAAAATAATCCATTATTTCCCATTCATTGTTTGGATGAGTTCAGACCGGAATCCATTCACTAGGTTTTGTTATATTTAGATGACAGGCATAATTTTTAAATATATTTGCTGATTGTAACATTACATAATTAAAAAAATAATTTCTAATATTTTATGAGCCATGGTAGATTTTTGCAATATATCAATTCGTTTTAAAATAATCCTTCTTTCATTTTAAATTCACCTCGTTACATTCTTATGTTTAACACAAACTGATTTTTGTATGTAAAGATGGATTTTTGTAACCTATTTTTCATTTACTTCCTGACATGCGAGAATTATAAAAATTACATAGGTGTATTCATAGGTGTATTTCCGACAATACAACAATTTAATATTTTGAGAACTTAATTATAAATTAATAACTTAATTTTAAGGCATTTTTTCACTAACCCGTCACCAATGATAAATCGCCAAATATTCTCTGTAACTCGCACAAATGAATACGAGTTGAAACAATGATGATTTAATTAATTCACGCTCGCCAAAATATGCCAAATGGCTGTGAAACTTCAACAATGAAACATTTTAAAGGCTAAAAAGTAGAAAATAAATTATAAATAAAAAATTAAGAGTGTAATATTAAATATATATATATGCGCTTTTATCAATTAATAGTGTAATATTAATTAATTTGCGATTTTAAGTTGAGAAATCAGTTTAGAAATCCTACAAAGATAGTTTAAGTAACGTTTCATTTTTCCTTCCTGTTGCCATACCTTAAAAAAGAAACAGAGGAAAAATTATATATATTTTTAATAAATTACTTGCGCTTTCTACGAAGCGTAAAGAAAAAGCAGTGCATAATCGAGATCGGTGCCCACACCAAATTAATGTATTGTAGCGGACATTTTTGGAAAAATACATGAATTGCATTCATAAAATGAGGCGTGATTATAAAGATAAACATTGAATGCTTATAAAAGTGTTTTTTTAAACTATATTTACTTTAACCTTTACTGCAGTTGTTAATTGCTATTGTCATCAGCATAATCGTCATTATTATTACTACTACTATTATTATTATTATCCTCATTGTTATCGACTATATATTTAAGTCACAAAGCTGTTTTTAGGGTTTCGTTCATCTCACGAAACCCCATTCGTTCTCGCTTCTCTGTTTGTCCGTCACAGAGTCGGTTCTCAGAAACTGCATAAGTTAGAGACTTGAAATTCTATGTATTTACAGCTGAATACCTGCTATCACGTTGAAAATCATAAAATTTTGAAAATATCTTCATTAACGCAAGATATTAATTAAAACTTTAAAAATCCACTCATTAATGGATAAAAATATTCAACTAAAGCACAGAATTTATTTTTAGTCATCTGCCTTCAGCTTTCTACTGAACCAATGTTGATAATAATTTTCTTTAAATGAAAGCAGTTTATTTGTAGATGTGCCCGCACTACTAGTTATTTAAATATCTATTCTCAGTATAAATTTCTGTTCTCTTTCTCTTTTAGACAAACCTGGTCCCCCAGAAGGTCCTCTTAATTTTGACGAAGTTGATAAGGATCATGTGAAACTATCCTGGAAGCCTCCTAAGGATGATGGCGGAAGTCCATTGACGTTAGTATTCTTCTTATTAACTTTATAAATTGAGTATAATTGGTACTGGAAATGTGCAACTTTCAACCTGCATACTTTCCAACCTTCTGGGTTTTTTCAATGTCAAAAAACATAGGTGGCATCATAAAATTTACTCAAGAAAATTATTTAATAGTGTAACTTGTTCCTAAGTGGTACTTAATGAACTGATTCAACAACTGCGATTTGAAAAATATTTAGTTAGACGTTAGAATACATCTAAAAAATAAGCCTTTACGCATGTAAAAAATAATTACAAAAATTTAGAACATAAAAATAAAAATATATTGACTAATACTAAAACTAATAATACTATACGTTATAGTATTAAAAGGTACTTTTTTCACATCTGCAATAAACAGGAAATTACAAACTTCTCATAAATATCGTCAATTTTCTAATACAAAATTGTAAAGTATACGAAATTATCTTTGTAAAAAATCTATTTTTGGATTTCTCCAGCCTTTTTAATTTTACAAAATTTTCGAAGTTCTTTTTAACAATAATGACATGAAACTGCTTCAAATGATAAATAAAACTTTGGCATTAAAAATTAACTCAGTTTCGCCGTTTGTTGCGAATTCTGTGAACATTTTATATTAGCTGCTGTGTTGGATATACAGTCCCTGGCCAAATTATTAGACGCAGTTGTTTTTATTATAATTTGTTAAATATCTGGAAAGACACATGAGGAATTATCTTGAAACTTTAGGAGTGTAAACAACATGATCAACGTCATATATTTCCGAGAAGATTTTTTTCTTGAAACCCCATAAGGGGCCGTCAACAAATTGAACAAAAAAGAATACGTTTTTGATAACCCTGTAAAAACCAATATCACCAAAGCGTTGAAACGGTATCACACGCTTAGGAGGCTTATTGTAATAATTTGGATTCATTTTTATGAAGATAGCATGTATACTCGAAGAGAAATTCAGGTTTTTATAAAAACAGTCCCAAATTTTACTAAGTTTTTTGCTTATAATTTCCAGAGTTTTTAATATAAAAACAAGTTATTTTCAGAAAATATGACAAACAAAATTATACACAATACCCTGCAATCAGAATTAAAAAATAATAAAAATTGCATGAAAAATGAGCAGGTCTACTAAATATTTTTTCACTGCGCATGCGCGAAATCAATTCAAATGTACTGTGCATAATATATTAGCTAAATATATAGACCAACTTTTATGAAAGTCTCAAAAACATAGATTGAAAATTTTGATAGTGATCGTCTATAGAATAAGCTCGAAATTCGCTGTTTCCAAAAGGAAGCAAAAAGATGAGGGGTTGTATCCAAATATACTAGCTTTTGAAAGTTGACATAATAAGAATGAAGCGTCTCTCATTCTATATTTGATACAACCCCTCATCTTTTTGCTTATGGGGTTTCAAGAAAAAATCTTCTCGGAAATATATGACGTTTATTATGTTGTTTACACTCCTAAAGTTTCAAGATAATTCCTCATGTATCTTTCCAGATATTTAACAAATTATAATAAAAACAACTGCGTCTAATAATTTGGTCAGGGACTGTAGTAACAATAAATAAAATTGTGTTAAAGCCCAATGTATAAGTAACATTGGCTTTCGAGTATGTTGCATATTTGCAACACGGAGATACAAAGGGTTAGTTTCAATTCTTAAGAAATATTTTTGGTTCAAACTGTGTTTATTTGACTTTTAAGAAAACCAGAAGGTAGGCAGCAATGTATCTGTAATGCAAATGCTCTACTAAAAAAATTACATTTGGTACGAAAAATCTACAAATCTATAAAGCCCACTGTATAAGTAACACTGACATCTGGGTATGTTGCAGATTTGCAACACGGTGATACAAAGGGTTAGTTTCAATTCTTAAGAAAAAAAATTTGTTCAAACAAGTGTATATTTGACTTTTAAAAAAATACCAGGAGGTGGGCAGCTATGTATCTGTAATTCAAACGTTCTGCTAAAAAGATTAGATTTGGTACGAAAAATCTACAAAACTTCGTAAACATATGCATTTTAAGCGTATAATCACATGAAAGTACCTTCAATTTAAAATTAGAAGAAAAAAAACGACCTAATTCACCCAGTTAAGCTTATTGATCATAGCATCTGGTCTGTGATCAATAACGTAACTGGGGGAATGAGGTCCTTCAGATTCGTCCTGGATGGCTCCGTTAGTAGAGCATTGGCAGCTTCAGCCAAGAGATCCTTGGTTCGAAATCTGGCCTGGACATTTTTCGCCCAATTGGGAAATTAGAACTCTTATGATTTCTTTACCAATTTGAGTAATTGTGTTAAAATTAATCTAATATGTTATACTCCACTGTTGCAAGAACTGTGGTCTTGCGACATGTAGATTTTCGTACAAATCGGCCAACAGACTAGGTATTTAAACTATTTTTATGCCATTTTCAAAACTTTTTTTCAACTATTCTATTGATTAAAATCCTCAAAGAAATATAACAGAGTATATGTGATAAATATTGAGGCGATGTAATCAGACATTTTGTGACTCAGGGGTGACTTCACTAGTTTCGAAACGGAGAGGTTCGATGTTCGAATCCAGCTGATTCCATAAAATGTTCGGAAAATCAGGTGGAGTCACTTCAACTTTTTTCTGGTAAACTATTAATAATTTATTTTGTGATATCTTTGATTTTGGATAAAGTTCTATTAATGATATTTAAATTTTATTAAAAGAATTTTTTTCAATTGAGTAGGTGATCTATTTACTGAAATAAAAAGTGTAGACTACAATTTTCAGGTGCATATTTTATTAACCAATATGACAGGATTTCCTGCCAGACATTGTTGACAGTTGGACATTTTTTTTTAAATAAATCAGATTATTTGATTGGTAACGTGTTTTATATAGATATATTCGCCTTATTTAATGTCTTATTTAATGAAAGATTAAATAAGACAAATACTACTAATTCAAAATAGTGGTAGTAATCAAGCAATTTGAATAAAACAACAACAAATAAATCTCGGAACAAATACGTTAATTGGACTAAATAGTTATTTAGTTTACTTTCAACTCGGTTGGATACTTTTTTAAAAAATAATTTTAATATTTGGCATGTGATACCTAGGACTGTATTCCCAAACCCACAAAGTGCAATTTTTTTTTTTAAATTATAGTACAGTGACTAGATACACACAGATACGTTTATATACGTGTGTAAGTAAATACATATGGTTAAGTGTATTCGTGCATGTGTATGTGCATGTTTTTACTTCAGATTTTATTCTTTGAATGTGTAAAATGGTTAATGAGAAAAATTAAAATTAAAATTATTAAAATTATTCTTATTACCATAATTTTTTTAATCCGCTTTCTTAATTATTTTTATCATTATTTAGAGTGTCTTGGGTTCTACGTAAAATTCAATGTCCAGTTAAATAAAACATTACATTTTGATAAAGCCATATATTATTTTCCTTCAGATTTTTAAGCAAAATTTTTAATGGTACTAATTTATAATTACTGAGCAGTCAGATTTTAGACTGTAAATCTAATGTTTTTCTTCATAAATTTGGCTCTAAAAGTTAACCTCGTGTAACTCATTTTTAAATTTAAAAAAATAAAAAATTAATCTGAATATTAATTTATATGTTTTTAACTTAAAAATAATTTCATTATATTTGTATTTTATATCCTTTAGGGGTTATGTGATTAAAAAAAAAAACTCAAAATTAATTTATATGCTTTTAACTTTAAAATAAGTTCATGATATTTGTATTTTATATCCTTTAGGGGTTATGTGATTTAAAAAAAAAAAAAAAAAAAAAACTCAAAATTAATTTAAATGCTTTTAACTTAAAAATAATTTCATGATATTTGTATTTTATATCCTTTAGGAATTATGTGATTGAAAAAAAAAACTCAAAATTAATTTATATGCTTTTAACTTAAAAATAATTTCATGATATTTGTTTTTTATATCCTTTAGGAGTTATGTGATTAAAAAAAATACTCAAAATTAATTTATATACTTTTAACTTAAAAATAATTTCATGATATTTGTATTTTATATCCTTTAGGGGTTATGTGATTGAAAAACGAGATAAAACACGCGGTGGAAGCTGGTTGCCTGCGGTGGCATTTGTGAATCCTACTGCCAAAAACTGCGTTGTTCCAAAACTCACAGAAGGCACGGAATATGAATTCCGAATTATGGCACAAAATGCTAATGGTACATCAGAGCCGTTAACTTCCGATAAAGCTGTAGTTGCCAAGAGTCCTTATGGTATGTATTCAATTTATGTTGCGAAAATGCGAAATTCAAACTATAGTAATGTTTCAAATATTTATATACTATATATTAGTACATATTAGTTTCTACATCTTCTTAAACTAAAGTACTTCATTGGGTCAAAATTTTCTATATTTTTTGTATCCGTTTGGTATGTAGATTGTAGACCTGAAGCAGTTTAGTGACATTCCAATAGATCAGTTTCAACTGACGTCATACCCTAGCAACCACCTTAGCAACTAGCTTTGTTTTTTGTTTGCCCGCCAAAGATGGTGGATTGTGATTGGTTGGTTCGTAATACAGGCTACAAATCGACGATTATGATTGGTTGGATAACGCTTGGTGGGCAGGTTATCACGTGGTTGATTTTGCTCATTGAATGTAACGCTATTCGTTTATCGTAACGCTATTGTAAAACTTTAAACTTTTTTTCCTCGAAACCATGTTTTTCAAAATGAGCTATCATTTTTCACGATAACTGTTCGACAGATTTACTTCATTTTTTATTTAAAAGGAAAGTACTCGTTTTTACTGGAGCTTATACCCCCGAAAAGTATCATTTCAACTAATTAATTATTTTGTCGAGCTCGCAACAAGTTAAAAGAAAGCAAAACAGCGATCGCTTTGTTCCAATGACCGCTATTTTGTCAAAAATCAAACTTTTAAAACTAAATATTGGTATAAGCTCCAGAGAATTGAATGCTATTTCATAATTTTGTGACTCAATTTGTTTCAGACGTTTGTGACCGGAGAAAAACGGTCGCACGATTGGAAGCGCACAAACAGATACTCCCCGTCGCGCAAAACGCATTACTCATTTTTCTTTGCAGACAAAAAATTAAATACATAAGTGATATGTTAATAAATGTAATGCAAAAAATGCGAAGGCCGTATCTCTATTCTTTGTAACCGAAAAACAATTTTAAAAATCATGTGAATTTTCGGCCAAAGATGTAGAATCTTCCCTTAATAATTTTTTCAAGAGGCTTATCTTTGATGTCCTAAGCCAGGAACGGCGAACCTTATCACGGAACAACTGTCGCAGACGCACCGGGTTTGGCGCGATGTTTGTTTTCGGCTACCCAGTTTTCGAAGCTCACTAAAACAGCATGTTAGTTTTATTTTATTATGAAACAGTTTATTTTATAGTAATACACATACAATTTTTATTATAAAAACACAATATTATTTTATTTTAAAACACACACAATGATTATAATTTATTATAAAACACACAATATTTAATTTAATATCAAACATACAGAATCTGCTCAACCGGGTTTGCTATACGAAGCAAAATCTCGACAAAGTCGCCGGGTTGCCCAGGCATAAAATCACCATTTTTGCGCCAAAAAAATACAGCGGTGCGTCTATAACACATCTGCGTTGCAAAAATTTCCAAAAAATATTTTACGGCATCAAGGCGCGGCGTGTCAAGAACCAAAAAATTAAGTTCATGAAATAATAATGAATCAAAATTACTTAACATTTCGTTTTTAGTATTAAAATAAATGGTGGTAACATTTGGTGTTATACTTTACACAGTAAATCAGAAAATGCTATTTTTGTTTTATGTTAGATGTCAAATATTTAATATTAGCTTCGTATTTGGATTGGAATCATTTAACAAGTGTTTTCCACTTGAATATTTCACATTATACATTTCCAAAATAATGACTCGAAGAAAATGTACAAATACAAACAAATATAAGATCGTCAATTCTGTGAGAGATATTTTATGGGAGAGATATTACATACTTGGTTTACTCGTCTGAGCAGCATTCCTGAGGCAGTCGAGATTATAAATTCTGAAATTAAAACATGAAAAATATTAAAGACCTTTTAAATTTGCTAAAAATTTAATCGGTTATTTTGAAAAAGGAGTTTAGTCCATTTTTCAGGAAAAACTGGTGCAATTTAAAAAATTTAAAGAGTGGGTGTGTTTTACTGTTTTTATATGTTAATACACTTTTAAACCTTACTAAATATATACATTCTGTAAACACTGATAACACTGGACAACAAATTTGAACTTTTGTTTTGTCTCAAAATCGAAATCAATTGTTTCTTATTCCGTTTTTTCGCTGATTCTGAATCCAGTTTTACATTTTCTCCAACACGTCCAGATTTTCAGGTATTTGCATATTTCGATTTATGCAAATTTTGGAATTTGTGTTTACGGAAATGGAATTTAAAAATTACATTGAAATTTAAGGCATAAAGCATTATCAGACTGGCTTTTTCGTGTTATGTTATGATTACTGGCCAGCTTACTTAAAAACAACTGGGTAAGTGTGATCGAAGATCGCTTAAAGGGTTTCGTTTAATATTCCTTTCAAAACACTTTATTCTTTCTTTAATATATCCAAATAAATTTCATTTAGCAACCAAAAAAAAAAAAAAAAAAAAAAAAAAAAAAAGTCGTTTTTTATAAAGTAAAAATTACCGGTGTATTTTTTCGTTTTTTCGAGTATCCAAACCAGCCCGATATCGGACGCAGCCAGCTATTATACTCTGTCATAAATATATCTGTCACGCGGACTAAATGCGATCTAAAAAAATAATTTCAAAATTAAACATGTTGTACACCTTCAAAATGTTAAAATATGCGAATATTTCCATAATCGGATTTTTATCATGATTCAATATGTTTCTCAAACTCATATATTTACTATTCTCTATTACTCATATTGATACTCGCTTTGTATGATTCTCAAACATCTGAAAAATAAGTTAAACTTCCAATAGGACGTCAGATTTTCTTTTTAATTCTCTAATGACGTGATATTAATATGCTTTGTGTACATACACATACTCATACTCCTTGTATTATTGAGAAATCTTTGGAAATTTCCGTTTCATTACCACTATGACGTCAATCATTTTTATTTCATAGTAATCTTTTTTTCAATGGGTGAAACTTTTTATTTCATTTTCATTTTTCATGTGAAAATCGTCTGATAGAAAATTAATTATTGTAGAAAGAATTCCATCGTGGATTTTTAATTTTGGCATCTGCTATAACGAAAAATGTTTAAATTGAATAGGAAAAGGCTGTTATAATTTTGTTTCTTTATCTCCATTTATTAAAATAATACGAATTTTTCAAATTTTAATATTTTGAGCTCTTTATAGCTGGTATTCTGCTATATACACAAAGTTTCAACTCTGTAAGTTACATAGTTTGTGAGAATAGCTCTGTGACGGACAGACAACGGAGCGCGAGTAATAAAGTTTCGGGAGATGAACGAAACCCTAAAAATGTTGTGTCCTATATTATACTGACATGTGACCGTGAAATATTGTGCCTATTTGCATATTTTTCATGTTTTTCTAATAACGTTTCTTGAGTCAAAATATTTCTGCCATATGAGTACGGTAACATGTTTCTAAATCGGATTTTTACGCTAATTTCAAAACTGGTGTCTGTTTTTTTTCTTATCATGTCTAGGTTTATAAAAAAAAACAAAAAAAAAACGGAAATTTTATTTTTTTGGTCAAAAGAGGCAGAAATCGCTCTTTATGCTACTTTGTGATCTACTTCAGCTATTTAGGATATATTCTACGACTTTTTACTTTTTTTTTATCTTTACAAGAAGAAAGTATTGGATTGATGAAAATTTTCGACTTTCGGTTTTCAGCAGATTTTTACGTTTTAGAACGTCCTGAACACAATTTGAACACGTTTTTTTAGAAAATGTCTGTCTGTCTGTCTGTCTGAATGTGACAAAAATTTTGTGGGCGCTCTATCTCAAGAACTAATGCACGAAATTTAATAAAACTTTATATTCAGTTAGTCCCTGATATAAATGGGTGCTGATTAGTTTTTGGTGAAAATCGCCTGTCAGGTAGCGCTGCTATGCTGCATTTTTTGCGATTTCTGCAATAACTCTCTCTCCAGAACTATTGTACTTATTTTAATTAAACTTCAGATTCAGTTAGACCTTGACATAAATAGACGCTGATTAAGTTTTGGTGTAGATATCCCAACAGGTGGTGCTGCTATACCACTTTTTTCATAATTTTTACGATAGCTATATCTCAAGAAATAATGCACGGAATTTCATCAAACTTCAGATTCTGTTAGACCTTGACATAAATATATGCTGCTTACTTTTTGGTGTAAATAGCCCAACAGGGTGTGCTGCTATGCTACTTTTTTTCTTATTATCACGATAACTATATCTCAAGAACTAATGAACTGATTTTGAGCAAACTTCAGATTCAGTTAGACGTTGTCATAAGTTGTTGTTGATTAGGTTTTTGTCTAAATCTCCCAATAGGTGGATCTGCTATGCTTCATTTTGCACGATTTACACGATTTTAACAATAGTCATATGTCAAGAATTAATGCACGGAATTTAATAAAACTTTACATTCAGTTAGACCTTGATATAAATGGGTGCTGATTCTTTTTAGTGTATGCGAAACCTGTGTGAGAGAGAAGAAAATTTTGGGATTGTCACATCCGACTAGTTTCAATTGTTTTTCAATTATACCCATTAGTTATTATGTCCCTGATAGGACTCTCACACTGTTAACCCTTTTGACAAAGAGGTACACTCCCCTAAAAAGCATTTTATATCAAACATGTGTCAAAATCATACAAACGTAGATATTTATTTTACTCAAAAACTAGACATGATAGAAGGAAACGGATTACAGATTCGAAATCAAAATAAAAATCTAATCTAGGAAAAAAATTATGTCAATTTTTTGGCAACTATTTTAATGTTTATAGTAATGTAAACATTACACCATTGAAAAATATGCAAATTAGGCGTAATAACTGACAGGTAAATGTTAAGAACATACATACTCTGGCATTTATCTGAAGCAAATGGTCCAGTAGTCATAATCTAGAAAACGTAATTCAATCTGGCATTTATTGCACCTAAAATTTGCATAAAATTTTACAAAAAACTTAAATTTTCATACACTTAAATATGCAAATTTCTCCAAAACTAGACAACCTAGAGAAAAACGGTAAGTATATTCGGAATCAGCGCAAGAAACGGATCTAGGATCAAATATTTTCATTTAAAGGACAGTTTTTATGTCGTACAGTGGTTAGTAACTTAAATAAAATATTTTGAAGTTGTGGACGTTTCAAAATGAAATGAAGCGAAGTTTAATGAAAAATTCATATTTATATGGTTTACTGAGTCTTTACTTTGAGAAATACTAAATATTTTACAATTAAAATTTAATCTTATTTATTATTATTACGCATCTTTTTCAAAGTTGTGAGAAGTTTTAGTATGCCAATTTGTTATTAAATTATAAAAATGCAAGTAATTATTAGGAATGTGTTTCAGCAACTATACATGTTGTATTGACCTAATGGAGTGGTAAACAAGAGCTATCTTTAGTGAAAATGTGAAGGTACAAATGTAACTGTATACATGACTCGCTTAGTCAAAATATCTGATTTCTACCATTTTCAAAATAACAGATAAATTTAGTTTAGGACTCATTAATTAATACTCAAAATTATAATAATCCGTTAGACTAAGCAATAAATGTTTCAGTCGGGATTTTTTTTTCTACTATGTTCACATACACCTGTGCAATTTTAAATAATTTAGTATGAGTTTTCTTTGTCATTTTCCAAAATCTTCATTAAAATGTTTTGTTGCATAGGTGTGCCCGGAAAGCCCGGTCAGCCAGAACCTGTGGATTACGACAGAGACTTCGTCAAGATCAAATGGGATCCTCCTCGATCCAACGGTGGTTCTCCTATCATAGGTTATGACATTGAAAGAAAAGATAAGAAGTCCAACAGATGGGTCAAAGTCAACAAACATCCCTCTCCTGTAAGTGTTTTAAACAATCTTTTTAAACGAAACTTTATATGTTATTTATCTATGGTTTAAAGGAATACTCCGGGCAAAGAATACTCACTACACTGTGTTTCCTAATCTATGAATATATAATATAACCAATGAATGAAAATATACAATAACCACTGCCGAGTTATCCACGATTCCGAAAGGTGTGCTTTATCATTAGAAACCCCAGAAACCAATATATGAGGGTAAGTCATCACGTAAGTCATAAAAGATAATTAAATAATAACTTACAATGATATTCACTTCAAAACTATTTTTATTTCTCAACATATTCTCCACCAATATTTATGCACTTATATCAATCAGTGCCCCAACACCAGCAGCGTAATATTCTTTGGGTTGCTGTCTCAACCACATTTGGACTTCAAGTTGAACACAGGAGACAATTCAAAAGTTTGGTTGGCAACTTCTTCAACATCCACCATACAGCTTCGACTTAGCCCCAATCGATTTTCATCTGTTTAGTCCACTAAAAAACCATCTTGGAAGCAAGATGATGGTCACAGATGATGAAAAGGTTCAATTTGAAGTCCTAATGTGGCTGAGACAGTAACCAAAGAATGTTATGCAGCTGGTGTTGGGGCACTGATAAAACGGTGATATAAGTGCATAAATATTGGTGGAGAATATGTTGCGAAATAAAAATAGTTTTGAAGTGAATATCATTGTAAGTTATTATTTAATTATCTCTTGTGACTTACTTAAAGACTTTCCCTCGTATTTTCGTGAAGTTTCTTTTTCGGAAACGTTTCCGAGTACATTTTATAGTGCGTCTTTTATAGTGCGTCAGTTTATAGTGCCTTTTTTCAAATCGGAATATCGGTTTTTAGATTTCTAATTGATTTTCAATTAAACACTATGAAAACTACTTGGAAACGTTTCAGAAAGTCAGTGGCAGCAGCAAAAGAAGCTTTGTCTTTATAAATACTTCTTTAAATCTCAAAAATGCATTGGTTTTCGATGTTTTTAGCACTTTCCAACCTAGTTGAAAAGTGCTTATGACTTCGGTTTGTCTGGCCGTATGGCCGGATGGCCGTCTGGCCGTCTGGCCGTGCTCTAACTCCCGTAAATATGCTCGGATTGCTCTGCAATTTTTATATGTTATTGTCGTTATCTATGGCACGTTCCCTATTTCAACTGAAGTGTGTAGCACTTATAGTTTTCTTACAGGGACACTCAAAAGAATTCCGTTACATTGCGGTCTATGGGGAAAAATCATTTGCGGTTTATTTTAAAAATGTTTCACTATTGTAAACGCATTGAAATTTATATAGATCACTAAGATGCATTAGAAGAAGCTTAATATGGAATAGTAGGTGTATAGCACTTAGAGTTACTTTACAGGGACAGTCAAAATAATTCCGTTACATTACGTCTATGGAGAAAAATCGTCTGCGGCTTATTTAAATAATGTTCCACTATTTTAAACGCATTGAAGTTTATATATATTACTAAGGTGCATTACAAGAGGCTTACTACAGAATAGTGTGTGTATAGCAGTCATCGTTCATTTACAGGGACACACAAAAGAATTCTCTACTGTCTGTTAACAATAATTCCTGGAAGTGCGTTTTAAGTTACTAAACGCGATTTTAATCTTAACTAGCTTTTTGTCTATTACGTGGTGTGTATAAATTCTGTAGATCCTATACAGGGCAGCACAAAAGTTCGCGAACACATTTCCGTTTATTGACAGAAACTCCAGAAGGAGAATTTAAACGGTGCTACGCGTTTCCTAACTAAACTAAAATTTAGCATCCTATGTATATATACAAATCTATAGATCATATACAGGGCTACATAAAAGTATTCGGATATTTTTCCGAATATTGTATATATTGAAAATTCCTGAAATTACGTTTTTAAATATGTTATGCGTTTTCCAAATTTTTTACTTAGATGTCATCTTTCAGCTTATTAAACGGTAATGATTTGTAAAATTATTTTAGAAGCGTTGGAAAGTGCTACATAATCTATGCTTGACGCATGATTTTTCGTTCTTGTTGAAGATAAAGAATGCTTTTCAAGATGCTTGAGTAACTTGGTAAATGTTATTGTATATTTTCATTCGTGTTTATATTATAATTTCCCAGATGAAGAAATATCTGTCTTTTGACACAATGTACGCGGTTTCTACGGTGATGTTGATGCGATAAATGTACGTTAAAATCATAAAAATCGATTTGTTTATTTATGTTTTTTATTTTTCTATGTTTGTTACAGGCTTGCCAGTTTACTGATGATACCGTCACTGATGGACATCAGTACGAATACAGAGTCACTGCCAAAAATGCAGCTGGTAATGGACAACCTAGTGATGCTTCCAAACTTATCACTGCTAAGCCAATGAAAGGTATGATACTGATTTATACCCTTTTAAGTTTCATGATAAAAACTAGGGCGTTGATAAAATATTAATATATTTAGAGTGAAGAAATTATATGCAAAAAAGAAGAACAAAGAAATACATAATTTCTGCAACCAATTTATATACATACAAGGATGCATGGTATCCTAAAAAGGGTACTTCCTTACTTTAGTGCTCCCGCAATTAGATTATGCGGGAGTCGCAATTCGATTTCACCAATGTCATCGCCAATTTCGTGAAGCGCGAACGTAGCTCGAACCTGGAATGGAGAAGTAAAAATAATACATAATACATGTATGTACTCAAAAATAATAACCCAATAATACACAAAATAATACAGACATAACAATAGTACGTACATACTACGCAAAATATTACATAATATACATACATACACACATACAAAATAATACAGACATAACAATAGTACGTACATACTACGCAAAATATTACATAATATACATACATACACACATACAAAATAATGATAATAATACATGCATACATTATATTATATAATTAAACAATTTCTTCTACTACACCCAGAAAAAGGAATTGATTAAAACTACAAAACATGTTTTGTTGAGTACATTTTGGTTGTTTTAGCAAAATTCAAGTGAAATTGAACCATTTTACTTGAATTAACAAAACATTTTTTGCTGACGACACAAACTTTTTTTTTTGGAATTGCAAAAAAAATTGTTTTTTGTTGATTCAAACAAAATTTTCATTGACCTATATTTAAACAAAAAGTTTTGTTGGATCAACCAAATTTTTGTTGATTCAACAAAACATTTTTCTGGGTGTATAGAAAATGCAAATGGAAATTTACTCCGAACGTTTATATCTCACGTTCTGCTAAACCGATTTTTATGGGACTTACATTATCAGTTAGGTAATTTGGGAGGAAGATTTTAGTGTAACACATCACTCTACATGGCTTAGTTATAATAGAACTATGGGAGAAAGTTCAATGATTGTAATTATAAAATACAAATGGAGATTTAATTCCGAACGCTTATAACGTACGTTCTGCTTGGCGGATTTTTATGGGACCTAAATTGCCAGTTAGATAACTTTTCAGATATTTTTATTCGATTCGAAGTTTGTTTTCAAAAACCGACAAACTTGGCGGACGACTTCTGTTAATACCAGTATACAATAATAGCAAACTGTAATCACCCAATGTTTAGGGAAAATATTATGCCAATAATGTTATTTTTGACCAAGATATGGCCAATAGTGGTTTAAATGTAACCAATAGAAAAATATTGATAACAATTGTTTGGTTATTAGGCTACTGTGGGTAATTATTTGCACTTTACTGATATTTTAATTTATTTTTATTCAGAAAAACCCAAGCTGCACTTGGATGGATTGTATGGAAAGGTGATAAGAGTAAAAGCAGGTGACCCTCTGAGTATCAATGTGCCACTCACTGGTTCACCGGCTCCAACAACCACATGGACCATCAATGACAAACCTCTGCCGTTCAGCAACCGTATTTTGGCCGATTCGGGAGAAGATTACGTGGGTCTGAAGATACCCATGACTCAGAGATCCGACAGTGGAAAATACACCATCACTGCCAAGAATGATCATGGTGAAGATTCGGCTGATATGACCGTATTAGTTTATGGTACGTTTTTTGTAAAAATTTTTAGCCTGTACAATATTTTGATTTACTTTTTACATTGTAGTAGTAATTGTTTAGTTATTACATGTTCGATGCGGTCAATCTTTTCTCTGTCACTCTTTTCAGACATTAATTTTTGTTTTGGATTTTTCTTGTGACGTTTGTCGCAGGCACTTTCCTTGTATATTTCTCTTGCAAATGTTGTATTGTGTTGTTTCGGAAGTTCTTTACGCTTGGAAAGTTGGTTCGTACCATAGAATTCTATCATTAAATTATTAGACATTAATTCCGATATCTAATGTCTAATAATTGGCGGGCAGAATTTTTCGGTATGAATTGGGTTTTCCCAAACGGAAGGAACTTTTCGAACAACCAAATAGAAATCTATCAGGAAGATTATTGTTTAAAAATAATGGTAGCCAAAAACGTGAGCAAGCAGACCCTTCTTGTTAGAAAAAATACATTGTTATAAAAAATCACTGCCCTGATTATAAATTACAAAAACTTCGTTGCAAACCACGATAGGAAGAACAAATTTGGATATAATACAGAAGAAAGTTCAATCTTGTTTGCGTCTTACATCTATTCTACCTTACTCTCATTTCCCCCTTCTTGAAAACATCCAACCAATAGTCGATTTCACGCTAGATATTGCTAAGCCATAACCAATCGGCTATTTCACAGAATTGATGAGATGAACCACAATTTTGACTTTAATTCAGCTAAAATTATTACTAAACCTACTTCTATATTTAAAAGTTCCATTCTTAAAGAATTTTATATCTATAAATATGATAACCATGTTTTTAATCGTAACTTCTCTATTCACCCCATTATCAGATTGTTGGAATTCTTATACAGTATGCCCACTAAAGTCCCTTGCCACCCTCTTAACTTCGAAACGGCTGCTGCTATATTCATAAAAGTGGTGTCTAGGTATAGCAAAGTAGCCATGCGCTTTGAATGAAACCGCCTACGGCGCCACCTGGTTAAAAACTGCGGAGTTAGCTATCCTATCGCGAAACCGGAAAGAGATAGGCAAAACAAGTGATTTACAAAGTTGTAGAGCATCATCGATTTAGTACGAAAAGACACATTGCGGACATTAATGCGAAGAATAGAATGGTTAAAATGCGCATTTGTTTTTTCGTGAATTCCTACACTGTGACGTGACAAAACGATCTTAGAAAGAAAGAAACAACCAGTTATGAAACAACCGGTGCATGCGACCCCTCCACAAACATTGCAGGACCTTAAACGACGAATTACGGACGCTTGTGCCAACGTGTCACCATCTAGGCTCCAACATGTGCAACGTGAAATTCAAACAAGGATCCAAATATGTATTGCAGCTGACGCTGAGAAGTTTGAACATCTAAAATAAAGGTATATTATTATAACTAGTTGTTTTTTCTTTCTAAGATCGTTTTGTCACGTTACAATGTAATAAATCATGAAAAAACAAATGTGCGTTTTAACCATTCTATTCTTCGCATTAATGTCCACAATGTGTCTTTTCGTGCTAAATAGATGATGCTCTACAACTTTGTAAATAACTTTTTTTCTCTATCTCTTTCCATTTTCGAGATAGGAATGCTAACTCCGCAGCATTCCGCCAGGCGGTTTCATTGAGTAGCGCATAGCTACTTTACTATACCTAGACACTACTTTTATGAATATAGCATCAGCCGTTTCGAAGTTAAGAGTGTGGCAAAGGACTTTAGTGGGCATACTGTATATAAACCTCATTTTCTTAATTTCTACTAACATTTTCTCATATTACCAATTCCTTTCCCATGTAATTTCCTATTGGCTGTTCCCTGTAATTTTCTGTAACTCTATTGGTCAATAAATCTATGCATTGAATCTGTTTCTCTTCTATACATATGAGCAGAATTCGATTATTCTTTGCACTGATGACGTTATAGTGAATGCTAACGAAACTAGTCTGCAATAGTTAAGAAAGTTCTGGTGCTAAAAACGCTGTTAGCGACCTATATTGCACAGCGCCAAGTACTATCTTCTTAACCCCTTCGAGACCAGCGCCACATACATGAATTTTATTCAACTGGCACCACTTTTATTTTAAACAGTTATATTTACTTATTTAATTACAAAAATTATGTAATTAAACAAATCAAATATTACTTTTCTATATTACTAGTACCAAAAAACACTATAAATGCATGCACGTTATGAAGGTACATAGGTGAATCCATGCTCTCGAAGGGGGTTGATTTTCATTGCGTAGCATGTTCATAGTAACTGATACCTGAAACCTGTGTTAATTTATGGCGTATGTCTTAGGTGTCTGTAACAGTGAATCAACAAAGTAAAAATAAAAATATAACTTTACTTTTGAAACTGCACATAAAACTTTGATTTTAGATGACTTTATATGACCAAAGGAAACATGGAGCAGTTAGAAAGTGCGCAAATAAAACTTTGAACATTTCTATAGTGTTATTTTTTTTTCTTCCTGTCATAATTTACAATTAAAGTGATTGTTGTTTGTAATCAGGCAGTCATTTTGAATCTAACTGTATTTTTTAGAATAGGGTATCATTGAAAACAAATATGAATTAATGAACACAGTTTTTATTCTCTATAAAAATACTTAATTGATAAAAGTTATAGTTATCTTGTAAAAGTAAATCATCAGCGGTACTTTTTTAACGTGCTTTATTAGCAAAATAAAGGAAATAATTAATAAGAATTGAAAAAATTAAGATTAGTAATTCAGATTATTTATTAGAATAACAACAAATATAGATGAGAGTGATAAATACAAAAAATCATGCTTTAAGAAAGCTGCTTTATAGTTTTTGATTCTGAAGTGTATGATTTAAAGACACGATTTGCAAATATGTAGAATCGGAATATAAGACTACAGTGGCGGACAAAAAAACTGCATCACCTGCGAAAAAGTGGAAAACGCTGCAAATAATGTTTTTCAAGTACAGGTATTATGGAAGGATGATATTTTTACGATAAAATACAGTTGTAGGATTAATCTAAATTAAATTTTATTGGGATTTATAAATTATTAACGCATAATTATTTTGAAAAATGGAAAAAAGTGAAAAAACGCAATATTAAAAAAAAAACTTGGAACAAAGTAATAGATGCACAAATTCTGTAGTTAATGTAAATTTTACATAACAGCAGTCATATTATATATACTTAGATGTGTATACAAGCATAAGGATCACTTCAGTATTCAGTAGATCCTTCAAGAGCTGCGATGACAGCCTTGCAGTGGTCCGGCATAGAATATATCAAATTATGAATGTAATCCTGGCCAATTTCATGCAACCAGACCCTAATAATGCTTTCCAGCAGTTTTATTTTAGTAGAAGGCTTCTGAGCAACAATTTTCGTACCCATTATATGCCAACAATTTTCAATGGGTTTCCGGTCAGGACTATTCTCAGGCCATTCCAAAACTTTAATGCCAGATTTTTTCAGATAGGCCGTCACCTAAAGGGAGGAAACTGGGTGAAAATTACTTTTCCAATATCCTTAATGTTATGGAGATTAAAACTTGTAAAGTAGGCAACAAAATAATTCATGAATAAGTTAGATGGTATTTGCCAATTTCGCTGTATGGCAGGGTGCAGAGTCCTGTTGAAAAATACAATTTCTAGCACCTTTAAAATCATCCTTAATAACTGGTTTTAAACACTCCTCTAAAATCTCGGTATAAACGGGTGCATTCACAGTTCCAGTAATAAGTTTCAGACGTCCAACACTTTTGCTGGATATACATCCCCAGACCATTTGGTTGACTGGGAATTTTACAGTAGGCGATATGCAGTCTGGATGATAAGCTTCACTTTTAAGTCTTCGAACATACCGCTTACCGTCTGATCTATGTAGGTTGAACTTAGATTCGTTCGAAAACATTACTGAATCCCACTGAGGCTTTGTCCATCAGACATGCTCTTTTGCCCAAGAAAGTCGTTTTTGCATCATTTTTTTTTGTAAGTAAAGACTTTTTCTTTGGGCGATACGCATGCAAACCGCATTCCACAGGTCGTCTTTGGATAGTTCTTGCGCTTAAATTAACACCACATGCATTCTCAAAAAAAAAAAAATTAAGTCAGGAGCACTTGAATGACGATTACTCAGATACATTCGTTTCAGATATCGATCATCAGAATTTAGGGTCACCCTTTTTCAGCCTGATCCAGCCTTTCTCTCAACATTACCAGTTTCACGTTCTAATTTAATCGTCCTCCAAACTGTCGATTGATTGCAACCAATTTTTTTTAGCGATAACACGTATCGAATACCCTTCTTTAACCAAAGCAAGTATCACACATTTCTTGCGTCATTTGAACATACGAAGTCATCATTTGACCACTTAAAGAACAAGACAAATGACCGTTTTTCCCTTTTGCCGCACTATTTTTAAAAATTTGATGACGCAATACTTCACAAGGGGTATATTATCCAATAGAAATGTAGAATGATATCTTATCTTGCTTTGCAGCAACTAAGATTAATTTATTTGAACGAAATAACTCATTAGCATTGCATAATGTTAATTTTTCTAGGTGATGCAGTTTTTTTGTCCGCCACTGTAAATAAGGTGATCCTTTTTCAATAAGCATTTTAAGTGTAGATTGTCTTATAGATTTTAAATATGTTCAGAAATTGCATCACATCTTTTGTTCATCTTGTCCTGAGAGAAGAGAAAAAATACGTAGAAATAATTCATATAACTTGATTTTTTACTTTTTTTTTTGATAAATAGAGTAAAACAAACAAATCATCCAGAGCCCGATTATTGTGCCTGTAGCCCAAGGTTCATCACGTCTTTGCGGACCACTTCAACACAAAATAGTAATTAGAAACCGTTTTTCGGGAGAATTCAGAGTTTTTATAAAGTTCCCTGTATTTTATAAAAATCCTCATGAAATTCAGGTTAACTTAAATTTTATTTGTTGTTTGATCCTATAATGCCTTAAATATCAGTCAATCTGAAATAGTTTTTTAACAGACTTCTAATAAAAATAGTTTGCCTACAACTTTGAAAGCAGACTTTTGTTTAGATTTACGTCATTGTAGGCTGCTTATACAATAAACTGATTGGTCAATCCTATGGAAAGGGTGTGCAATTCCCACACGTAGAATGTGTTGTACGTATAAAATGCCTGTTTAGAATCGTGCATATTACGTATGATTGTTGTCATTAGTTATTACGATACGGTTTCCAGTTAGCCAAAACATTTTTGGATTTTTGACTGTTGCAGAAAACCGCATTTTTAAGACTTTTTTTTTCGAAATCATTTTATTTATTTTGGGGCGCTCATCTACAATAGGCCCAGGGGTGCGGCCTAATTGACCTGTACGGTAATCATGCCCTGAAAGCATCCTATACTTTAAAAAGTTGACTTTTAAAATAAGAGCTTATAAAACTAAAACAAAACATTATAAAAATCATGAATTTATTTAATTCTTGAACTCAGATATCAAACTTACCGTCTGATAATGTTATGGATTAATTTAATTAATATTTTTTGTACAACATAACTACATTTTTGTTGTACTTCAAACATTGGAATAGAAATCTCCAAATTTATACAAAATTCTGTTTTTATACATATATGCTTAGTTTGTGTTTGCTGAAATGTATTTTTTATTGCATTCTATTGTATCCCATATTCTTACACAAAATCTATATTTTACTATATTTTATTTACAGACCGACCGGGTGCTCCGAAGAATATAGAATATCAAGATATAACAGCTAATTCAATCACATTGAAGTGGAAGAAGCCAGATGATGATGGTGGTTCGGACATTACAGGTATAAAATCTTACTCTTTTTGTGTTTAAATTTTATCAGGTTATAGCATTTGGTTAGGGAAAGAAAGTAATTAAAATTCAATTTATAAAACGAGGACTTTATAGAGGTGGGGGCTTTAAAGAAAAATCCTATGGGTGGTGATAAATTATGAAATAAAGACTGATAATTAATAAGGACTTTACGTTGCACATATAAATACTAACATCAAACATTTTATTCCAACGTATATTTCGTTTAATTTAATATGAGTTACTTTAAAACTACATACATAAACAATTCTCGACGTTTCGGTTATTCTTTATAACCATCTTCTGAAGAAAACTTTCATAAATACAAACAGCAAAAAAATTAAATTCCGTTATTTTAGCGTCTTGTCAGCTGGAACATTTGACTCAATTATGTAACACATTTAATTTTTTTGCTGTTTGTATTTATGAAAGTTTTCTCCTGAACATGGTTATAAAGAATAACCGAAACGTCGAGAATTTTCATGTATGTAGTTTTAAAGTAACTCATATTAAATTAAACGATATATACGTTGGAAGCAAATGTTTGATGTTATATATAAAGACTGATATTGATATTTTTTATATTGCTTCTTGACTCCTAATGTAGCCGTTCAGAGAACAGAGAACAGAACACCGTTCCAAGTTCTTTACCCAGAATTATGTAGAAAGTAAAGCGCTAACATCCGAGAGAAATTTTGTTACAAACAAAATTCTCTAACTACAATTAGTACCATAAGATAATTTTTACATATTTGCTTTTCAATACAGTAGTTAAATTTGGATACATTATTAGATAGAATTACACATAAAACTAGACAAATGCTTCTTAATATACGAACATATAATATAACTGCGAACGAATATATACAATAACCTTTCCGAGTTATCCACGATTCCGAAAAGCGTTCTTTATCATTAGAAACAGCAGAAAACAATATATTTTCCATATTTAATGAATCATTTATACAAACAAAGTTTCTTTTGCTGCCTCTGATCTTCAGAAAAAAGTTTCTGAGAGGTTTTTATAGTGTTAATACAATCAACTTTCTCAAACCGGAATATTTGATTTAGGATCAATTCTCAAGTACAATTTATTTTCGGTTGTGTAACTGAATTTATACATGCAAGAGTAATAAAATAATACCAGAGGGCCCGTGCGAAGATTTCGCACTCAAATCTAATATTTTTTAGGTACTTCTCTATTATCCCGCCGACCACTTTTCATAACAAAAAACTACCGCCAAACTGTAAGATTAAACGCCAAAAATGCAGTCCCATTTACTTGATGTCAGAATCATTATGGGTGTTTGTTACGTCATCTAGTGGTTTTTACATTCGACATTTGCGGGTATTTTTCATTATGTTTTACTGATTTAGTAGTTATTTTATTAATTAAAATAACAATTGTGTCCTTAAATTCTTATATTTTATTTATTTATTTATTTATTGATATTCCAATGGCAACGTTATCCCGTTTATTTGGCGATAGTTTTATGTTATGAAAAGTGGTCGACGGGATAATAGAGAAGTATCATTTTTTATCAATATGTAATATTTATTAGATGCAGGTTTAAACTTCTAAAGAAAAAGCAAGGATAAAAATATCTACAAACAACATTTAGTTGTTAGTCAAGCCAGAATATCATCTAATTTATTCCATCAATGTTAGACTAAAAACTGATCCAAGATTGCTAAAGGCACGCGCGAGAAAAAAAAAAATTAACAATCGTATTTTGACTGCCTTAGAGGATGACGTCATCCCCTTCGAGAAAAACATGGGACTTAAATCTAACATGGGACATAAATCTAAACATTTCAATTTCAATTTCTCTTTTTAATCATAAGTATAAAATAAACCCGTGCGGTGTTTTTTATAATAATTGCTGAGCATCATATAATGTGGTATTTTTTTTTTTTTTTTTTTTTTTTTGGCAACAATAATTTCAGGAAAACCTTTCATTTCTTTTATGAAAACAATGCCGATTTAATTTTTAATTTTCAGCAAATTTTAATCAAAAACATGTTTTAACGAATTGTCAAGTGGGCTATGTCAGAAGCCGGTTCTAAAACCTTTCATATGGTATCTCATTCGTTGTTCTGCGTTTCATATTTTCTTAGAAAAAGGGATGTTGACAGGAGAAATAATATATATGATTAATTTTGATGTTAAGGTTGTTAATTTATCATGTTTATCTGTAAAGCATGTTTGTTGAGCCTGAAAATGTTTACTTGAGCATGAATAATTATATTATAATTTTAATATTTTTAGAATTTAATTATAAATTAATATTTTAATCTTAAGGCATTTTTCTGTTAGTCTACCGCAGGGGATAAATCTCCCAACACTCTGTATGGTTTCAACTGTATAGGAGTTGCAACCATGGAGTTAATTATGCACCAAACCATGCACGCTAAACAATTCCAACTGACTGTTAAACTGCAAATATGAAATATTTTAAAAATAATAAATGGAAAATTAAATATAAATTAAATATAAATTAAAAAAAAACTGCAATATATTTTTCAAAAAAACTCTTTTATTTCTATTATATTTCTAAGTTTTCGTAATGATAATTGATATTGACAATGCAAAAATGATCTCATGAAAAAGGTTATCAAGTGGAGAAATGTGAGGTAGGAGTCGAGAGATGGCTTCCAGTCACTTCATTCTGCCCCACACCAACTCATACTGTGAGGAATCTGGACGAAGGGAAACAATATCGGTTCAGGATCAGAGCCGAGAATATGTATGGTGTCAGCGATCCACTGGAAGGCAAGCCAGTTTACGCTAAAAATCCATTTGGTACGTATTTTATTTCCATTATCGTAAATTATGTCTAACTCCAGTATTATACATGGAAGTTTGAAATTCTCATCTACCTTTTCTCAAAAGAATGATCGAAGCAGTTCAGGAGCAGCTTACAGCAGAATTGTCTACACTGTCAGCCCCGTAACTATCCGTTAATATTGAAATTCATAAAAACTTAACAACTTGTCAAAAAATAGGATTTTTGAAACAAAAAATTCAAATTTTCATCCATTGGCAGCTATATTGAAGTTCACGTTATTAAGACATAAATAGCGCCTTAATAACGCTACCTATCGGTGAAATTTTGAACTATTTTTTACTTTTTTTACGAAAAATTCAACTTTTTGAGATGTTCTACGATGCAAATCGCATTATAATAAGAAAAATTCCTTAATCTTTTATATATATACTAGATGGAACCCGTCAAAACTTGACGGAAAAAAATTACTATAACAATATCAGTAAAATAAGCTTCTTTATTACATAAGAAGGGGTGCGTATGAAACAGTTTTTCAAATATTTTATTTTAAAAGTTTTTTCCCCCAGTGAAATACAGAACTATTTTCGATGCAAACTCCAAACAAACAATCCGTAAACAACTGTGTAATGCAAATCAGTTTGACATTACCGCCATATTCTCCACGGCAAGAAAGAAAATTTCATGGACCTATGAAGTATCATACAAATAGTATATCCCTACTTTCATCTTATATTCAGTAAATAAAAGAACATAGTAAATAAACACACATCCCCCCTCTGATTATGCAACCGAATGAGCTTCTATGCGCATATGCATCGCATCTGCCCGAAGGCACCGTCGAAATCCGACGTTAAAAAAGTTTTAAATTAAAAGTTTTAAAATGTAATTTTAATCATTGTTCGTTTCAAATCCATATCTTCTAAAACGCATACATTGTTTTAAGCTAATCAATTTTTATGCAAAGATGAAGAATTTTTTTTACAATAATAAATCAATCTGCAGATGAGAGAGATTTTTAAAGTTTTCAAGTCTAATTTATTTGTATGGTTTCTTCGGTCCCGTTACTTTCCTTTTCCATCACAGTCCGGAAAATTTTCCCTCTTATACAGTTAAATATCCAATGGATCTTTAAAAAAATAATAAAATACCGTTCCTAGTATATTCAGATGCAACATATACATCAACGAATTTAACATATCAATTTTATGTTATAAACTGATTTTTTTTTTGACAGATTTAAGTTTAGCGCCAAAATGCTCTATCTTATGGATAATCTGATCTTATGATTTATCAAGTTTATTATTATTTTTTTCACTTTTCATGATGGTTAGAGAAATCTATTTTCAACTGTGGCAACTTTCCCAGGGGCTATTTTACATTATTAAAGCAAACTGATGATCATTGTTGATATAGAATTAAAAATATTTCATGCTTGAAAATTATTTAAAAAGTCGTTAAATTAAACGGCAGTTTTCAAATAAATTTCAATTGAAAGCTATTTTTTTCTAATTGATGATGTAAGAATTGAAATTGTAAAATGTAGTAAAATGTATTAAAAAATTGAAATTTGTAGTATTTAAAAGTGACGTAAGCGCGATGAAAGTTAAAGCGATAGCGCCGTATGTTGTCACAACCGTTATACATTTCTAAAAATTACCACTGTGTTTTGGCTGGCGTCCAAAAGTAGACTACCATTTTTTGACATCAAAAGAGAAATTCATAGTGAAAGAAATAGGGCTTTGCCGCTAATAAGGAACTTTTAAATGAACTTATAACAAACCTACCAAAATAATTCCTATAAAATATTAGCCTTACATTGTTTATTCTAGCTAAAAATACAATCATTATTTCAAGTTTTTTTTTTTTTTTTTTTTTTTTTTTTTTTTTCTTAAGTATAACACTATTTTTTAATAATTCTAATTTTCCTGAAATCGTTTACTTTTGTGATTTTTTTTCCTTAAAAAATTAAATCTTCTAACCTATAATAAAAAAAAAAAAAAGTAATTGGTAACATGTAATGAAGGTATGAAATCAAGATGAAGAAACCAAGGCTCCAGTTCTAATCTTTAAAACTAAAAATTGAAAAATCAGTTAAAATTACGTCATGTTGACACAGTCATATAAATTTTTCTTTTTAGTTTGAAGCTAAGCAGAACGTCATTTTCACCGGCGCAAACTTTTCACACGTACTTTGCATACATTAATTTTATTCTTAAACAGCATGTATACAAATAAAAATATATTTTGTATTTAATTGTAATGAAAAAATGGCATCAACAAAGTTATAATGCATAATGATAAAATAAACCCAATGGACAATATTCCCGTGACGTCACAATAAGTATGAATTTTTATTCGCTTATAATACACGCGGATAAACATTTTTACCGGAATTTAACATGCAAATTAAAAAATTCGGCCTAAAAGCCACGTGCTTTTAATATTTATTATTTCTCGTTTATCCTCGCAACCACAGAGTTCAGAGAATAAACCATGTGCCTCGCAACAGTGGGCGTTATCCTTTTTATGACGTCATAAGCAGAAGTAAAAGTTTAATTGAAAATTGCGGCTAATTAATTAAATTTTCGAACAAACGAATGCACGATAACAAATCTGTGTCCAAATAGCTTTCATTTAAAAAAAGAATGATGTAATTTGATGCAGTAGTTTGTTCTCATGGATTGTCGAAAGAAAAATCTTAGTGTTTTAAATATATAGATATTTTTTAACGTGAATGAATTTATGAGATCGGTGTATAAATATTAGCACATTTTATGTTTTTTTTCTTTTTATTTTGCTATTACTTTTTAATATATTTTCAAATTGAATATTTTGAATAATATTTATTTTTTAACAGCCTGAAATTGATTACTTTTTTTAATCCCTCAAAACTACCCCTTATGCATTTCATTTTCCACGATCAGCAATTTTTGCCTCCGAGTTCTACACGGGTTCAGCAATCTTGTGCCATAATAATCTGCTATGACACCGTATCGTCTCACGGTGCTCAGAATGGAATTCAAGCGCATGAGACCATATGAATTAATGAGACGGTCAATTCCTTAAAAATAGCTGGAATGGATGATTAACTTTAATATGCTTTTAATGATATATTTTAACTTATAATGCTAAAGGACCTATACAAAAAGTTAAGATAATTTTATACTTTTTAAAAAGTGTTTGATCAAAAATTTGATTTTTTTTCTAGGCGCAGAAAGTATATTTTATTGTTATCTATAAAATATAATCTGCATGTATTAATTTATGTATGAATACGAATATAACTTTTCGTCATTCGATAAGTCAATTTTAAATATTATGGAATGAATTTATAACTTGAGACTATAATATAAATATAACAAAACAAATAAAACTATAATAAATATGTTAAGTCTTAGTATATAATTAATAAGTTCGATTTTCATTATGCCTCTACTTAAACAATCTTATGTTCCTTTAACTCTATATGCATTTCATTTTTTTAAATATACTTCTTTATTATTTATTTTTCCATTAGACACTCCTGATGCACCTGGGCAACCAAAAGTTAAAGAATATGGACCAAACTTTGCTAATATCGCTTGGACACCTCCCACAAATGATGGTGGAAAACCAGTAACTGGTAAAGCATTGTTGTTTATACTCTGCTTATTTATTGACACTATTTTTACCGTTGTCAAATGACACTGTTTATAAGATTTCGATTTATCGTTACTTTATTTGTAATTTTTATATTAAAATAATAACACAACTCATTTTTAATACCTGGTAGACTTACTTTTATACATATTATGCTTTAAAAATTACAAGTGAAATAAACATAAATAAAAACTTTAAAATGTGTATTTTGACACCGGTAGAAATAATGTTAAACGTTGAGAAAATATTTCATGATGATATTGTCGATACTGGCTCAATTTTGTTTTGTTTAAACTCTGTAAAAAATATCTAAGTAAAACTTCAGGTAAATTCCTGCAGCTGAGATTCCAGAAATCCAGTAAAAAATTGCCTTTGCCCTTAAATAAACGGTCTTGCCCGTAAAAACATGCCAGTATCTTAAAATTATACTTTCATGATGTAATGTTTACGGGATTTGACTGTATTTTAATTTGAAAAAGTGGTAATTCTCCTAAAATTGTATCCTAAATATCGGTAAATTTACAATTTTTTTACAGTGTGGAATATTCTGTAGAATATGTGATACCATGTATTTTGTATCTATTCCAGGTTACATAATAGAAAAACGAGAACGGGGCAATCCTGATTGGTACAAAGTTAATTCTTTCCCAACACCGCAAACTGAATTCAACATTCCCAACCTGACAGAGGGAAAGACTTACGAGTTCCGGGTAACTGCTGTAAATGAAGGTGGTCCCGGAAAACCAAGCAAACCATCTAATCCAATCACAGCAAAGGAACAAAAGTGTATGTGTGATTATTTGTTTTTTAAAATAGTCTTATAACTTTTATATGTTTTATTATCAGAATATTGGCAACTTATAAGAGTGAGGAGTGTCAGGCTGGATATCGTCCGGGTAGCTCACTGGTAGAGCGTTGAACCTGGTTCGAATCCAGGATTCGACACTTTTTCACTCTGCTGACTTCCCGACAACTATAGCAAAATTTAGCAATTATAAATTCATTTGGCATTGCTACAGGCATATGCCATATCTACAAATTATAATAGTTTTATTTCATTTTTTCTTTCAGTCCCACCAAGTGCTCCAGACATGCCAAAAGTAGACAAGGTGACCAAAAATTCTGTGACGCTGTCCTGGGGAAAACCGTTAAGAGACGGGGGCAGCAAAATTACTGGCTATTTGGTCGAAAAGAAACCCAAGGGTGCCAGAGAATGGGACATTATCAATACTATTCCACATCCAGACACTACATTCACTGTAAGTTGACCTTCCTTTCATTATGTTAATTGTTTAATTTTTATTGCGCGACAGTAGTATTTCAGAAATTACATTACATAAAAACTAGGGAAACCAACCCGGGTTTCCCGGGATAGAGAATATGTGAAAACCATTCATAATTTTTGTTTATTGAAAACTCTAATAGATTTTTTACATTTAATAATTTTTCTTAGATTGCTGCCCAACAACACCAAAGAGCATTTTTGTATGAAATATGTCAATTATATATTCAAATAAAATTTTGAAATTTATTAAAAGCTGTAATTTTGTATTGGCCTCGTGCCAGAAATTAATAGCCGAAGAAATCACTAAAAATTTCGTTATATGTAGATTTTTTTTATTATTATTCTGATAATATTCCGATAATTTCAGCGCTATTAAGCGCTTATTTCAATTACATGTCTGTTAAATTTTTGTTTTATTTATACTATTTTATTGATTGCTTAATGAAGCTTTCATTTCGTTATTGAATATGAGCTGGAAACAAATGCTGAACTTTTTATAGTGTTTAAAGTGCAAACGGATTAATATTTTGTAATCGTCTGCAAGCGATAAAGATATAACTTTTTAAAAATCATGCTTGAAAATTAATCTAAATGCTATAATAAATGAGTAAATTGCGATGCAGTTTTCAAACAAATTGTATTTGAAAGTAAATTTTTTTTTCCTATATAACGGTGTAAAAATTAAAAATATGCGATGTTTAGACGTTTAAAAAATTGCAGTAGCAAGATTCGCAAAACCAAAATTTCATAGTCCAGTGTTGCCATTCACAAAATGACGTCAGCGTTACGCACGGACACGTTTGTCCTTTATAATATAGATACAGTATCTGCTCGTTATATCACGTATGCTGGAAATTAAATAAAAGTCGCAAAAAAAAAAACGAAAACGTTATAAAAATTAAGAAAAATGACAATCTACAAAATGTTTGTTTTAGATTGGCCTACAAAATGTTAGATTGTGCTCATAAAACATATTTTTACACTCTTTCATTTAACTTAACCCTTAATTGCATAGTGATGTAAATTTCCATCACTGTTTATTTAACTTTTAATAAATAAATCAACTTCTTCGCCACCACTATATTTATATAGAAATATTAATCCTGTAAATTTCCTATGAACCATGTTGCTGAACAAACTTAAAAATCTATCTTAAAATTTCTGGTGTCTAATATTTAATATATGTATAAAAAAACACAATTGTAAAAGAAAAACTCATGCAAAGAAGGGTTAACTTGGTTTTTGTATGTAAAGATGGAATTTTGAAATCGAATATTCACTCATTACATATTGGTTCCTATTTGTAATTTGGTGAAAATAAATTTCTTGCCGGCTGTCACTGGCGTTTCCGTTACTACATCTCAATCACTCCTTGTACAGTGACTGATACTTGACCCCTAGTGGTACTTTTTGCAACTTTTATTTTATCAGATGATTTGATCGTATCTAAAACGTATGTGAGTAAAATTTCATCACGTTAGATACGTCCATTACAAAGTAACGAATCTTTAATTATTTCCTACCTTTATAATGATTTGTAGGCTTAATCCTTCACTTAAATATCACTAGTTTATTTAAGCATAATTTCTTTTGTCAGGTTCCAAACTTAACAGAGGGTGAGGAATATGAATTCAGAGTAATCGCTTGCAATGACGTCGGAGATGGTCCGCCTAGCAAACCTTGCGATCTTGTCAGAGTTGAAGACCAACCAGGTATGATATTAAAATTTTTGATACATCATTTTGATGAAATATAAAGTGTACAACGTGATTAAATAAAAAGTATACAATATGGTGAAATAAAAGCTATACGATATAAAACTGCTATTTAATTCTGCTTTAAAATTGTAGACAAATAATATAAAATCCATTATTAAATCAAGATTATTCCAATAACACAATATAAAACAACATATGTTTTCAAAAATCAGCATTTTTTTATTATTATTATTTAGGGCATAGGTTAAGTGTAGTATAAGAGGAACTACTAAATTACGTTAGTCATTCAGTTATGTTTCAGTAACCAAATATATGGTTAAACAGGGTTCCTACATTTCAGGAATCGCGCGAATCTTCGTCTCATTTCAGTTGAGTTTTTCTATAAAAAAGTATTGGTTCTCAGGAATTTTCTGGTTTGGAAATTCCCTGACCTTTAGAAACCTGTTAAATTCATTTTACTATAAAAACAACACAAATAACATTTGAATTGGATAATCTTTCCTGTGTTTAATAAATATAAAAATATTCAATACAAAATTTTTTAATATAATTTTTAAGATGTAAAAATATATTAATTTAAGATTATAATAAAAAAAGAAATAGATCTAATTTTAATTATGAAAATACATTTAAAAAAACATCAAGTTTTGTTTGATATTTTCTGGTGTATATTTATTTTTTCATTCAGAATTGTGATTAGAATATAAGCAAATCCTTTGTATGAGTCTGACGCTTCCCTAAAATTATGTCATTCATATTATATCATATATTACATATCATATCATACATTATATTTTATGTCACCAAATCTTTTCATTCATCAGATTATTTATCTATTTACTCTTACAAATTAAAGCATTTGTTAAAATTTGGTTACAGCATTTTTCTTTAAAAAATCCAAATATAAATCTGCAAGTACAAAATAATAGTAAATAAATTTCCCGAAATTTATCTAAAATGTGTCCTTCATAAAGAAGAAATATCTAAGTTTATGTTATTTTATTCTCAATTTTCTTATGCAATTGTTTGTATTTTCCTCCTTCTAAAGCGAAAAAAAAGGGGGTTAAAATCACATTTTTAATATTACTGCAAATTTTGATATATCTATAGTTCTTATATCTCATAAAATTATTTTTTTTCTGTGTTTACAACATCTTCTAATTCATAATCGTTAAATCCCCAATTCACAGATAAACCCAAGATCGACGCCGGAGCTCTCAAAGATATCACAGTCAAAGCAGGAGAAGAATTTAGCCTTACTGCAGCATTTTCTGGATTTCCTAAACCGAATGCCATTTGGTCTAAGAACGAGATAGATCTGGATGATAAAGATCCTAGATTTTTCTTGAAGGTACATAACAATGAATTTTTTTTCGTTTTAACACTAGAACTACCATGAGCCATCATTTTGACGGCTATCAAATGAATATATTCCGATTCGAACCAGAAATTTCTTTTCAAAATAAATTAAATAGAAATCTCGCAGGAATATGCTAAATGAATAAGTTACATAGTTTTAAATAAAAATTCTGGTGGGAAATAGTTTTATAAAACTTGAGTAAAATTTCCGGTAGTTCTAGTGTTAAAAAACGATGCAAGTTAAAATTCAATATTAACCTCTCTAGCGTAGCGTAAAAAATTAAATTTAATTAGACATAAAAGGGCACGCTTCATTTATTTTTCGTGTGCAATCCGCCTGATTTTCTCAAAAAAAAAATGTAATAGGTTCTTTGAGTTTTTTATTTAAGCATATTTTTTAAGGTTTATTGTCGATTTGATATAAAAATAGTGTTTAAGATCTCTGTGAAAAGAGTGGAAACTGCTTCTAACGAAGCTAAAAAGGGAGTAAAAATTATTCGTTATACGGAAACTTCATTACAACCGATTTCCTTACAATGCTGATAATTTTATTGCGAAATTTTGGTGCATCTTTGTTAAAGAGTGCTAGTCCCTCATACAATAATTAAAATGATGCATAATAACAATAGTAATTGTTTAATTTCCAAAAATACTTTTTTAAATTTTAATAGATTTATTTAATTATACCTTCAATTGTACTATTTATTACTAATTTTATTATTTATTTCTAATTTTTTACTCGTTCGATTACTTTGAGATTTGGATATGAATCAATCTTTAGTTAAGAGTGATTCATAAATTTGAAAAAAAGATAAGTCATATATCTATATCCAGTTTATTATTCTATATCCAAGAAGACTTTTATTTGTGGAACCAATAATATCTAAAAGTTTTCTTTGACTTATTTGATCTCAGAAAAACTAGGCTAAGAAAACTTTTAGAAATTATTGGTGTTGAAGTTCGAGGGATCGTTCAAACGCTGAAAAAGAAAAAAAAATCCGCCTGCGACAGCCGCCATTTTTGTGAGCGCGCAGGCCTAGTATTTAGGGGGCGGTGGCTGTACACAGTGCAACATCATCCGTGAGGCAATTAGCCACGTCCCACGCTTCACAGAGAACGCGCTGCAGAGCTATGATGCAATACAGAGCTACAGATGAAACTAATTTCTCAATCGGTGAATTAAAATGCCGATCGCAAAACAAAAACAATGTGAGAAACCTCACAAGAAATATGTTCGTTTAAGCGGGTTTCCGTTTAAGACATCTTCCATTTTTACTGGTTAGACGTTGTGCATCGAAAACATTATTTGTTATTTATGTATTATATTTTCTAATTTTTAGGTTGGTGATGATTATGCAGTTCTAGGAGTATCTAGTGCTAAAAGGTCTGATTCTGGGCAATATAAGCTGTTCCTCAAAAATCTTTCCGGATTCGATACTTGTACGTGCAAAGTGACAGTTTTAGGTAAGTAAAATTTCGGTATGTCCATAAATTGTTTACGATAAACAATAAAAACAATTGTATTATATAAAATGCAGGTTTGGCCAAAAGTCCCGCATCATAGGAAACACATGTATTGTTACAATATGTTCTCAATATGATTGCCTCCGTTGTCAGAACACAACTGCAGGTGATCGTTCATGTTCCTCAGAATGTTGGCCATTAAGATTGGCGTTATGGAATGGCACTCAGTAGCAATTCGCTCACGCAAATGGTTTTTATCCCTGATATTCTCACTGTAAACTTTCGATTTAAGGTAACCCCATACAGCAAATTCTACACGCTCTTCAGTAGTCAGCATTTTCACCTACAAATTAAAAAATAAATAAAACTAAATTAAAAAAATAAAAAACTCCTATGATGCGGGACTTTTGGCCCACCCTGTAATATCTAATCATAAATTTGTTTGTCTGAAAAACAATATGCATTAAAAAAAGAAAAGGAGTATTTTGTATTAAGCATAGATCGAATTTTAATTAAACTGGACGAAAAATTCATAAATTGAACAAAATAATTTAAATGGGTCAGGAGAATACTCACCAGATCTGGTATCTTCTTTTGCAGATTGATATACAATATATATGCTACTGTAAATGTGATTAATCCGGTGATTATGTATAATTACTGGTGATTATTCATAATCACCACTAAAATTAATAAATGTGATAAATTATTGAATATTTATCAAATTTATCTGTTACTTTATAAAATGCCTAACTCGTAATGGGGAGTGTATTAAAAGTCCATAACTTTACCCAAAATTCGTTCAGTTTGAATGAATTTCATGTATGCTAGAGATTGCTGTACAGCGAGTTTCATGCTTTCCCTCTGGCGGGTGAGAAAAAATAAGTTCTTACTATCAGATCGACTTAAAATTTTGGAATTGAATAGTATACGGATTATACTTTCAATGGTTACATTTGCCTAAAATCGATTTTTCCAAAATTTTTGGCTGGTGGCACTTTAAGTCTTAAAATGTTGAATTCTTAAACGGCACGTAAAAACTCAACTTAACAAGTATCCATAAGCATAATCATAACTATTATCTTTACAGATAAACCCGGCCCACCTGAAAATCTCAGGGCTGAAGATATTGAAGGTGAATCCCTTACCTTGAAATGGAATCCACCTAAAGATGACGGTGGTGCTGAAATCAGCAATTACATCGTTGAAAAGAAAGAGAAAGGTACCACTCTGTGGTCAAGGGTCAGCAGTTTTGTCACGGGCACGTCGACTAGGGTCAGAAACCTCACCGTTGGAAGGCAGTATGAATTTAGAGTCATGGCAGAAAATATGTACGGAACGAGTGACCCATGCACTATGGAGCCAGTTTTTGCTAAGTTACCATACAGTAAGTATTGTGATAAAATAATTTTTTTGGAACATAATTTACATTAACATTTCTTTACGTGCCATCATCATGATATCAAAGAAATATTGGTCCAATATTTACATTCATTTGACACTTACAAGGAAGGTCTGCTTAAAGCACATACTCAAAATATTTTTAAATGAATGCTAATTAAATACATCTGTACGTAAAAAAGGGTCAGTCAAATTTAACGGCGAAATCCCAGTAGAAAATCTGTAAAAAAAAAAAAAAAATACTTTTGTGTTTTTGGCGCAAAAAGATGCGATTTGGCGAGAAACACTTTTTCATCGCCAAATGCAAGCTATTTTAATGCATTTTAAAATTCCTCACTAAACGAGTGTTTAAATGCACAGTACTTTATGAATTTAAACAATTGAAAAGTTTATTATTTTTTCTATAAAATTACACAATATATGTACAAGTTGAGTTTTGCTGTAGTTATTTAATTTTACACGGTTTTACCGGCGGATAAGTTTCAAATATATTCTAACAGTAACTGCCCGATTAAGAACGCTCTCATTATACATTTCGTTTTCGATATTGAATAAGTTGATGTTTTCATGGCAACAGTACTTTTATCTTGTTGTCTCTTCAGAATAGGACCTTAATTTTTTAGTTTGAAACATTTTTAATCAATTTAAATTTTTTCTAAACCGTAGAATACGATCATTAATTTTTTTATATATGCATATAAGTTTATATGGCAAAATCGTAGCAATAAAATAGTATTTATTTAAGTTAAACTTACTTAAACTAGTTCAGTATGAAAAGTAGAAAAAGTTTTACCTAAAAGAGTATTTATCATTAAAAAAATTATCATCATAAAAGCGTTTTTTTTTTTTTTTTTTTTTTTTTTTTTTGTGTCGCGCCAAAATCGCCAAAAACACGAAATGTTCATAATATTTTTACGGACGAATATCGAGGTTTCGCAGCAATTCTTTGTATAAACGAATGAAAAAATGAGAAAATTATTCTGGATGAGAAACGCATGAGAAAATTATTCTGTAATTTTTTCAGAAATTTCTGAGTATGCGCTTATAAAGACCTTCCTTGTTAGTAGTGAATCTGTTGGCTGGAGAATCTTTCGCACATCATGGCCGTCGGCAGAATGAAATCCAAGAAGGGACAACATTTTGGAGCAGAACATGCCTGTGGAGCTGCCTAGGGCCCCGTTTTTAAATATGGAGAATATAAATATGAAATAATCTAAACTAAGAATTTTTTGTCAGATCATTCCGGAAAAGCAATTTTTAAATAACAATACAGACAATAAAACAATACAAAAAAAAAGAAAAAAAAAGGGAGAATTGAAATTTTATTTTCTTTGTCAAACGGAAGGCAGGAATGAGGGACGCAGCTCTGAATCCTCTCCCCTCCCGTTTAATGAAATTTTCAATACATGAATTTAAAATAAGGATTAAAATTTCTCTTGAAGGTGCATTGGTAAGTGAGAACCCTAACGAAACATTTCTATTTCCTTTTTTATTATTGTTACAGAAATCTTTTCCAGATTATTGTTATTGTTTAACTATTTTAAGTAATTGAGAAAAAAGTAGATTTTTAGTATTTTATTCAAAATGATCAAAGAGAAAGATAATTTAACTAATTATATTTCAAAATCCAGAAGGGGCAATGATCTTTCTCTGCCCCCTCGTACAAGTAGCGACAATACATATTTAGTTGGTTTCGAGAAGAAAACACGACTCATTCATTCAAAACATCCGCATTAACAAAGGTGCCAACCTCTCATTAATATTCCGTAATATGCGGGTTAATTTGACCCAATTTAACAACGCTTCAAACCGGAAAAATTATTGGATGAACCTTTATTTATTCCATATCAGGTAACTACATGGAATTTATTTAATTTCATTTCTTTAAAAAAATACTGGTACGAAACGTATTAAACCTGGGTCAAATTAATCCGCATATTACGGAATATTAATGAGAGGTTGGCACCTATGCATTAACCTAAATTGCTTTCAGTGCTATACGTGGTACGATCACTACGTGGTACGTGGCCCACAGTACTAAATAAACGAAAGATATAGATATCTGACGTGTGACTTAAAAAAGTCAAACAATGTGAAAACATTTTAGAACAAATGAAATAGCTGGGTATCAGCCTGTCTGCAACGACTGTGTAACTTGTTAAAAAATTCTCTTTCATCACTGTGCACAGCTAAGAAAATTTAAATTTACTGAAAAATATTTGGATAGAATTTCAAATATAAGAAGGAAAATGTTATATGAGGTCAAAACTGTGTGCTAAAGAGATGTAAGTATCTTTTTCGTATGTTTAATCACAAATATTAGTGATAATGCATAGTAGAACACAATGAAAATACATATAAAACACAATATATATATATACAGGGTGTCCATAAATTATTGTCGAGGTTTACTTACATCATAACTTTCGATTTCAGAACATGACGAAAAATATTATTACATAATCGTAAAATACAACTCAAACATTTTTTTTTAAATAACACAAACAAAGCAACTCAAAACACGTTATTAATCAAATTATGATTATAGTCAAATAATAATTAATATTAAAGTTTTTATAAAATTTATCAAAAGAATCTTTCCTGTAGGAACTCCTGAAGCGACATTGTGTCGTGGTGACGGATTTTCTTTGGAAGAACCACAATACGCACAATATTGCTTTTTCTTGTGCACTCGGCTTTTTGAATTCTCACGTCTCAGCCTTCCAAAGTGCGATGCCGCTACAGTTGTTGCATAAATTGGCGGAGAATACTTAACTTTGTGTTACTAAAAAAAACTATTTGAGTTGTACTTTACGAATATATAATAATAATAGCTAACCCGCCCACCGTTGCCCGGCTAGACTGTCATTCAAAAATATAACAGTAGAGTGGACTTCATAAAAAAAAGACTATATAATATTTATTTATACTAAAAACTTGTAAAAAAAGTAAGTAAGTGCTAAATTTTCAAAAGTATAACAGTTACGTTTAAAAAATGAAACGGTCAGGGAAAATTATTACACTTACTTTTCCCTTTTTACTAAAAATCCCTTTTTAAAAATCATTGCTTTGTTTACATTTTAAACTTTATATTGCTAATTGTGTTTTTTAAATTATAAATATTAAATGCTTACAAAAATCAATATTTCAAATGAAAATGCATAAATATATATCTATTTAATTGTTAATGTTGACAAATTATAATTACAATTTGAAATCATTGTTTGTTTCGCTTTTATTCCTGTCGATGACAGCACCTAACCAATAAGATGCATTTCATCTGGGTGTTGCCATTAAACAATTAACAAATAATCCTGATTTCTATGCCACGTACGATAGCGTAATATATATATAGAGAGATTTTTAGTCGTGTTCTTAAAGCAAAAGTTATGAGGTACCTTAACAATAATTTATGGACATTCTGTATATATGCAATAACACTAAAATATGTATTGTTTAATTTCCTTATATTTTTCCCCACGGTCTGGTGCATAATTAAAAACACGTATTTTTTCGTATGAAAATAAAAAAATTCGTGCATTGTAGGATTAATACGGATGCTCACCGTTGTTATTTTTTTTGCACCAATATACCGGGTGTCCTAAACTGACTGACTGATTTTAAAATTCAATAAATTGCAAACGGTGACAGATATTTAAAAAAAAAAAACTTGCAGGACAGTAATGTATGATGTCAGGAGTTTTTACTGTAGTTCCTGATTTTAGTTTCAAATAGCAACGATAGATTTCGCTGAAAGCAATAGACACGCAATCGAGATCAAAACTGAATTCACACAGCATTTGTGCGAAGGAAAGAAGTTAAATATATGGAGTACGAAGTCTCCTTCACCAATACAATTTTGTTCAGAATCGGGGCCTAAGAACAAAATTGTATTGGTGGATCACACTCACTCCATATATTAAACCTCCTTCCTTCGCATCCATGCTGGGTGAATTCTGTTTCGGCCTCGATTGGACGTCTATTGATCGCAGCGACATCTATTGCTGGTAATTCGATCTAAAATCTGGAATCACAGTGAAAAAAAAACTCCTGCAACCACACATTACTCTCCTGCAATAATCATTTCAACAATTGTCACCGTTTACAAGTTAATGAATTTTAAAATCAGGCAGTCCTTTTTGTGGACACCCAATATCTTTGTTTCTGTATAATTTAATTTATTTTTGCAATTCTTTCCCCTTAGGTCCACCAGGTCCACCTGGAATACCTCACTCTGTCGAGACAAGCACCGATTCCATTACATTATCTTGGACGAAGCCCCGTTCAGACGGTGGTAGTCCTGTGACAGGATACGTGATAGAAAAGCGAAAGTTTGGCGAGGACAAATGGACTCGTGCGACAAACGCCACTATCCCTGATCTCACCTACAGAGTGAGTGGATTGCAAGAGAATAATCAATATGAATTCAGGGTCGCAGCGTGCAATGCTGCAGGACAAGGTTCTTGGAGTAGTAATTCAGACGGAATATTTGCTAGAATGCCACCATGTAAGTGTGAAAACGTGACTCTTTTCTTTTTTGTATTCTAATACCCTCTTCGCACCGGATATTTAAGATATCGTAGACCGCCATTTTTGAAGGGGGTACCCTCTCGGAATTGAGTACCTGTTCAAACCGCAAAACTCATCTAAGATAACTCACTGAACGTCACTGTGCCTGAGATTTAAACAAACATAGAATGTGAGCATGCACATAAGTTAAAGCCAGCGTAAACAGCCAATCAGTTAAAGCTAGCCTCCAGAGCAAATCAATGTGAGTGGCTGTGACTGTATCTAGCAATAGAAAGTTCGAACTCACTGAGTGAATTTGGTGGTCTAAGATATTTTAAATATCCGATCTGAACGGAGTTTTAATTATGAAATAGGAAGACTCCTGGTACTTTTCGGTTATTGGGATACTTCTTTGTACCAATCGTAAAATCTGGTGCAAAGTAAAGTGGAATATATAAGAGAGAAAACTTAAATAATTAAAACAATCATAGAGGTTATATTTTTTTAGAGAAAGGTTTATATTTTTAAAGAGAAAAGACTTTAAATAATTAAAACGATCATAAGGGTTATATATATCTTAGAGAAAGGTTTATATTTCTAAGGAGAAGAGTCTTTAAATGATTAAAACAATCATAGGGTTCATATATCTTAGAGAAAGTTTTATATTTCTAAAGAGAAAATACTTTAAATAAATTAAAACAATCATAGGGTTTATATTTCTTAGAGAAAGGTTTATGTTTCTAAAGAGAAAAGACTTTTAATAATTAAAACGATCAAAAGGGTTTATATTTCTTAGAGAAAGGTTTATGTTTCTAAAGAGAAAAGACTTTTAATAATTAAAACAATCAAAAGGGTTATATATATCTTAGAGAAATGTTTATATTTCTAAAGAGAAAATACTTTAAATAATTAAAACGATCATAAGGGTTATATATATCTTAGAGAAAGGTTTATATTTCTAAGGAGAAGAGTCTTTAAATGATTAAAACAATCATACACTGTTAAAAATCTGCAACAAACTGTCCGGTCATTTGACCGTTTTTATAGAAAATAGTTACATAACTGCAATTTAACTCTATTCTGACCATATTATTGCCCCTATTATGGTCAGAAGAGAGTTAAATTACGGCTATGCAACCGTTTTCTATAAAAACGGTCAAATGACTGGACAGTTTACTGCAAATTTTTAACAGTGTAGGGTTCATATATCTTAGAGAAAATTTTATATTTCTAAAGAGAAAAGACTTTAAATAAATTAAAACAATCATAGGGTTCATATTTCTTAAAGAAAGGTTTATGTTTCTAAAGAGAAAAGATTTTAATAATTAAAACGATCAAAAGGGTTATATATATCTTAGAGAAATGTTTATATTTCTAAAGAGAAAATACTTTAAATAATTAAAACGATCAAAAGGGTTATATATATCTTAGAGAAATGTTTATATTTCTAAAGAGAAAATACTTTAAATAATTAAAACGATCATTATATTTCTTAGAGATAGGAATGTAAGCCCTATGATACATGCAGTTAGCTAGGAAGATATGCAATATATATATACAGTATTGTATAACATTAATTTAAAACATTAATACATACTTCTTTAATAAATATTAACCTTTAGGGAATGCCGATGTAAAAATTTGAGAATCCCTTCCTTACACTTAATTATATATTATTATTATTATTATTATTATTATTATTATTATTATTATTATTATTACAAACAGAACGGGTAAATTAGTACTATTGACATTTTTTGTCATACAACATTTCTATGTGATTTATTTTTTAATATAAAATTTCATTATATGATTTAATCCTTTTTATATCTTTTTCTGTGTGTTTTAAAAATAATTTAAAAGTCTTTGTCCATAAAATTTTTAAAGTTAACCTTTAAAGACACGGGTATGACTCACTCTATGCAACTTCGGTATTTAAAGACTAAATAACAAATTTTAATGATGTTTAATGCAAGGTCCATTACTAGTACAAAAGTAATGAACTTGAAATTGTTTTTTTTTAATCTAATTTAATTAGAATTAATACTAGTCGGATGTGCCAATCCCAAAACTTTCTTCCATCTCATACATGTTAATATTTACAAATTTGCTGTCACATCGCCAATAAAATCAATATTTTTCGTCATTCTGTTGTACGTCAGCTGCTTGCGAATCGTCGGGTTACAGGGATGCGAACAACCGATGTATACTAAACTACGAAAAGTCCTTCTAGCCTGAACCGACAGGAACAGATAGCCTCCCTATTCCTTGGTTTTACGATTTTAGCTAATTTTACTGGAAAAGACGAAGGTAAAATGCGTGGAACCCGATTAAAGTAGTGGCAACCTATTTTTATCGCCAAATATGGCGCTATTTCACCAAGTGTCGCCAACCTTAACGAGAATTCGACTGCTATATCTCAGCATTTTTTAAGATAGAGGCAAAACAAAAATTGCTCTGGAATCCTTGGATCAAGGTTGACAATTTAACGAAAAATCTTTCAGGATTTCTAATTTTTTTGTACATTTGTTTTAATTTGAAATCTTTAAGTGGCTATCACTGCACCCCCTTACGCCGGAATATCCCCAGATTACACTGGGACCTGCAGGCCATAGTCAAAAACATATACATAAAATTTGTTTCAATTCTGTGAATAACGTCATACACTTTTCGATGATACAATAGTAAAAAGGCACAAAATTCTACGGAATATCCCCAAATTCAAGTAGGACTTGCTGGCCAAAGTCACAAACCTATGAATCAAATTTGGTTCAATTATATTCATAACTTCATACACTTTTCGATGATACAATGAGGACAAACAGACGGACAGTCAGATATTTTGTAAAAACATGTTTTTCGGAATCTCTGACCCCTAAAACGTGTAAATCCGTCGAAAACCGGAAGTCGAAAAAAATTTCGATTACAATACTTTCTTCTATTAGATATAAGAAAGTAATAACGGGGACGGTTTGTAGTAACATAAAGACACGATTGGCGTACTCCATGCGTCAACGCCTTTTAAAGCCTCTAAATATCAACTTTTGATGATAAAGAAGAATAGTGTTTAATGTCTAGAAATAGTATAAATGTAATATACATTACATTTTTAAAAAAAAGTTTAATTAAGATAAAAAATCGAATATATTACACAAATGTACGGGTGGCATATTTCGCACAGTGGTAACTTACCAATAAAAATAATAAAACAGAGTAGGAAAAATTGCGAACATTTAAACATTGTCGAACATTAAAAGGACTTTGGAAAGGAGGTAAATGAAGCTCAGATGTTAATCACTTAATTATTTTAGAATTCACAACTGCTTTTGCAGTGCACTCAGTATGCCGTCCATGTCTTTAAAGGTTAGGTACATTTTTAATGCATTTAAGCCACTGGGGGCAGATTTCGCGTGCGAGTACAGTTTGTCAAACGACGCCAATGGTGAAACATAAAAATCTTAATTTCGTATTTTACGAAATATGGGGAAGAGCTATATTAAAAAATAGACATTTAAAAAGGTTTTTCTCTCTAAAATCGTAAATTTTAAATTTTAAAAGTTTATTACACCCTTTTTTTTAGGTCCTCCGAAACTGGATACTAGTTTTGCAATGAGAGACTTGACCATTCCAGCTGGAGAACCATTTACGATAAGAGTACCATTCATTGGAAGTCCTCCACCAAAGGCCTTATGGACGGTGGTAAGTGGATGTTTAAATAAAATGTTTACAATTTGTGAAATTTGCGGATTTTTTCATTTTTTTCTTTCAAATCAGCGGTCGACGAAAATTTTTTTCCTCAGTCCCCCATTTTGTGAAAAAAAAAGTTCTTTTTTCTGACATTTATTATATATTTGAGAAAAATAAGATTTTGTAACGAACGATCCAATCCTTTTCTCGAATTTAAACCAAGCATTTATTAATAACTCTATTAAGTCCGCTTGTTGAAATTTCCTTTTCTGATGATCTTGTTTCGTTTGCAAATTACACATTTCAAATATCAGCAATAACAACAACAAAAAATGAATAATGAAAAGTTTGCTTTTGTAGTATGAATTTTGTAAAGGGGCCCTCTTTCGTTAAGAACTTTGTGAAGGGACAATTTTTTAAAAAGGAATTTTGTGAAGTGGTCTATTTTATTAAAATCAATTTCGTAAAGGGACTTCTTTTATGAAATGGAATTTCGTGAAGGAGCCGTAAAGAGGCGCTAATTTATGCCGGGATCGACTCCTACAATTAGTAAATAAGTGGATTTTCCTTTAATTTTTTTTTTAAACAATTATCTAACTTACTATTATTCTGTCTAATAAATCTCTTAATTTTCGAGTGTTACTGGAATTAACCGATCGAAATGGTTTAATATTTGAATACCACTTTTTTTCTTACAACAATATTCGTCTTATTTAACCGCAAAATTTTGCGATTCGAGGCGAATAATTCTATATGAATAAAAGTGATATTCAAAAGCTGTAACTCTTGAAGCCTACATATAAATAATCAAGTGCTGTAACGGGTATATTTGTCCAGAGTCCAGTCATTTAGTTTGGTTAGTTGTGTATAACTTACGAACCATTTTTATTCGTGTTTGTAAACATGAGCAGAAATTCTGATAACTCTTATCTTTAAATTAAATAGTAATTATTGCTTAAAGTGATAAAACATAACACGAAATGTTTAAAAATATCTTTTAATATAGATTACATATGTTTCCTTCGCTCTAACGGTGACATCTTCAGATCAAAATGATAAATGAAATATTCTCGCAAAGTTTTGAAAATGGTAAACATAAACCACGAGATCACATGTCCAATGCAAGCAGGTGCTTAAATTGGTTAAACTTGAAAACGTGAAAATTATTATTTAATTTTATTTTTATTGCTTTTTCAATCTGTAAAGCATCGCGAGCCATATTTTAGGTAATTCAAAAGAAGCCGAGTCGTTGCAAATGTTATCTTTTCGCAAATGTATTTCTATTGATTCACGGATAATGGATGGGAAATAAACTCTTGATTGAAAAAATATTTTACTATTCTTGAAATCAGTCTGCAACGGCTCTATTTTATATTGTCTAGCTAAAGCAGTAGTTCTTCTGTCATATTTGATATCAACCATATGTTCTTTTATTCTTGTTTTAAATTTTCTGTTTGTCATTCCTATATAGTATTGTACTGTTCCATCTGCCTTGGTTTTAAGCAATAATTACTATTTAATTTAATGTTAACAAGTGATTTTATTATATTATTTGTAACTCTTATCTGTTTTACAATTCAGAACCAGAAAGATGTTGCACCTGACGACAGAATAACCCAAGAAGTAACGGAGGATTTCATTGTCTTCATCAACAAGAAGAGCAAACGAGAAGATTCTGGCCGTTATACATTGAAAGCTACGAATTCCCAAGGCTCCGATTCAGCATCTTGCAAAGTTAATGTTGTTGGTATGTGACAGTTTGTTATTTTTTGTACACATCTTGGTGGCAACACTTCCACAAGAAAGTTTTTTTATTGTGTGTGTGTGTGTGTTTTATCATATTCTTAAAACTAATGTTAAATCATAATAAATGTAAATATTAATATAAATAATAATGAATATTATAGAAATAATAATTTACAGAAATAACCCTAGTAGCTATCAATCCTAGGCGAATGTATTGGGTGGATGGGGCTTTCTAGACATAAATATAAATGGTTACGATTTTTAATGATTAAAATTCCCCAAACGTCTAGGGAACAAATTTACACTTGGCGTTTAATAAAGTAAAAAGATGTGATCGAAGGGTTCTGGTTGGGGTTGAGATCTAAGAGAAATGGTTAATTAAGAAACCCTTCGCTGTGAATATTTAGAAGAAAACTCAACGTAGGAACCGTTAGATAAGAAAACAAATATTAAGTTAAGATTATCTTATCCCAGAACTATCGAAGCACAAATCTAAAAGAAAGTCAGATGATGAAAAAAAAACATTTTATTAAAAACTCAACAAATTTTATTTACAAAAACCATCCATTAAACTATTTAAAAAGCAAAGTATAAAAGTAAATAATAAAGTTTAGCTGCACTACCGCGTAGTGGGACAATAAGATCACTGTATCTCAAAGAGTTAAATAAATTAATTGATTCCATGCTAGAATTTGTTACAAAAAACATTGTTACTTAATATTATCATTTATTACAAGTATCTCGGCAACCTTTTGTTGCTTTAACATAATTTCATTAATTGACAAAATATAATATTCGGATTAAAATTTTAAATTAATAAATTGAGATACTAATTAGCGATCATTTATCTCAGATCCAGGTATCTACCCCAGTATAATCATACAAATGAATACTTGAACATAGAGACATTAAGAAATGGAAATACCTTGTAGCTCCATTTGAAAGTAGGTGGCTTCTGAGCAGGCATCAGAATCTCTGTCAATCGAAACTTAAGGATCGCACAGATATATAAATATTATAATTGTGGTCCGAAATCAAACTTCGCGTTCTGTTTTAAAAGACATTTTAATTATCTTAGCGTCAGACTTTCATAACACCAATGAACTCAATATCTTATCTCATTAATTAATTTATAACTAAACTTCGAAAGCAGTCAAACAGATTATCATCTTGGATGAATTTTAGAGCTCAGATGTGAGTCTTTCTTAAAAAGACTTCAAATTCGGAGGCTCTCGGAAAAATCCGATAAACATAGTCTCTCTAAAAGTGCTATTACATGAGATAATTTGAAGCGACAAAAACTGCCGTAACTGGTCAGTTTTCCAAGCATTTGATTGGCTGTTACAGGCAAGGCTTTTCCCTCGTTAGTTTTCCATGCATTTGATTGGTTGTTTCGAGCGAAACTGGTAATTATTCCTTATGAGGAACTTTATAAGCGACAATAAAAAGTTGCTTGTTTTTCGATCACCTCTTTTGAAGCCATAGGTTTAACATTGAGTCGTCCGAAAATAGCGGCAACTTTGATGTCTTGTGTAATAGAACTTTTAGAGAGATTTCAAAGAAAATGTGAGAAAAAGTGTCAATACCAATCGACAAGACTTTCATGAGTGTCTTTTCTCGAATGAGTGTCTTCAAGCGTGAGTCTTAAAATCACATAGATTCTATATTTTATTAAGGTGCCAAAACAAAACAGCCTTAGCTCTCCTTTTTAATCACCTTCTTTTTAGAAGTTAATTTTTAATGTCCATTCAACCTCACCAAACCAATAGGGCGTCCTGGGACATTCATTGGCGAGAGATATCGAGAATTTGGGCTCGAAAGGACTCCGAGTGCCAACGTAATGCTTTAAGATTAAAAAATAGACAAAAGTCACACTAGTCTATCACTTTTATGAGTTGTTTTTTTTGTTTGTTTGTTTGTTCAAGAAATTAGATTGTAATTTTTGCTGATTGAGAAGATGCATTGTCGATTCGTACTTATATGCATTGTCATGGTGAAGAATAAGTTCACTAACTTTTCACTTCTTGAAGAATTTCTGGAAGACACTTAGTTGTGTACCAACTAGCTGTAATTGTCTTCCTTTGCTCTAGCTTTATAGCTTTGACCAGCCCTGTACTTCTGAAGAACACAACATACATTACTTTTTTCATTGCTCGTTACCTTTTTCCCATTGTTGGTTCAGGGTCATCGTAAAAAACCCATACTTTACTTTCTTGATGTGTTGGAACGTTAAAAAAAAGATATGTACGTCTCATCAACAGTAATTATTTTAGAAATGATGCGGTGGTCACCATTATTAAGTAATTTTAGTGTTCTTTTACTGATGCTGATACTTCGTTTTTTGTTGTTTCTGTCAAAATATGGGGGACCTAATGACATGACAATCTAATTTTTCATGTGTAGTTCTTCATGAATAATTTTACGTATAGCTGCAGATCCAATGTTAAGTTCTTTCTGTATTATTTGGTAGGTACGGTGGTTATCAACGATTAACATAGCTGACACATTTTATGGGATTAGAGATGACAAAGGTCTTCCTGTATGTTTTTCATCCAGCTTCATTTCCATATGCTAATTCTAGACATTGAACGCATTCTTCTTTATTTAGCCCTACTTTAAAATCATAGAAAATCTTAGCTCGATAATTTTCTCGCGTCAGCTCCATTTTCTCTTCTTTCAAAATTTATTCTGCTATAGCTAAATTGCAATTAATGCCACAAATTATCGTCTGTGGACATAAATAAATTAAAATTTAAATATCTGACCAATAATTTTTTTGGCGCACAGCACCTGCCCCTGTCTCAAAAGTTTCAATGCGAAACTTTAAAGATATTTGTTTATCAAAAAGATATTTGACAAACAAATTCACTTGATTCAATTCAATTGATTTGATAAACAAACAGGAAGACCTTTGTCATCTCTAATCCAATAAAATGTGTCGGCTATGTTTCCTTAGTATAGATTTCACGAACTACAAACAGGTTTGGATAAAAAATGAAGAAAAAAATTTCATCATCTAAGGAAAAAAAAAATATATTTAATAATTATTATCCAATGTTATTAATAAAAGTTTTATCCAATTAAGTAAGTTGCGAATTCCATTATTACATGTTTTTATGTACTGTTATGTTTTTTGAGTCTGAGTACGTACGATATTGGGCATCAGATTTCTTTGCATAATAGTCCCTCTGGTTTTCGCATATAAAAATCGGTACAAAAAGTTAAACGCCATAAAAAAATTATTATCTAAAACAAAAAACAGAAATGAGTTCCTGCTAAAAAAAGAAAAAAAATCAATGAATTCGTAATCCTGATTTATATTTCCTTTTCAGATAAACCAGGGCCACCTCAAGGACCTCTTGAGATTACAGACATTACTCCAGAAAATTGCTCTCTCTCATGGAGACCACCTGCTGACGATGGCGGTAGTCCAGTGACGAACTATGTCGTGGAAAAATTAGACCCATCGCTCAATGTAAGTACTTCCGAAAATTAAAAATATTTTTACCCAAATATTAGTTGTTTATTTTATACAAAAGTAAAGCATCAACTAATTTTTGTAAGAGTTATCTAAACTTCATTTATATTTCATTATTAAGATATGCATAGGCCGGAACTATTGTATTAAAATCTGACTATCTATTTGTATTTCACAACTCCTCCTCCAAGAATAGGGTAAATAATGGGATATCGTCTTCTATCCGAAATTATGAACAAATATCTTTATTTTTGTTTTGTTTAAACTGGAAGTGTAATAACTAAATTTTTATTAGAATCCTACCACCAAAATTCGGAGCTGTTTCAGATGGTCCTAGAAAACACCTTTTCCCAATTAGAGAAGATTTTTCCTGTGACAACCAGGGTTTAATTTCTAAGAAAAAAAGTTCCGGAGCCCTAATATTCTGCAGTACTAACACCCATAGCGTAAACCCCCGCACATTCCCCAACCATCCGAAGTCACTCCCATCTGCATATTTATCTTTCATACATTATTTTCAAAATTTAAAGCATTGTATTTTTATTTAGCAAAATAAAACTTTTAAATACATCTATCTGCGTATACTTAGCTATCAACTATTCCATTTTTTAGTTCTTACTACTTCCAAATACAATTACTACTTTGCCTAATCTTAATGTAAAATCTTAATTAATCGCAGAATTCTACGATTAGATGAGCTTAGGATTACGATTCGGAAATGGTGTTAACACGAAAAATTGACAGTTCGCAGCTATGCAGAATAGAAAAAGACTATTTCTGTTTACTCTTTATTCTGATCAAAATAGCATTAAAATGATTTGAAATGGAAATAAATAAAATTTTGAATTTAAGACAGATTGAGCTCGAGCCCGCCCAAACCCGAAGACTGATATAAAAATCGAACCCGTTTCATCTCCATCTTTTACGTGAGCGACACATTACGTCACTTATAAGTGTTTTAAAACAAAAGAAGGCAAAAGATTGGAGATGGGAGGGAAAGGAAAGAGTAATTTAGGATTCGTTTTTCGGAAGCGTTATTGCACTTGCACTGGGCTCCGGAGCGCAGTCTTTATGAGCTCCGGTGAATTTTGGCCCATATTTAAATATTTACTAAAAATAGAGAAGTACCGGAGCTCAGCTCCGATGGGCTCCGGCGCAAATTAAGCCCTGGTGACAACAGATGTGGTTTTACAATTGCCCAGCTGTGCCCAAACAATTTTGTGGGGTGTTCAAATTTTTCCACCCCTCTAAACTTTTGTCAACAAAGTAAAACCGTTAGGTACCCGGTTTCACCCTACTTTCCCATATGTAATGTATGTATTTTAAATGGGTGCATTTTAAATTAAATGAATGGAAGGTTTATATTTTAATTGAAATAAATGCAATTTGAATGATGTCGATGGGAACAATATTTAACGATTTATCGCCTGCGCCCGACTAACATAAAACTACGAGAATTTTAATATAGGATTTTTGTCAAACATGAGTGATGTTACTAGCAATGTGGTTTAAAGTTAATGTGGATAACACTAAAGGGTTATCATAAAAATCTCTATGTGTGCGATAAGCAAATATCAGTGCAGTTATTTGAGAAACAATAGTTTGAAATGATTTATTTTTTTCTTGAAAATTACTTATTATTTAGTAAAATTTCCTTATTGTTTTATGTATTATATTAATAAAGATGTTAGTATGAAATAACGATGTACATTTACTACAATTTACTTTTAGGCTTGGATGAAAGTCAGCAGTTACGTTCGTGGATGTCATTATGACGTCATCGGTTTAGAACCTAATAAGAAGTACTCTTTCCGAGTTTGTGCTGAAAATCAGTATGGAGTTGGAGCACCTCTGACATCCGATAAGCCTATAATTGCCAAATTCCCATTCGGTAAATACTTTAATAGTTATTTATAAAACTTTAACAAATAAATTTTAGTAACTAGTATTTTTTTAATTTGTGTTTTGTAATACTATAAAATCTGAATAATAATTATTATTGCATTGATTTGATTTGACGTTAATTATAAATATTTTGTTCTACAAGACTTGGTATCTATTTTTACCATATCTGTTACGGCATCTCACTCTTTATTCGGCTTCAGTTCTAAAATTTATTAAAAAGAAGATTCAGTTTAGTCAGACTTCTACAATATATTAGCTGAGTAGCAACCCATTGTGTTCCATTTAAATTGCATGAGGTCTTTCGACTGTTTGTTGGGAAAATAAAGCTTTATTATACAGGGTCATTCATAATTCCCTCTGGGGTTTCGAAACGTTATAGTAAAAAAACGAAGACGAATATGAAAAAAAGAAACATATGAAATTATTCCGAAACTATTCAAGTTTTACTTACATACATTACAGGTGTTCTATGTGTGAAGGTCACACGGTATACATCCATGCGATAGTCCAGTTCCTGCCATACTCCGTTTCTTTAAATCTGAATCAGTGGTGTCAGTTCAACGGGCTTTTCGTAATAAATATCGAAAACAGGGACCAACTGACAAAACAATTCATGTGTGGTACCGGAAATTTATAAAAACGGAGTATGGCAGGAACTGGACTATCGCATGGATGTATGCCGTGTGACCAAGGGTTCACACATAGAACACCTGTAATGTATGTAAGTAAAACTTGAATAGTTTCGGAATAATTTCATATGTTTCTTTTTTTCATATTCGTCTTCGTTTTTTTACTATAACGTTTCGAAACCCCGGAGGGAATTATGAATGACCCTGTATATTTAAAGTTTCTAGCCATAATAATTCCAAATAAATCGTAATTTAGAAGGTTTTAAGAATTTTCCTGCTCATTTCACGTTTTAAATTTTGAAATTTAGGAATGGCTGGAAAACAGAACTCATGTCTTTCTGCCATAAATGTACAATGATATTTTAAAAGAACAATAATAGTGACTTTTGTACATTGGCGTATTATACATTTTTTTTACACCCAAAAATATAAATATATAAGGGAATAAATATAATGCAGAAAGTCCAAAAATGATATCTATTTTCTTTGTTACCGAAAATAAATCGGAAAAAAATTACGTTAATTTTAGGCCAAAGACGTAGAATCTCCCTTTAATTCCTATCTTATATAACAGGTTTTGACCTATGCATTTCAAGTTTCGATACATGTTTTTCCATGTTAATGATTGTTTTTATGTTTGCTTGGTTAGATGTACCCAGTCCCCCTGGCACGCCTCAAATTACTGATTCAGATGAAACCAGTGTGAATCTGATATGGGAGAGGCCCAAGAGTGACGGTGGCTCTAAGATACATGGTTACCAAGTCGAATACAGAGATCCCAGGGATGGAAGATGGAAATCTGCTTCCGATCAACTTATCAAAGACACATCTTTCAGAGGTACCTTAGTATAAGAATTTCATATAAAAGTTTAATGAAGTTATAGTATATTGTAGATAAATTAATCAAAATATGCACATAAACAAATGAGTAGTCCGAGTAAGGCATTTCTGCTAGAGATTTAATACACAAACATCATACATAACGTTCACGTGACAAACATAATATTCAGCGACTGTAGACATCTACAATAAAAATGAAGCAAATGGATGGCGTAACCATACAGACATATTTTCAAATTCTAGTGCTGCCATCTAGAGACTATTAACTGAATTAGAAACACTATAGAAGTGATAGTATCAGTTTCATATTTTTTTTAAGTTTCCGTACCTTAAAAGTGAAAAATGGAACCCTTATATTCTCGCTTTGTTGACCGTTTGCCTGTCCAGGCCGTTTTTCTCAGGAACGGCTGGAGGTTGAAATTATTATCAAATCATGAGGCCTATGTTCCCGTTGTTGTGTAAGAATTTCGAGCTTCTAATCTTTCGTTTTCAGAATTCACAATTATGGATAATCACGTCATAAATCGACATAAAATTATAAATTAATGATTTCGATTTTTTTCCTTTACATGTGCTATAGGAAAGTGCATCTGTGCCAAATTTCAAGTTTGTAGATTAACCAAAAGTACCCTACAGGTTTTGAGAGTAAAATGGACAGACAGACAAACGAAATTCATAAACACTTTTCAACTTTGTTGGGATGTGACAAAAATGCTAAAAGTTTGTTTTTTAATCCAATTTTTATATGACATTTTCTAAACGTTTTAAACAATTTTCTTTATCCTAATATCATATTAATATTATGCAAAATAACTATATTCGTTAGATTCCAGTTAATTACAGTTAATGTTAACTTTTGTGATTTGGATAGCTACTTTTAATTTTTTAAATCTAAAAGTTTCCCAAATTCTAAAAAAAAAAAGAAATCGATCTCGAAGCGGTTAATCATGAAGTATTTCTTATCTGAAAAAGATTTTGATTAACGTGGGGAATTTTTGTCTGATTTTTCAGTTCCAAACTTATCAGAAAATGCTGAGTATGAGTTCAGAGTGAAGGCCAAGAATGCAGCTGGCTTCAGTCAGCCCAGCAAACCTACCGCCTCATTCAAACTGAAATCAAAATCCAGTAAGTAAAATCATCTGCCTTTTTTATTAGAATGAAAAATATTGTTACATTTTTTAATTGCGTCAGTCGAGCTACTTTTGACTTTATGTTTTAAATTTCAACTCTTCTTTGTAGGTGTTCCATCTCCGCCTTTGAATGTGAGAGTTGGCAAAGTGGGCAAGACTTACGTTGATCTCAAATGGGACAAACCTAGAACAGACGGTGGAAGCAAAATCCTTGGTAAAGTTGTTTTCGATATTTACTACTGTTAATTCTTAGTGAAAATTTATCATTATTATATTATATTGGTAAATAAATTAATTAAAAATAACACAACTTCAATACAGTAAAGTACTGGGGAGAGTAACACATGAATATTTTCAAATAATAGACATATGATGTGTGAATCAGAATTTTTTTATTAAAATGACGTTGAAAGTCAGACATTTAATAAAACATTAAAAACCACATTAATATCACATAATAAAATCAATTACAGTAGACGTTTCAAGCTCTGTAAAAGCTCCTCATCCGTGGACATTACCCACGAGTGGCAACAGACACGCCTATACGAGTATATACTCTTAGAACAAAACTTTTTTTATACCGCTAACCATGCCCCCACCTGCCCGGCACGATTGCCTAGCTTGATGAGTTAGTACGTGGTCGCAGGGCGATATTCGCCTGATCGCAGTATGGCTGTGATCCACCTGGCAATAGCCTTGTTGGCATCGCTGCAGTGCTCTCTAGTGGTAGTTTCTCTTTGTTTCTCGGTTCAAGGTTTCTATTTAACTTTGTTGAATTGGCAAATTTAAAAAAAGCAAAAATTAAAGAAGAGAAAGGAATTGGTTTCGTAATTTAGAACCTTGATCAGGTGACGAGATCTTCTTGATGGATTTTTAATGGATTTTTGATTAATAATAAGTTTTTAATTTTCATTCATTCGCATTAAATCTTTTAAATCTTAATTAATTTCTCTGTCACTATGGCAGCAAGAGTATAATATGTGAGGGATGGAACTTTAATAGTGGCAACACTGTTGTAGAGATTACTCGTAGCGGAACCTAGGAAAGCAGCTTTCACCATACGTACGTCACATACCTTGCCTATCTCAGGGCGAATGTGTTCTCCCCACTAACGTCACATGCCTGCTCAGTAACAGGACGAACACAGCCATGTTTTAGTTTCCGGCCTGTCATACGAAATAAATCGGGAATTCGTTGTACTATCCTTCGTTCCTGCACCACAACCTACGATCAACGTTGAGGGGAAAATGGCGCCATTTCTGCAGAACACACCCATCACCTTGCATGACAGTGCTCATGCGCAGGCTGTGATTGATTTGTTTAGTTATTGGAGCTGGGAATCCCCCCATATTCCCCGGACTTAAGTCCCTGTGACTTTGATCTCATCCTCAATATGAAGGAATAGATCCGTAACATTGGCTTCCATGCCGTTCCAGAGATTCTGCAGGTTGTAGACTGCTCTATTCGAAGGATCAACAGAACAGGCGCTGCCAACGGCATGCTGTAGCTTCAAGAACGCTGACAATGAGTTTTAGACAACGCTGGCTGGTTACTAGTTTAAATGGTTGTAAAAGTTTAATCCCAGTATCTCTTCTGTATCCTTTGTACATACATAATTGCTACTATTAAAGTTCTGTCTATATAAATTTATATTTATTTGATCAACTTTTATTTATGAGAAAGTAAAATTAAATAAGTGAAAATTTTCCATTTAACATTGTGAAATTTCTTTTCCAGGCTACGTTATTGAGCGTAGAGAGAGGAACAGCAACGTCTGGATAAGAGCCAATGACTACATGACACCGGACTGTGAATACACGATAATCAACCTGACAGAAAATCACGAGTATGAATTCAGAGTCATGGCTGTGAATGCAGCAGGCAAAAGCGATCCTAGCAGCATGACTATGCCAATTAAAGTCACTGAAACGCCTGGTAAGTTCCATTTATCAGGGCATTTCAGCCTGTTACTATTTATTCATGCGAAAAAGTTTACTTATTCATTTATCTATTAAAAAGAACATCCAGTGAACTATAGATATTTTATTTTTATTCCTGTATTACGTACACGGTGAAAAAAATATACAGATATCTCATAATCTAGAAAAATGTAATATAAACACGAATGAAAATATACAATAACCTCTTCCGAGTTACCCACGATTCCGGAATAAGTTCTTTATCATTAGAAACCTCAGAAACCAATAGATGTTTGAGATTTAAAGTAGCATTTATAAAAACGAAGTTTCTTTTCCTGTCAATAATTTTCGGAAACGTTTCCTAGTAGTTTTTATAGTGCATTAATCAGTTTTCTGAAATCGGAATATTGGTTTTTAGGATGGTAGTAATACTCAATCAAACATTTTCAGCTGCGTAATTGAATTTATACATTGAAAAGTAACAAAATAATATTGATTTTAAAGTTAATGTTAATTTATCATATTTGTCTGCAAACCATGTTTTTTGAACATAAAAAAGTTTAATGACTAATGTTTATATGATCACAAAAAAGTATCAAATAACTAATAATAGTATTTTTGAATTGTTTATAAATCGCATGTGAGGTTTCTTTCGTAATTTCGTAATAAGTGCAAGATTTTTGAAAATTCTAGATTATTTGTTAATTTATTTTAAGTGCAAGATACGTTTTTTCATCCTATTAAAAATAACTCACGCGTGAGAAGGTTAAAAAGGCGTTTTTTCTTAGCACTATGTACAACTAATTCGTACATTAAACTGATAAACGGTATTGAGATTATTTTTGAAATATTTAATACATTTACACATTCAATTGTTTATGTCAATTTCAGACGGCATGAGGCCCGAGTTCATGAAAACACTGACAAATAGGAGCTGTAACTTGAAGAAGCCCATCGCACTTGAGTGCGAAGGTGTTGGAAAACCATTCCCAACTGCTCGATGGTAAGTTTTGGAGAAAACCTCTTTAATTTTTACTGTAATTTTTTAAAAAGAAATTACTTAAAATTTAGTATTTATAATAGCATGTTGCATTGTACTATCATTAAAAACAGTTATTTTTATTTTATTTTATTTTTTATTATGTTTTTAACCTTGAATTATCTATTTAAAAAATGTTACTTCATTACTTTAACTTTTGTAGACGAGAAAAAACATTAAAGATAATATTTAGCAGATTTTTATATACCTATTTAATTTTAACTGTTGAATTTTTTAATAGTATTTATAATAGCATGTCGCATTTTACTATCGTTTAAAAATAATTTTTACTCTTCATTTTATTTTATTCTATTTATTTTTTATTTTGAAACATAGAAATATCTGTTTAATATATATATATATATATATGCTATTATTATATACGCTGCTTCATTACTTTAATTTTTGGAAATGCGAAAGTATATTAAAGATAATATTTAGAAGATTTTGCATACCTCTTTAATTTTAACTGTACCATTTTTAATAGTATTTTTAATAGTATTTTTAATAGCATGTTGCTTTGTACTATCCTTTTTTAAAAAGTTTTTTTTTTAAGTTTAGTTTATTTACTTTTTGTTTTACTTTAAAACATTGAATTACCTATTTAAAAAATGTTACTTCATTACTTTAATTTTTGTAGACGTGAAAAGACTTTAAATATAATAACTAGAAGATTTGGACATATCTCTTTAATTTTAACTGTACAACGCTGTTTATAATAGCATGTTTCATTGTATTATCATTAAAAAGAAATTTTTATTCTTCATTTTTTATTGTTTATTTTAAAAGATAGAATTATCTGTTTAAAATATGTTACTCCATTGCTTTAATCTTTGGAGACGTGAAAGGACATTCAAAATAATACTCGAAGTTTTTGACATACCTCTTTAATTTTAACTGTACCATTTTTTAATAGCATTTCTAATAGCACATTTCATTCTATTATCATTAAAAAATAATTTTTACTCCTCATTTTATTTTATTTTAATTTTTACTTTTGAAAGATAGAATTACCTATTTAAAATATGTTACTTCATTACTTTAATTTTTGGAGATGTGAAAGGACATTAAAGATAAGATTTAGAATATTTTGATATGCATCGCCAATTTCTATTTTGACAAGAAGTACAGGGGTGTTTCACGAAAGACCCCTAACTTTGAAAAGAAGTAACTCGGAAACGGTGATAGATAGAAGCATGAAATCAGTGGTATGTTTATTAAAAAAAAACGCAAAAGTCTAATACAGAAACCTCAAAATTTTAGTAACAAATTGCTCCGATAGATGGCTCTGAAGTTGGCAAAAACATAAATAAGCTGTATCACATCAAAAGCTATTCAAAATGTTCAGCTTTCCCACAACATACATGTCGCAAACAAAGAATGAAATTGTCAGTGACTCTCTGTTGTATGTCACTGAAAAACAATACACATGCTTGACAAATAGCCTCCTCCAGCTCTCCGAGTGTTAAAGGATTGTTGCGATAAACAAAGTCCTTCAGCGTCACTTCCGGAATTTCTTTCACTATACTCTAATAGCGACCACGTTTCAACGGCGAAATCTTCGACGACTGATCGTTCTTGGCGTCTGAGCTCTTTTTATAGATATCCGTAATGCTGCCTGCAGCGTCATCTATCGGCGCTATTTTAACTAGAATTTTAAGGCTTCTGAATCAGATTCTTACAGGCTTTTTAATAAACATACCACTGGTTTCAAGCTTCTATCTATCACCGTTCCCAAGTTATCTATTTTCAAAGTTAGGGGTCCTTCATGAAACACCCTGTACAATCCGTGATAAAAAGGTACACTCGTTTTTATTCAGTTTTTTTCTACAACAAAATCACGACAAAAGAGTAATTAGATTAGGAATATTTTCTTTTAGAGAAGACGTATGTCTTTTCGAAATAGTCTTCAAAATAAAATTGTACCAGCTTTCATTTCTCAAATGGTAACACCCACTTTCGATACTATATTTGAATTCCATCGATCAAAGTAATTCAGAAAAAATTGTAATGTGTGTACTTTTCTTAAATCTTAATATAGTTGGAAAGATCAAAGATTCAGGATGCTAATATTAAATGCACGTGGTAAACTTTAAGTTATATCCCTCCCCACCAAAATAACAACAACAACAAAAATATTAAAATATTTATTTTTTAATGAGTTAAAATGACTAGATCCAAATATATTCTAGGCACTTTTTTTTTTTAAATTATGAAAACAAATTAATACTTAAATTATAAACTATACTTTTTTCAGGGTTCCCTGAATTCAAGGAACTCAACTATAGAGTAAAAGTTTGTGTTAACATCTCTAAATTAAAAATTGGTACAAATTTTAATATGTAGATGATCTCTATTTCAAAAATTGTATTCATATCATGAAAGTAGAGACAATTCCGAGTCGAACGGCACCTCTCACATATCTCTGCGACAATTTTGGGATTAAAATGTGTACAGTTGCTCTGTTTTATGAACAATTAATTGTACAATGTGTTACTGACAGAATGAACCTCTGATGAAAACTGATTTTTTAGATCCATTTAAATGGGTTAAAATTCTAATCGCATACAAAGAATTTGCCACATTACCGGATATAGATAGGCACTAATTGCTGAAAATCAATTTTTGCTGAATTATGTATTTTATAAATTGTTTATTTAGATATTTCATTTCCTTAGATGAAAAAAAAAATGAAATTTCTAAATAACATTCTCTTAGTGTTGAAAAGTTTTTCCTGATTTTTTGTCCTTTGTTTGTATTGAGTACTAAATATGTATGTTTATTTTTAGGTTTAAGAATGCGCGTGAAATCCACCCTGCTGGTCGTATTGTCCAAAAAGATCTCGACACAGGTGTCTATAAATTGTGCTTTTCAGAAGTGTGGGACACGGATGAAGGAGAATACACTTGTGAACTGAGCAACAGTCTCGGAGCTGTGAAGTGCTCTGCAAGGCTCATCATTGCTGGTAAGTACGAAACATAAAATATTTAACTTTCCTACCTTTAACATGCTTTTAACACTTTTTAATACATTTCTTAGAACAAAACACATAACAAAAATAGAATACTCAAAAATAAATAAATAAAATCAACAAAACAGCTAACAATAATATTTTGTCAATCAATATTTTACTATTGTATCATTATCATCGTCCATCGTTAAGTTTCACAAATGTTACTTATAATTATATTAAGTTTAATTTTGATCATCTGTATATGTATATACAGAGAGGCTTTTGGAGGGGAAGGTACGACCACGGTAAAGGTTAATCTCTGTCGGTGACCTCGTGAATTTCTTCCTGGGGCGTTGTACAGACGATGTTGAAAACAAAAAGGACCAGTTCGCTGCTGTCCATGTGGTGCGAGAGCGATTTAAATTTTTTTGCGATTTTGAGTCTTCTGCAGTGTTTGCTTTGAGCGTACTTATTTGTGTAAAGGAATTTGTGTATTTGAATTTTATATATAGATTAATAATCTATAGACTAATATATCTATATTATTATATATATATAGATTTTATATATGTATTTATTTATCATAATATGAACTTTAAATTAGGATAAATAGTTTTCTGTTAATTTGAACCAGGAAGCCATGAAGTTAAAGCTTTTGTTGACTAAGCTGAGCTTCTAATGTAAGATACTATGGGCTGCATTACTATGGACTATGGTATTATGATACTATGATACTATGATACTAAAAAACTATAAAACTATGATACTATGTGACACATGAGACGAAGACATTAATGACGAAGATGCAGAATGTCTATTCTGCACAGGCCGATTTTCTGATGGCAGACACGATTAAAAATGTGGGCACTGTACACAAAATTTTACCGCTGGGCTCATGAAGATTTTGGGGTGAAAGAAGAGACTTTTTTGTGCCCTGAGTGTTGCAAATCGAAGCGGAAAACATAAAAGAAACATTATTGACTTATATAAATTCAAACAGTTCTTGAAATAGTCAGGACATCGAATTGTTTTGGACCGACTCATATTAGGACACCTTTTTTAAAGTGCTTAAAAATGGTCTTTCTTTATTTCCTTCGAATTTATATTTTAATTATTTACAGTAATTAAAAATAAATGAATCTGTTGTATTGTATAATGATGCCACTTACTCTTAACATTAAAACAAATCGAACTTATTTCAAATCTTACTACTTACATATTGATAACAAAAAATGTATCTCCTATTAGGCACCTCTCCTCTCTCTCTCTTTATATATATATATATATATATAATCATAATAAAACTACATAAAATTAATCATACACAAATAAGGAGAAATAAAAATAAAAAAAGATAAAATGAAACACAAACCAGTTATGAAAAATGTTAATAAAATATTCATAAAAGAAAAATGAAATAGTTGTGGAACCATGGCAAAATTATCAATCCCAAAATACCATAGATTCCACAAAGCATGCGCGATTTTATTATTACACAACGTGTAACAAACTAAAGATTTATAAGGTTTGGGCTGTTAAAAAACCCCCAGAAATTTGGTGTTAAATAGGTGAAAAAATATAACTAGTACAATCAACAATTAAAGTTGCGAATTATATATTGGATTTTGGGAATTTGACTAATTTTTGCTATTTATCTGCTATAACTTTTCTTTTTAATTTAAGTAATTATATATAAAAAAAAATAGCCAAAATATTCTTCAAATTTAATCATGACGTCTAATATAATAATGCTGAGTATTGCTGAGTAATTTAAAAAGAAATATTCATAATTTATAGAAATGCATTGTACCATTGTCCTTTATCAGGAGTGGCGAACATTTTTGATTCATGCGCCAATTTTTATATATTTTTTTTTTTCACAAAATAATGTACGTGACCATAACGTGCCAAATAAAAAACAAATTCAGTCGATCGAAAAAGTAAGTATTAAAATTACTTGAAAATTATTTATTACTAACTCAAAAATAGTATTGCACTGTAAATAATTATAGAACCAAATATATTTTAGAAATTAACAAAATAATATTATTAAATATTGCATCTTGGATGCAAAATAATTAATAAAATCTGCCATTAATTATTATTAAAAAATGAAATTAAACTGAAATCTGTCAATAAGTTCACAGATTTTCGTTTTATGTAAAACAAAAAAATTATATCAAGTTAATTTTATATGAAAATGCCGACTATTTCTCATTTCGTTGTGTTTTTCTTGTCCCTAATAGCTTCACATTCCCCTGCGTTAAGTTTTTTTTAATTACTGTTACTAATGTTGTATTTTTTTTTCTTGTAGCTGCTCCAAAGATCGAACGTTGTCCCAATGAAGTTATAGTCCCAGAGCACGACAACGGCAAAATTAAGATATTCTATTCCGGAACGGGTCCTTTTGATGTACAGCTTTACAAAGACGGTCTGGAGGTGAAAGAAGATAAACATCTGAAGTTTACGGTTTTCGATGACTATGTCATCATCTATTTGCGCGAGGCTCTTAAGACAGATGAAGGAAAGTACAAGGTCATGGTCAAGAATGAAAGTGGCCAGGCTGATGCAAACTTCACGTTGCGTGTTACAGGTAGAATACCATATATTATAATACGAACAAATATTGTTTATGTGTATATATATGCACATTTTATCTAAAAAACGGCTGTAACGATTTTGACTAAATTGTGTATCCTACCGTTTTGAGGCACGAGAAGACCATTGAGCTAGGTTACATGTTCGGGAAAATTCGATTAGTGGGTCATTTTGGAGTCACTACGGGTCAATGCATTTCAATGGGAATGAAGGTTGAAACAGTTATTAAGTTGTTGAACAGTGGGCAGTAAACAAAGTCGCAAAGTTGACAACATTTCGCCAAATTTTGCGAAATGTTGGTGATATTCGTGAGACATGTCCGGAAAATCGACTTTCAAGATTACCAAAGCCAAAATACATGCTTGGCGCCAAATGAAAGAACGTTGCCACGTTTGCGATATTTGGCAAAGAAATTTGCTTTCTGAATCTGAAGGATTTTTTTAGAAATTCCTAATTGGAGCCGAGATACATGATTCAACTAATAATTCGCAATACAACAGGAAGCGCGAATCTAATAGTTCATATCAGTCTGCGCTGAATTTATTCTTATATCGAGTTGAACACAAAGCAAATTTTAACCGAGCGTAGCTCGATCTTCCCCGCTGGTTATAATAAAACGTGCTACAAATGATTACAAAACTGATTAAAAAACTTCCCTTGCTAAAAATAATGAAAGTTATTTAATTAATTTTTAATGAGTTTATTTTAAAGGGAGGTTACCGTTCATCGGTTCGAAAAGTAGGTCAACTTTGAGATTTTTTTCATAGAAAAAAATAAAGTAACACAAAAATGAAATTTATCCACATATTATTCATAGTTTTTTATTGTTATTATACAATAATTATTTCAACTGACGGAGATATTGTAGTTTCATTTGGGTATGCTGTGCACGCATCAACCTGCGCTGTGTAGTGCACTGTTTGTCAAAGTCATCTGAAAAAAAAAAATCCAATTTTATAGAAAATATATTTAATCTGGTGGTGGGGAGGGGGGGGGGATATGAACCAATTTTAGTGCAATTGAACGATATTTTGTAAAATGGTAGTCGTTAGAATAAAGTGTAATTTTTTTCGCCCTTTTCTTCTGTAACTTAAACGTAGTTAAAAAAATATGTTTTTTTTTTTTTTTTTTTTTTTTTACATATGAAAAGCTTATGGCAAAATAAATAATCTTTAATTTCCAAAAAGAAAAAAGGGTTGACCCATTTAAACGCTACTTTACACGGTGCGCTGAAAAATAAATGTCGTTTCAAGATAAACCCGTTCCAGGTTTTACTAAAGGAAAATAGTATACTTTTTTTTAGTTAATCGTCATATTTTGCAACTTACAGTTATTCCGGGATTACTGGATTTAGACCTACGAAGCAAAGAATTTAGCACACATGCAATTGTGTCCCGCCGGGTATTGTAGAGCTGTTTCTCAGCCGCTCTGCATTCGTTTTCAATTGAACTGTAACTTAAATATTTTGAATTTCATCTAACCGTCCTAAGGGCTTATTCTGCAAATTATAGGAATTCGAAAGTTTTGAAATACTTCTCAAAATACCCAGTAATTGAATCAACATCGTTATCGGATCTTACCATTGGGATTATTACATATAAGGACACTATTTAAAATTTCTTCACAGTATATGAAAATTATAATAGTAACGCAAGAAACACGTGTTTCTTTCCTTACTCCCAAACGTTTTCTATGAAAAACTTCAAAATAAAACTTGTTCAAATCTATCCTAAGCTACTTATTTATAATCTATTTTAACAGCCAGAAAAGGAATCATTAATATGAAGTAGTGAATTTGAAAATAAACCTCATTCCTTGATTTTAATTGTGGTAATGCAAAAGGCGTATAATCGGATGCTGCATAGTAAATCTTGGCAACATCGGACTCTTAATTTCTATTCGTCAAAAGCTGATGCCTAGAGATTCTAAGTTTTGGCGCATAATTGCTTGGTTGGCAATTTGTCGATGATATTTTTATAATTCGCATATGCTAATGTAAATTAATTTCGTTGAAGGGTCGTTAAGGTAGAAAAACTAAGTTAATTTTAACATTAAATAGTTACATTTTTAACAATAGTTTTATTACTTATGCAATTTTTCTTAATATTCTAAAATTTTATCCTCGTCAATATGAAGAAGATGAATCTCTAAAAATAGAAATGCCCATTAAAGTCTTTTAAAAATCAAAACGTTTTCAACCGAACTTACTCGGTCATCCTCAGTGAAAAACTTTCACTGATCAACAGTTTTTCACTGATGATGACCGAGTAAGTTCGGTTGAAAACGTTTTGATTTTAAAAGGATTTTAATGTACTTTGAAATGTTTTTATGTATGTTTTACGCACCTTCAAGCAATATATTTACATTTATTTGTATCTTTATGAATTTTAATTATTAAACAAGGTGAATTTGCACTGAAATTTTAACTTTTTATTGAATAGAAATGACCTTATAGCGTTTTTCACTATAACGCGTGTATGAGCGCTTTACGCCGTTAAAAAACAAAAATACATCACTGGATTCGGCTACATCGTTGTGTTGGAATCTTTAAAAATAAAAAACTCATTAAACCATTAAAATCATTAAAATGAGTATAACACATATTTAAAAAGAAAATCACCTTATGTAAATTGTTAATTGTGTTTCAAATGTTTTTTATAACATAATTAAATATTAAAAAATATAAAATTTACATTTTTTAATTCAAATTATCTTTTACAACTTAATTAAATGTTGAAAAATAAAAAAATTCCCTTTTTTTTAACTTTTCACTGCTTGGATCCGAACTCGAGTCAACAGAACTGGAGACAAACGACAATACAACTAAGTCACTACACAATCATTCCAAAACAGCTTAGAACAAAATTTTAAACAAACTGCTTGCTAAGTTCACTTTGTCGTAAAAAATTAGCAAGAAGTTAGTCAATGGAAATTGAAAACGAAACTGTGTCTATGAGCATGTGATCGTACATTTCGATGAATGAGGTTCCAGAATTCGATGCAATGAAGATCTACTATGTAGCAACCCATTATATGCACGCAAGAGACATTTTAGTGACTTAACTAAGAGACAGAAATAGATGCAAAGAATAGTTTATTAAAGCTACTCGTCAGTAAACTTTCCAATTCCCCTCGCTAATGTGAAACCTATGGACGTAGGATGCATTCGTATATTTAACCCTTTCAGGGGCAAAGTATTTTCAGTACTAAAATGTTGAAATAAATTACTGGCACCGTAATTAACGTAGAAATTTATTTATAAATAAGAAAAAGGCAAAAAATCACATATTTATTAAATGGGAAAGATTTTAGTAAATTTCTGGTGCCATTGTGGCGTTTGGGAATTAAAATTAAATGGTTTCATAAACATACCACTGCCCCTGAAAGGGTTAAAATGTCTCCTCAGGAAATTAATCTTTTTAACTTCTGTTTTCTTTGTATATCTTAAGGGATGCCTCTCTTTTTCTTAGTTATCAAAATATTTCTAAAATATGTGCATAATTTATAATTTTATGTGTTAAAATCTTAGCGAAACTGAATAAGATTTTAACACTTCACATGAATATAAATACACATATATCAAAAATATTTCGACAACTAACAAAAAGGAGTCATCCTTTAAGAACAGTACAAAGGAAATAGAAAATAAAAATATTAATTTCCTGAGGAGATATTTTAAATATACGAATGCATCCAACGCCCATAGGATTTACATTAGCGAGGGGAATCGAGAAGTTTACTGACGAGCAGCCTTAAGTCATATATTTGTTGTTTTGTTGATTTATTCATATATTTTATGTTTATCAGAGTTGCACCAAAACTGATAATAAACCCCATTTATGTGACTTCAAATTATTTCTAAGTATTATTTTCTTTTATGTAAAATATTTTCCACCTGTTTTCTTCTAGGTCTCCCTGGTCCACCCCAAGGACCCTTGGAAGTATCTGACATCACTCAACACACAGCAACTCTCAGTTGGCGTCCACCACTGTATGACGGTGGCAGCAAAATCACGAACTACATCGTGGAAAGAAAAGAAACAAGCCACAGCCAATGGATTGTAGCTTCCAGTTATTGCAGGGTAATTTTGACAATCTATCTATATTACAAAGGACAAAGGTGTCCGTGCGTAACGCTGACGTCACTTTGCAAATGGCAACACTGACGATGAAATTTCGGTTTTGCGATTTTTGCTACTGCAATTTTGTTAATTTCAAAACATCGCACATTTTTAATTTTTACACCGTTACATAGAGAAAAAAATCTACTTTCATATGCAATTTGTTTGAAAACTGTATGTTATTTGACTGATTTATTATAGCATTTAAATAAATTTCAAACATGTTAGGTAGATTTCGTAAGAAATACTACCTATTACATTCTCACCTAAGTTGGAAATTTTGAAAAATTTTTGCAGATCTACGCCGATCAGGACTCCCAGAACCCAAAACCACCCCCAGTTCAAAAGTTTATTTATCTATCTATCTATCTATCTATCTATCTATCTATCTATCTATCTATGTCACTTTTTTCTGACCACGATAACTGGAAAAATTCTGCATAAATCTCTTCCAAACTGATACATAAAATCAAGGGTCATAAAATCTCGGTCAAGCTCGTTAATGGGCAAAATCGAACCAAGGGGGAGGGGGAATGGGGGGGCTTTTTGTGAAAACAGAAAAACCCTCATAATTTCTTTATTATTATACGTATCGAATCCGTTTAAAGTTATTATTACTTCTAGGAAAAGGGCCGAAAATTTATGTATGACAGATTTTTTATATAATTAAAAATGGCCCCAAGGGGGGTAAAAAAGGGGGGTTTTAGAAGAAAAAAAATCATAGCTTCGTCAATTCAAAAGATATCAAATCCGCGTAAATTTATTATTAATCCTCATAGTATTATCTAAAACTTTTATATTGACAAGTTTTTTATAGGACCAACCGTTATAGCAAAAAAAAAAAAAAAATAAATAAAAACAAAAAAAATCCCTGCCGGCTCCGCCTGCAAACAAGTTATTTTTCGGCGGTTAGTAGGCGGTTCCAACTCCCGCATCTTTTGGAAACTGATACATAAAATCAAGGGGCATCAAATCTCGGTCAAGTTCGTTAATGGGCAAAATCGAACCAAGGGGGGGGGGGGGGGCTTTTTGTGAAAACAGAAAAAAAACCCCATAATTTCTTAATTATGATACGTATCGAATCCGTTTAAAGTTATTATTACTTCTAGGAACAGGGCCAAAAACTTATGTATGACAGATTTTTGATATAATTAAAAATTGCCTTAAGAGGGGGGGGGAGGGGGGTTTTAGAAGAAAAAAATTCATAACTTCGTCAATTCCCAAGATTTCAAATTCGCTTAAATTTATTATAAATCCTCTTAATATTATCTAAAACTTTTATATTGACATGTTTTTTATAGGACCAACTCTTATAGCAAAAAAAAAAAAAAAAAAAAAAAAAATCCTTGTTGGCTTCGCATGCAAACAAGTTTGGTTTCGAAGTAGGCGGTTCCAACTGCAGCGTCATCGCAAAAAGATCATTTCTTCCGCAATTCCTGACAAACAGGCGCCCCACGGTCTGCGTCTTCGAAATATACCTGTGCCTGTAGGCCGAGCCGTCAGGGATTTTTTTTTTTTTAATCTATCTTTATCGCTTGCAGACAATTACAAAATATTAATCCGTTTGCATTTTAAACGATATAAAAAGTTCAGCATTTGTGTCCAGCTAATATTCAATGAAGAAATTAAAACTTCATTTAGCAATAGATAAAAAAGTATAAATAAAACACAGATTTAACAGACATGCAATTGAAATAAACGCTTAAAACAGCTGAACTTATCAAGAATAAAAATAACTGCTGTAGACAACGAAATTTTTAGCGATTTCTCTGGTGTTGTTAGCGGACAATCTAACAAAAATTATCAAATGTAAAAAATCTATTAGTTTTCAACAACAAAAAATAAAAAAATGGTTTTCACATATATTCTCTATCCCGGGGAGCCCGGGTTAGATGCCCTAGTTTACAGTAAAAACTAAAAATTCGAAAATGCTAATAGCTTTTTTTAACTCTTTATATCAGCGCGTTGCAAATCTGCAACATACCCAAAAGTCAATGTCACTTATCCAGTGGGTTTTAAAAGACGATCATCATCCTTATATATTATTTCTCCTGTCAACATCCCTTTTACTCAGAAAATATAAAACGCAGAACAACGAATGAGATACCCTATGAAAGGTTTTAGAACAGGCTTCTGACATAGCCCAATTAACAATTCGTTAAAACATGTTTTTGATTAAAATTTGCTGAAATTAAAAAAATAAATCGGCATTGTTTTCATGAAAGAAATGAAAGGTTTTCCTGAAATTATTGTTGCCAAAAAAATAAAATACCACATTATAGGATGCTCATAGCAATTATTATAAAAAACACCGCACGGGTTTATTTTATACTTACGATTAAAAAGCGAAATTGAAATTGAAATGTTTAGATTTATATTTCTAAGTCCCATGGTTTTCCCGAAGCGAATGACGTCATCCTCTAATGCAGTCAAAATACGATTGTTAATTTTTTTTTTCTCGCGCGTACCTTTAGCAATCTTGGATCTGTTTTTAGTCTAACTTTGATGGAATAAATGAGATGATATTCTGGCTTGACTAACAACTAAATGTTGTTAGCAGATATTTTTATCCTCGCTTTTTCTTTAGAAGTTTAAACCTGCATCTAAGAAATATTACACATTGATAAAAAATGGTACTTCTCTATTATCCCGTCGACCATTTTTCATAACAAAAAACTATCGCCTAATAAACGGGAGAACGTTGCCATTGGAATATCAAAAAATAAATAAATAAATAAAATATAAGAATTTTGCATTTTTGGCGTTTCATCTTACATTTTGGCGGTAGTTTTTTGTTATGAAAAGCGGTCGACGGGTTAATAGAGAAGTACCTAAAAAATATTAGATTTCAGTGCGAAATCTTCGCACGGGCCCTCTGGTCTTATATATTATTTCTCTTGTCAACATCCCTTTTTCTACGCAAATAAAAAGCGCATAACGATAAATCAGATACCATATGGAAGGATTTTGAAGTGGCTTCTGACATAGTCCACTCACATTTCGATAAAGCTCGTTTTTTGATTAAAAATTTTTGATAATTAAAAATTAAATCGGCATTGTTTTCATAAATGAAATTAAAGTTTTTTCTTAAATCAAAGTTGCAACAAAAATAAAATACCACAACAATGATTATATGAAAAAGAAAATAGTTGTTATTCACTATAAGATTATAGTAGATCTTATAGTGAATAACAACTCTTTTACATTTGACAATAACATTTATAAACAAAATAATGGGACCCCAATGGGGTTCACCTATATCTGGACTTTTAGCGGAATTTATATTACGACCTTTATAAACCGATATATTTCATAAATTAGATTTTACTCCCCATACATGGCTTAGATACGTAGACGATGTTTTCATCATATGGCAACATGCGGATACCTTACTTGATAACTTCCTTGCTCAAACCAATAACTTGGATTCTAAGATTAAATTCACTTTAGAAGTGGAACAGAATGGCACACTTCCTTACTTGGACGTGCTATTAATCAATACCCGCCATGGCATAGAACGTACTGTATAAAGAAAACCAATAGCCAATCAATCCATTATCCCACATAATGTTCAAGCACCTTTTTGATACAAAGTTTCGGCATTTAGGCTATTTATTAAGGGAGCCTTTACCGTTTGTACTACAGATAAGTTAACCAGTGAAATAAATAAAATACATGAAATAGCAAGAGACAACGAATATAAAGAAAGCACTATTAATAAAGTAATTACGAGCATGTAGAAGAAAAACTTAAATGAACAAAATTCAAAGTTATCTATACTTTACAATATTTTCCTGTAATTTTTTTAAGATTAAAATATAAATTTAGCAAATTCAATATATGTCTTATCGCAAAACCATCCATAAAATTAAAAAGATTAGTTTGTAAGAAAATAGACCCAATAGAGCCGTATCAACTATCACGTGTTTATGAAATCCCGTTCACCAGAGCAGATGAAACATTACAATATTATATAGGAATGACCACTAGAAAGTTTAAAACAAGATTAAAAGAGCATATGGTAGATATCAAATATGACAGAAGTACTACAGTACTGGCAAGACTACATAGAACCGAAACATTAAAAATTGATTTTAAAAATAGTAAAATAATATATTCATCAAGGCTTTATTTTCCATCTATTATCCGTGAATCAATCGAAATCCATATGCGTAACGTGAACATTTGCAATTGATCCGCCTCATTTGAATTACCTAAAATTGGGCACAAGATACTTTTAAGTTTTAAAAAAGCAATAAGTAAATACTAATTTTCACGCTTACAGTTGACTATTTCAAGCACCTGTTTTCTCACATATATGATCTCGGGAGTTATGTTTTCCAGTTTATTTTCAAAAATTTGCGAGAATATATTTGTTTATCGTTATATATCTTGAAAATGGCGCAGTATGAGCGCTGAAACATATGTCGATCATTAAAAGGTTTTTATAAGCCTTTTGTGTTTCTCTTTGTATGAGCGCTTTATCATGCATTTTATCTTTATTTTAATTATAATTAGTGATTTTATTATGTAATTATATTGGAAAGTGTTAAAAAGGTTTCTTAATTTAGGAACATACATCATAACCACAAACGAAAATATACAATAACCCTTTCAGAGTTACCCACGATTCCGAAAAGCGTTCTTTATCTTTAAAAACCGCGGAAACCAATGTATTTTCGAGATTTAAAAAAGCATTTATAAAAACAAACTTTATTTTGCTAGCACTGATTTTCGGAAACGTTTCCGAATAGTTTTTAAAGTGTATTAAAAGTCTTTTCAACCCGGAACATAGGGTTTTTGGATGCTATCCATTCTCAAGTAAACATTTTCCTATTCTACAAACATGTTTTACAAACAATCATGATAAATTAACAGCCTTAACAATAACATTAACATTCATATTATTTTGTTACTCTTACATGTATAAGTTTAATTACGCAGCTGAAAATGTTTAACTGAGAACTGATACGATCCTATAAACTGATATTCCGGTTCGAGAAAACTGATTAATACTATGTAAAAAATACTTAGAAACGTTTCCGAATAGCTTTTAAAATGTATTAAAAGTCTTTTCGACCCGGAACATACGGTTTTTGGATGCTATCCATTCTAAAGTAAACATTTTCCTATTCTACAAACATGTTTTACAAACAATTATGATAAATTAACAGCCTTAACAATAACAGTAACATTCATATTATTTTGCTACTCTTACATGTATAAGTTCAATTACGCAGCTGAAAATGTTTAACTGAGAACTGATACCATCCTATAAACTGATATTCCGGTTCGAGAAAACTGATTAATACAATGTAAAAAAATACTCAGAAATGTTTCCGAAAATCAGTGGTGTGGCGTGATGGTTCATGGTGCATCCTAGCTAGCTCAGTAAAGAAGTTAGAAAATAAGTTAAAACCAATTTTTAGTTAAAACCTTAAGGGAAGGACGATGGTTAAGTCTGATTTACAGAATTTTACTTCTGACTGATGAGTGCTGTCTAAATAACCCCACCAGAGAAATATACTTTACTACACCATAGGAAAAAAAACCTTGAACAAGACGAGTAAATAAAACTTTAACTTAACGCACAGATGAGCATTGTAACCCTTTCAATCTTAACTTGACGACTCCGAAACTTACGTTACTGCGATGCGCAGGCTTCCACAGCTTTGCTACAAGGTGTGGCTAAATATCTAAAATCAAGCAACCCGTGGCCGCCAAAACAATCTTTACTGAACTAATCTAATTTATCTAACCAAATCAAGCTTCAAATCTAAACAAACTTCAAAATCAGAGCGGGGATAAAAGCGGATCTTGAATTCCTCTGGGGCGAGATACGATCAAATCCAACGATACACACATTTTCTCCCGCTTAAATATATTGCTAACTGATCAGAAGAGCCAACATTTGCATAAAACTACTGTGAAACGCAGAAAACTCACAAATTCCGAACGACACATGCATTCATCGAAAGTTAAAGTAAAATAGTCTACAGATGTCGCTGCACGCACACAGGTGTTATTTTCACAATACGATCGCAATCAAAGCAAACGACTGCCTTTATGAGGAGTCGCCAAATCACTACAGTGGTACCAATAAAAAAGCTATTTTTTACGTATATAAATGCTTTTTTAAACCTCGAAAATATATTGGTTTCTGAGATTTTCAAAGATAAAGAATGCTTTTTTGAATCATGAGTAACTTGGAAGTGGTTATTGTATATTTCGTCATGTTTATTTTATTTTTTCGTAGATTAAAAAATAAGTGTATTTTTTCAAGTTTGCATATGTTAAGAGAAAGTGATCAAATCAAAACGGAAGCTTTTGGTGAATTAACGGATAAAATACATGTCTATTGACGATTTTTACTTTCTTCTATCTTTACAAGAAGAAAGTATTGGATTCATGAAAATTTTCGACTTCCGGTTTTCGACGGATTTATACCTTTTGGAAGGTCCTGAACACGATTTGACTGTTTTTAGAAAATGTCTGTCTGTGAGTCTGTGAGTCTGTATGTGACAAAAATTTTGTGGGCGCTCTATCTCAAGAACTAATGCTCGGAATTTAATAAAACTTTAGATTCAGTTAGTCCCTGATATAAATTGGTGCTGATTAGTTTTTGGTAAAAATCGCCCGCAGGTGGCGCTGCTATGCAGCATTTTTCGCGATTTCCACAATAGCCCTATCTCAAGAACTAATGCTCGTGATTTAATAAAACTTTATATTCAGTTAGTCTCTGATATAAATTGGTGCTGATTAGTTTTTGGTAAAAATCGCCCAGCAGCTGCCGCTGCTATGCAGCATTTTGCAGGATTTACACGATTTTAGCGATAGTCATATCTCAAGAACTAATGCACGGAATTTTATAAAACTTGAGTTTCAGTTGGACCTTGATATAAATTGGTGCTGATTCTTTTTAGTGTATGCGAAATCTGTGTGAGATAGAAGAAAGTTTTGGGATTGACACATCCGACTAGTTTTAATAGTGTAGTGCTGATACTCTTAATCCATGTGATTTTTGTAAACTTTTAAGCATAAAATTGATGTTTTTGCTGTGTTTTTTTTAGGAATTGGTATTTACTGTTCAAGGTTTAACCGAAGGTGGCGAATACCTCTTCCGTGTTATGGCAGTGAATGAAAACGGACAGAGTCAGCCACTGGAAGGAACCAATCCCATTATTGCTAAGTTACCATACGGTATGTATAATTCTTTCTGTATTATTTGTTTTGTATTTATCATGTGTTCATTATGTATTTCATTTTAACTACAATAAGTATTTTTAAAGAAATATTACACCAAAAGTGGTATAATTTTGGTCTAAATGAAGGATTTCGATTTAGAAAAAATATTATATCGGTTAATCATGATAATCTTCCATTTTTCAAGGGGAAAACCTCAGCAAAATATGCAAATAGTTTGGTTACCAGCAGAGATGTAGTGGAGGATGTACGATGATATACGCCGCATACCATCTGGATAATTCCATATACCCTCCATAGCTATAGCGTATACTCTCTGATATATACCCGCTTCTTAGCGTATACCCTCAGTTTTTTAACAAATAAATCATTAGTTGCAAGCATGTTTTTCTATAAAAATTTGGATGACCTCAACATTTGTTTATTGAAAACTGCATGAATGGATCAATTTTTATTGTAAACTTATAAAGGTAAAAAAGAGTACATTCTGTTGTTAATTTGCAACAGAAACTCCTTGTAAACTAAATGCCAGTATATTTTACTGTAATTTTCTCCTTTTTTTTTTCCTTCACAGTGTAGTATAATTTTCGGCTGAAGTTTAAATTATATTCTTTTTATATTTCTATTTCATTCTATATTTACAAAGTTATTATTATTTATTTATTATTTTACAACAATTTTTCAGTGTATTTTTTACATAAATATATGACAAACCAAAACACCCAGAAATGATATGATTCATTACTTGCTAAAACGTATTTAAAAAAAAACTATAAAATTTGTAAAATGGTTTTAATTATCTGTTTACATGTTTCGACTCCACCGAAGTCATTATCAAAACAAATAATAATAATCTAGAGTTGCACGATCTATAAGGATATATCCATATGGATGAGTTACTCCATAGTTACGAATATGAAAATAACCATCCAAATACAAACAAAATAAAATAACGTGCGTAATCTGAGTGTGTGAAATATTGAATGATGGCGTTTCAAATCATTACATTATACATCACACAACTATAGAATATTCTTATTTGTGTTGATAATGGCTTCGATGGAACCGAAACATGTAAAGAGTTTATTAAAACCATTTCACTGCTTTTATATTTTTTATTTAATGAAGCATTTTTTACTATCAAAATTGTTCAAATTTCAAAAAAATAATTCATTTTAATTCTTTTATTTGACCAGCAAAACACGTACAAAGTTGATCTATTCTATTTTAATTCCAGATAAACCAAGTGCTCCAGGTGTACCCGTGGTCACTGAAGTTGGTGGGGACTTCGTCAACTTATCGTGGGAAAAACCAGAAAGTGACGGCGGCAGCCGCATCCAGGGTTACTGGGTCGAGAAGAGAGAGGTAGGCACACTGGCTTGGCAGAGAGTGAGTCCAAATCTCTCCATCACCACCCAGATCAACATTTCTAATTTGATTGAAGACAGGCAGTATGAATTCCGTGTATTTGCCGTTAATGAAGCTGGTATGAGTCCACCTTCCAGTAATTCTACTTCTGTGAAGATTAAAGATCCTAATGGTAAGAAAATAAAATTTTACTAGGGGGCTCAGCCCCCTACTCGCTAACGCTCGCCAATTGCAAAGCAATTCACATTGAGCTCGCTCGCCCTTTTTTATTTTTCTAATAATTCTAGCCGGAATAAGTACTACAATAAATCATTTGAACATATAAAATTGACAATTTTGTTAATGTAAAAAAGTAATCGAAAAATCCGTTGAAAACACAACTAAAAATGCATTTAGTTGATGCTACTAATGGACATATAAATCATTTAAATACTATGAAAAAAGGATCTTGGAAACATATAGTTTAAAACTTATTGCACCTATAATATTGTACAACACGGCTTAAATTCACTAAAAAAAAAAACTACGTGGTAGGAAGATAGTTTATCATCAATGATTGTTTAAATTTCGTTCAACATTTTAGTATTCTAATTGATTATAGATTTTTGCAAAAGAAATTTTTACTTCATTGAAATTGAAGAAAAATAATTTTTATTTCAATAAAACATCAACAGATGGCAGCAGGGGATTCTAGAAAGTTTAAATTTTATTATCTCCGATTTTTTGTGTGAGTGAAATTCGTAAATAAATTCTAAATAAGAGTTGAGAATTCAATATTACTCATAATTAAACGACAATATTACTCATAATTAAAATGAGGAATCATCTCAGACGCTTTGGATTACGTTCATATTATTTTATTTTTAATAATTGCTAACTTGAGTTTCAGTGCTCTGACACTGACGCCATATTGGAGGTGGAGCTAACACAATTTTGTCTGTTCATTGGTCAGAGCTCTGGATACTACGATTGTTGCCAACGATAAGGTAGAAATTCAGCCCTATTTCCGCGCCACGTAAGACAAATATATATATAGATTTTAACATCTTTAAAAGTGTTGACATATGTTGCTCATTAAGTACAACGACGTCGTAATTGAAAAAATATCAATTTTGAATTATTCATATACTTTGAAAGTACTTGTTCTTAATTGAAATCTGCATTAACTACATATCTGTAGCTTAATAATCTGTAATCTGTAGCTAAATAATAATAAATAATCTGTAGCTACATATCTGTACCGTTCTAGTTTGATATAATATTTCAAGCTTGTTGTGAATTCTGCCATCTAAAATGGGATCGTGTAAATTTTTAAGTTGTTAAATTTTAAAAGAGTAGCAATACTACCTGTATTAATGTTTTTGTGGTCATTAAATGAGAAAATATATACAATTAAATTTCGTGATCTTTAAAACAGATATGGAAACAGTAATTAGGTCACAAACTTTTTAATAAAAACTCTTCTTTACTTTCGCCTTATGAATAGCACGAAGGTTTTCCCACTTTGCCATTTAAAATGAAAATGTTGAATCAAATTAAATAATCCCGGCAGAGTTAAAATTGAGGGGGGAATCTTGGGCGACATCTTCGTTTAACAATTAAAATAGCAATATTCCTAAACATCAGCTCAACAGAGAACTGTGCAAACTCTAGCTGACTTGAATCGTTCGCTCAGAAATGAAATTTTATATAAACGGGGTTTTCAAAATAAAAACTGGTGAACTTTAAAATAATAAGTCGAACAAGTTGGAAATTGTACGTCAAACGTTACAAACGAGGTGCGTTCGTACGCACGTTTTAGAATTAAATTCATGATATCCCGTGCGTAGAACGGGTTAAACAGCTAGTTAAGTATATATTTTATGACACTGTTCATACAAATATCTTAACTAGTTATATAAATATTCAGATATATATGTATCAGCTAGTTATATAAATATTCAGATCTTGATGATTTTTAATTCTGTGAAATGAATTATATCGTCTGCAGATTAATTTCTGTCATAAAATAAGTATCTCGGTCGCTTGACGATTTAACATCCATCGGAAGCTCCTCTAACAAAAAAGCACCGATTTTAAAAAAAAAATTCAAATTTCTTAATAAATATTTTTATTAATATCTCCTAAAGTTTTGATTCGATTTTAATAAAATTTGAAATGTCTCGACAAAATTCTGCAAAGATAATATATTTTAAATTGCAAACCATTTGGTTGGGTAGTTTTTGCGTTGTTATATGCGGACAGACAGACAGACAGACGGACGGACAGACGGACGGACCAAACGACGACTATAGGTGCTACGTATTTATATAATTACGAACGCACCTAAAAACGGAACGGTCGAGATTTGAAGAAAGCAATAAAACATCCCGACAGCAGAACGTCATTCAGAAAGAATGAAGAATAAGAAGAAAGAATAAGATATAAGAATAATTCAGAAAGAATAAGAAACAATGGATTTTCTTTTCATTGTCTTTTGAATTTATTAAACATTGTATTTAAAAGTATAAAATAGGACATATACTAAAACTATGAGAAAATGATATACTAAAACTTTGAGATTTTTTTTTAAATATTTATAATCCTATATAAATGTTTCACTAATATTTCTATATCATTAAAATAGAGATAGTCCCGTCGACAAATCGCCAATATTGTATAAATATCGGTGATCAAATTTGTCTGCCTAATTTTTAAAAAAATGTAAACTCTGGTATATGAGCAATATCATATGATATTAGCCCAATACTATATCAATGACATTTATTGCTGTTAGATTTAGAAGAGAAAACTAGAAATTATATTTGTTGTTTCATTCTTGAAATCTTTGTAAAATCTTGAGAAAAAATATATATGGTTGCAAAGAACTTTTTGCGTTAAGTCATAACTTTTTTGGAAGTTTTTCAATTTAAACCTTTCAGCGGCAAAGTACAAGTGTCGATAAAATGTTCAAATGATTGAATGACATCAGAATTTACAGAGAAAATAATTTGAAACTGAATGAAAGCTTCCCTTCGCGTGCATTATAAAAGAAAAATTTTATTCCAAACTTCTGGTGTAATTGTGACATTTAGAAATAAAAATTAAGTGGTATTAATAATATGCAACAGCCCTTCAAAGGGTTAATAATAACTTTTGGCTTTCAATTATCCTTTGATCTTTTATGTAAATCAAGTTTGATTTCTACCGATAATCCAGAACATTACCTTATTTAGTATATACATTTTTTTAGATTGCTTCAGAGAACATATCTATAATACACTTCATGTTAACTATAACCGTAATGTACCTCATGTACAAAAAAAGATGCGTAATGATTAAAATAAAGCGAATTCTTTTGTTTTAGTGCACATTTCTCAATATTAACCATTTCATGGGCAAAACAACTCTGTTGCTAAAATAATGAAATTATTGACAGCCATCAGAATTTACGAACAAATTAATTCGTAAAAAAAATAAATGCTTTTTTTTCGCATGCATTATAGAAGGCAAACATTTTTTTTTTATATTCTGGTTCCTTTTCGGCAGTTGAGAATTAAACTTAAGTGGGGAGTATACTTCCCACCGCTTTTGAAAGTTTTAAAGTTAAAAATTATTACATTGTATTATTTTTTTTATTTTGAATGAAATTTAGAATAAATAACTAAAAATCCTTAATTCTTATTTTAATATTACATATTACATTTTACCTAAGGTAAGTAAATTATTTTTGTTTAGCTTGATTCTGCATCGATAGCTTCCCAATAATGGCGCGCTCTTCAAACTACCAAAAGCCGTCCTTCTGCTACAAATATTAATTGGTTATAATAGTAATGGCGATAACTTTGAATAATGATATATGTATATAAGAGCTATTAATGAAATTGAATGGCTTATTGATAAGACATAAGCAATAAAAACACACTATAACGCATAATTATACATTTAGGGGCTAACAAGTTAATGTCCGTTACGTTATTTTGACAATCAGAAATTGAACACCAAAGCCATGAGTTCACTTCAGTTCATGTATTCTTGAATTTGGTCGCCACATATGACATTGAGTTGCCGGTATTCTTTTTTAGTAAATAATATCTCAAATAACAGACAATTTTATAGAAATTGTGAAATTAATAAGGAATATTGCATATATATATGTGTGTGTGTGTGTGTGTGTGTGTGTTGGATTGTAATGTCACTGGTGTTAATCTGTAGATTTTAGCAGTTATTCAATCCTGTCAGTTCTTTTTTAATGTCACTGATTTGGTATAATTGTCTCTCTTCTCCAAAATTTTTATATGATTTTATTTTGTGTTACAGCTCCAGTACCTCCCGATTTCGTCATTCCGCTGAGAAACATAATGGCAGTCGAAAACAAGAGTGCCCAATTCACCTGTAAAGTTTCAGGAAATCCAAAGCCAACTGTCACATGGTATGTTTGCAATTTTCATATTTTCTCAAAAAAGAATAAATACTTCCAAGTAAATTAATGAATAATAAAAACTCTCGCTAGAATGTTTTATATATAATTGTAAAAAACACGGCTCCGAGACAGAGGATATAGAAATTATTTCAATTGCCAACTATACCAATTGAAACTTAGAGATGTGTAGAGTTTTATGATGTCCTTTTCCTAACTTATTATATTGTGAATTACATAAATTTTAATTCAGTAATATATTGTAACACACAGATAAAGTGTTCCGTTATGCAGTGTCAAACACGCTATGTCTAAGAATAAAGAAAAAGTGAAATTGTTTAAAAAAATTTTGTTAAAACGTCATTTTTCTGGCAGTCATTGCCTTAGCATGTGCATACCAGGATAATGGCTCAGATGCCAGGATAATGGATATTTTTTCCTAATATATTCCGTGGTCGTAACTATAGTTCGCAATCTGATTGGTTGTTGCTCTCGCCAATGTTATAGCTTATCTTGACGATTATCATACTTGACTAAAAATACTTGTGGTGTCTTTGTTTAAAAAATTTTTCTAATCTGTTTCGGAATGAGTGCATAGTAGCTTCGTGGTATATCATTTGGCTCCAGTTCTATAGACCCAAGTTCGGATCCAAACAGCGGAAGTTTGAAAAAAAAATGGAAAATTTGTATTTTTCAATATTTAGTTAAGTTAGGAAAAATAATTTGCAACAATATTAAAAAAATTCTATAATGTGAATTTTTTTAATATTCAGTGTAGTGATTAAGATTTCAACGAATTTCCTATTCTTAGAGATTCCGATTCAATAGAACAATTTAACCAAATCCACTAATGTTTTTTTATAGTCGCGAAGCAATCATACATGTATTTTAGGATATCGTAAATAATTTCATATTTTTAACAACTGCAATACGATTCAGCCCAATCCATTGATGTTTTTTTTCATGAGCAGAAGGGTTCATATACGCGTTATAGTGATATCCGCTATAAAAAAAACTTATATTTTTAGAGATCCATATTTTTTATTTTGATGGGGAGGAAATGTTATAATATGCAGAAAAATTACGTAATTAATTAATCGATTTTTTAAAACTGAAACTATTTAATTTTTGAATTAACTTAGTTTTTCTATTTTAACGGTCCTTGTACAAAAACGAAAACATTTTCTATCTGCATACTTGACAATTCGTTTTGTCCTCAAACTACAACCTCATAATATTTTTCGCAAATTTTTTTTCCAAAATCAACTCTCTCCGAGCAGGTCTAACAGTAGCAACCAATCAGGTTGTGAGCTACCATTCCGACCACAGAACATAACACATGGGGTGATAAGTTCCTGGTCTAATAAAGAAAACGCAACTTTTTTACATAACTTTTTATTTTTATAACTTTATAACTTTAACAAATAACATAACATTAATAATTAATATTAATAATTTAATAATAATAATAATAATAATAATAATTTAATAATAATAATTTAATAAATAAATAAAAATAATAATTTTATAATAAATAACATAATTTTATAACGAAAAAGCTCCAAACAGTGTTCAGAATCATCGACTCGTTGTTGTTTTTGGTCAAAATCAACATGCACGGCACCCACTTTGACACCAGCTTTTTCATAGACAAGTTCATTCAAAATGAAACCTACACGTTCCTTGGATATCTTCAGAGTCTGAGCTATTCCCTGCAACTTCACTTTGCTGTTCCCTAAAACGAAATTGTGGACTTTTTTATGTTTTCCGGAGTAACCACCTCTTTTGCGTGGTGCATCACTGGTGTCCGTACGACCACGTTTAAATTCAGGAAACCAGTCAATGATGGTTGATTTACCTGGTGTAGTGTCCGGATAACGCCTATCAAGCCAAGCTTTTCTTTGAACGGTGTTTTTTCCCATCAAATAACAATTCTTGAAATTCTTGTTTATCCATTTTTTTGTTTATCAACAAAGTCGTTCAACTAAAACCACTCTAACGTTTTATCCACACGGCGAATCGTCATAACATTTTTTTGCTACCTTTTAAAGGTTAGTATTTTCTAAAAAAAAAGCATTGGTTCGGCGATTGCAATGCCATCTGTGGGCCAGACCGGGAACTTTTCAGCCCATGTGTCATTAAAAAAATAAAAAATAAATAAAATAAAACATGTCAGAAACATAATATTTTACTATGATTTTTTTTTCTTTAATTTTCATAATAAACGTCCAGCAAAGAGTTATAAATAAATTAACGTAAAATTTTAAGATAAACATTTTAAACTATGACCGATTTTCAAATCTCATTTTGATAATGTCATCTTTCATGAGAATGATGTATATGGTGATTTTTATTAAACAGGTATAAGGGCACAAGGGAGCTAATGGATGGTGGCAAATACACTATGCTAAAAGATGGCGATTCCTATTCCTTAGTGGTGAGCGAAGTCTATGGCGAAGATGCCGATGAATATGCCGTTAGGGCAGTTAACAAAGGTGGCTCTAAAACTACTAGGGCTGAACTATTCATTAAAAGTGAGTTACGTTTTTACAGTATTTTATATAACTTAACTTGGTACATGTATGTAAAGATGGAATTTTTAAATCGACTTTTTACTCAATGCCTGATATGTTTCTAATTCAGGTACATAAAAATTATGTACGTAGGTAATTTTCCAGTGAAAATGCAACATTTTAATATTTTTATAATTTAATTATGAATTTAAAAAAAAATGATTGTAAAGCATTTTTCCGTTTTTCGGGCGCAAGTCATAAATCGCTAACTTTTCTTTATGATTACAACTGAATACGAGTTATAACAACAACTGAGTTAATTATGCGCGTTGCCTTATATGAAGCCAACTTGGCGATAGCTGGGTAATTTGGCGGAATTCCCATTTAAATCCATTATTCTTCCATAATCTTCTTCCATTGGCATACCCTAATATTTTCTATAAAGTGTCATAAGGCAAAAAAAACAAGAAAGCATGTTTTTTTTGTTTTTTTTAAGGCCATTATACTTATTTAGAATAAAGAGATAAGATTCAAATATCGTTTCTAGAAAAAAGGGGAAAAGGTAAGTTGAAAGTGATTGTTTAACAGGATCTCACATTTTTTGAGCGACGGTTTTATATAAAGCGACGTTTTAAGAGGGAAAAAATGGTTTAACAAGGTATTACTGTACGTAGCGTTTATTAGTATTAAAGACCTAAAATATGAATTCCATTGGTAGTTTTTAATATTTTATGGTTTAGGGCAGTGAGAATATATCGCATTAGATTATATTATTTATCGATGTAGAATTAAGTCAGTCTGACTATACTGTGCCAATAATGTTCAATGTATTTCAAATTTATAACTATTACTATTTATGTGTTTTTCAGCTGCTCCTCATATTTACGTGCCGCCTCGGTTCAGAGAACTTGCCTGCTTCGAGAAAGGTGAAAACGTTACGCTTAAAATACCATTCACTGGCTTCCCTAAACCAAAGATCAAGTGGTCCAAAGAGGGTGAAGAAATCGAGAGTGGACTGCATTACGATGTATCTGTTGGCGAAAGGCATGCCCTGCTCACCATCCGTGATGTTCACAAATATGATAATGGACCTTACAGAATACTTGCAGAAAACGAATTGGGTGTAGACTCGGCTATTATCAAGGTTCAAATCAATGGTATGTATATATCACTATTTTGTGTTAATACTTATGTTTTTTTCTTAACTAGAGAGCACTGTCCTCTAGGAACTGTGCTCACCAACCCCATCCAGACCCCGTAGGCTCTCAAAACACTCTAATTTGCTCTGTTTTAAAAAGATTACCCGATTGATTAAATGATATGATCATGACCAGCGGCGATATTCTATTATCGGATTTCCATTCATTTCCTTTTCACTGGGAAATTTTTCAGTTTCCAAGACCGCATCCTCCGTTGTCGCAACAACTGATGGCTGTTTTCGTGATTTATTAAAAAAGATCAGTTACACATTTGAAAATCAGCTTGCATAAAATGGTTAAATAAAAACTGTCGCTGCTTCCTGAACTTTTATAATGTTTAGAAGAAAAGTTTTATTTTAGATGCTATTAGTCTATTCAAAAATATCAATTAAATCAATCAAAAATACAATTAAATCAATTAAAAATACATTAAATCAATTAAAAATACAATTAAATCAATTAAAAATATCAATTAAATCTCTAATCAGATAATGAAATTTTGAATATAAAATTGGAAAAAACTTAAAAAATTAGACAAATTTTTAAAATGATTGGACAATGTACATCACAATCTAGTCACATATGTGCCTGCAAAATATGTGGCTAAATTACTATGCATAGTTTATGATTCTATAAAACTTTTTTAAACTAAACTATTTTCACGGATTTAAACATTAAATAGCCCTTAAAATAATTCTTTGATTTAAAAACTGTCTGCTTCAGTGTTATCATACATTTCTCTAATAAACTACAAATTTTCATAATGCCCAATTTCTTTTTTTCTTTTTTTTTTTTTTTAATTATGAGCTGAGAAAGTGAGAAAGCCACAAAAATTCAATTACCGCATCAGCGGAAGCAGCATTAGTTATCATTACTTTTAAATTGAGATACTTATTAAAAAGCTTTCTAAAATTGGTTAAATAATCTTTAATTAAAAATGTTTGTCATGAGGATGCAACTTGCCAATTTTTTTTGTTATCTTAATTTTCTGAATGTTTTATTTCTTTATTTGTTTTTGACATTCTTAAAAAAACTGCTTAACATTTTAATTGCATATTTGATATCTATATCCAGGGTAGTTCAAACAAAACTGAACCGGACATGAAAAATTCTGTTACAAATGAAACCAAAGAGCTACACACTAAAATATTGCATTAACAGAACTAATTTTTCCACTGATTATATTTCATTAAAACACTAAAATATAGGCTTTGATTTGCTTATCTCCCCCCTAAAAATACAGAAAAATCACCAATCCCACTTAAATATTACCTGAAATACTACAATCTAAAGTTGTCTTCAAATGTCCGGGGTGTTCCAGCAACTGTGCTGCGTCTTACTTTTTCGTATTTAAAATGAAAGTCCGGGCCACTTTCATTTGGACTATTCCAGAGTTGTATAAATACAAAGTTGCGTATTTATCTGGTTTTCGTGTGATGGAGAACTTTTCACGCTTGGACCGTTTTATTTGTACTACCATGTATAATTAAGATTAAAATTATGAATATATTTTTTTTCTTTTTACAAAAAAAGAGATATTTTTCATCTGTGTTGATAACATACATATAAGTAGCATACATTTTTTGCTCCAAATTTTTATTTATTTTCAGTTTTTCACAAAATGGGACATGTCGACTTCACAGTCACGTAGATACGACTCGTATTACATGTCACTTTACAACCATGTGGATTATAAAAAATTATTATTTTTTCTACCTGAGTGAAAAAGAGTCGAACACAGAACATTTGGCTTAAATTGCCAGTGCTCTTCCGATTGAGCTACCTGAAACGACAACCGGACGACACAATTCACTCATTGGCAGTAGCATCTGGCCTGCCATGTAGATCGGAGCTATTGCCAAAAGATTGTCTGAGTGAATTGTTTTGATCATTTGTCGTTCTAGGTAGCTCGATTTTGGAAGAGTATTGGCAATTTAAGCCAAATATTCTGGGTTCGATTCCCGACCTAGACACTTTTTCACTCAAGTGGAAAAATTTCAACTTGTTTGATAACTTTACCAATCAGTCTGATTGTGTTACAATAATAAAATATAAGAATTGAATTTGGGTCAAGATGCTATTAAGGTGCATTAGAGCGCTATTAAAGTGCCATTTGCTGACGAAAACCTAAATTGAACACTAAATGTTCTGTCTTAGATAGTGCAAACGTGCACGAATTTTGGTTCACGCTTGCAGGGCCAGCTGATAAAAAAAAATATTGATTTTTAAAAAGTTTAAAATTTTACGGAAACTTAAAAAGAGATACAGCCTAAAATGTTATAAGTTTTAAAGTTTTCAAAGCTTTAAAGCCGGTAGAGTTTTTTTTTTTTTTTTTTTTTTTTTGTCATCTTAATTGTAACATAACTTCACCATTCGTACCATTCGTACAGTGAAAATGGGACGGTTTTCATGTAAACTCTAAATGGAAGAAGTTATGGCTTTCATTTTTTTTTAAATTCTAAGTGTTCTCCAAAATTTTATGTGGTCTTATACTCATTAAATGTTTGGAATAAAATTATTTAATTGTCTTTCAGACAAACCTGATCCTCCCCGTTTCCCAATTGTCGAGAGTGTGTGTGACGATTTTGTCACACTATCTTGGAAAGCTCCATTGTGGGATGGTGGAAGCCATGTCAGTAGTTATCTCATAGAAAAGCAAGAATGTCCTATGACCAGCTGGATTCGCTGTGGAAATACCAGGTAATGCGCCCTTCTTTCCCGCTCAATTTTTTCATATTCACCAATCGAAAATGTTGAATATGAAAATGGCATTTCAATTTATTGGTAATATATGGTAATCATACAAATCAAAATTATTATTCCTAATACAAATTATAATTGTTTGTGTAAAAGTACTTATTGGTAATAATTTAAATGGTAAATTATTTATTGGTAATAATTTTGAATTATTTGTGATTCAAAGTGTAATTATTTGTGTACATAGAAATTATTTATTGATAATTTATGGTACAAGGTTTGTATTTATAATTTGTATTTATTGGTAATTTATGGTAATTTATGACATTTCTAATTAATGGTAAGTTTTTGGTAATTTGGCATTTGTAATTAATGGTAATTTATTTTTTGTGAATTTGGCATTTGCATTTATCAGTAAATGGTGATTTATTGGTACTTGTATTGATATATAAATGGAATTTTTATTTATTGGTAATTGGCAATTTATTGGTATTTGCATTTGTATATGAATGTTATTTGTATTTGTATGATTTTGTATTTATGCTTTTTTAGTTTAAATGCAAAATCATTACCATTCCTTGTATACATGAAACTTTCGGTTATTCTTATTCTGATGTCAAAGTCTAACAGAATTATTTTTCTTCCTATAAATGTAATTAAAGTATATGCAGAACATCTTTAAATGGCCTGAACGTTTATGGATACCCTGCGGCTGCATGGTTCTGCTCTTTTCACGATGTCCATATTACAAAAACTCATTTTAAACATCAATTTTGACCACATTTTTTAAAGGATGTTTAACTCTCAGATATTTCATATAATAAAATTAAAAAGCTGGTTGACTTTTTAAAAAACTGCAAATTTCATTATTTACAACATGAAAAGAAATCTGTAAATTTGGGATGAAAAATATCAGGTGAAATGACAGTAATAAACTGTTTATTTTGCAGGAAAATTCTTCTTTTTTAATCACATTTGTATGTGCTTGTTACAAAAAAAAAGGAGAGAGAGAGAAATTTCGTTAAAATAAAAGCAATTTTTTCAAAAAAAAATGAAAATATTCAGCTAATTTTCCCCCTTATCATTACGGTTAATTTATTATAATTGCATAAAAAAACTACATCATTTGGATTTGAGAATAATTTGAGAATAAACTTTTTTTTACTTTAATCATATTTTATATTTTAATCATATTTTATAAGAATAAATTTTTTAATTTGAAAAGTTTTAATATTTAAAAATACTTAGATTTTTTTTTCCATTCAAAATTTCTCTCACTGAATCGATTCTTTTCAGATTTACATACCATACTATATCCGGTTTGAATCCTGGAAAAGACTATGTCTTTAGGATCTATGCTGAAAACGTATATGGTCGTAGCGATCCCAGTGAACCTACCCAGTTAGTGACCACCAAATGTAAGTTTTGTTGTTTATATGAACAGTTATAATTAACAACACTAATTATGAATTATACTTATATAATTATGAATTATATTATAATTATTCGTATATGTCTTAAAAAGCAAATATTTTATTCACTACTAAATTTTAATATGCATCTCTAATTTTAGTGAAAGAAAAAGATGCTGCGAGGAGAAAACATATTTTGTGTAAGTATTTGCCACAAATTTATTTTTTTACATAACTTAATATGCTATTCAAGTATAATTGTCTGTGTGTAGTTAAGTAAAAGAATTTTAGCATTTTTTCTTAATTGGTTAACTCATTTCTAAAACTGTCTTTAAAAAAAAATCTGCTTACATAAACACTCTTCCAATATTCTATTTATTTAGTTGTATACCAAAACTTAACTATTCCGTTTTCTAATTTCTAAGCTTTAATTTCATTAATTGAAGACTAGAGAGTAAAACAAGATAATTAACAAAATACAAGTTTTGAGATATTAAAGATTTAAGTTTTCTAAAATAAACTACATACTAAAGTACTGTGATTGCTTCGTCTAAAACAGCTGATTTGTTAAAGGGATTTGGGACTCTTTAAATGTTGACAAAAGAAAAAATATATAATTTTTATCATTTTATATCGTTAAAAGTATACATTACAAAAACGCAATTTTTAAAGTTCGTAATAGATAAGGATTTTTCTTTCATTTTATATTTTTGTCATATCATAATGATAAATATTAGTTTTTAAAAGGTTTTTAACTTATCGACGAAATCACAGGTTGCGTGTATGATTACAACATAATTTAAAGAATTTAAAGAAGAAGGAAAATATTGTTATTTTTAGGCTTAATACTAGCAATATTTGACGAAATAACATATCTTTACTCTGAATTAGACCTCTGACGACTCCATAAATTATTCATAATTTTTCATATTTGCATTCTAATGTTATTGGGTTTAAATTTGTAGTATCCTTTCATTTGATATTTGATTTTTACACTGTCTCTTCCTTTGATTTTCCCATATATGATTTCATTTTAACTATATATATATATATATATATATATATATATATATATATATATATAATATAAGTCAAAAAGATAATTGAATTTTGTTGTTTTTATTCTAGTGGATGCTCAAGGCAGACGCGTACGTGGCAAGTCTGAAGGAAAGATTAGGAATTATGATCAGTTTGGTATGTAGTATGACATTTTTGAATTATTAACTCTTCATACCAAGTTACCTCTGATAATAGTTTTCTAATATGTATGCTGATATTCTTAATAACTTTGATCAATTACAAGTAATAATTCTTTTTTTTCCAGTCTTCGATGTGTTTGACAAGTATATTCCACAACCCGTCGACATTAAAACTTCTAGTGTCTATGACAAGTATGACATTCTGGAAGAAATTGGAACGTATGTATTTTTGTATTTAACAATATGCAGTTGATCCATAGCTTTATTACAAATATTCAGGGTGTCCGAAAAAGGTTGGACGGATTTGAAAGAATCATAACTCTAAAAATTATTGAGTAAATGCAATTTTTTTTTCAAAGTACTCGTCAAATATGCAAGATTTGTTAGATGTAGCTGTTTTAAAATCGTGACATTCAAACGATGCGCAGAATCGATGATCGGAAAATGCAAATCGCACCACATATTCGCAATTTTAACTTTTTGCTTAGGTTATTTGTGTACATAGTGGATCCTTTCCTACTAAATCGAAGATGCTGAAGAACTTTCTATCTGACATTTTTCCCATAACACCAATAGTTTTAGACTTATACGCTTTCCACTCCGAAATCATCGAAGAAATTGCGAATGTGTAGTGCGATTTGCATTTACATATCATCGATTCTGCGCATCGTCTGAATGTTACGACTTTAAAACAGCTACATCTAACAAATATTGGATATTTGACAAATACTTCGAAAAGAAAACAATTGCATTTACTCAATTATTTTTAGAGTTATGGTTCTTTCAAATCAGTCCAACCTCTTTCGGACACCCGGTATTTATTAAGAGGAAGTTCTTCTTCTTTGGCCTACAATTAACGTGGTTTTTACGATTTTTTTCTCGATTGCAAGGAATAGAGACATTGCTTTCGGACTTTTGCATAATATTTATTGACACTTCATTTAAATATTTAAATTTGTGTGTGTAAATTTTTTTAATAATAACGCTTTGTGCGACAGGGAGTACCTGCGGGTGCGCGCCGTGAACTTCTAATCGGGCGACCGTTTCTCTCGGGTCACAAGTATCTTTAAAAAAATATGGCCACCAAATTATACAAGGGAATTTAATTCTCTGGAGTTTATAGCAACATTTAGTGTAAAAAGTTTTTTTTCCTTAGAAAATGGCGGTCATTTGCACAAAAAGGGTAATATTTTTCGTTTTTTTTAAACCTTTAGCGAGCTCGGAAAAAATAGTAAGCCAATGAAAATTACACTTAATAACATAAACATAAAAAATTTGGATCGAAATAAGTAGATTCTCCCCTTAAGTGTTTTATTATTCCGTCTGTGGTTCTGGAAGGTTAAAAACAACTACGCCCAAATGCAGCAAATCAAAAAGCTTCACAACATAAAAAATCATTTCAAGTTTATAATTGAAGAGTTTGGTGAAAGACGATGTTGTGTCACATTTTTCTGAAAAATTGTTTTATTTTGCGGACGAAGGTGTTAAGTGGTAATCTATCACATGTTACGTCTGAAATATTTATATTCTAATTAGTCTTGAAGATATGAAATATTATTTTTAACACTTTCCAACATGAGTGAAAATTAAAAATAAATGAACAACGTAAAAATAGCATAAATGAAATACATGAGAAAATGGCATACAGCTGTTTTGGAGCTTCAAAAGCTCCATCATCAGTGACAAGGTTAAAAACAGGCGTATTTAGGTCATATCAGTATTCAAGCGTCTCGCTCACTGCCAAGGTGGAATGGCGATGAGTGTTAAAAAGCAAACAGTGGAGTCGGGAAACCCCAAGTGACGGAGGAGACCAATGAGAAGCGCTCAGCTAGTCTGGACGAGTTTAAGCAGGGAGGAGAAAAAGGGGGTGAAGAGAGTGAATTAAAACAAAGATAGCCAGACGTTTGGAAAATTTGATGTAATGGACATGATTAACCAAGTTATTTAAATTCTTCCATTTATGATAAGCTTCCCAACAATCAAAATCGTAAATCGATCGTAAAACAGCTGCATACCATTTGCGTTACATATTTCATTTATGCTATTTTTACGTTGTGCAATTATTTTTTAAGTTTAAAGAATGCTTATTATTCTTAATGCAATATTTTTTGCAATTATTTTTAATGTTCGAATAAAACGGTTAAAAGTTCAATAAATAAGTGAAAATTGTTTGCGAATTCGATTTTTATGTCTGGTCGTAGTCTATACTTATAAAAGAACATGCCCTGACTGACTGATCTATCAACGCGCCTCAACCGTTGCTCCTAGGGCAAGGAAATTTAGAAGACATGTTACTTACACAACGTAGTCACCCACTGAGAAATTATTTTTTTTAAACTCAACCCCTAAGGAGTTTAAATGAGGGTCGAAAGTTTTAAGCGATTTCGCCATATCTCAGCAGTAAGTTATAAGTAGGAGCATGAAATTCAGCTTAACAAATCTACTAAAATTAGTTAAACATGTATGTCAGCGATTTTAAAAATTCAACCACTAATGGGTTAAATGGGGGGTTCGAAAGTTTTAGACCATCTCGACATACCACAGTAGCGGTTTTTAGGTAGGGCGCGAAATTTCAACAAATCCATCTCATATACTAAAAAAATAGTTAAACACTTATTTCAGGGATTTTAGATATTCAATCCCTAAACGGGTGAAGTCAAGTTTATCACCAACTTGTATTTTATAAAGATTGACAGTATCATATACTGCCTTCTAAAAGGGACGTCTTAATCAATCTTAAATAAAGGGTTTTTTCGATCATTTGCATTTTTTGATAGCATTGTCTTATTTTTCAAATTATGCATTTTTTTTGTGACAAAATAACATAGAATAAATAACGGGAATATTTTGCTGGGGTTAGTGGAGTAAATACATCTTTTATCATGATAGGAAACCATTATCAAGTATCTTACTATTCCAGTTCTTATCACAGGTTCTGTGGTAAAAAAATATGTATATTTGTTTTAATAGGCTATATCATATTCTAAAAGTTTATGCCGAGAATTCTCTATCAGTTGCATATAGTTTCGAAATGAAATGAAACTCTTATTAATAGAATTAAATGTTCGAGTTAAATCATGCATAAGTTATTTCTGTTTAAAAAATTGCACAGTGAGAAATATTCTTATGTATTTATAGGGGTGCATTTGGAGTGGTCCACAGATGTAGAGAGAGGAAGACTGGCAACATATTTGCCGCCAAATTCATTCCAACCAATCATCCACTAGAGAAGTCTCTCATCAAGAAAGAAATTGACGTCATGAACCACTTGCATCATCTTAAACTTGTCCACCTCCATGATGCATTTGAAGATGACGATGAAATGGTTCTCATTTATGAATTGTAAGTGGTTTATATAATTTCATTTTATTTCATTTTATCCAGTATGTATATGAAACTGTTACTGTTTCTATAAGGCCATATATTTACAGGCACTCTATTCAGAATCCGATTAAACTCCGAATTCAATGCATGTCCAGTACGGACTCGTAGCCTCCCTTTTCACACGGGAAAAGTGTTCTAAATCGTATATACATGGTTCGGCAAGTTTTTGAGAACTAAGTCCTGTCTGCAGGCATACAGGAACAGACACTAGATCTTATTACCTTTAAATGTGCGGCACAGATGACCACATACACAATGTATGACGTTATTCAATTAAAGCGCAGTCAGCCGCAATAACAACCTCTACCCGCTGTCGAAACCGACCGCAAGTAATAATGAGATGAGTGTTGTGAATGTTTGCCATTTCATGCACAACAGCTGCCCTGGGAGCCACAACAGTGTTTTTTGGTTGCCTAGTTCATTGGGTAAAATCTGGGGAGCTAGAAGGTCACAAGTTGGGGATGACATGGTCATGAAAATTTTTAGTCATCCATTATTGGGTTGTAGGAACTGTATGGGAAGGTACGGAGTCTTGTTGAAAAATATATGGCCTCCCCCGTGCTAAGCAGCAATCCAAAGCTTCACTACCATGTTTAACACCACAGTGTAAGCAACAGCATTGACTCTGCCACCTTGAACAAAGGAATGTGGCAGTATCACGTCGCCTTCACCACTCACGTCACCCAGAACTGTTAGTAAGTCTGGAAATTTTGCGTGCATGACATTCGGAACTTTCTCGGTTGAAATGGAGGGGGGTTACACAGCCACCAATCATTTTTGAGGTTCACTTTCTGGTCCGGGACGAAGTTTTTCTTCTTGGAGAAAAACCACATTTTTCCTTCCTCTGGATAATTCAACTTGTTTAGGAAGCGCTTGGATCTGGTCACGCGGTTCTCCCTGGAACTCTCTGTCATGAACTGTCCTCTCCTCATCATGGACAACTTGCTGCGAAAGTCCTCATACACAACACGTCGGATGGTGGCCTTGTCAATCTAGAGCTCCCTGGCGAGTGCCCTAATGGATTTCCCAGAATCTTCATCGATGGTAGCGTGGACACAACTAACGAACTCGGGAGTCGTGATAAAATCAGATCGCTGGCAATGCCGTTCCTTGTATAAAAGAGTGGCCACATCACCACTGACGATGTTTCGGTTCGATTTTCGAGTTCTCTCCTTACGTTAAAAAGACGAATGACCGGGCGAATTTCTTGGATGCGGCAATCACTGAATCGAGGTGGCCTGGAGCAAAGGAGATAAAATCAGCAGGCCTCTTCATTTCTTCATTTAGTCTAGGTTCTGCCATGGTTTTATGTAACACAAAAGGATTTGTAACTATGACGTACAGGATGTTATTTCCTCTGTAATATGTGTTCTCAAATATCTACTGCACCTTGTACATAGAAACTTAGCAATGTTATTCCCGCGAGTGGCTTAGCAGAATTAATATTTCATTAAACAGTCTTTTTTATGTTCCCTGTATATAAAAAATATTATAGAAAGTATTTGGGCGTATATTTTTGTAGGTTCAGTTATCCGGTGGTTTTAGACCAGGACATCAAAATTCGATAGTCTGTTAACCAATCGGTTAACATCACATTCAGATTTCCTGGTTAGTTAACGGATGTTGCCCGAAGCAGTGGTTAATTGATCTTGCATTCGACAAACTTTCTAAGCATTAAAAAAATGAATATTTTAAAAATCCAATATAAAATATGAATTGGTGGCTTGATTTTTCAGTCATTTTTGAACTCTTCTTAAACGTTAATACTTGTGCTTCAAGTTCTTGTTTGGTGCCTGAATCCATCTTTAGAAAAAAATTATAGAGAATTAATATTATATTTTTACTCATGGGCTACTTTTAAGATAATAGTAACATTTGTTTAAGGTGATGTTGTAGTTTACAATCTTTGTGGTTTAAATTTCAACTGATCTAATCTATACATACCGATTGAATGTTTTTTGTTTTAGTTGAAAAACTTCCAAGAAAATTACAGCAGAAATTTGATTTAGCACTATAACAATTAATGTTATTTCAATCTTCTACAAAAGGTGTAAAACTGTTTGCTCACAGCTCTTTGCTATTTGCTGAAAGGGCATTCCGTTTCACCTATTTAAAGTATACATATATAATTCAGACATGGTGGTATTTAGTAATTCAACTTCAAGTCCTCTTTTATTCACTAAGAGGCATTTATTATTTGTTTTCAGTTAGAATAATAAGATTTGAGAAAACTTTACTAATTAAATTCTTAAAATTATTGCTTTTCTCAGAAATAATTGTTTTACTTCAATAGTTTAGTTATATAACGCTCGATAGTGCCAACAAAACTTAAATCTTCCGCAGAAAAAGCTTCATAACTTCATTAAAATGTCAGAAAATTTTAAGTTTAAGAAATAGTTAAAAGAAATAAAAACTTCTGCTTTTATGAACCGTGCTCGAGACCGGCTGCATATTAACTCACATTACACGGATATGAACAACGCAAAACATTTTTCAGATAATACAGTTTTTAGATTTAAAAAAAAGCCACTCCAAGTGTTGTTGTTTTTTTCCAAATAAAGAATTTGTTTAAGTTAAAATTCTATTAGTTTTCTCAAATATAAACATTTAACTGCATTACAATACCAATAGAAATTTTTCCTTCTTTCCATAAATATTTTTCCTTCTTTCTATTACTTTTTTTTCCTTTTTATGGAAAATAGTCACTTACTTTTCTTAGTATATGCCTCACAATCAATTAATTGTATTAAAAAATATACCAAAAATTGTAGATCATTTAAATTTATTTAATCGATAATTATATGCTAAAGCCTTTAATTTAAAATTTTAAATACAAAATCATTAATTTAAAAAATATTGGGGACGGTAAATTTTACTTAATAATAATGGGAAAAAAGACAAATTATATATGTTTTATTTTCCTGAAATAAAATATAATTTACTTTATTGAACTGATATATCAGAACACTAACAGTATTGGAGAAACATCTTATGCCAGGAGCGGGGTTAGAACCCGCACACTCCCTTTAGAGAACCAGAATTCCTCTTTCTGGCACTAAACACCTCTGCCATTTTGACTTCATTCAACGTTCTTCTGAAAGGAAACCAGTTCAAAACTGGTTTTCCACTCCACTTAGCGACAGATAAGCACCCTTAAATGCTCATTGCGCATGCTCAGATCAGTCTAAATCGGTCTTAAACTTTCAGCTTTGCGCTTAAAATATATAGATTTCCAGAAGGTTCGTAAACTGTTTTTGAAAAATAAAAAGGATGATAGTACCCATCAAGGTCAACAATTTTTGTACAGGAAACTAATCTCACAATTCATGTATTCACAAAAAATACAAGGTTTAACTTCAACCCAAGCCCAGATTTTTATTGATAACTTTAACATTAACGAATTTATTGTAATGCTATTTCTAACAGAATAACTTTGATTTGTGTGAAAAAATAAAATAAAAAAAAGTGCTACAAATAGCTCCCACTCTCGCCAAAACAACACTGAAATAGGCGTTCCATAACTCAGATTGTAGGTGATTGTACGTAGAGTGTCACTGACTGAATTACAGTGCACTTCTATTAGTTCCCATCATCACATTTCGCAAAAAACGAAGTTACTCTTTTAAAAAAAATTTTGAAGACATATTTGATATTCTTAAAGTTATAAATGAAAATGCAGATTCTCGGCTTAGATAGGGACACCCTGTATTTTTGATGTATTAAATGGTTCGACACATCCTGTTTTTTTTTGTTTTGTTTTGTTTCTAATACAAAATTTTTTTACCTTGATGTATACTATCCCCCTCTTATTTTGTAAAAAAAAAAAAAAAATTACAAACATTCTGTAGTTTTCCAAAAATTTATTTTGGATCTTGTGGTGCATATGTGAGACTTGTAATTATTATTATTTATTATTTCTGTAGTATGTCTGGTGGAGAACTGTTTGAGAAGATTACCGATGATAGTTACTTTATGTGTGAAGCAGAAGTGATCAACTATATGAGACAGATTTGTGAAGGAATGAAGCACATGCACGAAAAGAGTATTATTCATCTAGACATCAAGGTATTACAATTTCTCTAAAACACTGCTACAGTTCAAATATATCGCTTTATAAATAAATGGGATAAAATATATCTCTCAATAATGCAAATAGAATTTGTAGAACTATGAAATCTTATATTATTATTTTCCATCAAATTCATCTTAATTGAGAAAACGTACATATATATACAGGGTGTTTCATGATTGACCCTAACTTTGAAAATAAATAACTCGGAAACGGTGACAGATAGAAGCATGAAACCAGTGATATGTTCATTTAAAAAACTGTAAGAATCTGATACAGAAACCTCAAAATTTTAGTTTAAAATTGCGCGCGATAGATGCCGCTGCGTCAGCATTATGGATCCGTATAAAAAGAGCTCAGACATCAAGAACACTCAGTCGTCGAAGATTTCGCTGTTGAAACATGATCGCTATTAGCATACAGTGAAATAATTTCTGGAAGTGACACTGAAGAACATTGTTTACCGCAACAATCCTTTAACACTCGACGAGCTGGAGGAGGCTATTTGTCAAGCTTGCGTGTTGATTTCCGGTGACATACTAAGAAGAGTCACTGACAATTTCATTTTTCGTTCGCGACATGTGTGTTGTGTCACATTTTGAGTCGCTTTTCATGTGACACAGCCTACTTATGATTATGCCACCTGCAGAGCCATCTATCGGTGCAATTTGTTACTAAAATTTTGAGGTTTCTGTATTAGATTTTTACGGGGTTTTTTAATAAACATGCCACTGGTTTCCTGCTTTTATCTATTACCGTTTCCGAGTTGTTTATTTTCAAAGTTTGGGGTCCTCATATATATAATACCTTTGAAATAAAAAAATATCTAACAAGGTCATACAACAATAATGATCGGATCTTTAATTTAAATATACCATGTAATAATATTTTACATTAATTGTTATAGTTATATATATATGTGTGTGTGTGTGTGTGTGTGTGTGTGTGTGTGTGTGTGTGTGTGTGTGTGGAAAACATCTCAATAAATATAACCTACTAAGAAATCTCATTACATCTCTATAAATATAACCTACCAAGAAATCTCATTATATCACAATAATCATACAGATTTTAAAAGTAGATGATGTCAAACAAAAATTTAAATGGAAAGGATTTAATAATATAACAAAACAAAATGGAATAGAGAAATATGACGAAGGAAAATAAAAGTAAAAGTAACACGTGAGTCAGTTGGCACAAACATCCACGTGTCGCTGAAACTATTTCATGTAACAGACAAGCAAAAAAAGCTAAAAATAAGTCTATTACCTGCAATTATAAAAAAGTAAATAGATGAAGATACATTGAATCAGAAAATCCATTGATAATAAAAACGGATTGTACTCGCATCTTTTTATAACATGCTGAGATATGAATCCAAACATTTACAGAGAAGAGTCGGTTAGAAAATTCAAGGTATTCGATTATTACAGTTACAGTTAAGACTGAATACAAAAATTTAATTTTTAGACCATTAATCTATTGGAAAAAAAATATAACTTTATGTTATAAAACTGAAGATCAGTTGCAGAAACAAATTGTAAATGAAAACATATTATAAATTTATAAATTTAATGTTGCCATCTGTTAACTAATAAATATGAGGGGTTTCGGGACAAGAGAGTCCCAAGCCACATTTTTGAACTTCTGAGATATTTTAATTTGAAAATTTGATCCAATACTCGAATCAAGATAGTTAACCTAAAGTTTTTTTCGCCAATGCCTTAGTAACCCTTGAGATATTCTGAGTAACAATATGGCATTACTTTAATGATATTACTATTACGTTTCTTTGGAAATTACCTATATTCATTGGGGACATAAACGAAACCTGTCACATAGGCTGCCACCAAGTAACATTAGAAACAAATTATATGTTGGATATTATAATTTACAATATTAAGCAACAGATTACAGTGTTAGATTTATTTCACCAAAAATGTGGCTTGGCACTTTCTTGCCCCGACCCCCTCATATATTGTAAGTGAAAATCATTTGTAAACTTAGTGCTGTCATTTATTAACAAATAAATATGTTGTAAATGAAAATCAGGTTATAATTTTAGATCCGCCAACTATATACGAATATATATACTAGCAGACTACGCCCGCTGCGCTGGTCGGTTTCTCCAAAAGAACCTTGAATCAAACGAAATATATCGGTGAATTTGACCTTGTATTTTAAAGTAATCTGTACCTTTACCTGGAATATCCTAAAATAACATAAAAACGGATACTTATTTCACTAAGTTATGTTTTTTTAATACGGTTTATTATTACGTTTACAATTTATTACCTACCTTTTCCCATTGATTTATATGTTTTATAGCTACATTTTTTAATAACGTGAATTAACTTATATTATACACAACTCAAAAGAAATGGCGCATCTAGTATTTGTCCAGAATTAAATAAATATCATGCACTCGTGACATCATAATTCACTTTTATATTTTAACAGAATAATACGGTTACTATAATTTGTGACTCGTGCTGACACATTGCTATTATTTTTTTTTTTTTTTACCCGTGAAGTTTTCGCTGTGGTACTCCATTGTGAAATTTGGTAATTTTTGAAATTCAATATTTGAAAAACGGCATAATCATTCGATTTGAAATTTATATCAAGAAAAATACATTTTTTTACTTTTCTAACGCAGTTTGTCTAACAATTTTCTGACAAATACTTTTGGAGCAATTATTTTTTTCAGTAACTTCAAAAGTTTCATTTTCCGAGATTAATCTGTGGCAACGATTAGCGAAAATCCCAGTCGTCAGCAACGCATACCTTTTTATTAAAGAGGATGCTATTTTTAAGTCTGTTTCAAATCCAAACAAGTTAACTTCTGACACATTTTTTGATTTATTTTCATTCGTAAAAGCATAAAATATGTAAGCATTCTTATTCAGAAACTATGTAGCCGTTCTTATTCAGATACTATGATTTTTTATATATATATATAAAATCAATTTTTATTTATCGAAAAATGAAAAATTCGATTCGATTCCAAATCATTTGAATAACCATGCTTCTTATTTTCATGCTTTTACGTTTAAAAAATGAATCCGTATATTTGTCAGAAGATTTCTAGCTCTAGATTTCAGATCGGGAAAAATATTTTTTGAGAACCTGCTTAAATTAGTCACACTAATTCTTTATTTATAAACTGTTTTATTATATGTATAAAGACATAGAGGGCAACTGAAGTCTTTCTTCATCAAGCTGATACATTTTTTTTTTAATTTTCAGCCAGAAAATATCATGTGCCAGACAAAAGCCAGCAATGCCATTAAACTAATAGACTTTGGTCTGGCCACAAAACTGGATCCCAATGAAGTAGTAAAGATATCCACGGGTACTGCAGAATTTGCTGCTCCAGAAATTGTTAACAGGGAACCTGTAGGATTCTACACAGACATGTGGGCTGTCGGTGTCCTTGCTTATGTCCTGTAAGTATTCTGACTTTATTGTTTTAATTAAATAAATTAAATCATTAGTGGTTTTTTATGACTATCAATTTTTCAGTAACTAAGAATATTTTTTAATTTCAATGCTTTAAAATTTATATATCTCTTTAACAACATGCATGTATTTCATAAATGACTCTCTAACTTTAAAACGACATGTTTATCAGGTGGCTCGTAAATTTGTATACACTAATTTAATAAATAGTTCCAACTATCGTGAAGAGATGCATTGTTTCAAAACGTAAAAATGCTCAAATTACACTGTTAAAAATATCGTGAAAAATTACCTCTGTTTTTAAAGGCTCTCTATTTTCTGACCAATGAGAATGCTACATAAATGCCCTTGGAGCGTTCTCATTGGTCAGAAAATAGAGAGCCTTTAAAAACAGAGGTAATTTTTCACGATATTTTTAACAATGTACCTTCAAAGTTTGAATAAAAAAACATTTTTGTTTAATTTCAATATTTAAAACTTAAAAATTGATAATAAAATCTTTAATGCAGTTTTACACGTTAGTATGGGCATTTTCCAGTTTGAAACAGCTCAGCACGATCTATTAGCGGTAATTTGAACTATTTTTTAAGTTACTGCACACAAATCTTATGAGCCACCTGAAAAATACTTATTTCTTCTTTATATTAATTATTCTTAATTATTTATTGAATTTTATAATTAGAGAGTTTTTATTAAACTCCCTGAATAAGTATTGACATAAACACCTTTAAAAGAAAAAAAAAAACGAATTCACTTTATGCATTCCCGAAACCTTTCATTGAATGAATGCTTTTGATTAGGCATGTTCCAAAATATTTCCATAATCTCCACTAAAATTATTTTTCATCGACGTACACCCATCACATTTCATCGACGTATTTCTTCTTTGGTTTCTTTGAGTCTTGAAAATGTCGTAAAAATCATCTGCAGAACGTTTATAGGGAGAATATTTTGATATCCAGAGGATATCCTACGACTCTCTACAGGACAATTTCGACCATCTGGAAGTTATTGGTTATTCCTAAATATGTCGCCTCTGGATTTTTAAAATTCCGTTATATTCTCTAGGTTGTTCTTAATAATCCATTCTACTTAGAAAAATATGATAATTAATTTATGTGACGCACTTGCGCATTAGACTTCTTCGGATTATTTGAGTTTTCTGCATCCTATGACAATTCAAAAATTGTCATAAAAAGTCATCAGTAGAATGTCTATAGGAGACATTTTGACATCTAAAGGATATCCCGTGATTCTCTACAGGACAATTTCGACCATCTGGAAGTTAATGGTTATTCCTGAATATGTCGCCTCTGGATTTTTTAAATTCCGGTGTATTCTCTAGGTTATTCTTAATAATCCATTCTACTTAGAAAAATATGATAATTAATTTATGTGACGCACATTCGAATTAGACTTTCTCTTTGAATTCTTTGAATATTTCTGCATCCCAAGACTATCCAAAACAATGTTATACAAATTATCAGCAGAATGTCTATAGGTGACATATAGGTGACAAAGGATATCCCATAATTCTCTACAGGATAATTTCAACCATCTGGGAGATATTGGTTATCCTGAATACGTCACCTCTGGATTTTTTTAGGATACAAGTGTACTCTCTGGGTTGTCCTTAATAATCCATTTTCAATCTATGTACAGTGTAAAATATATTTTTCATTCATTTAAAAATAATTCCTGCATGTAATGCAATGTCACATCTGATAGGTTTTTGGTTTGTACCATCGGAAGGATATTTTTTATTCTGGATATGTCACTTCTGTATGTTTTTAGGATGCCATAGTATTATCTTAGTAATTCTTAATAATCCATTTTAAATCTATTTAACCCTTTCAGGGACAAAGTACTTCTGTTGCTAAAATTTTGAAATGATTATATGAAACCAGGATTTACGAACAAATTTATTTAGAAACAAATAAAAGCTTTTATTCACGTATATCATAATATCAAAATTTTATTCCAAATTTCTGGTGCTACTGTGACATTTGGAGATTAAAATTAAGTGAAATATGTAATATCCGACTGCCCTTCAAGAAATTAAAGTGCAAAATATAGTTTTAGTCCATTTAAAAATAATTCCTGCGTGTTATTAAATTTCATCTCTGATAAGTTATTGCAATTTTGTTTACATGAATCAATGATTTTTTTTTTTCTAACAGTTTGAGCGGCCTTTCTCCATTTGCTGGTGATAACGATGTGGAAACGCTGAAAAACGTAAGAGCATGTGACTGGGAATTTGACGAGGACGCTTTTGCTCATGTATCTGCCGAAGGCAAAGATTTTATCAGCAAATTGCTGGTTCGACACAAAGAGTAAGTATAATGAATTGTTTGTTTTCGCTTAGTCTCGTTTCCTGTTTATGTTTCCTCCCTGCTTTATTTATTTTTGATTTTTATTTTATGTTATTTTATTTTTTGCTTATTGTTGCGAAAATGCTCAATTATAGACGAAATTATACACAAATATGTAGCATCGCTTTCAAAAAAAAAAAAAAAAAAAAAAAAAAAAACGAGTTTATAAGCATTCAGTATTTATCTTGAAAAGCACGCCTAATTTCATGTTTACAATTGATGTTTTTTCTCTAAAATTACGTCCGTTAGAATAGGTTAATTTTATGTGGGCACGAAACTCGATTAAGGAAAATCCACAGCTTTTTTTTAAGCTTGGTAAAAAGCGCTAGCTAGTGAATTTATTTTTAAAAATTATATTTTTTTACTCTGTTTCTTTTTTAAGATATGGCAACAGGAAAGAAATAAAAACATTACTTAAACAATATTTATAGGATTTCTAAATTGATTTCTCAATGTATAATCATAATTTAATTAATATGAAACTATCAATTAATTACAGCGTGTTTTGAAAAAAAAGTATGTTACACTGTTTATTATTTATTTATATTTCCTACTTTTCAGTTTTAACATATTTCGTTGTTGCAGTTCCATAGCCGGTTGGCCTATTTTATTGCATCATTAAATCCATTGTTGTTGTAACTCATATACAATTGCAACAATAAAGAATATTTGACGATTTATCACTGACCGGCTAACGGAAAAATAGTTTAAAATTAATTTATTAACTTATAATTAAGCTCTAAAAATACAGTGACCTCTCACTTATACGACTCTCAGTTATACGACTCTCTCGGTTATACGCCAAATTCTCTTGGTCCCGTCCACGGGAAATAATGCTAAACTTCTCTCAGTTATACGACTGCTTCTCTCACTTATACGACGCATTAAATGGTTCAGGCTATTTTACATTTTTCACTCAAGAATTTATTTTTATAATCACTAAAGTACAAGTCATTACGTTTCTGACTTTTATCCTTTTGACTATTGTTGCAGTGTTTATCAATAATGAATAACATTTCTTATCTACCTTGGTGTGTTATTAACGATGAAATCTATAGTGGAAAGGTGGTTGTATGGAATTTTTTGTGCCTGCCATTTAACAAAACCGATTAACAAAAGCCAAATGACCACCTGCAGATCACATCTCTGTATAGTACTGAGTGAGAAATCAGGGTTATTGCAAAATGCTCTTTCCTGGATCAATATCCATCACATCCAGATATAAAAGATCTACCATTTCTGCAACAAATTAAAGTTCGATTTTTGCTATTAGATTTAAAGCTATCAGATTAAAGCTATTAGATTTAGGGATTATAAAGAATTTCAAATAAACTACAGAAGGAGTTTGATTTAAATAAAATAAGTTCTTAATAAAATAAGTTCTAAGTAAAATAGTTCTTAGTTCTTGGAGTTTGATTTGTCGTTTTATTTTGTTATCGGGAAAACAAAAAGGAAGCTAAAGCAATTTCCATTTTAGATGCTATGCATCTTACAGTATCTGCATGGAAAAATGTGACATCGCAGACAGTTAAGAATTGTTTTAGGAAATGTGGTTTTATACAAGACCAAACTGCTAGGTCAACGGATGAACCCGATTTTAAGAGCGTATGGGAATTCTCTTATGAGAAATCTTTGAGGATATAAATAATGAAGACGTGAGCGAGGAGGGTGACGAAGATGAGAGCAATATTTCTGCTGTTGTAAATTTTTCAGAAGCAAGTTCCGCTTTAAATACATCAAATAATTGTGTCTACCAAAATGATTATTCTCAAACTAGCTTAAAAGCTTTAAAAGACTTAGAAAAAGACATTTTTTCTTTTCGTCGATGATAGAGAAATACTAATATCATTTCATTTTTTGAGAAAATCTGATATGTTAATACTCAAAATAAACATAGTGGTGATTGAACTATTTTGTAAACTTTTTAAAATATATTTTATGTTTTATTTTTTAATATTTTATAAATTTTGTTAAAATCTGTTCTTAGTACTCAAAACTCATCGTTTTTATTATAGGTAAAAAAATTAATGCTTATAAAGTTTGAAACTTGTATAATAAGACGGTCTCTCACTTATACGACTTTTTTCTACTGTCCCCAGAAAGTCGTATAAGTGAGATGTCACTGTATTAAAAATTTATATTGTCATCGGAAACACGCCTTTGTACATATTTTTATAATTCTATCATATCAAGAAGTGAAGAAAAATTCGAGTACAAAATTCCATCTTTAGATACAATAACCAAGTTGAGTTACATGAAAGACTGTAATAAGAATTCAGATTTTGATTCAGTAACTTCAAACCTTTATATAATTCTGTAAGGGAACGATGAATGTGACAGGGAAGTTAATACTAATAGCCTTCAAATCCTTAAGTTAGAAATGAAACTACCTCAGAAGCTCAACACCTCAAAATATCTAGCCCTAAATAAAATCTTAAATTGCTACTTAAATCTAAAGGTGACAAGAATGCGAATTTAAACATTCTCACTAAAGTCTTAAAAAACAACACAAATTTCACTCTCTGCAGTGGCGTATTGATCCGTAATTCTAAAGCAAAACTTTATTTTAAATACGAAAGATCTGACCTCTTGAAAGTCGGTTGGTCTAATAAAGTGTTAGGCTTTCTGCAAACGCACAATTATATCAGCACAATCCTCGCATTTTTTTATATCCAAACAACCGTGTGCTAAATCGAGTTATACTATTAATAGAGAGACGTCGTCGCATTTTTGCAATCAATTTTAGTGTCGATAATTTTGGTCTAAAATATAGATTAGATGGTACATATAACGGGAAAATGCCTTCAAATTAATTTATTAACCTTTTATTAAGTTCTAAAAATATTACAATGTTGTATCGTTATCGAAAACATACCTGTGTACATAAATTTTATAATTCTAGTATATCAGGAATGGAGAAGTGAAAAATTTATTACAAAATTTCAACTTTACATACAAAAACCAAGTTGCATTAAATAAAAAAGTGTAATAAGAATTCAGATTAACAGAACCAACAAACGTTTATTGAATTCAGCATCGGCAGTGACGTAGCCAGGGAAGTGGTTCAAATGCTCTAGATACCACTAATATTCAAATGCTCCACTAATATTGTACAGTTTCCTTCGCATTGATTATCGCAGAAAGTTTTCCGGTTAGATAAGGCACAGAAAACATTGCAAAATTGGTAGTACCCAGAGCATCTGGACTCCCACCCTGGTTACGCCACTGAGCAAGGGAATGAACGATGAATGTGACAGGAAAGTGAATACAAATAGTCTTCAAATCTTTAATTTAGAAATGAAACATTCTCAGAGGCTCAATACCTCAAAGTATCTAGCCTTAAATAAACTCTTACATTGTTATTTAAGTCTAAAGATGGCTAGAATACAAATTTAAATATTTTCACAAAATATATAACAAATATATAACCAGATGTAAAATACTTCGTTAATTTCTAAAAGATGATATATAAGACTGTAAATAAACTGTAAAAATGTTTTATATACAAATTGTCTAGACGTTTCGACTTCACAGAAGCCATTTTCAAGATCTTATATATGCACGATCTATAATGCAACAATTTAAAACTCAATCGTCCACGGTTTTCACATTCTGCCACGTTATTTTATTTTATTTTTAATCTGATGTTTGTTTTCATACTCGTCTCCATTGAGTAACTCAACCCATAAAGTCTAGTAAACAACATATAAATTTCACTTTTAGATTTCTTCAATTGCATATGATCTGTATTTCTAAAGTAAACTTTATTATAAGTGATAACTTTCTAACCACTTGAGATATACGCCTCGGTTAATATAATAAAAGAGTTTGCTGCAAACGCACAATTATCTCAGTAGAATCTCGAATGGTACCCGATTAGGGATGATGCCACCGTAATCGGAATGTCATTCATTTCACTTTGCAGCGAGTGGGCTACGATGTAACATCTCAACACCCCGCTAGTGCACCAGCTGGACAGCGGTTTCGTTACCTGCACTGCCTAATCTATAATTTATACCAAAATTATCGACACTAAAATTGATTTAAAAATGTAACGCTGCCTCCCGAACTATATGAAATCTACCAATAAAACACTATTGAGAACAATAACATACATCTGACTTGTGCGCTTGATGCAATATCCGCTTATAAGTTACGTCGAGAAGAAGACTAGATAGCTACAAGGAAATAACATCATTGAAGAATTACAGCCGGGTCCTCCACAAAGAATGTGCAACGGAGGTGACAGGAGTCGAACCCGTCGCCCTGAGTCCTACGTTCTCAAGCAATTAGCGGAGTGGTGCCTTAACCACTTGCCCACGGAGGGCCCACCAATGAAACACTAATTCTATTGGCTCATTCACAACATCAAAGACTTAGAGGTTCAACAGCACTATATCACTCATTCACGCAAACAGAGTTAGATATAAAATTTAGATATTTGCATTCAAGAAGAAACGTGCGCAGAGGGCTTTTATAAGTCAGAGTATCGAACGTCCCCATCACAAACATGAGAAGTTGAAATGAACAAAACGTTCCATATGCTAATTCACTTTTGGTAAATAATTTGGTAAATAAAGTCGTCTAATAGTTATCTGGAAAATCCGTCGAGTGTCCGAGATACATAAAAGCTGAGTAATCCCAAAAAGTCTAGATTAATTTTTGTTGATATATTTAGTCGCCAAGTTCAACCTGCCTTTACGACAGTATATCGACTTAGTAAATTAGGTTGTCGTTTAACATGTATATTTGAAGTTACTGCATAGTCTGATTTTCTTTTCACGATTTAGAATAGCATTTTATAACAATGTAAAATAGTTGTTTTTTTTTTTTGTTTTTTTTACAATCATAAAAATATTTTATGTTGATATCATTTAAATTTTGCACATTTTTCTTTATTGTTAATCTGAATGCAATATTTTGTAATTAAGATTAAAAATTTCTTTAAAATATTACGATATTTATTTATAGAGTTTTCTTATTAATCAGAAATGTTTTCTGTTTTTAGTAAACGCATGACAGCACATGAATGTTTAGAACATCCTTGGCTGAAGGTATGTAAGCATGTAAACTACGTAAAGAAACGTCTAAATCTTTATAATTTTTTTATATAATTATTATTTTACATATAAAATTTCATTACTTACTTCGATATTTTCATTTTGTCATTTACAGGGTGATCTCACTCACGATACTAGAATTCGCATTCCAGGAAGAAAATATATCAAATTCAGAGACAGTATACGTGATAAATATGTAAGTTGAATAGCAGTTTATTTTTCAGTAAATAATAAATAAATAAATAACACGGGTCTGCGAAATGATACTTTTTTACGCCATTATAAGTGTTTCTAATGTTTAGTCATACGCTGAGTTCAAAACTCCCAAGCTGTTACTTTTATCACGTAATGATTTCCTCCAAAATGAGAATGAAGAATCAAAAAATCCCACAGAAGACATAGCAGAGTCAAAAACTTTGTTGAAAAACTACTTAAAAATAAAATGCATTTTACATTCCACTCGTTTGGTACATTTGTTGTATCTGTCACTAAAAAATTAAACTATTGGAACTGTAAACAAGAATCGTCCCGAAACTTTTAGAGGTAAATAAGCATGTAAACAAAACCAAAGGGGCAACGTGTTGCGTTTTGCAATCGCCAGTAACCATCTGAATAGGGTATGTAAGGAGGGCTTCTGTCTACAATATTTGCAAATGAATGCAGAGAAAAAGAAAGTAAAATGCCATCGGCATGCTTGTCTTAAATACCTACAACTTCGATTTCAATAAATAAATTGTGTCATTTTGAAATCACCCGTAACCTCACTGGACGAACGAATGGTACATTCAAGAGATTTCGGTGTTAAAACCCCCTCCCAGAGCAATTAAAACTCCCTCCCAGAGCAATTAAAACTAATAAGATGCATACAAAACTCCTTGTGTTAAGTTAAATATATGATGTGTAAAAACCAAAGTAAAGAAAACTATAAACAGCAAAAAAATTTTACCATGCAACTGTTTCAAGGCTTCATAGTAGCAGTGTCTATTTCAACAAAAAATTAATGAAAGAAAAGGTTTGGAAGAGTAGCAGCAATGTAGTACGTATGTTACTGCTTCTGGCTTTCTCCTTCTATTTTTATTTTCTTTCAGTTTGACGGAGAATCTCTTTTATAAAATCTTTAAACACATAATTCAAATTTTATTATGGTTGCTTGTGATTTTTTAATGTCGTTTTTATGTGTCGCGTATTTACTTATCACTACCTTATGAGCAATCAGTGATGGAACAGTGGCGCACCAGAGAACCAATTGACACCACTAAATTTAAATAGTATTCTTCGTCGTATTTAAGGACAGAATTTCTGAGATTTTTTTTAAGGAGAAGAATACTATTAAAATTTAGTAAGTCGCCCAAATGGTGCGCCACTGTTCCATCATTGACATGTAAAACAACGAAATTGTTCATTTTATGAGTAACAATGGTTCAAACCCTTCCTAGATGAAAATCGTGGTCGCGCCACTGCTCATAATAGGGCATGTGGGTGGTTGCCCGCAATATTTGCAAATTAATATAGAGAAAGTAAGAATAAAATACTATCGGTGATGCATAGCTTATATAACAACAACGCAAGATTTCAATAAGCACGTACATATAGAGATAGATAATCTGCATAAATTTCTTTAAAGCTTACGTTCAAAAATTTTTGTATTCGATAGTGCCATATAATGCCATCTAAAATTGATGTGGTAATCTAGGCCAAACTATGTCTATGTGCCCATGTCAAACTATATTTGACCTGTGTAATTTTTGTATGAAGTACGCAGTCCATGATGATATCTGAATGCCCAGTTTGTCGTTGCAAATATCGCAAGCAGCCACCCTGTGTTCACGTGCTTGTTCACCTCTAATAGTTTCATTGCGATTTTCGTGAACAGGTCGATACCTTGTTTTATAACTCAGAAATTATTATATAATCTCTCTTCTACCCCTCTAACGTTTGTTTGGAAGATTTTGTCTTTGCGGTCACTTTATACGCAGTAACCAGCAGTAATGTCTAATAACCAGCAGCATCTAATGTCTTCATGACTAAATTTATAATTTACCAATTAGAAATTCTGGTGTATGAGTATTTATGGCTAAAATTCTCGATATGTACTAAAAACTGTATGTAATAGAATTAGAAAAAAAAAATCTCAATATCAGCATAAAAAATTACATAAGAAACGCCATTCACTTAGATGAAAAAAATCTCATCGTATACCTGTGTAAACTTTATAAATATCATCTAAAAATAATAAGAGTTTATATTACAAAAAAATAATTATTTTATTTTCCATAGGCTGATTCTTGGAACAACTGCTTACTTCCATTTGGACACATTGCAAACTACAGTTCACTTAGGAAACTGCAGCAAGAAAAATATAAAATCCATGACTTCTATTTCGGTAAATATAGATTTATATGTTCCGTGTATGAGAAAGTATAGAGTAAGTAGTGATGGACAGAATGGGTGATTTTCATATTCGAATGAATCATTTAGGTATACGAAAAGCATAGGTATAAACATTCGTATTTGTTTAATCAATTACTACCAGAAATTTTGAAAAAAAAAAAAAAAAAAAAAAACGAAGTTTTAAGTATGAAAAAAATATAAATCTTATTTTTTTTTTCTTTTACAAAATTTCTGGGGATAATTCATTAAAAAAAAAAAAATAATAATAATAAACAAGAGATTTGGCAACTATGCATTTGCTTCATCTTCTTCATCTTCTTTTTTACTTCTTTTTTTTCCAAAATTTCTAGTGGTAATTGATTAAAAAGAAATAAAGGTTGGCACTTATGCTTATGCTCAGGCCCGAATGATCATTCGAATGACAAAAGCATTCATTCTGTTCATCACTTAGAGTAAGCGGAGGGCATTGGAGACTCGGGTGAATTGGATTACTAGTGTTATATTAGTACCCATTTCCACCGCGGAGAAATGAGAAATATGTTTTATTATTATTATTGTCATTATTTGCATAAGTTTTTGTTGTTTTGTATTGCAAGATGTCTAAAAAGGGTTTCTTTTTTCTTTTTATTTATTTATTTATTTTATTTATTTATTTATTTTTATTTTTATTTTTATTTTTTATTTTATTTTATTTTTTATTTTATTTTATTTATTTTTTTTTTGGGGGGGGGGAGGAGCGAGATGTGACTTATAATGAATGAGTATTTTAATATTTGAAGCAGGAAATCTACATGTGAGAAATTTGGCATATTTTGATTTTGATTTTTTTTTTTTATACATATTTTTTAAAAGCTCACATTTAACCTCCGTAGACTCAATAGATTTTTTTTCAGTGTAATAAAAGGTTTTAAACATTAAACATTCAGTTATTTAGCGTTGTTGTTTGAACTTTTTTTTTAAGAATAAAATTAGTATAAATCTAAATAAAATTTTCTCCACATTGAAAAAAAAAAAGTTTTTTTTTTTTTTTTTTTTTTTTTTTTTGGAAATATAATATTGCGATTCCGAAAAAGCATTCGTTTACCTTTAGAATTGTCTGAAACGAATAGATTTCTGAGATTTGCGTTTCTGAAACAAAAGTTTCTTTTGCTGCAAGTTTCTAATTTCAAAAACGTTACCGAGTACTTTTTACAGTGTATTAATCAGTTTTCTCTACCTGGAATGTCGTTTTTTCGGATGCTGTCAATTCTCAAGTAAGCATTTTCGGCTGCATAATAGAATTTATACATGCAAAAGTCATAAAATAATGTTAGTTTTTATGTTAATGTTAATGCTGTTGATTTATCATGTTTGTTGGACATAAACATGTTTTTTCAGAATTGATAGCATCCAAAAAATCGATATTTTGGGTTGACAGCTGATTAATACACTGTAAAAACTACTCGGAATTACTTCCGAAAATTACGTTCGGCAAAAGAAACTTTTTTTCGAGAAATGCTTCTTTAAATCTCGAAAATCTATTGGTTTCTGAGGTCTCTGGAGATAAAGGGATGCTTTTTGGAATAGTTGGTAAACTAGAAAGAGGTTATAATATATATTTGTAAATCTTAAGAAAGATAAGTGCTAGATTAAGAAACATTTTTCTTTTTACAGTGCACTTTTAACTAAACAACTGTTTTTAATGTCCTATAGATCGTCTCCAGGCTGCACCAAGGTTTGTTATCCGTCCTCAAAGCACGTTCTGCTACGAAGGACAAAGCGCCAAGTTCTTCTGTAGAGTTACAGCACCAGCTCCACCTACAGTTTCTTGGTAAGGTTTTTAACATTTTTGCTTAAAAAAATATAAAAATAAATAATAAAAATAAAAGAAAGAAAGGAAAATCATGCGTCCAGTATAGATTATGAAACACTTTCCCACACATTCAGAATATTATAACAAAATTTCACAGTGTAATATGGTGAAGGATGATGTCTAAGTAAACAATTTGGAAAACGCATGACACATTTTAAAACCCAATGCAAACAAATACCGTTAATAATAGAAAAATATCCGAATTCTTTTGTGCAGCTCTGTGTAGGATCCATACATTTTTATATATACTACATAGTATTCTAAAATTTACTTCAGTTAGGAAACATATAGCACAATTGAAAATTCCCCTACAGCAAACTTCGCCAATAAACGAGAATGTACTCGAGATCTTTTACGCTGCCCTATATAGGATCTATAGAATTTATGTACACCAAGTATTATGCCAAAAATGAGTTAAATTTAAAAAAACGTGCCAGAACTGAAAACGCACTGCCAGCAATTATTATCCAATTATCATTGATAGACAGTACTGTAATCTTTGTGTGTCCCTGTAAATGAACTATGAATTCTATGTACACCTTATTCTATAGTAAGCCTTTTGAAATGCTCTAAGGAGCAAACAGTGAGACGTGAAAAACGGCTGCAGTCAAAGTAGAGCAGTGGACGAAAGACAATGATGGCAGAAAAGAATGGACAGGTGTTAAGTGCATAGTGACCAGAAAACACAAGCAATCGCTTTCCCAGATGACATCCGAAATTAAAAGTCATCTGGAGATCTCTGATTCAACCAAATTGTCAATTGCTTGTGTTTTTGGACCACCATGCGTTTTAACTCCTGTCTATTCTATTCTGTCTTCATTGTCTTTCTCTCACTGTTCTACTTTAAAGACACAATCTTAACTTTTTTTACATATGCTGTCATATTTCTTGACAACTTAAATTTTGGACACCTTGAAAGGTTTTCTGTTTAAACGGCAGTGAGACTCCAGCTAAAGCCCGCCAATAATCCTGCCTCTTCGGAAGTCATTCAGGTCTGACGTTGCAGCGTCTCTCAGAAAAAACTATGCATGCATGGAACACCTAATGACAGTTTTCTAGAAACTGACACCTTCTCTTTGACGACCGCAAGATGATAGACTTCTTCCAGGTGGCGAACGTGCAAATGTGAAATGTGGCATAATTTTTTACAAGTTTTTTGTATTATTTTGTACCCCATCTGTATTCTAAGGCATCGAAAAGGTTAAATTTTTTCATGAGAATGTAGATAGGGGGGGGGGGGTGCTGAATAAATTGTAGGCCCTGGGTCTTCTTTGGCATATTGCAAACAGTAGTACAGTAATCCCTCAACATTCTCGGTTTCAGCATTGGCAAGTTTTGATTATTCGCGAATATGAAAAAGCAGATAAACGTAACATTCGCGAGAATCTGACTTGATTATTTGCAATTTTTTTATTATCTCTTTCTTTTTTAGAATTTATAGTCGTTAAAAATTATTTCCCCTGTGTTTTCTTAGTATCTATTTACAAATCAATTTTCAGTTGTCAAATGAAAAAGAGAGACAGTGTTGTAGAAAAGCAAAATAATAACAGCAGCAGAATACACATTGCAGTGGGGATATTAGAAGTGGTAAGATAGCGGCATCTTCAATCTATTAATTTAAAATGTGTAGGCAATCGTAGAGATGGAGCTGAAGCTGCTCTTAGATGAAAAATAAAAGCACTCCTGAAGCATTTAGCTGTAGTATTTAAATATCGTATTTTAATATTGTATCGCATATTGACCCACTAATACACTATCATCTCTTTACGAATAGAAAAAATCGAAATTACTTCATACAAAAACCTATGATACTTTTTTAGCTGTAATTATTTCTTCAGTCAGTTAATTTGAATTCTCTTCAATAAATAAATTTCATATTTACGAATATATGAGTGTACATTCATCTTCTACATACAGTAGCTCGCAAAAGTTTTGAGGCGATATGTTTTTCTGTCCTAACTTTTTCTGTAAGCAAAATCTCTTAATGATGTAAATTAGTAATTTGTACCCCTTTTAAAGCTTAACAAAATGCAACATTAGAACAATTGAGACGTATTCATAAATTAAAAATAATTCGGAAATTCGCAAAATTACTTCGCAAAAGTTTTGAGACGATTCGGTTTTTCTAAACTTTTATTGAAATTAAGGGTCTTAATGTAATGAAATACAGCAATATTTAATATTTAGTTGCATATCCTTTTGCTTTGAGGACTGCAGCACATCGTCTGAGCACGGAATTAACAAGGCTTTCTAAAATGGACCTAGTTATTTTCGCCCATTCCGATTGAAGATCGTGAAAGAGTTCTGCCTTTGAAGAATGCTTTCGTGTACCGACTTTCCTTCCATTGTTTTCCCAATGATGTCCAATTGCATTGCGGTCAAGTGACTGACTCGGCCTGTCCAAAACTTTAATTTTCTTAGCTGTAAACCAATTTGTCACCATTTTGAAGGTGTGCTTTAGATCATTATTCTGCTGAAGCATCCATCCCCGAGGCATATTTTTACTATCATAAGGCAGCATGAGATCTTCTGAAATGTTTTTATAAACATTTTGATCCATAATCACATCGATGTCTACGATAGAGACGATGTCATCATGATGGAAAGCTCCCAGGCCTATTACTGATCTGTTTCCGTGATTCACTGTTGGACGTTGGTACCGGTGATCATGAACATGACGCTTTGGGAGACATTTTCAAAATTGCTTGGAACTGACACTAAACAAAATCCTTTTATGCCCTCTCTCATTACACGCATTCGTGCCGCCATCTAGTGAGGCTCTGAGAATTTATTTCACTTTAAAATTGTAGGTTAATTAAGAGTCACCCTGTAATTTTCTTATAATACATGCTTGAGAATATCTTTAATTATTTTTCAGGTATCGTGATAACGCCGAACTGAGACAGAGTGTGAAACACATGAAGAGGTACGAGATCAACGATTACTACTTTGTCATCAACCGCTGCAAGCTGGACGACAGAGGAGAATACATTATCAAGGCAGAGAATCATTACGGTTCCAGGGAAGAACCTGTATTCCTTAATGTCCAATGTAAGTTCGGATTCTTTGAAACGAGTTGCATGAAAGTTTTATATATTAACTCTATTATTTACTTTTCTTCTCAAATATTCACCGCATATGCATACGCCCATCAATCATTTCGCAGACAATAAGTAATACTCATAACAGATAATTTTCATTGTTATAAAAGGTTCGTTAATTTTTTTTTTTTTAGAAAACACTTTTCAAAACCTATAGTTTAAGTAGTTAAGAAAAAGCACAGCTACTTATTTTGTACTCTGACTTTTGTGTGTGTGTGTATGTATGTGAGAGAGAGCGCGTGCGCTCGTTAATGTACTGAGTACTAAAAATTAAAGTTACAGTTAATGTGCTTTATTACTTAAAAGATGATAAAATTTCAAGAAAGGTGTTAACGTTAGGGTGAAAGAGGTCTGTCTACATTAACATTAATCAATGTCAATTACTCCAAGCACTTTCAGCTATATACGTAGCATTCATCAGGGATAAAAACACAACTGTCATTACCAACGGTTTACTTTGAAAATCTCTGCTTCTTGATCCGGGAACTAGGGAAAGACCATTTCCTCATCCAGATTTGTTGAGTGATTCCAATTACTCTTGGTAACAGGAGAACAGGGGGCGAGGGGGGGGGGGGTAGAATATTATTCATTTTTAAACTCTTTAAGCAAACTTTACCATATATTGGGTATGTTATATGACAAAACGCCATTGCACAGTACTTCATAAAGAACTCCCTGACTTCAATAATTCATTGAATGTAATAAATTTAAAGATTAAAAAAATAAAACTTTAACAAGTAACATTTTCTATGCAAAAATTAAAAAAAAAAAAAAATAGGACAAATTCTCTCCCAATAGATGGCTCTGAACTATATCAGACTGTAAGAAAGCTCGAATTAACTTCAAAATTCAAAAATACAATTTTTTTCTCACTTTTCAATATCAAAATAAAATTGAGAGAACTTTGATGCAGTTGTACACGTTAGTTTGAGACAGCGCCATCTATTGACGGAAACTAAAACTATACATTAATATCAGTGTATATAAAATTTATAAGCTACTTTATAAACATATCATTTATTTCATCTTTATATTTATTATAGTTAGCGATTTATTGAAGTTTAAAGATAGAAAGTCATTCACGAAACATTCTGCAGTAAGTTTCTTCATATTCACATGTTAACAATGGAATTAACACAAACGACATTCAGGTGACTCATTAGACTTAAGTTATGGATGACTATCGACAAAAAACCGTTTAATTTTGACAACGGCCATTTTAATGTTATGAGTTCAAGAATAGACGACTCGCAGACAGAGAAAAATGCTATTTTTAATATGCTTATAAAGTCTTTCGTTAGAAGATAATCTAAAAAAATTACTTTTTAAAAAATTATAAAATCTTTGTTTTATTACATCATAATTTTTTGCTGTTGTTGTTGTTTTTTATTAAAAGTTTTGAAAGGATTATTTGCTGTCTGTTAAAAAATTAAAATACATCCAGAAAGTTTTAGATAAGGGATACTTGGATTTTTATGGAAGCCTTCTAAAATATATATATACCATTCTAATAAAATCAGAAAGCGGTATCCTGAAGAAATTTTTTGTAAAGGTTTCGAGAACCATTGTGGTATAGTTATTTTATTAGAATTTCTTTTAATAATTACAAAATTAATAAAATTGTCAAATAGAAAGAAAAACGAAGAGAATAAAAGTCTCTCTATCGAAGAAAACTAAGTTGAAATCATGGTCGTAAAGCGAAAGATAATTCTCAGAATAGGCTTTGAACCGCAAAAACTGGAATCGGAAATTAAACTTGGTTGGTGGCGTTGGTAACGCTGGCGTTCCTAACCATCGCTTAATGTCATCAATCACTCTCATTACAAGCTATTAAAACACAGTTAATTTTCTTTTTGCCCATCTAAATTAGCAGTTTTCTGTGTGCGCGACGGCAAATAATTTCCAATACTCGGTAAAAGTTTAAACTGTAAGTAGGAGCCCTTTCCGTAAACACTTTTGAAAGAAAACAGGTAAAAATATGTTGACCATTGTAATATGATACATTACAGACCCACATTACGTAGTAATAAAAAATGACACAAATTAAAATCAAATAAATAAAAATATACGTTTTAGTTCATCGTTGCCGTTGTAATTCGTTATGTAGGCCATCTTCCGTTACAATTTAATAAACATCGAATGCTATACAGTTCTGCTATTGCTATATCTTTAGCAAGTTTTTAAAGTTTTTAAATGAATATTAAATAATATTTGTCAAAGTTTTGTTATTTTTCTCTATAATATTTGTTAATCTGAATATTTTTATTTAAGTATGTTTGTGTGAATGAAAATATAAGTTATTTTACTCTTTTACAGCTGTTCCTATCGACATTCCAAAAGTTGTTTTTGATGAACCAATAAGGTATTGTATAGCTATTTTTTTTTTCAAAAACTTACCACGAATGTTTGATATTTACCATTTATTCTGCGAGGCTTTTGTTACAAATCTGATTCCTGAAATTCTACTTTTCAGGAAGAGACAAGAATTAGAGATGCCCAAATTGTACGAAGAGCCCAAAGATTGCGCGCCACTATTCACTTTCCTGTTACGTCCACGTGTCATCCAAGTGGGCATTGGTGTTAAACTACTGTGCTGTTTGTCAGGAAAGCCATTGCCAGAAGTAAGATTTCTTTAGAATTTCAATAACTGTTTTTCTATATTCACAGCCTAGGAAGGACTGTTCAGACTAGGATACCAAGTCTGTAGAGCATAGATGTCCTTCCCGTTACCTTTTATTAAAGTTTAAAGAAATATATACAATTTACAGATAGCGCTGAACCCTCCGTAAGCGCGACAGGGCGGGGTGAAAAATACTATGGCCTTGCACCAGAATCAACAAGAATTCGCCGAACAAAACCCTCGATACCGGAGAACAGATGTCCTTCGCGACACTCGAGCAGCGAGGGGTCGAGGTTGTCGAAATTAACTTGAGGATGGTGTGCCGCACAGCACCTGGTATTCAGGCAGCAAGTGAGTTAGAGGGATTCGCGCCAGAGACATGCTCTCTGGCGTCAAGGGGCGCTATGGCACCGCCAGAGGAAACTCTACTCGCGACAAGGGGCGATGCCATAAGAGGAAATGTGAGTTGTGGTGGGTACTAACTAGCTTGTCAGGTTGGAGATGTGTGCTAGCTGTTGATGGGTGTGTTTAAGCTTGTTTAGAAGTGTGGGTCTTGAAATAATGTGTTGTAACCATCCCTTCGGAGGAGTGGTTGGACGTTTAATGCGCTAGCGTGCATTAGTGGTAAGAATGGATGGAAGCTCCCACTTCGCCGCACTCACATCTATTAAATCCTGCACCCATAAATTTTTGGAGGTATGATTTGAAAAGGCCGTGGCCTGTTATTAAGCTCGCGGTGTAGAGTGTGAGGTGATATATGTTGAGTGAGGCCGCGGGGATTAGTTCAACTGCATTTCTATAGTCCATTCAAAATTAACAGAGACTGAAAATAAGTATGATCACGCGCTAACTGACAGTTTTCACAATGTCTTTGCTAGAATCAACGCTAGCCAAAGAGACTATCGTTGGTTTTCTATAAAAAATAATTGTTTATATTGATTAAAACGGATAAAGGAAGGAGAAAAATGTGTCATCATTTCAAAAAATATTTTTTAAAGATATTTTCTTAAGAAAATAAGTATTTATTTATTTTTATATAATCAACAAATCAGTGATAAAAGCTCAAAGATGGGATATCGGTTCATTCGTTGCCGAAATACAGGGTGTCCACAAATGAAATATACAACTTCAACATTATATTAAAGCAAAAATACAAGAAATAAGAACTTACTTTTAATGTTAAAACATAAAACACATATCTAAATTTTTTAAGACATTAGTAGATCTGGACAATTGCTTCTTTAGTTGCTCGCAGTATATCAAGACGATAGTCCAATTCAATCCACGTACGGTTCAAAATATGCGTGTAACCAAAATGAAGGCTTCGCTAATGCGTTGTTCGAACTCACGCACAGATGTTACCTTTGTCTTATAAACTATATTCTTAATTAATCCCCGTAAAAATCACAAGGTGGGATATCAGGAGAACGGGGTGGCCATGGCGTCCAATCCAACATTCAGAAAATGGTGATTTAAAGCAGGAGTGCAAAAACTGGGCGCCAATGGGTCGATTGCCACCACTAACTTTTTAGTATTCTTCTCCTAATAAGGATACAATTTAGGAGAAGTATACAAATAAAATTTAGGCAAAGAATATTAATAAAATTTAGCGGTGACAATCGGTCCATTGGCGCGCAGTTTTTTTTTTTACACCCGCTGATCTAAAGACTTCAACGGAATTTATGTAGAACAGTTATTAAAGATTTACATTCTGCAAACCAACAAATACGCTGCTTTTTTCTGTGGCGTAGCATTTCTGCTATTTTCCGTAATTAATAATATTTATCATCGTATGAGGCACTCAATGTCATCTACCGTTACGATTACAAATTTTAACATTTTGTCCATTTCCTAATAAATAAAATACGAAATTGTTTTATCTACATTTTCTTTAACGGAATATTGGAGTCACATATTTCATTTGTGGACACGCTGTATTTTTGGTACCCTCTTAAAAAAAACATTGTTTCGAGAAAACCACCTTTAAGTGTTTGCAACAAGGCGACTCGTTCGTACAATGCGAGAAGAATCACTCTAATTTCTATTTGCATTTAAATTTTTTAAAAATGGCTTCCAGAGAATATTTATAAAATATGAGACCTATCAAGATCTTAATAAAACACTACAAGCAGTCCCAAAAACACTTCCACAGCAGAAAATGATCCTCCTGAATGTACCGACACACACACCAGAAGAAACCATCAAAGCAGCAATAACAACAAGATTTGAAATAACCGCAGAAGAAATAAACATCCTGAAAACACTTCAAAATAGAAGAAATGATGCTGCAAAAGACCTCATCCTTCTAATTCCTAAGACACTAGGGCACTCAATTATAGAGGATGGAGGCCTCATCATTGGCTTCAAATCCTACTTCCTGAAACCACACACCACCGTACCACGCTGCAGACGCTGCCAGTCACTAAAGCACACCAAAAAACACTGCAAGAGTGAGCTACCAACATGTGACAACTGCGCGGAAAATCATGATGATTCCAACTGCTCCAAACCACCCTGCTGCATAAACTGCCATGATCACAACAAGAAAGAAAGAACCCACTTCAACACACAGCATCAGGCATCTGACTCGACCTGCACAGTGTACAGAAGACTCTACAAATTTTTCAGACGCCAACTTGACGAGGAATTCACCCCAACATCATCTTACACTACATCAGCACCACAGTCACATCAGCAGCCACCAACACTCCACCGACAACAGTTTGCACACAACAACCAACAGAGACGTACCCAGTACATCGACACTTCAAACAATCGTGAGCCACCGTGGGGATACCATTCTCACATGTATGAACCATATTAGCTCACCACTCTACCACCTCCACATCAAACTATACCATCATCTGCTTTCACCGCCCGTACGTGGTCTCAGCGCATTTGGTGTGGCGCTCCTTGTCGCGTGGGGATCACATACGGGTCACTGCAATCGCCTGGTGTAGTCGTACTCGAACTGTTACATCTGGTACAGTCGTACCCCCGAACTGCACATCACCCCCTTCACCTTGTCTGTCGCTGCATGTCGCGTGGTGACGCTGGTCACAGCGACAGACTTTTGTTTTGTAATTTTTTTTTTTTTTTTTTTTTTTTTTTTTTTGTCTGTCTTTAGTTTCTGCCGCCTGTCGCGTGGGGCTTTGCCCGGCAGGATTTTGTACTGCCACGTTTAATCCCTGCGTGCCGGGGAGCTAGCCGGGGAAGACATTAAACGCTCAACGGCTGGGTTCGCCCTCAGCCGAGTGGTCTTCCTCAGGCATTAAAATTAAAATTAAAATATGAGACCTTTAGAAAATGTATAAAAGAAAATGCATTTTTTAAAGTCGAAAAATTCCCATGCCTCCTAGTTCTACAAACGTTTATAACGGTGTGATTTTAAAATTTTTAATATGCATAAAGTCGTTAAAGTGGTTTTTATTATATTTGTGAAGGAAAAAACAAAAAATATAGACAGTTTATGAGGAAATTATACGAAACTTTTTTGTTAATGAATGACATAAAAATTTATTAATGACAGCGACTTTATTAAAGGTAGCTGCTTATTAAAAATATTTACTTAATTAAATTTCTTTAAATATAATTCAAAAATTATTTAAATGTTATAAGTAAAATTGGTTGTTGTAGCATAAAGAATATAATAAATAATCATTTTAATTGGAAAATTTAATTAGAAAAATTATTTAAATTAAAACAAATTGTAAATTGATATTTTTTATTAAATTATCATAATTAATTATTCGAATGAAGATTTTAATTTTCAAAAGAAATTGCGAAAGTTGAGCAGAAAAACTAAAAACCAAATTAAAAATTATACGTTTCGTAACAGTTATCATTACAACATGTAATTAGAATTTTATTATTACATGTGGTTTCTTATTATACAGTGCTGTGTCAAATTCAAGTTCAGCTATACTTTTCTTTTTCAGAAAGCGTTTTTAATGGTAGCCTTTTAAAAACATGCATATAAACGATGCTTCAGTGTAATATGTTTCATAAATATAACTAACAAATAATGGGAGTTCATTTTTATACACTGTTGTATACTATTAAAATCATTTTATTTCAAACAGATATTTATGGAATGTTACGAGAATTTTTTTTTATTTCAACTATGTCAAAAGCGTCTAGGTTAGGAATCAAACCTGGAACCTCTGACTTAACGTGCCAACACTCTACCAACTGAGCCGTCCTAGATGACTCTGACCAACATAATTCCCTCATAAAACTATTCTAATATACTATTTTTAACAATAAAATGTTTGCCTAATTTCTATTTTTCAGTTTTAATCTTTCTCAGTAGCATAAAGTTTTTGCCTCAATGATTTTACTGAGTGATTACTGAGTGATTTCATTTGGTGATTACTGAGTGGTTTCAATGAGTGATTACTGAGTGATGAAAAGCGATGAAAAGTGCCCAGGTTAGATTCTGGGACCTCTGGAAAAAATCTTTCTCAACAGCATACAGTTTTTGCCTGAGTGATGACACTAAGTGATTTTACAGAGTGATTACTGAGTGATGAAAAGTTTCCAGGTTAGGAGTCGATCCAGGTACCTCTGAAAAAAATCTTTCTCAGCAGCATAAAGTTTTTGCCTGATTGATGTCACTGAGTGATTAGCGAGTGATTTTACTGAGTGATTACTGAGTGATTTCACTGAGTGAGTTGTGAGTGATGAAAAGTATCCAGGTTAAGAGTCGATCCTGGGACATCTGGATAAATCTTTCTCAGAAGCATAAAGTCTTTGTCTGAGGAATTTTACTGAGTGATTACTGAATTATTTCACTGTGCGATTTCTGAGTGATGAAAGGTGTCCAGAAAAGGAATCAATCCTGAAACCTCTGAAAAAAATCTTTCTCAGCAGCATAAAGTTTTGCCTGAGTGATGTCACTAAGTGATTACTGAGTAACTGAGTGATTACTGGGTGATTTCACTGAGTGATTTCTGATTGGTGAAAATTGTCCCGGTTAGGAGTCGATCCTGGGACCTCTGAAAAAAAAATCTTTCTCAGCAGCAAATTCTCGAAGGATTTTACTGAGTGATTTCACTGTGTGATTTCTGGGTGATGAAAAGTGTCCAGGTTAGGAGTCGATCCTGAGACCTCTGAAAAAAAGTGTTTTTCAGCAGCATAAAGTTTTTACCTGGTAGATTTTACTGAATGGGTATTGAATGGTTTTAGTGAGTGATTACTGAGTGATGAAATGTGTCCAGGTTATGGGTCGAACCTGGGAACTTTGACTAACGTTCCAACACTCTACCAACTGAGCCACAGTAGATGACTCTGGTCAACATAATTCACTCAAAAAACTATTCTTATATACTATTGTTTAAAACTATAAAATGTTTGCGTAATTTATATTTCTCAGTTTTAATCTTTTTCAGCAGCAAAAAATTTTTGCCTGAGTTATTTTACGTTTAAAATTTGTTCTTTAATCTTCTCTTCAGATTCGCTGGTTTAAAGACGGGCGAGAAGTTGGCAAACATCAGTACAGTACTGCATTCAATGACGGCGTTGCAGTTCTTGAAATTCCATCGTGTTCACTCGAAGACTCGGGGACATTCATCTGTGTGGCCTCAAATGACTTAGGAGAAGACAGAACAACGTGTACAGTTAGAGTAGAAGGTTATTATCGCATTTATGATTATTTTATTACACTCTTTAGTTTAACTTAACTTGTTTTTGCATATAAAGATGGAATATTGTAATCGATTTTTCACTCACTTTTTGATGGCTAGAACTATAAAAATTATGTATGTACACTGTAAAAAATGACCAATGTTTCTTATTTTATGAAAATATGCTATAACAGCGAACGAAAATATAATATAATCTTCTGAGTTATCCGAAATTTCAAATAGCATGTTACATTGTCTTTTGAATCCCCAGAAACGAATACATTTTCAAAATTTAAAGAATAATTTATAAAAACAAATTATTTTTAGCTGCCCGAATTTTTCAGAAACGTTTCCGAAGTGATTTTATAGTGTATTAATTAGCGTCCTCAGCCCGGAATACCTGTTTTTCGAATGCTATCCATTCTCAAGTACACGTTTTCAGCCGCATAAGTTAATTTATACATGAAAGAGTAAAGCAATAATCTTAATTTTAATGTTATTGTTAACGCTGTTAATTTTGCATGTTTGTCTGTTAAACATTTTTTTTAGCACGAAAATGTTTACTTGAGAATTGATAGCATTCGAAAAACAGGTATTCCAGGCTGAGGACACTAATTAATACACTGTAAAAACCCTTCGGAAACATTTCTGAAAAATTCGGGCAGCTAAATATAATTTGTTTTTATAAATTATTCTTTAAATTTTGAAAATGTATTCGTTTCTGGGGATTCAAAAGACAATGTAACATGCTATTTGAAATTTTGGATAACTCAGAAGATTATATTATATTTTCGTTCGTGGTTATAGCATATTTTCATAAAATAAGAAACATTGGTCATTTTTTACAGTGTAGGTGCGTTTTCGATGACAATACAACATCTTAATGTTTTAGAACTTAATTATGTTTTAATAATCCATTAGATCGAAGAGTGCCGTCAAGAACATCATCGCCAGTCGGTACTCCACGTATAGCCACACCGACTTCGCTGTACAGGGATTCCTTCAAGTCACCCTATTCCGGTCGTCCAGCTGCTGTCGCGTCGTCACCTGCATCTCCACGACCCAAAGACGCGGTCTCTTCCACGCTATCTGCTGCGGCAACTAAGCTGGCTGTACCTGATGCCAGCAAAAGGACTCAAAAACCGTACGGTAAAAAAGACAAAGGCGATGGTCAGCCAGCTAGATCGCGAACAGCTACCAAGGAATTGCAGCGTAAGTATTTAACACATTTCCTCTCAAATATTTGTTGGTACTTTTCAAGGTCGTAGCCAACAGGGGAATCAACAGGGTTTGATCACCCTCGGAAATTTATGTCAGGATGACTATAAATATGCCATTAACCCTTTGGCTACGAAACCGCCCAAGACGCTCAGTCAAGCAAACTACTGCCAAACCACCCGAGCACCTGAGAAGCAGTTGTTCCATTTTTTTCTCATCAGATATATCAAACTATTGTCGCAAATTTGGGGTTTATATTCTAAAACTTACCATCTTGATTACCATCAGACTTATCTAATATGTGACTCGTGAATCAAATTAACTATCTTTTTATATAAAAAAATTCTACTATTAATATAAGATTCGCACATTTCTTCGCTTGGACTAATTTTAAAAGTAATAAAATATCAAGCATTTAACTGTAAATTTATGTTTGAAACAGTATTGGAAGCGTAAGTATACGTGGAGTTTTAATCTGTGTGGATTTTGTCCACTGGAGGTTTTGGTGTATGGGGTCTATTTTGTCAGCGGGGATTTTGTTTTGAACCCGTGCCTCTACTTTCTATCACATGGTAAAATAGTTCCCACTCTCCTCTTATCTTAGTTGCGGATATCAGCACAGTCTTTGAATTTTCTCATCCTAGTAGTAAACAAGGTTTTTATGGGTTCTTACTTTTGAATACAGCTATTTTTTAAAAGTTAATTTCGCTTTATTTAATTGCAACATTTTGCGATTAAATAAGTTTGAGGATTTTGTGGTATTCAAATAGAAATACCTGTACGAACCGTGGTAAAATTTTACTTATCATCTTAAAGCATTTTTTTAAAGTGCGTTCGCAATTATATAAATAAGTAGCACGTATAGTCGTCGTCTGCCCGCTTATAACCGCGCAAAAATTACCCAAGCGACTGGTTTGAAATTCAATATACACTGCTCAAAACAATTAAAGGATATTGCACTTTTAGGTGGATTTTGTATCTGGGAAACTTTTTAGCTGATTGATACATGGTCGACAGACATAGTAGGTTATATGAGAATAAATTACACATGTTTGGCAGAAAAAAATGCATTTTATTGCGCATTTGTGTACAAAAGGAAAAAAACACAATTTGTGCATATGAGGAAAAAAGAATAAGAAAAGGTGTTTTCTTCAAAGAAAATCATTTTCAGTAGGGGGTATGGTTTCCACGGGTGGCCAGCAACGTTGAACACCTTTGAGGCATGGACTCAATGAGGCTATTAATGACGAGTTGGGGTATTCTGCCCCACTCTTCCAGAAGAGCTCTTTCCAGTTCTTGGAGAGTTTGTGGGGGTTGTTGGCGGCCAGAAACTCGTCTTCGTAGAGCGTCCCAAACGTGCTCGATTGGATTCATGTCTGGAGAACACGCTGGCCATTCCATTCGAACGATTCCTTCCTCGAAAAGGAAATCCTCCACCAGGTTTGCACGATGTGGCCTGCAGTTATCGTCCATTAAAATGAAGTTATCTCCGATTGCTGCAGCGTAAGGGACTACAATAGGTCTGAGGATCTCATCCCTATATCGGCGACCAGTCAGAGCTCCATCTCGAATGATGTAGAGGTCAGTGCGCCCGTCAATGGAGATGCCACCATACACCAACACTCCTCCACCGCCAAATCTGACACTTTCTTGCACGAACGCAGGATTATTCCTACTGCCACGGTCCCTCCAGATGAAAATACGCCTATTATCCGGATGCACAGAAAAACGGGACTCGTCAGAAAACAGAATATTGCTCCATTCATTTCTCCTCCAGTTGACATGCTCGGTTGCCCACTCCCTGCGGTCGCGACGATGCCTTGATGTTAATCTAACACATACCATCGGTCGGCGAGCATACAGACCTACAGCATGGAGCCGGTTTCGGACAGTCTGAGTTGAAATCGTGGTGCCTGTAGCCGAGCGAAGGTGTTGTTGGAGAAGAGTAGCACTCATGTTTCGGTGTCTCCGAGCTGTTAACGCTAAATACCGATCTTCATTGGGCGTTGTTGCCCGTCTACGACCTTGCCCTGGTCTTCGGCCTGCACATCCACTCTCCAAAAAACGGTTCCAGATCCTGAAAATGACACTTTGTGACACTCCAATGGCTTGCGCTACTTCGGCTTGAGTTGGGCCCCCTTCTAACCTACCAACAATTCTCCAAGCTTCTGAATCTGTCAAATGACTTCGCTGAGACATCGTACTCATCGAAACAAAACAATCACTGAATGCCGATCATCCTTGTCTTCATTCTCTTTTATCCAGTTGAAAGTCAAATTTCATTCGCTGCCGCTGAAGCGACGTTTTTGACGTCGAACTCAAAATTTGCATACTCCACAGTTTGAAAACCAGAAAAATTTGCATTTGTGATTCTCTTCTTCTATTTTCGGCAAAAAAAATTTCGTTTATATCTTTATTTTATATAAAACTTCAAATATCCTTTAATTGTTTTGAGCAGTGTATATAATCGTTGTAGAATGTTGTCGAGTCATTTAAAGTTTTATGAAAATCGAATTAAAACTTATGTTTTCTTCATTCTATTAAATCCTATCATACGTAATTAATTCAAGATATCCCATGATAGGTAACGATTCTAGGTTGCCATGGTGATTGCGTCTTATTTAAGATGGAGTCATATTATTTCCATATTACTGAATTTAAAAACCGAATTTGTATACTAAATTTTTTTAATTATAGCAATCCCACAACCTACCGACAGTCTTTTGGACAGATGTTTCCGGAGAAATAAATATTAAATGGAAAAGGAGTTTAAATATGGATTTCAAGTTCTGAAATTTTCAAAGCTAGTCTTAAGTTTCCCATTGGAATTTTCTGTAAATATCAACAACAGATAAAATATTGTCCAACTTAAAATGTACTTATTTTATTACGGAAATGAATCATATCATAATAAAAGACGATGTAATTCATTTTACTGAAATAATAACGATATTTTTTTTTTTTTTTTTTTTTTTTTTTTTTTTACATTGTCTTGTATTGGATATTTGCGCATAGTATAATTTTAATGTAACAGAATTGTAATTAAATGTTTGTAAAAATATATTGAAACTTAATTTTATAAAATAAAAATAACATCGATAATATGAAAATCTGCACATAAAATAAATTTTGCATTCATGCATGTTTGCATAAGAGTACAACAGCTATTGCACCAAGATCTGAACATTTATAAAAACTAGTTATAGTACGAACGCAACCGCATTTGTCATGTTTGATGTCCAATTTCCAACTTGTTCTTTTTAGTTCCTGAAGACAAGCCTATGACTGAGCCAAAATTTACTCAGAGTTTGAGTGACAAAACTGCCGGAGACGGAGACAGTGTCACCTTGAAATGTGTTGTGTCTGGTGATCCTGAACCTCAAGTAGAATGGCTAAAGGAAGGCATTGTAAGTTTTTTTTTTTTTTTTTTTTTTTTTTTACATTCTTTTATTTAACTTAACTTGGTTTTTAGGTTTACGGTTTTAAGTTTTACAGGGCTCCCCCTGGTCTGTTTTTGAAAACCAGTATTTCTTGCAACAATTGCAACCAAAACGTTCTGCTAGATAAGTTTATGCGAAATTTATAAAGAAGATTTTTCTTTGATAAAAAGTTGTATTTAAAAAACGCACCGAGTGGGAGCCTTGCTATATATCAGGTCTCGCTATTAAAAATATGCTTATTACTGTTAATTAATTTAAATTTACAACTGAAATAAAGAATTTAACATTTTAGTTTTGAATGTTCTAGAATAAATTATATTTCTGAGCGTAATAATAATTTTAAAAAGAGCTACATTTATAAAAGTTTGCTTCGGATCAGTTTTCCCAATATAGCTTGTTCTATTTGTTTTTGTTGGAAGAAAAAAAAAGGGGAAGATTTTTATTTCAAAACTATGATAATAGATGGCAGCATCATAACAGATTTGGTCTTGAATTTCCATAAAATGTTTCTACCATAAAAAGTTCTACACAAAATTCTAAAATAAAAATGAAATTTACGTGGTCCTCATAATTTATTTCCAGTGATTTTATGCTCACTTAATATCTTGCCAGTTTTTGATATGTATTAATTCTTACTTATTAAAAATGTACTTCAGATTTTCTATTAAAACACCTTGTTGTAAAGGTTTATTTTTATTTACTTAGAAAAATATAAATATTGGTGCCTGTAAATAATAATAAGTTATATCAAAATCCATTTACATTATTCTCTCTCCATTAATAGCCTTAATTAGAATTTCCATTATTAGTAATTATGATAATATAATATGTGTAATACAAAATGCACATAAAAGTCGACGAGTTTTATTCTTATTTTAGAAGAAAAGAGTTAAAAGAGTTAATATTTTAAAACGTATTATATAGTGCTGTCATCTACCGCAATTGTATTTAAACAGACACTTTAATAAGATGAAAAGAAAAGTATATATTAATTTGTCTTGCCTCTTTATAAAATAAATACAGAACAGAAGATGAATGTTTAATCAATTATTTTTCCTTTTGAAAATTCCTTTAATTTAATTTAATCTCCATTTAAAAATTAATTAAAACATTCCTACTGATAGAGCATGTAGGTAGGTTATTCCAGTTATTGTTTGAAAAGAGTTATCCATTAATTGCGTCACACGAATTTCATGGGGTTTTTTTTTACTGCTCTCTCCTTCAGTGTATCGGGATGTCACACTCGACTGATAACCCCTTCCATTCTGTGACATCATAATTTTTGCAACTGTTAATTTAGAGCTAATTTTGATTAAATCAATTTTGCAATTATTGTTAAGAAAAGTTATACATTATCTACTGAAATACCATATCTTACGACCTTTTATTCAAGCTCTGATAATTCAAACGAAAAGGGAAAAAATATACCTATACCTATACAGCCTCGGTAAAAACACATATAGTTTATTTATGAACTTATTTTATTATGTGGCTTGCAAACGATGCCTATCGAATTATTCTCATATGTTTCATCTGATATCACACCATGTTAGCCCTTCTCTCTGTTACACTATGCCACACTTTGTGAAACCTTTACTTTCTCTCCCTCTTACACTATGCCACACTTGGTAAAACACTTTCCTCCTTCGTCTGTCACACTATGTCACAATTTGTGAAACCCTTACCTCTTTTCACACTTTGTCACACTTTGTGAAACCGTTACCTCCTTCCCATGTCACACTTTGTGAAACCGTTGCCTCCATCCCCTGTGACACTATGTAGCACTTTGTGAAACCGTTGCTTCCATCCCCTGTGACACTATGTCCAGAGCCGTCCTTAGGGGTGTGCGACAAAAGCGGCCGCACAGGGCCTCGCGCCTAGGAAAGCCTCGCGCTCGAAAAACAAATTATTGCAAAATAGCTAAATATTTATTTTTTAATTTGTTGTGAGTTATCTATTTCATAATAAAATTTAAAATGTCAACTCTTATAACTCGTGATCAAATTGTCACAGCGCGCTCAAATTTTTTGTGCGTAAACAAAGTAAGATAATTTTACAGGAGACATTGTCGAGTTTTTTTAAACGGAATCCCCTAAATTTTATAAAATGCTGAATATAAAAGCCCGACAAATTTAAAGTCTTCACTTACCTCCTCTTCCTGTCGCACCTTATTACATTATGTGAAACTCTTACCCCCTTCCCCTGTCACACTTTGTGAAACCCTTACCCCCTCCTCCTGTTACATTATGTCACACTATGTGGAACTACTTTTTACCTCCTCTTGAAATGGAAAAAAAATCAATGAATAACTCCTAATTCCTATGTCTAAATATGATTAATGTTTCGAAAATTTCCAGGTCGTTCATTCTTCTAAAGAAGTCAGTTTGAAATATAAAAATGGTATGGCCACTCTGACCATTGAAGAAGTGTTCCCAGAAGATGCTGGAGAATATGTCTGCAGAGCGTCTAACGCTGTTGGGGCTACATCAACTAGATGCAAGCTTAAAGTCACTGGTCAGTATTGTTTTTATATATGAAATTTTAGTGATAAATGTGTAGAATGTATTGGAAAGAAATTCATTATTGATAATACATGACTGTTCTTAACATGCTTACTGAATCTTCCATGAATGTGGAAGATCGATGGATTCTTTAAAAGTAAGATTTGTTTGTCTCTTTAAAATAATCATCTAAATTTTTACAATTTTAATCAGTTTAAATTTTTTTCTAAGCCACATAAGAACGCTAAGCTTCATTATATGTAGATATTAATGTATATGACAAAACTGTAGTTATGACAGTGTATTTATTTAAATGAAACTTACTTTAACTAGGTCCGTGTGATGAGTAGAAAAAGTTTTTCCTTACAGAATATTTATCATAGAAGCATATTTTCTGAAATTTTATTGTTTCATCAACCGGCAATAAATTACCAAAAAAAAAATTTTTTTTTCAATATTGTTTTTTTCCGGGTACTATATCGAGGTTTCGCAGGAAATTTTTTTCTATATACATATATAACTTCATAATAAGAATATTCTGTAATTTTACAATTTTTTCTGATAATGCACTTATGAAGACCTATCTTGTAAGTGAAGAATTTATGTTTGTGATATTTAAAAAAAAAAACTGTCTGACAAAGGTAAATGTAGATAATTTTTTACGAAAAAAATTATTGTATTTACTGTAGTACTTACTATAAGTACTTGTGGTTGTATAATTGCAGGAAAATCTAAGAAAGGAGAGAAAAAGGAAGGAGAAAAGAAAGCAGATTCCCAAGGGTCGCCTCCCAAAATTAAAGAACACTTGAAGAGTCAAGTTGTTAAAGATGGGGATCCAGTAACGTTACAGTGTACAATTTCAGGTATGTACTTTAACCCTTAATGACACGACGACACTTTAAAATACCATTAAGGAAACTCATATTATAAAGCAAAAATATGTCTTTGAGTAACGCTGACGTCATATTGACGATGGCAACACCAATCCAACAAAATTCACTTTTACTGACTATTTTTGTAACTTCTAACCATCGCACAATATCAATTTTTACACAGCCGAATAGGGGAAAAAAATTACTTTTAGGTGCAATTTGTTTGTAAACTGTATCTGAATTTGCTGATTTTTTTTATGGTTTTTTTAATTATTTTCAAGCTTGATTTTTTATATACCAATAGTGTGCAGCCCGATTGAGAAAGATTAACCCGTTCGAGCTTAAAACAATTTAAATATTTCGACATTTCTTTCAGGTTAATATGCCATAACAAAATTAAAATTTCATCGAAAATAATAAAAATAATATGAATAAGTAATATAAATAAAACACAGATTTAACAGTAATGTAATCGAACTACGCACTTAATCCACTGAAATCATCAGAATCAAAAAGGATGTTGTACGTAGCAATATCGTTGGAGATTTCTGCGGCTATTATGTCCTATGGCATGCGGCTAATATGAAAGTATCGTTTTTAATGAATTTTAAAACTTTATTTAAACACGCTATTGGTATTTTTCATGTACAATAGTTTTTGGTGTTGTTAGTGGACAATCTAAAAAATATATTAAATGTAAAAAATCTATTAGAGTTTTCAATTAAAAAAATAAAAAAATAAAAAATAAAAAGTTGTTTCCACATATGATGTATAATTTAAAAAGTCGGGATATGTATTCTAAACTTTCTAGAACACATTTATAGCAGCATTCCATTCAAGGTATGAAAATATAATCTATGCTTAGTAAATTCTTTACTCCTTTCATGCCAGAAATCGATATATATCGAAAGCACAACTATGCTGAAAATTCTTATGATTCATAATCATAAAAATAATTCAAATGATTTTGTTAATATTTTCTAATATATCAGAACAAAAGAAATGTCATTTTTTTTTCCATTTAAATCTCGTAAAACATTTAAGATTTAATACGCTGGGGATCATACTTGTTGGCAAATCTTTTATTTCGCTACATAAAGCAATACTTTTTAACCCTTTCAGATCAGCAATACACATTGGTTTTATTAACCCCTTGTGCGTTGATCACGAGTGTAATTCGTGTAAAGTAAGCAGGACTCGCAGCGTTCCCAAAATTTACTCACTTTGCTACCACTATTTTAAAACAATATCTGTTTCGTGTACTTTTACTGCAGATGTTAAAAGCAATAGAACCACGAAGATTTTTTAATTTGAAATTGTGGTAGGAAACGTAGAAAATTTTACGAACCCGGCGAACCATCATTAAGCTGCGAATCAATCACGAGTGTGACTCGTGGTAAGTAACATATACCTTGGTAATCAATCACGAGTGTGACTCGTGGTAAGTAAAATATACTTTGGGAATCAATCACGAGTGTGAGTCGTGGTAAGTAAAATATACCTTGGGAATCAATCACGAGCTTGACTCGTGTTATGTAAAATATAAATTTCGACTCAATCACGAGTGTGACTTGTCTTCAGTAAAATATACCTTGTGAATCAATCATGAACGTGACTCGTGTTACATGAAATAAACCTTGAGAATCAATCACGAGAGTGACTCGTGTTAAGTAAAATATACCTTATGAATCAATCACGAGCGTGACTTGTGATTAATACAGAAGGGATGGGGTCAGATAATCATTCTAAAGTACATAAGTAATTTAAATAAACGAAACCACCAATGGTTAAGTATTGTATGACATACCTCAATTTCATAATTCAAAATTAACAAATCTATGCGTGCATGTTTGTTTCAGAAATAATAATAAAATCATTTCTCTTAACAAAAGTAACCTAAAAGGTTTCAATTTGTGAGTTGATATTAGTCAGCCTGCCGGTGTTGTTTTCCACCAAATATTTGATCTGGGTTCAAAGACAGAAAAAAAACTTAGTTATTTTTCCTTTTAGGGAGAAAAAATTATATTTGTTTGCTTCTAATAAATAGTAAGAAATGTCTGCCTTGACGAACCATTAATGTGCTATTTACCAACAAAGGTCCAACAGTGGTAACTTTAGTAAATATCTCCATTCTGGTAAGTGCAATGTCCAGAAAGGGAATAAAATTTCCCTAAAATTAGGATTGATTGAAAAAGTATAAATAATGATGAAAGAAAAAACAAAATTTTCATGAAATCTATATAAAAGATAGCTATTTAAAAGCAAAAACTGCATTTTTTTCTTTTAAATGCTTGATCAAAAATTAATTTATCTTTGATGTCCACCCTATCCATTTAGTTTCAAAGTAGTCAATATAGTCATAGAAAGTCAGTAAAGAGCTTAGTTGTACAGAATTGTAACAACTGAAAAATATTAAACTACGATATCAAAATAAACTACGATTAATTATTAAAACTGCAATTAATAAATTAAACTATATTAATATTAACCTTTGCTATAATAAATATTAACCTATGAGTAATTTCAAGTTTTTGAGGTGGATTGAAAAATTTTCCCACCTTGCATAAAAAAAGTAGGCAAATAGTTTAGTAATATTTAGCCATTTAACCAATGTTGCCTATCCGCTACTTTCTTTAAAATTCAGATTGCTTGATTACTATCACTTTTTTTAATTAATAAATTACGCCTTAATTAATCTGTCATTAAATAAAGCGAATATTACAACTAAAAAAAGCGGTGACAATCAAGCAATTTCATTTTTTTTAAGTAGTAGGCTGGCAACACTGCATTTAACCACAAAGAGTTAAACAGAAATGATAAAAAAAATATATTTAAAATTAGGCTTTCTTAACACTGATAATCCATTTGTCAACTTTAGGTGAATCTCCCTTTGATGTTGTATGGTTACATAGTAATAAAGAAATCAAACCCAGCGACGACTTCCAATACGTCAATGAAGGCGAAGTGTACAAACTAGTCATACCAGAAATCTTCCCTGAAGATACTGGTACTTACACATGTGATGCATTTAATGACAGCGGCGAAGTGTTTAGCACCTGTACTCTTGATGTTAAAGGTAAGTTTAAGAGATATTTTCAGTGATTAAATTTTCTATAGATTACTTGAAATAAATGCCAAATTTAAAATTACTTACTTTGTATCATTATAAAATATTTCATGATGATGAAATGTAATGAATTTTTTTATTCACTTGACTCCCTGAACACTGATGTATATGTACAGGTAGTTGAAAAGAAAAGAAACATCATGCGTCAAGCATGGATTACGAAACACATGCAGAATAATGTAACAAAATTTCACAGTTTAATAAGATGAAAGATGACATTTAAGTAAACAGGGTCTAGGTCAAGGCGGGGAGGCCTACCTTTCGACTTAAGCTCAACTAGCCCCGCCCAGCAGGTTTGTTTACTATGCGGCAAAGCCTTACAAGATAATTAATAAAGTTGAGAGAAAACAATAAATACAAAACAATACTAATAGCTCACATATTGAACGATAAACAATTAATAAATACGATAATGACAAATGTAATAATCATAGAAAAAAACACAAATCAAATACCACCATGAGATTACTGAAACACAAATTCCGAAAATTCAAATTTTGATGATATAATAACTGAGAAAACAATTTACTAATTATACTGAGCATACTTTGTGATACTGAGAAATAATTATACTTTGAAATACTGAAATACGATTTCTGAAATTACAAAATTCCGAAAATACAAATTCTGAAAATACAATTTACCAATTATACTGAGCAGTACCAAATAACACTATAATACCATGTGATACTGCAATACTACTACCATGTAATAATACTGTATGAGGCTGAAGTAGATAATAATATTGGATAGAAGTAAGTACTAAATGATCAATAATGAATGAATAATAATACAAAATATAAACAGATAACAAATATAAAATAATAGTAAACAAATATAAAATATAAGCAAATTAAAATGTAAAAGAAATTTCAATCCAGCTGGGACCAGATATAATACTTAATAGACATTTATTATTAATATGTGAACAAAGTTAAAACAAATTGGAGAAGATGCTAACTCAATATAATAATTAAGGAAAATTACCTATGCTGTTGACGGGTCCAGCTGGAAAGGTATGTAATTACAGAATAACAAAAGGAAATATTTAAATGTAAACAAAATAGTTTCAATACAAAATAAATTTACACAAAATTAAACTTATATAATAATAAATAAATTATCAAATTGTATAAGTACTTTTAGACCTGTTACTGATTTTAAATTTCAATTTAGTCCTACTAAATCTTTCTGGATTCCTTATTCACAATTTCGAAAACGCATAACACATTTGAAAATGCAACGTCAGCAATTACCAATCATAGTCGTAAAAATAACCGAATTCGTTCGTGCATCCCTATATATGATCTATAGATTTGTATATGTACTGCATAGTATTCCAAAAATTTGTTCAGTCAAGAAACACATAACACAGTTGAAAATTTCCCTTCAGCGATTTCCGCCAGTAAACGGATAAATTAAAAAATCATTCTTTTCCTTGCAAAGCACAAAGAACATGTATTTTGTTGCTAGATGGAGATACAAGTTATACGATCTCTGGTACACTCCTTGATTTAGCTGCTCGAAATGACATCGTTTAGCTAGGTTTGGAGAGTCATTCCACTCAATTCTTAAAACATTAGATCGATGATTTTTCAAATCACCTAAGCATTTTTGGTATGAAGAATTCCAAGGATGGATGAACACTCATTATTTTCCCAGCGATCTCAGAAAATTAGGACGAGCTCAAGTAGGTGAACTTCTCAGTTTATAACAGCCATTGCTGTTAGTGAGGGTGAACCAGGCTGTTCAGTCGTAAAAAAGAGCACAAAAGGTAAAATTTGCAAGTCAAGTTTATTCAAACTTAATCGGGCAGGTATTTGAGAATGGACACCACTAAATTTTCCTTACTCCAAAATAATTCAGCTTTCCCGAAACTGTACTCAGCAAAATAAAACTTCAATATATTAAATATAAAGATTCAAACGAACTTACAACTTTGAAGAAAACAATAAGTCAGTATACCTTCAGCAAAAATCCAACTCCACGCTGCAAACTAGTCGAACACTGATCTCAATATGTCCGCCTAGACTAATGCAACTGCATATACTCTTTTCAGCTTTGCATTGATGACTCAATAGCAGGATCTCATAGAGGAAGAACTCGACCCAAGTGCCGACTCTCCAACGCATTCCGAAGCTTATATACTCAAACATTGATTGACCAGCTATAACAATTTGCATAAATATCGATGTAAAACAGAAACTCACAAGTTCCGAGGTTTTTTCCAGTTATCCGTCAAAGGTTAAAGAATGATATCCTTGATCAACTTCTACGCACAAGGGCAATTAGTGGACAAAAACTACGTTCTCATTTAAAACATCGCCTACTCACATGATCAGAGTATTCGATCCATCACAAGTTCAGCATGAAAAGCAAAGACTAGTGCACAAAATGGGATTGTTTCTTTTGAAGAAAAGTGAATATTTCCGTGTAATCCAAAAGCTATTCCATGTCTAGCCTTCGTTTGGTCAAACAAACAACATGAGTCAGCCCAAAATTTTCAAGGAGAAATTCACTTCAAAACAATCCAGCAAATTATCGGGGCCATCCGGTAAGCAGCAGATTCAAGACTTCCCCCAACCGTGCACATCCCTTCAATCACACAAACAACCAACTGGTCGAACAATCAACTTACCGTCAAGTAATGAAGATCTAGTGCCAGCTGCAGAAAAATATATAAAGTCTTCTCCAACAAAATTTCTACAAGAAATTCCACCTGTTTCAATTTATGAAAAGAGAAAGTTTAGCAAAAGAAGGCCAGAAGCTCAAGTACATAAATCTTCAGAAGTTATTGAAGAAAAGAAAGTGAAACGGCAGAAAACAGAATCATATGAAGGGGGAGAAAACAAAACAAGAAAAAAAGTTAAAAAAGGAAAAATAACTAGGCCTATAAATGCCAAACCAAAGCAGAGCGACAAAAGCAGCTGCGAATTGCCATGTGTCTCACAAGGAAGGTCTCCATAAGCGCATAGTCAGAAAAATTTGAAAAAATTACAGAATATTCTTCTCATGAGAATATATACGTTTATAAAAAAAAATTGCTGCGGAACCTCGATATAACGTCCGTAAAAAATTATGAAGTTTTCGTGTTTTGGCGATTTATCGCTGGGTTGGCGACACAATGAAATTTTTAAACTGCGCATTTACGATAAATACGCTTTAAGGAAAAACGTTTTCTACTCTTTATACTGAACTAGTTTGAGTAAGTTTAACTTAAATAAATACACTTTTATAACTTCAGTTTTTCCATGTACATTTATATGTACATTTACAGAAAATTAACGATCGTATTCTACGGTTTAGAACAAAATTTAAATTGATTAAAAATGCTTCAAACTAAAAATTAATTGTTCGATTCTGAGAATTGTCAATTTGACTTCGATATTGTTAGTGCCGGAGACAAGAAGAGAAAAGTCTTGTTGATATGGAAACAATGACTTATTCAATATCGAAATGTATAATGAGAGGCTTCTTAATCCGAAATTGACTGTTAAAATACACTTAAAACTTATCCATCCAGCGAAACCGTGTATAATTAAATAACTTCAGCAATACTTAATTTGTATTTATATTATATAAGCTCATAGAAAAAATAATAAACTATTTAATCGTAGAAATTTAAATTCATAAAGTACTATGCATTTAAACACTCATCTAACCAGGCATTTTCAAATCCATTAAAGTCGCTTGCATTTGGCGAGGAAAATGTTTTGCTCGCCAATTCGCGTCTTTTTGCGCCAAATACTCCAAAGTATTTTATTTTTTTTTACAGATTTTCTACTGGGATTCCGCAGCTAAATTTGGCTGATCCTTTATTACGTACATGAGTAGTCCCATTAGCATATTTTTCAAAATATTCTGAGTATGCGCTTTAAGGAGAACTTCCTTGTCAGTCCTTTCTAAAAAAGAATTGTTTAAGAAGTCAAAAGCTAGAAAGCGAGAATCTTTTACATACGATGATATGGAGGATGGTGAAATCCCCTACCAAGATGCAGAAGATGAGGATTTATATAAAGTAAATGACAATAAGATTTCAAAATGTCTAGAAGAGTTCATTAAAATATCGGACAAATTTGAATGGATCGAGTTCATTCAGTGCAACTGTTAGTTACATTGAAGTTGCTCAAAGTTCTTAAACAAATATGCTATGCAGTTTGTGGCAGAGCCCAAATATTGCTGAAATGAAAGTGGAACTTATGAAAAACCTTAATAAAAAGCTGGACTCTAAAGAACTTTAACACAGTGGATTTGCTATTTTTCAGCTTGTTATAAAGTTTTAAAAATAGGCATACTTAAGAGCCATATCTTTTTTAAATGTTAAATAGAACATAACCTTTTTTAACCTTCGGTCAAAGGGGGTGTAAATGGGGAGGGGTTTTGTGAAAACAGAAAAAAAAACCATAACTTCTTAATTATGATACATATCGAATCCGTTTAAAGTTATTATTACTTCTAGGAAAAGGGACTAACATATATGTATGACAGATTTTTGAGATATAATTAAAAATAGCCCCAAAGGGCGAAAAAAATAAAGTTTTAAGAAGAAAAAAATTCATAACTTCGTCACTTCACAAGATATCGAATCCACTTAAATTTATTACAAATCTTCTTAATATTATCTACAACTTTTATACGTTATACTTCTTCTATAACTTCTATACGTTTTTACAAGTTTATGATAGGACCAACTCTTACAGCAAAAAATAAAATAAATAAATAAAAACAAAAAGATGTAACTTCCCCTCCCAATAAAAAAAGACTTTCCCAGCGCAGCGCATCACGTGAAATTAGTACTTAACTTCGAAATCTATCTGTGCCTGTAGGCCGAGCAAAGAGGAATTTTTTTTAATATTAACTATCTATTCGTGTGTTTATGAGAGCATTTATAATCTTACATGTTCTTCTTTCATTTCGAGTAATTATGGTATTATGTTTCTTATAGTTCCTAATGAAGGATCTAAAGGACCTGAATTTGCCACTTACCCTGTATCTCTAGCCATTCATGAAGGGCAACCTGCTACTTTCACTGCTGTGTTAAAGAAAGAAGCTAGAAAAGGTATGGCTGATCCGTTTTTTACTTTATCTTTTTTTTAAATTCAAAATATGACAATAAAGTCTTGTGAATACGAATTATTGAAATTATTCTAATCTAAATCTGGGAAAAAGCTCCTTTCGTACTAATACGAGGGGCAGTCGGAAAATAAGTTTCCCTTGGCGACTGTGGACAAAGTTGTGTATGAAAGACAAAAAGATGTAATGAGACATTAAAGATGAAACTTTATTTTTCCACATAAGTACCAAGTACATTGAGACATTTGTCATACCGCTTTATAAGTTTCAAAAAGCCCTCCAGGAAAAAATCAGGGCTTTGCATACGGACGAAGACAGCGCCATCTGCTTCATCACGGTCGACCTCTACCCAATGGTGTATCGGTGTCTTGCACGTTCGCGTTCACCAGCTGTGTCGTCTTTCGCCCATAGCCGTTCAATTCTTCGTCCGTATGCAAAGCCCTGATTTTTTCCTGGAGGGCTCTTTGAAGCTTATAAAGCGGTATGACAAATGTCTCAATGTACTTGGTACTTATGTGGAAAAATAAAGTTTTATCTTTAATGTCTCATTACATTTTTTGTCTTTCATACACACTTCTGTCCACAGTCGCCAGGGGAAACTTTTTTTCCGACTGCCCCTCGTATATGAGGGGGTTAAAATGACAGTGGAGTAAGTCAAAAATTTTGAAAATCGAGATAACCAAATTTTTACTGAACGTATATTAATTTCTGTTCAATGTGCCAGTCAAATAAGTCATAGTTCACTTAGGGAGTCGCTAGAGGGCAAAACAAGTTGGACCACTCAATGCAACGGCAATACAACAAGTTTAACAAAACCCTTCATCTCTCAAATCACTAAATATTGACTTATTCCACTGTCATTCTAACCCTCTCATATGTTATGCTAAAAATGTTTATTTGAAAATTGGGTACTTCTCTATTATCCCGTCGACCACTTTTCATAACAAAAAACTATCTCCAAACTGTAACGCCGAATAAACGGGAGAACGTTGCCATTGGAATATCAAAATAAATAAAGAAATAAAATATAAGAATTTAAGGACACAATTGTTATTTTAACGAATGAAATAACTAATAAATCAGTAAAACATAATGAAAAATACACGCAAATGTCGAATTAAAAACCACTTGATAACATAACAAGCACGTATAATGCTTCTGACATCCAGTAAATGGGACTGCATTTTTGGCGTTTAACCCTTCTTTGCATGAGTTTTTCTTTTACAATTGTTTTTTTTTTTTTTTTATACATATATTAAATATTAGACACCGGAAATTTTAAAGACAGATTTTTAACTTTGTTCAGCAACATAGTTCACGGGAAATTTACTGAATTAATATTTCTATATAAATATAGTGGTAGCGAAGAAGTTGATTTATTTATTAAAAGTTAAATAAACAGTGATGGAAATTCACATCCCTATGCAATTAAGGGTTAATCTTACAGTTTGGGGGTAGCTTTTTGTTATGAAAAGTGGTCGACGGGATAATAGAGAAGTACCGAAAATTGATAGCACCAACCGAAAAACCGATATTATGGATAGAAGAAACTGATTAATACTGTAAAGAATACTCGTGAATGTTTTCGAAAATTACCGGCTGAAACAAACAAACAAAAGAAAAAAATATATATATTTGGTTCAGAAATACTTATTTAAATCTCGGGAATCTATTGGTTTCAGAAGCTTCTAAAATTAAAAGAACGCTTTTCGGAATCGCGGGTAACTCGGAAGAGGTTATATAATATATTGAAGATTAATTAATTAAAATTACTAAATATTACAATGAGATGCACGAGTGAGGCCTTTTAACTAGAGGTTTAATATACAAACATCAAGACATCACGTTCACAACACACATATTACATTCGGAGATTAACTACAGTACAATAAAAAATAAAGCATATCAATGGCGTTATCATACAGACACATTTTCAATATTTAGTGCTGCCATCTAGGGACTATTAACTGAAGTACAAACGCTATAGGTTATATTACGTTTTCGTAAACCTTGAGAAAGATAATTTCTAATAAGTGTTCTAATTATTTTTAACTGTTTTTAGATCACTTATTGATCTAAATTCAACTATCTGCTATAGAAACTGATAAAACAGTTATATTATCGAAAAAAAATTGAATGAGTTCTGAAAAAAAAATCAAAATACAGATGATAAGTTACATAGAAATATAAACCTTTTATTCGTTCAAAAGGTGATTGAGAGTGTCGCTTATAAAAAGAAAAAACTTTGGCAACAATTTGGCCATTTTAATCTTTTGTTTTTTCGCTAAATGAAACACTTTGTCGCAATTTTGTGCAGTGACGATCAGTAGCAGGAACACTACCAGTGTCCTAGAAGGGTCAGGTTGTACCCGACCCGAATCCGACAAAAAAAATTTCGTCAAACCGAAAGCCAACCCGAACAGGATACACTTTAACCTGAACCCGAAATATTCAAATGCGATCCGGAAGTGAAACAAAATTAAGCCATATTCTAATACCATTATGGGAAATAGTCTATTATTATATCTCTAATATTATTCTTTCGTTTTTGTATAAAAATAAACAAGTATACACTCATCAATATTCAAATTTTTCTTTTGAAAAATATTCAGGGCTTTCTTTGGAAAGATTGAGTCAACCCAAACTCGACCCGACAGAGTCTTAACTTATTTCGAACAGGAAACATATAAAGTCAATCAAACGAAAAAAATGAGTCAATACGACCGGATCCGCGCGGACGGGTCGTATAACTCAGTTGGGTACTTTTACAGTATAGGGGCATTGGCACATTTTTAAACAGCTTGGCGCAATTCGGGCTTCAAAAGGTGAGATTTGTTACCAAATGGTATAAAGAGCTATGAAACCTTTTTTATATGAAATTTATTCCTGTTTGTATATTAAAATAGATAAATGGCTCTTTCATATTAATTAAATTGTATAAATATTTAAAAAAATGCTTGTGTATATGATACAGTGAAAAGGTTGCTAGGAAATATATTGCCAAATTTATTTTTCTCGCCAAGGCCCTTTTCTGTATCTCGCCAATGCCCCTATACTGGTAAAGTACCAAATCGAGTTACCCGACCCGTTGCAGGACTCTGAATCCTATTCATGAGCTGTAGTTTGTGAAAAACCCTGTTTTAAACTATAAATGAAATAATAAAGAAAGCGTTTATAAAAGCATTTTATTTTCATAACCAGGGCTTGACAAATACAATCGCCAGGTCGCCACTGACGACCAAATATTTTTATCTGGCGACCAAGTTATTTAATCTAATGGGGGTTTTGTTGTTGTTTCTTTTTTGTACAAAAATTGACCCAAGCTTTCTTGAAATGAGTACAAATGCCACCCCCCCCCCCCTCTTTCCCAATATTAAAAAATAAACTTTGAAACTATATTCACACAAAAAATATTTTTAATTTTTGTTTTTAATTTAAGTTCATCAAATGTAAATTTTAAAATAATCAAATCAGAATTAGTTGAGACTTCGACAGAAAAATAGGCGAAAACTTGTTTTCCTGCTTCACTATTTCGTCGATGCGCTCCTCAGCAGATATAGATTTTGTAGCATTCAACTATATCCGGACATTTGAAGCATTCGGCAATCAGCATTTTCCGAACATGCCGGTTAATTCACTCTTTACAGTATTTTTTTTTTTTTTTTAAAGATATATGATTTTGATAAGTTTCATTAGAAAACTTAGTTTACATTATCTTTCTAAACTATGTAACTAACAATTCTAAACAATGCCTGTTATTATTTTTCCTCAATTAATTCATAAAAACTTTTGTGCTTTTTGAAAGCTAATGACGAGGAAGGAGAGTGGAGGATTTTTAACTAGCTACTAGAATTTTTTTCTGGCTACCAGATTTTATCAAATTTGTAAAACCCTGTTCATAACCATCGTAGAAAAAACAAACCAAAACATGCATATTTCTTAAAGCAATTTCACATTTTGAAAATTTGAATATCTCTTTCTTTCCAGTTGAGTGGACCAAAGATGGCAGAGTGATAGATGATAAGAATCCTCGCATGAAAATAACATCTGAAGGTCCCAAGTATACTTTGACAATATCAAGTGCTGTTCTAGCTGACATGGGTCAATACATAGTCACAGCCATCGACCACAGTGGAACGAATGAAGCCTCTGTTTCGCTCATGGTATTTGGTATTTAAAGGACAGTGATTCATTAGGTAGGTGTATTTTACGTGTATTTTCAATTACTCATTTTTGTGTATGGTATATTCACTGAATTATCAGATGATATTTTTTCAGAAGTATTTTGTTATGCATCTAATTTTTATTTTTAGGGAAAACAAAACAAAAACTTTAATAGTAACCTGAGTATCTATAACAAATGTCATTTTCATATCTCCTCAAAAAAAAAAAAAAAAAAAATATATGAATTTTTGAATTTGGAAAGAGATTTTGTGGATACCCTGTATTTTAAATACTAAAAAGTATAGAAAATATTAATTAAAAATAAACAATTTAGTATTTAAAAAAATGTTATTCTATCATTTAATAGTTTAATATTAATAAAATTATGAATATACATTCAGAAAACAGTTAAAAATTTGGGGGTTAGAATGACAGTGGAGTAAGTCAAAAATTTGAAAAATCTAGATAACCACTGTTATGGTCTTGTCGGCTTTTGCGGTCACCGTAGTACTTCTCCTAGTCTTGAGACCTTAGTCTTATGGTATTTGCTGTCACCACTGTGATTCTTATTTCACGGGGCTATGGTTCTTATTTCACGGAGTTTCCATACCTGTAGAAACATTTCTTCTCGAATGTTCCACCCCTCTATTATCCTCTGAAACCAGTTCACTAGGATTCCAGTGCTCGTTGTATTCTCCTTCCAAAGCCGGATTAGTAACTTACACAATGATCTCGTGAAACTCCCACAAATATATAATCGGATCAGGGAAATTCCATTGTTAATCACATACGGAAGTCTTGCAGGAAAAGAAAATATATATATCAGAATACAGTAATATATAATAATGATTAAATATAATTACTTAAATTAATTAGAAATATACAATATGGATTCTGTTAAAGTCAGAAACCTGACAACCACATTTTCACTGAACGTATATTAATTTCTGTTCAGTGCGACAGTCAAATAAGTCATATTTCACTTAAGGAGTCGCTAGAGGACAAAACAAGTTGGATCACTTAATGCAACGGAAATACGACAAGTTTCACAAAACCCTTCATTTCTCCAATTACTAAATATTGACTTACTCCACTGTGACTCTAACCCCTTCAATTCTGATTAGATAGTTTAAATAATATCTTATTAAAATTTTTAGTTTTATTCCTTTTATAATGTTGCAAAAATTTTTTCTGTTTTTCAGGTACTTTCCATCGAATATAATTAATTCTCAACCTGCTGTTTACAAAGATATCAATCAAGTCTGTAAAGTGCATACAATCATCTCATCATCAGTTTGATTAATATAATCCAAGCGCCATATTGGAATTACTTGAACTCTAGAAGGTTGTTTGTTTTACAAGAAGCTTAATTTTGTTTCTTTTTCTTTTTTACTTAGCATATACACAAAAGGAAAAAAAAAATGCTTTTACAGAATCATTTATAAACTGCACCTGTTTTCCTTGAACTTTTAGATTTAAATTATACATTTTCTTTTTCAATGTATCCCTTCACTATTCGATAAAAGAAGAAGAAAGAAAAACTCTGAGAAGGTTCAGTTAACCCTTGTTGAGTAGATATTTTCTGTTAAAGTGTTTCTTTAAGTGCATTTGTATACTAAACTAATGTATAACATGCTTATATAAAATTTGCTATACGTACTTACGTATAACTTTGTGGTTCAGTATAACCTTATATTGCTCCATGTTACAGATTTGGAGAAAAATGCTCAATAAACGTTTGCACTTAAAATTTGGAAATGTTTTGTCAGAAAAGTTTCAAGAATAAAAGTTGCACACTTCAAAGTCAGTTAATTGTATTTTCTGGTAGATGTATTGCATACTTAGGTGGTTATATATGTCTCATTTTATTTACATTTCTTGTGGCATAATGATTTATAATGGATACATTTCTAAGTGAAATTATACAGTAGTAGGGAAGTTATAGAAAACCGAAGTACATAATTGCCAGTCTCATATAAAACTCTTCAATTTGACACAAATAAAATACGCATACAACGAAATGAAAAATTTACTTAATAAAAATAATTAATAAAATAAATAAATACCATGAAGACTCAAGAAAATTTTATTAAATAAATTTTCTAGATCGAAACTTGTTTATTTGATTTGAGTCGAATTGAACAGTTTTACGTGAGTTTGGCAAATAAATAAATAAATAAACATGAGTATATGTGTTTTTGAAATTTGGGACTTAAATACCCGAAGCTACAAGTCGGAATAAGATTAAAAAATGAGTATCTATTTCTTATCTTAAAATAAAAATCTACTTAAAAAATGAGAACCTGAACCTTCTCACAGTTTTTTTTAAGGTGTTGTGTCCAAAGACTTTATTTATGTATATATGTATATAAATATTCACTCACTGTAATAAGGTTTTGCTGCAAATTATATTTTGTATTAAATTATTTATTTAAAAAAATTCCTTCCTCCTGCATAATTTTACACCAGGAATTTTTTCTAACAAAATCTTATTACTTTGAGTCAATATGTGGATTTGTTTTTTCTCTTACGCTAAAGGACATAATGTTCACGAAAAACCATTGCTGTGCTTTATATCTCAATTACATATCATGTAAAACCTGGCTACACAATTGTCGTGTAGCTGGCAATTGTATGCATTTTCAGCAATACCCTTTCCCAGTAAATTATTTGTTTTTAATAAAGAAATTTTAAAAAAAAAGTCTGACTATTTATTTTACTTTTTATTTTACTTTCTTTTACTTTCTTTTTAAAAATAAAGAAATTTGAAGAAAAGTCAGTATTGCTTTTACTCTTATTTTACTTATTTTAAATAAAGAAATTTAAAGAAATAGTATTTATTTTAATCTTTTTTTAATCTTTTAAAAAAATTAAAAAAATTTAAATAAAATGGTCTGAGCATTTATTTTATATTTTTAAATAAAGAAATTTAAAAGAATAAATCTGTGTATTTATTAATTTCTTTTAATAAAGAAATTTAAAACAAAAAAAAAAATCTGAGTATTATTTTTTATTTTTTTTTTTTTTTTTACTTTTTTCCAATAAACCAATTTAAAGAAAAAGTCTGAGTATTTATTTTACTCTTTTTAACAAAGAAATTTAAAGAAAAAAAATCTAAGAACTTATTTTACTTTTTATTATTATTATTATTATTATTATTACATTTTATAATAAATTTAAAGAAAAGGTCTGAGTATTTATTTTACTTTTTTTTTCTTTTTCAAACAGTAACAATGGAGAGATAATACTTCCGTTAGAGACGGAAATTATAAGGAAGTAAATCTTCTTTTTTACACTCTTTTAATTAGCTTTACTTAGTTTTTGTATGTAAAGGTGGAATTTTGTAATCGATTTTTCACTAAATTCAAAATAAAGAGTGTAATATTCTTTTAAATGCTCATTTATCATTTAATAGTTTAATATTATTAAATTATTAATATACGTTGAGAAAGCAATTTAAAAATCCTGAATAGATAGTTTAAATAATGCTATTTTTTCTTTCCTGTTTCCATTTTATTAAAAAAGAAATAGAGCAAAAATTTAATATTTTAAATAAATTCACCAGTTCTGTTTTTTAGCTCACAGGCTTTCAAAGCCTAAGAGCTAATGTGCTCGCAGGCTCTGTATGTACGTATGCATGTATGTGTGTATGTACGTATGTACGTAACGCGATAACTCTTGATATAAATATCTGATTTGCTTCAAATTTTGTATATAGGTTCATTCTGATAAGGCGCTTCCCTGATTAGTTTTGGGGGTTCATTGGTCAAGTATAAAGGGGGCTAATCACCCCCCCCCCTAGTTTAGATAAATGGGTTTTTCATGCTGAATTATCCAATTTGCTTCAAATTCTGTATATGAGTTCATTCTGATAAGACTCTTCCCTGATTAGTTTTGGGGGTTCATTGGTTAAGTATAAAAGGGGCTAATCCCCCCCCTTAATTTAGATAAATGGTTCTTTCATGCAGAATTATCGGATTTGCTTCAATTTTTGTATACTGGTTCATTGTGATAAGGCACTTCCCTGATTAGTTTTGGGGGTTCATTCGTTAAGAATAAAGGAGGGAACGAGGGGCTAATTCCCCCTTAATTTAGATAAATGAGTTTTTTATGCAGAATTATCCGATTTGCTTCAAATTTTGTATATAGGTTCATTCTGATAAGGCGCTTCCTTGACTAGCTTTGATGGTTCATTGGTTAACTATAAAATGGGGGAACGGGGGCTAATCTTCCCCCTTAATTTATTGCCGATTTCTTTATTTTTCGAGGGGCATTATTCTTTGAAATAAGAGTATAATATACAATTGGTGTGAATAGCCTGTGAGCTCAATGCCATCCGTGTAACTGGGCACTTTTCTTTTTTATGTTAAACTTAAATTCCATAAGGGGAATTTTCCATAATTGGAGTCGATGTCAAATTAACATATTTCAAAGGAATTTTTTTTAAACGCATTTTGAATGCGCTTTTTGAAGAATTACAGTTAATTATTTTTTTAATTTATTGATCAAATTAAAAGATTCAAGTTCATTTTGTTCATTGTTACACCATTAATAAGTTGGAAAATTTTTTAGGCTCTATCTGAATTATTTTTGAAGAAATCTTGCGCGCAAGTTTGTAAATCATTGTTGTGAATTAAATTAATTTAAAGTTTTCACTCACCATTAAAAAACAAAGAATGGCGATTGCATTTTGTTTTATATCTTCATCAATAATTATCGCCTCTGAAAACATTTGTAACTTTTTACTCAGAATAAAATGTACTATTTACTGTCAACAAAACCTTGAAATTGAATTTTTTACCATTTTAAATAGGATATATCCCCTTAAGTGAAAAGTGTTTCGGATTTTTAAAAGAAACATGGAAATTCACTCTCACAATGCTTTTTTGGGGGGGTGGGGGGTGGGGAGGTAACACGTTTCTTACTACATGAAAGTTTTAGGATCAATAGTTTTCATTCGTGTCATTTAACCTAAACAGACCAGAAGTTGTCACTTTCATATTTAACTACCACTATTTCCAAACAATAAACCTTCTTGTAGAATTTTACAATATCTGGATAAGAAATCTGCCACGAAGTAGATTTCAACAATATTTGCAAGAGAATTCTAAAATCGAGTTGATTAGTATTAAACAGTTGTACCCAATAAAGTTAAAAAATACGCAACACTTTCAAATATTTTTAAAAATGAAAAATTTTGGAAAAATTTTCAGTAATTTAATTTCGGTCATAGGTCATTGATATATTCTATAAATCCATGAGGAAATCCACGGATATTGCATGTAAAAGTAGTAAGTAATTGAAGGGAAATCGTATACACAATTTAAATGATGCACGCTTTTAACATTTTGAGATAATTAACTTGAAAGTGACATTTAATTATTGTTTTCGTTGAGATAACTGACGCATTTTTAGTCAGAAATAGCATAACTGTGGGATATTCTATGGAATTTATTTAAAATGCGCAGAAACATTTCCCATTTTATATGCTTTTTTTTTTTTTCAGAAAACAAATTTTCAAATTTCACTGTGGTATGCTACTTTAATATATTCTTAATTAAACAAAATAATACTTTTTAGCACTTTCCAACCTCGTTGAAAAGCGTTTATGACTTCGGTTTGTCTGCCGTCGGCCGTCTGTCCGTCTGTCCGTGCTCTAACTCCCGTAAATATGCTCGGATTGCCCTGAAATTTTTGTGTTATTGTCGTTTACCATAGCATGGTCCCTATTTCAACGGAAGTGTGTAGCACTTATAGTTTTTTTACAGGGACAGTCAAAAGTATTCCGTTACATTACACTCAATGGGAAATAATATTTTCAAGTGCATTTTGATGACGCTACGTCATTTAAAACATAATGAAATTGATATATAATTATGAAGCGCATTAAAACATGCTTTTTTGTAAAATATGGGGTGCAAAGCATTTATTATTCATTTACAGGGTAAAACAAAAGAATTCTGACATACATCGTTCTATGGTGAAAAATCGTTTTCAGTGTAACTTAGTGGTATTTCACTATTTCAAGCATACTGAAAATTATATGCATTACTGAGGTGCACTATAAATTGCTTTCTTGTGTGCATTGCGTTTATTTACAGGGACACACAAAAGATTTTGGTTACAGTACATGTGCGATATTTACAGTCTATGTGCGAAAAGTCCATTTTCAACTTTGGTTTGCGCTTTTAAGTTTAACTAAATTTTTTCATAGTACGTGTGTGTTTATAAACTTGGTTGATCCTATACGGCAGTGCTGTCCAACGCGGCGACCGCGGGCACCATGGCGCCCTTTGAAGGTATTCTGGGCGCCCTTTTGAAGGTTTCCTGTTCCTAGCATTATTTCAAAATAAAATTCCATTTTAAAGGATGATTTATTTAAAATCATTGATATTTGAGGGACAGCAACTTTTCCTCTGAATGTGTATTTCATGCAACAAGAACCAAAAATGTACTTTAAAAAGTTAACCGTGTATTATTGCGTTTATTCACCAATTTATAGTTATTCTTTGTAAATATTTTTATAGAAATTATGACGATAGAACTTCCTAATAGTTGGCACTAACTTTTTTAGTATGTTAAGAAGTGAAATTTAGAAAAATAAGCCGTTCTAACCCGCCTCCTCCTTCTTAGTGCATGAAAGTTTAGCTTTTATTTTGTGTTGTTGATGTTGTTGTTACACTGGCCCATTAGCTATTTATAAGAGGGATAAAGTAATTCTCGCTCCCAGAACTTCGAAAATTCAGGTAATTTTTCTCATTTTACATAAAAAATATATATAAAAAACCGGGCGAAATGTTTCCGTCAATGGAAACTCCATGAATGGGAAATTCTTCCAGGCTATCTCCCTGAAACAACCACACTGCAAAAAATAATTGTTGATTTTACGGTATAATACTGGCAGCTGGGTGCCAGTTTTATACTGCAAAATCCACAATTATTTTTTGCAGTGCATGCATTGGTCACTATCATGTCTGTCTTTTATAACGCTAAATTCACGCCTCCAAAATAAGTCAAGGGGTACTTTTGCTAACAAACAAAAACTAACAATATCCCTGGTTATCACTTTTTTTTTAATTATAGCGAGATTAAAGTTTCTGTCACTTTTCTCTACTAATATCTTTGAGATAAGCCTCTCGAAGAAAAATGTATAATTCGAAATTTACTACGATTTATACTTTTTCTGATTTTTTTTACATGCTGCTCCCGAACCAAAAGGGCCTTTATGTCTTCCACGGTGCCGCGTTTGCGTAGCATAAGATACGTGTGCATAGTTGCCAACTTCCCGATTTTTTTAATACCAGTAAAATTATACAAAAATTTTCGCTTTATTAAATAACAGAGATTGCACAATTAAATAAAACAAAAAAAATTTCATAAAACATATTGGTATAAAAAAAAAATCTGGAGGTTGGCAACTATGCATGTGTATTGCTACTAATACAGAGAGATAATTTTGTTGTATGTTTTGAGCTATCTATCTATCTATGTTATAAAGGACAAACGTGTCCGTACGTAACGCTGACGTCATTTTGCGAATGGCAACAGCTGACGATGGAATTTCGGTTTTGGGATTTTTGCTACTGCAATTTTTTTTATTTCTAAACATCGCACGTTTTTAATTTTTACACCGTTATATAGGAACAAAATCTACTTTCAAATGCAATTTGTTTAATTGACATTTATTATATTAACTGACTGCCTTAATTGACTGATTTATTATAGCATATAAATTAAATTTCAAGCATGATTTTTTAAAAATTTATATCTCTTGCAGACGATTGCAAAATATTAATCTGTTTGCACTTTAAACAATATAAAAAGTTGGGCATTTGTCTCCAGTTAATATTCCATATTGAAATTAAAACTTGATTAAGGAATAAATAAAATAGTATTAATAAAACACAGATTTAACAGAAATGTAACTGAAATAAACGCTTAAAACTGCTGAAATTATCAGAATAAAAAAAACTGCTTTAGATAACGAAATTTTTAGCGATTTTTTTGGTGTTGTTAGCGGACAATCTAACAAAAATTATTAAATGTAAAAAATCTATTAGTTTCCAATAAAAAAAAAAATAAATAGTGGTTTTCACGTATATTCTCTATCCCGGGAAACCCGGGTTAGATGCCCTAGAGTTACACTGCAAAAAATAACTGTTGATTTTACAGTATAAAACTGGCGCCTCAGCTGCCAGTATTATACCGTAAAATTAACAGTATTAAACAGTAAAATAAGCAGTAATACGCTGCCGTGCAAGCAGTAATACTGTTAATTTTACGGTATAATACTGGCAGCTGAGGCGCCAGTTTTATACTGTAAAATCAACAGTTATTTTTTGCAGTGTAATAATGACGTCCTTCATTGTATGCAAAGGGGTGAAATGCGCCCCCTCCTTACAGAAAGGTTGGACAGGCATGCTATACGGGATTACACATACACAAGGGAATTCGTAAGTATTACAGACTATGAGAGTGAATTGCTTAAGGGTAGTTTTTAATTGTGTTTACGCATTTTCCTGCTGAACTATATTTAGTAGACTAATAGACGTTTGTGGAATATAAATAAATTCATATACAGGGCTACGCAAAAAAAAGGGTACATTGTCATTTACGGTTGGTAATTGCTGCGAGTGACTTTTAAGTTGCCTTTTAGCTTAATAGGTGGTGCGGACAAAAGTCTTCAGATAATATACAGGGTTGTACAAGAGATTTCGAGTGCCTTTCCATCGATTGGCGAAAATTGCTAAATGTGAATATTCTAACTGAACTAAATTCTATCATACTATATATCCACATCTATTGATCATATACAGGGCTGCACAAAATAATTCGACTGCTTTTTTGACACTGGGAGGTAATTTCGAAAACTGTGTTTTTCAATGTGTTATATGTTTCCTAAACTGTTTACTTACATATCTACTTTCACCTTATTTAACAATGAAGTTTTGTTACAGTTTCCTGGCTGTGTTGGAAAGTGTTTCATAATATATGATTGACGCATAATTTTTCGTTCTTGTTTATTTATCTGTTTGTGCAATTTCCGTCATTGAAGTTTTAATCCTTTTAAAAGTTTAAAATTACAACTGTACACAAGGAATGTTTTGTTTCACTGTAGAGATGATTGCTATTGCTGCACTAGGGATTTTTTTTTTTCAATGGTTTTCTCTAAAACAGAATTTTTTTATTTCTTTCGATTGGATATACTCGTAACTCAATTTTTCTTAAGAATACAATATTGATCGTCTGACTGTTAAAGTCCCGATGACTAATGTAGGTGAATTCTCCTGGATTTTTCAGATTAAAAACGCTTGAACTTGAACTTCTGATAGGTTTAATGGGCTTCCCAGTTGCGAAGCAACTGCACACCCTGGCTTTCTGTAAATGTAGATCAAATCCTGAGAGAGCCATATGAAATATCTATCCGTAGTCCAATTGACTACATAAAAATAGGATAGTGTTAAGTATAACTATTAAAATAATGAAAATTTATAATTAATGATTAAGCCTAATAGTAAAAATAATTCATAGTTTTAAAAAAAAAGGAAGTACAAAAATAAAGCCAAACGAGGGAAACTTGAATGCGCCGCAGGCGCCCTCGGGGCCGCCCAGCGAACACTCCGATTGTCGTACCCATGTCCTGAGGGACCTTTAACGCACCAGTGGCTTTGGCTCGCCACGGCGCTACGACCGATTCGGAGGATCGCGATCCAGCGAAGCCTCCCAATCTTTTACCCGAGTGGTAAAAGATTGGGAGGTAAATAGGGATGGGGGTAATGGGAAGTAAATGAGGTAAGAGTTATATGAATTATATATATGTCGAACCTATATAACACGAAATCGCTTAATGCGAAAAATCGCTTAACACGAAATAATGCTGAGGTCCCGTCAGATGAGTCTGAAAATCAATGTTAATTAATTCGTATAACACGAAATAGAATTTCGGAAAATCCCGCTTAAGGCGAAATTCATTTTTCGCTTCAAAGTCAAAACATGATTCCTTATGCAATGTATTCGATATTTCAAACTTAAATTTCACATACTCTTATTAAAAGTGGAGTTTTCTCATGATTTGAAAAAAAAATTAAGTGGAAAAGGGTTTCAGAAAATCCTGAAATACTGAATTCCTGAATAATATCTGCTTTTCTTTTATCTCTCATATGCGCAAGTGTTCCCACATTAACCATATGCGCAATAGATTAGTCACAATGAAAGTTTGGGTGAAGGAATTTCTTTTTTGAAAGTTATTGTTCCATTACTCGATTGACTGTATTGACAGTAACATAAACCATAAACCGGGGGCCTGAATTCTCCTATCTGTGAGTGAAAGAAGTGACAATCTCTACTTCACTACTTGACTAACATAATTGAAACGCTGTTCACAGTTGCTCTGTAGAATTCTGTGAGAGATGAGTCGAAAACAGCCAGCAGTATCTTTAGAAACCAAGCAAAAAAATTAAACGAAGTTAGCAATAAAGTGCTGAAAAAATCGCAAAATGCGGCGAAATATGGGATACCTACAATTCTTCTACAATTGGTCATCTCTACAATTTTAAAGAATCGTGAAAAGATTGAAGCGGCTTATGCTGTGAGTCAATTCAAACCAATAAGAAAACGAATGTGCAGAAGAAAGAATGAATAAATTGAAATTGTTCTCTTGCGGTGGATAAAAGAGGCAATAAGCCAGAACATTGTTTTAACTGTTGCAGTTTTGCAAGATAAGCTTTTGCTGATGCTCTCGGTGAGAGCGATTTCATATTTTCTAACGGATGACTGACAAGATTTAAACAGCGTCATAGACTTGTCTGCAAAAAGATATGTAGCCAAAAAACGGTAAATTCTTTTTTAGGCATTGTTTTTTACGAGTACATTTGCATAGATGAAGGTGTTCTGACTTCGGATGTGACGACAGATGAAAAAATAATTACTGAAAAATAAAGATGACAACATTGAAGTATCAGACGAGGAAGAAGAACTTGACACAGAACGGAAAAGCTTAGTATCAATAAATGAATCTACCGCAGCATTGAAAACTGTACAACGTTTCCTTATGGATCAAGAGGATGCTTCCCGAGCTTTGGACAAATTAGATTAGGTCCATACGTTCCTAAAAAAAGTACTCAACAAAAATTGAAGCCAAAGTCAATAACGGACTTTAAAAAAATGATTAGCATCTAAATAAAATTATTATTGTCTAAAAAACGGTAATTAATTTATTAATGAATTTTTCTATTTCTTATTAATTGATGATTTTTTGAACAGGGATATATTTGTAGGTTAATTTATTTAGTTTTTTATATCTAACATAGATGGCGGAACTATTATGACGGTTAACACGAAATTTCGGATAACACGAAAAAAATTCGCAGTCCCTACAATTTCGTGTTAACGAGGTTCGACTGTATATATATAATTAAATAATTATTTATAATTAATTTTATATTATTTATTAATATCAATTATATTTATAATCATTTAAAATGATAAACAATTATTTGTTATTAGTATTAATTATTCATAATATTAATTTAATGTAATATATAAATAATTTGATATGTTTAAATTGATTTAATATTTAATTTAATATATTATATTTTATATTTATTTATATTATTATAATATATCATATTTTATATATTTAATATATTATTTAATATATAATTTATATACTTAATTTAAATATTATTTATAATTTATGTATTATAATAATTTATAAATTACAAAATATCTTTAATAATTTTTTTAAAATATAAAATTAGTAAAATTATTAATTTAAGTTTTACTTATAAGTAGAGAGAGACAGAGATATCTTGACAGACATTAATGTAAATATCACCACTTCAGCCGATGCAAATAACCGTGATGTTTGTCTAACCGGAGTCAAGCTAATGAGTTTTTAATAAATTGATCAAATTTAAATCACAAAATCAGAAGTTTGGGAAATTCATAATGAAAATATTAAACTTTGCAGAATAGTGCCTGAAAGTTCATATATATGAAAAATATTATTCCTAGAAGATTTTATTTTTTACGTCTATGTTATTTCAATGGGCACTTCAGTCTGTTTATGCCCAGCGCCATATTGATGACGTCACGACTTCAGCGGCGTGGCGTATTTGTGCGATCCTTTTACTTCTTCTTCCATGTTCATTCCCAGAAAAACACAAAAGACTAACAAAAGTACGAAGAGTTTCCTCCGTGAACGAAAGTCCCCCTTTTCCCTAGATTTTGTAAAAGTATTGTCTGTCTTCTGAAAATTCCCTAGAAATAAGAAATAATTCCCTAAATAGACTTAAATTTCCTTAGATCTAGGGATTCTCACCTAGATTTGAAAACACCGATTTAGACTCCTAACGTCATCCATGTGTTTTACTGAATTGCTGTGATTCAGTTTCGCTACAGTGATACCATTCTTATCGATCTCACTTGAATAATAGTTATTGTCTTTTAAAGAGTTAATAACTAGTGTGCCATTGAAATATATAAGAATGCTATCACTGTAACATTTTTTTACTTAAAGTATAGAAATTCATTACTTAATATATATTTAAAATGACTCTTGAATACTAGTGGTATGAGACTTGTTTTAAAGTATTACATATTTTTATGGTAAAACACTTTTACATTACTCTTCCAGGTAACACAAAGATATCGGCTAATGTTCTACCCGATATTCACTGGTATAACTTAAAATTAGTTCTTAAAAGAATGCATTCAAAAAAACTTTTTTCATTCATTATAGCATTAAAATACAGAAAAAAAATATTATAAACAGTAAAATTTAAAAAGTTTGCTGTTTTTTAAGAAACTTAATATTTTAATGCTCTTTTTCTTTAATATTTGGTTTACATTAGCCAATGTAAAGAAGAAAAAATTATATTTCTATTAAAACACTCTGGGATATATATTGACATTCGTAAAAACAATATCATTTTTCGGGCATTTCAAGTTGTATGTCGTATATCTGACGAAGTTTGTAATCTTGACGAAAGTGAACGGAAAGTTCTGAAGGACCGTCCATTTGTACAGTTTTCGTGGAAGTGCGTTTGTTGGAAGCATCTGCCGTAATATTAGCAAGAAAAAAAAATCCTATAAAAAAATTTCTGTGGGAATCTATAGTTATTTATATAGAATAAAATAATCCTTTGAACATTTTTTATATAGATGTTTATAAAGATTGCTACAGAAAATTTTCTTTAGAACAATTTACTAGGTGAACATAATTAAAGTTCACCTGCTCAGAGCTGTCTCTAGTCGAAGGTATTCATGAGAAAAGTATGAAATTTGGAATGTGTCTAAATGAAGGGATACAAAAAACTTTTAAGCGAAAAAAAAAAATTAAAAATGGCCACTAGAGGGCATATTACTGATTATTTTTTAATATGTATTTTCTAATATTTCAAAATACATCGTTGAATTTGTTTAGCTAGTCAAATACCGCTCAATGTGTTGACGATTGTTTTCAAGTACCGCTTGAAATCGCAAAATAGCATGTTCAGGAGTCATGAGAAGCAAATTCTTGGAAATGTTGAGGGCGTGACGGGAAATTCTGTCCTTGAGTTCTGACAATGTTCCATTTACCACTATTGGATCTCTGCGAATGTTTTTCAACGTTCGAAATATCTGCAAATATTCGAGTGCGGAATCATTATTCTGATGGAGAAGTTGAAACAGTAAAGCACGATCTTGTAAACTGCACAACTTTTTCCGTGGAAAAAGCATAACACTGGCAAGAGATTAATTGCGTCTTTTTCTTTATCATTTTCATTGTTCACGAACAGATAGATGAGGTGATTCCTAAAATTTACATATATGCCAAAGTTTTATCAGAAAGCGCCCTCTAGAGGCCATTTTATAAATTATTATTACTACTGTATGCAACTAAAAGTTTTTCACATGCCTTTATTTAGAAGCATCCCAAATTTCGTATTTTTCTGATTAATAGCTTTGGCTACAGACAGCTCTGAGTAGGTGAACTTTAATTATGTACACCCTGTATATAAATATTGATAGAGATTGCAATGAAAAATTTTCTTTAGAAGCATTTCATATTAAAATCTATAGATATTGCTAGATAGAAACTTTATAAGGAATTCTGCATTTATTATTCTAGAAATATTTGTATTAAAAAAATAAGTAAGGTAAAACCAACATTGATGTTAAAATGTAAATTTTTTAGTTTTGTAAAAACCTAAAGATGTTTTTATACATAATAATGTTTTTATATGAAGAAAAAAATAAGATCATTTTATGAAATTTTTAAATGTCTGCTTGTTTCTTTCAAATGATTTTGAATTTCCGACTTTTATAAGATTATATTTTTCTGCAAGAATACCTGTACCTAGTAAAAAGAGACATTCCTTTCCCCTTACGAAATGTATATTCTTCTATAAAAAAACAAATTCATTTACAATTTTTAATTTGCTAGCACTCTTCATTTACAAAATGTAAATGATGTCCTTGTAAGAATTTGTGAAATGCTTTTTATAACATTCAGGAAAAAGTATCTACTCTTTATTGAGTTTGCCGATATTTTCATTAAGATGTTGGAAAGAAATATGCTTAAACAATTAATTTATTGTTACTCTAAAATTGCTTTCTATGTTTGGAAGCAATCCTATTTTAATTTTCCCACTGATCCAAAGCTAAAAAACTGAAGAAATATCCGCCCCATATAGTAAAATAATTTAACATTCCTCACAATCAACATACTAATATTGGTTTACCACTTGAATTATGATTTCAGTTGAACTGCGCTCACAAGGTCAAAACTGACGTCCTTCTCGAAAAGTATGAAATAAATCTTATCGAATAAATTAAAAGATCTTCTTGCAACAGTGACAAATTATAGAACAAAATTTATATTTATTTATTTTTGTTAACGCACAGAAACAAAATTTAGTGTACGTTTGGCAATGCTGTTTTTCTCATATTTACGGAACTCTAGTTGGAAGGGAAGTAACTAGTGATCTTAATTTCCAAGGAATATAAGTGCTTTTTAAAAAATCTACTAGAGATGAGACGGGCGCTCAACCCAAGCCTGTGAGTCAGTAACGGGCTCCGGTTTGTTTTTCGTACCATTCTTCAGGCCATTTTTATACCATTCCTCAAAGTGAAAATTTTATTTATTCACAAATTGGTGGGTTTTTTTTTTATATTGCCGTTTATCTATTCGAGGGATATAGTCCGAGGGGGGGGGGGGATACACTCCGTGAGGGGTCTTTCAAAGGGAACCTAACCCATATTTACGCAAGGTTACACAAGGTTCTAAGAAAATCACGAAATGACGTCATGAGACTGGCAGAATTTCGGATTGATAGTTATTTAACTATAAGAAAAAAAAAATTAAATTAGAAATTTGATCTTGATCGCGATTGTAAAATGTATAGAATTTTTCTTATGCGTACATCTGGTAATACAAAATTTTGGCCTTGGACCCGATACGGGCAGGGCAATGAAAAGTGGTCTTTGGCTAACGGCCAATGAATCATGAAACTGTCGCTGCTTACGCGTACCTCGGAAACCGCTGACCAGGCCCCTACCTACCGGGATTCGACCCAGTTTGGCGGGTTTGAGTGCCTGGAGAGTGGGGTGAAATTCGCCTGATCGCCTCATGGGGCGATCCACAATTAAAAGTACCCAAGACGGCTGACCAATAAAGTCCAGATTTTACTGGGTTGATCACTCCTAGGTTTTCTGAGATCTGTTGCCGCACGCCACATACTCGGTCATGATAGTTGGAATGGGGCTGGACAATTTAGTGCCGAAATTTTGGTACTCAACTTAGCTTGAAAAAGGGGGGATAATTTTGAGGGAAGACAATTAAAACCACTGAAATTTTTAAAAAAATTATTTTATTTTATTTTTATTTTATTTTTTTGCCAATAGCTAAGTCGTACCAGCAAGGACAATTTTAGGGCCGAACAGCAAGACAAACAAAAACGCTGCGGGGGCTGACGGGACTGCGCCTTTCTACCGTACCCCACCTGGTAAAAACTGGCTCCGTGGGCTGTCCCATTGGAGCGGGTCCGGTAACTTGTGCGGACAATGTCCATTTGCACCAAATAAAGAGGCGAACAGTCAAAAATAAAATGAAAAAAAACTGCTGCTAAAAAAAGCCTTGTGCTACCAGTCGGGGCCGGCCATTGGCCCGTCCCAACCGGCAGCACGAGGAACTGCAAGGGGAACCTGGAAGAGAAGAATGTTAGTAACATTTTAAACTGAACTTATTCTGAATTATACTTTAACTACCTTATTGAAATTAATTTACTTTTATTGTGCTAATTCACTTGGCTACCCATCCATTGGGCTCATGAAAGGTTGTTAAATAATTAACAATTTGCATTTTAAAATAAGTACTTTTGTCGTTAACTGGCTAAACCATAGGCCCGGGTTTGTAGGTTGTTGTTGTTGTTGTTGTTGGTTTGGCCCAAGGGCCCGGTTTTGCAGCTTTTTATTTCTATATAGCTGACATGATCCATGTAACTGTGAAACTAGTCTCCTAATTTTGAACCAATTCCAGGTGTGAGACCTGCATCTGGATTAGCATCTCATTTTTCTCTTATCTTATACTTCGGCTGCAGGGCTGAAGTACAGTGCCTAGAAGTATATAGTGTTGTTATCGGTGTCAATATTATACTTCAGAAATAGAGGACGCCGATAGATGGCGCCAGTGTTCTCGCCGCGGCTATGGTAACATTCGTTTTTACATACATCTCATTTTAAATCTATTTTTTTCTGTATAAATCAGTACTTTAAAATGCTCTAGATAAAAAATAAACAATGAAAAAAATTCTAATAATGAAAATACAGTTGAAGAGAAATGTAATTGATTTCATAACAACTAATTGTAATGAACTCAAACAGTTACAAACTTGTTATTAACATGTTCCTGTTAACATCCTGTTAACTAAGATTAATGTTAATGTTAATGATTAAGATTAATGTTAACTAAGATTAAAAATTTCTGACATTTCGGAGCTTTAGTTTTGAGTAAAATAATTTAAGGTATACTAGCAAACATCAAACATTAAATTAATGATAATTTCAAATCTAGAAAAAAAAAATAATTACTCTCCTGAAAGTATGACAAGAATGCATTTTCTTTAAATTAGGGTAGATGTGCCAATCATCCTTAAAAAATTATTTAAAAATTATTTTTGATTAATAGTTATTATTATTATTATATATATATATATATATTATTATTATTATTACATTAAGTTATCAACAATATTTAACCATTCTCATACTCACATTTCTCAAATGTGAATCAAAATTTTAATAACAGAAATAAATCAAACACTTTCCAGTTTTTTTCGAGTAATAGACACCCTACAAAAAGTAATACATTGATTTTGTGAATGTATTTAAAACCATGATTGAATGAAAGCATACTAATGAAATAAAATAGTCATGTTAAAATAAATTTTAAAGTTAGGATATCAATAATTAATAAAATATTTATGATAATGTTCATTGTTTAAATTATTTATTGTCATTATCACAAGATAAATATTTTAATTATTTTAGATAGAAAAATTAAAATACTAAATTAAAAATAATTGAGCAAATCTTCTTTCCCTTCAATAAATCTCTCAATAAATCGCTCATGAAAATGCGATTCACATTAGAGTCCTGCATCGGGTCGGGTTACCCGCACCCGACCCGTCCCGCGGTTCGGGTCGGGTTGGCGCTCTTTTTTTTTGTTGTTGAGGTTCGGGTCGGGTTGACTTCTACTTTTTGCTGCGGGTCGGGTTGACATTCACTTTTTCGGTTTCGGGTTGGGTTTTTACTCTTGCGGGTCGGGTTCGGGATGACTCGCTTTTTCAAAAGAATGTCCAATATTTTTTCAGATTAAGGAAATCGAGGTAAATTTTTTGTCGTGTTCGGGTCGGGTTGCTAGTTGACTTCAAATGAAATTTGCGGGTTCGGGTCGGTCACATGCAACTGAATGTTGGTTCAGATCTTTGTCGGCACGAGGAATGACTTTTAACCATTTTTCAAATTAGTTTTAGTCTTTGGCGGGGGGGGGGGGGGGGGGGATAGAGTTATGTTAGTTTTGTTGCTTTTATATCCACTAGTATATCCGGGAACGAAGCATGTTCAGGGCTTAATTTGAGCCGGAGCCCACCAGACCTCAGCTCCGGTACTTCTCTATTTTTAGTAAATGTTTAAATATTGGCCAGAATACACCGGAGCTCATAAACACTGCGCTCCGGAGCCCAGTGCAATAACGCTTCCGAAAAACGAATTCTAAATTACCCTTTCCTTTCCCTCCCATCCCCAATTTTTTGCCTGCTTTTGTATCAAAACACTTATAAGTGAGGTAATGTGTCGCTCACGTAAGAGATTGAGATAAAACGGGCTCGGTTTTTATATCAGTCTTGGGCAGGCTTGAACTCAATCTGTCTTAAATTCAAATTTTATTTATTTCCATTTCAAATCATTTTAATGCTATTTTGATCAGAATAACGAGTAAACAGAAATAGTCTTTTTTCTATTCCGCATAGCTGCGAACTATTAATTTTTTGTGTTAAAACTATTTCCGAATCATAATCCTGAGCTTATTTAATCGCAGAATTCTGCGATTAATTAACATTAAGATTAGGTAAAGCAAAGGTTTCTATTTGGAAGTAGTAATGACAAAAAAATGGAACAGTTGATATCTAAGTATACGCAGATAGATGTATTTAATTATTTTTATTTTGCTAAAAAAAAAAAAAAAAAAAAAAAAAAAAAGTGTTTTAAATTTTGAAGATAATGTATGAAATATAAATAGGCAGACTGGAGTGACGGTGGGGGGGGAAGGGGGGGGGTGCGTGTTAGTACCGCAGAATATTAGGGCTCCGGCACTTTTTTTCTTAGAAATTAAGCCCGGAGCATGTTCGATCAGCTTTTCTTTTCTTAGTATTTGCAGATTTATCCATACTGATTTATCATTAAACAGGCATAATATATGTTTACTTTAAAATATTATAGAAATAGAAACATTCGTGTAGTTTGTTTGAAAATACAGCGTTAATTACATTGAAACTAACATTAGGATCAAGCCTGTTAAATGAAACTTCAAACGTTAATAACGGCGGTGGGAACTCGACGCCCTCTCGCGGAGAATCTGGTTTTCCTCCTGTTAGGGACATTTTTTTTATTGCGGTTGTATTGGCGATAAGCACACTACTTACTTCTAGGCACTGTAGCTGAAGTACGTTACTGGAGATTCCAACAGTAGCAAGTATGCATAAGTACACATTTCAAACTTATAATAAAAAAATGAATTCCTTGTTAATATTTCTGACGCAAGTTAATTAAAACGTAAACGTTTAAAGTCTGTACATTCAGTGTCTGTACATTGAGTTTTTAAACTGAAGTACTTAAATTACATTTTGTATTAAATAACAATAAAGAATATATCACAATTTATTAGATAAATGAAAAAGCTCACTGGTTTTAAAATATAAACATTAACTTTTTTTTTTTCATGAAAATCAGTAATTTTTTTAAAATTTGAAATTTATCTGATTATTCTAGTATTGCTTTCAAGAATCTCCATCATATTTAATACACTATACTGAAAATGCAAACTGGTAAACAAACTCGAAAATCAATTTGTATTTTCTAAATACAATTTTAGGAAACGAGGTACCCATTTGATATATATTTTGTTTCATTTTGAGTGTTTTTTAATTTTCTGGCATATTACTCGCATTAAATGATTTTAATGAAGGAAATGTTTTAAACAAGAAAAATTCAAACTTTATGGTAAAATTTAAAAAAAGTAATAATAATAATAATAATAATAAACAGAAAACTTTACAATCGGACTTCTACCATTTGGTACTTTTTGAAAACAAAGAGAAAAAATGTGTTTTTTTTTTTTTTTGTTTTTTTTTTTTACGAATGTACTCTATAACGGTAAGAACGACTTGATAAGTCATTTTATTTGAAAAAATAAGATGAAATGTCATGCCATAGGTTCACAAGCCGGTAACAACTCTCCGAAACGTAAATAAAGCTTGTCAGCATAACACATAGTGCGGCTTTTTTTTTACAAATAGCACCAAATATTCAAGAAATAATCGTATTTAAACAGCGCCAACTAAAACTATTGTCAATATTATGTTTGTTTGTTTTTTTCCCTTTAAACCATGCTAAAATGGGATCGATTTTATTTGCGAAAAATTTCATCCACATATTATATAAAAGTATATTATATGAAAAGTATATTAAATAAAAGTTATATTATATAAAAGTAAAAAAAAAAAGATGGAAAGAAAGTTTTTTAGATACGGAAATTGAAATACATAATATATGTATTTCACAACTTTAGATTTTTTTTTTTTCATTTTAATTTACCAATAAAAAATTGTTAACTAAACTCTAAACAGACAGGGAAAAAATACATAATTTTCCATTTCTTATCAATAAATGATAGTTTATATTGATTTCACAAATCTATATTTATAAATATTTCATTTAAAAAAACCCACAAGTATAAGATATGAGATCTGTTTAATAATTTACTTTAAAAAATAAAATAAAACATTCAAGATGTAACAGATACAAAATATGTTTATTTTAATTAAAAAAAGTAATTAGAAAGGAAAATATTTTTTTTATAAAATTATTTCAGCATTATAAAGACTGTAGAAAGAAAACTATTTTTAAATAATATTATATCAGTTTTATAAATGTGAATAATTCATATATTATCTTGATATTTAAAAAAAATTAATCATATTTATTTATAGTTGTGAAAAAGTTTAATATCATACATTCCAACAAATTAATGTATGTAACATATTTTCAGTAATTTTTAAGATATCATTTATAAAAAAATTAATACATTTAGTATAGATTTTTCAAATTTCATGGATATATTGAATCATACTTTTAAAAATGTTTTCAACAATAAAAACTGCATTAAAGATTTCATTTATCAAAAAAAGAATAATTGAAACACTATCATTAAATTCTTGTTTAATAGCATTCACAAAGAGGGAAAAAACTATCTACATAATCTAGTTAAAAATAAAAGCCTGAAAAATTAGACATATAAATGAAATTATGTTCTGGATAAATGAAATGGTTTCACATTTAAACTGTTAAGAATGTATTTGGAATTGTGGCTTATTCAGAACATAATCAAGCAGGAGGTAAAATTTTTGAACAAATGCGACTGTAGTTCATTATTGAAGTATCCAGTGTATTCAGGATATATATATATATTAATGGAGAATATAAATATGAATTTTTCATTTTCATCAAGACCTCATGTACAAGACAATTTTTTAAAATATCAATATGTAACAAAAATAAGACATTAAAAAAAAAAACATAGGCTTTAAAAAAAAAAAAAAAAAAAAAAAAAAAAAAAAAAAAAAAAAATGAAAATTGAAACAGCTTATTATTATTTTTGTCAGGGATCTCTGTCCACACGAATCCCCGCTAAAGATAAATTTGCATGAATTTAAAAGTAAAACAGAACTAAAAATTGTCTTCCATGGGGAGTTCAGAAAAGGCAAGGCTCCCCTATTGAAAAATCCCCAGTTCCATTTTAGTTAGTGTTTAATTATTTTAAAATAATGTTTAATTATTTTGTTATATAATGTTTAATTATGTGTTTAATTATTTTAAACAATTTGAGAATAATAAATTTTAATTTTTTTTCGAAAATCATACAAGAAAAAGGATTTTTTTAAATTAAATTTTAAAATCTGAGGAGGGACAATTGCCCTCCTTCCTTGTGGGCACCCATGATTGAAATCATAATGAAATGATGTATAAAATGAAAAATGTATAAATGGTGTCTCACTGTACTTGAATAAATAATATGACCAATGATTTTGTTATAAATCTAGAATGAAAAAGTATTGAATGAATTTGTAATTCAGTTTATATCTAAAATTCATACAAATTTTTTCTTAACTGTAAGATATGTATAGTTAGCCAGTTCATTTTCATTTTTATAAAATACTGTTTTTCAATAATTAAATGTTTTTGAGCAGATGAAAGTCAATTTTTTAATCAAATACTCAGAAAAACATTCATAATGAACTATCCTGTATTAAAAACAACCACTTAAAGGTGTGGATCCCAGAAAAGGAAGGTTAGTCAACCCAAGGTTACTATATCATAAGGTTGAGCCATTTCCCTCAGCAGCCAATGGGGAGCCCCTCGCTGTTTGACGTCACTCGGCGTGCTCTGTCCACTTTTCCAATTGATTTGAATTAGAAACGCGCTATTTTTAATTGAAAAGTATCAGTCGAAATTTTCATTTGAAAAGAAATTTAAAAATTAAAATATGTTCTTTATACATAGGACTTGCATCACATCTAAAATGTAAAGTATTATCTCTTTTCAATTTGCCGAAATTTGGTTATTAAATTGGCTATCTTTATCATTGCATTTCGTTTGCGCCTCAGTATGAAAAGTTCATTTTCATAAACCTAAAAATGCAAAATAGTAATTTTTATAAATAAATCTTAAAGACCTACAAGAGTATCAAATTTAATGCTTGTATGAATGCAGTTAATAATTTTTAATATAGTATATTTATAATATTTGATCGGTATTCAATTTGAAATCTATAATAATTCTAATATTATTGTAATTTCGACATGTCTTTCATAAAAAAAAATTATAAAAAAGTTAAAAAAAATAATAATCATTCAGATTTCAACCTCGCACCACAGATACACAATATTGAGTTTTGCATGATTAGATTTAAAAGACAAATAAAATAGAAATTTTAATAAGTAAACAGCTGAATATTTAATATTTTCAAACTAAAATATTCATGCCGTATAATTATATGATTTAGTGGAAATAAAATTTGAAATTCGAAGTAATATATTTTATAAACACATTCCGAAAAGTTTATTTAAAATTCTATTTTAATGCTATATAATAAACATAAATGCACATAATAAACATAAAATAATTAAAAAAATAATAAGGTAAATTAATACGTGAAAGAGCGTTTAAAGTTTAAGCAACTTTTTTTTTTCCAAATAATATTTAAAATTACATCTCTTTTTAGCGTTTTAAAACTTAATTTTAAAATTTAATGTTGTTTCTTCAAATTCCATTCAGATAGTTGATGTGATTGAATATCAAATTGATATATATATATATATATATATTAGAATAAAAAGGAAGACAGCAGTATTTATAAGGAAGATCTAAAACACAAATAAAAATAGAAACTTTAATTTTAAAATTACCTATTTTTTAAAACTGACAGATTTATGAGATATAGAAAAATGATATTTGAAATTCAGAATAATGTACTTTTATAAAAAACTTCCAAAAGAGTTATATAAAATTATATTTTAATGCTGTAGGATGAAAAAAATATATAAAAATATTTTAATAATTAATATATTTTAGGTTTTTACCCTCAGAATAGGCTTTTATTTCAAGAATTTTATTTCATCACAGGGTGCATTTTGAAGACTCATTTTAGATGTGCGCTCCATTATTTGCTATTTTTCGTTTTATTGTGCAATCAAAGTTGATTGACTCCACATTTTTGATTTTCTGGCAGCGTATCCCTTTTTATTTCTGATGAATATATGATTACTATGTCTCAATCGAATGAAAGTTCTTGTTTTCACAGATGTTTTTATTATATTTTTGTGCATTTTTGGAAAAAACAGCTGGATTTTTTTGCATGCATTTTCGATAAAATTAAATTCTTTCGAAAGTGAGTTGTCGTGAATCTCATTAAAATATAACCTTATATAACCTAATATGTCTGGGTGTTTCTTTTATGTTTGGAGAGGAACTGCTACAAGAAAAATCGATTCCGAGTGAAGTTTCTTTTTTAAAATTCACAGTACATGTTTCTGGCAATTTTAAAGTTGGCACAGCACTTTCATGCAATATTCTTTTAGCAGGAGCGTAACCCAAAAGTTCTGCTTTCAAATTTCGTATTTAGCAAATCTGACCGGAAGTCTCTCTTTCTGAGAAGCAATTAAAGCTTCGTGTGAGGGAAAACTGCCCTGGCTGTCAAAGAAAATGACAATAAATGTTTACTTCACAATCCCGTTTCTTTCAAACATCGACCAAAGATACCAAGCAATAAAAACTCCATATCTTAGCAAAAAAGATATACGACTATTTCATTTGAAGGGGGAAAAAATCCCTTTAAATCGCTTTATTCCTAGAAAAAAATACTTTCGCTAATGAAAAATGTTTTAGTTTGAAGAAGTATGCTTTCATATGACCAAAGAAACGACTTTTTTAAAGCAGAAATACTATTTTAAATGAAAAAATGCGTGCTTTCCCGTTGAAAGAATCGTTCTTAGCACGCTCAGTGACGTCAGAAAAACCGAAAACTTGATACCAGAACTAAAGGGAAATGGCTCCCCCCTGAGTCAACCCACCCCTTCCTCTATCAATAAAAATCGCACAAAGCAGCATACTTTTTGTATGCACCCCCCCCCCCCCCAATTTTTTTAATTTGAAATTATCTTGATTTTTTAAAAATAAAAATTCACTATGAAATGAATTTTAGCTTTGTTCAGCAGAATTTTTTTTTTTCAAGTACCCAAAGCAAATTTATTATGTGTTTTAATTAATTTTATCTCCACTTTACAAAATTCAGTAGAACTTTATAACTACACTTTTTTGAAAAATAACATTATGTAGCGAGAGATTAAATCCTGTTACTCAAATTCAAACCAAGCATAACTTTTTTAAGTCATTCTGTTAAAGTTTTTCCTGTCTGGTGAACTTGTTTTGTTTGCAAATTATGCATTTTAAAACTGAAGAAAATAAAAATAATTAATATTGATAGTTTATATTTATTTCACAAATCTATATTTATAAATATTTCATTAAAAAAAAAAACCCACAAGTATAAGATATGAAATCTGTTTAATAATTTACTTTAAAAAATAAAATAAAATTTTCAAAATGTAGCAAATACAAAAAAATATGTTTTTTTTTTGTTTTTTTTTTTAATTAAAAATAGCAATTAGAAAGGGAAATATTTTTTAAATAAAATTATTTTAAACAAATTGAGAATAATAAATTTTCATTTTTTTTTTTGAAAATCATACAAGAAAAAGAAAATTTAGTTAATTAAATTTGCCTTCCTTCCTTGTGGGCACCCATGATTGAAATCATAATGAAATGATGTATAAAAGTAAATTCATTTTAATGAGAAATGTATAAATGTTGTCTCACTGTACTTGAATAAATAAATCTATCTGGCCAATAAATCCATACCAATGATTTTGTTATAAATCTAGAATGAAAAAGCAATGAATGAATTTGTAATTCAGTTTATATCTAAAATTCATACAAATTTTTTCTTAACTATAAGATATTTGTTCATTTTCATTTTTATAAAATACCTTTTTTCAATAATTAAATGTTTTTCAGCAGATAAAAGTCAATTTTTTAATCAAACACTCCGAAAAACATTCATAATGAACTATCCTGAATCAAAAACAACCACACAAAGTTGGATTCAAGAAAAGGAAGGTTAGCCCCCCTCCCCCAATTTTTGTAATTTGAAATTATCTTGTTTTTTTTTTAATAAAAATTCACTATGAAAATGAATTTTAGCTTTGTTAGCAGATTTTTTTTCAAGTACCCAAAGCAAATTTATTAGGTGTTTTAATTAATTTTATCTTCACTTAACAGAATTCGGTAGAACTTTATAACCTCACTTTTTGTGAAAAATAACATTTTGTAGGGAGAGATTAAATCCAGTTACTCAAATTCAAACCAAGCGTATCTTTTTTAAGTCATTCTGTTAAAGTTTTTCCTTTCAGGTGAACTTGTTTTGTTTGCAAATAATACATTTTAAAACTGAAGAAAATAAAAAGAATTAATGAAGAGTGTGCTTTCATGGAATGGAATTTTGTGAAGGACCTATTTTGTTAAGAGGAATTTTGAAAAGGGCCCTATTTTTTTAAAGGATTTTTGTGAAGGAGCCCTAAATAGGTCCAAATTTTGTCTGTATCAATATCGACCCCTGCTTATTGTAAAACTTTTCATGATAAACAAGGATGCGTTTTCAGAAAATCTTACCACCAAGGATGTTTTAATATCTAGCAAGATGCAATACGCAATGAAATTGGTGTAGCAAAATTTACACGACTCGAAAAATAATTCATTTCTACAATACATTTATATATATATTTTTGTACAAAATTAAGAAAAAATGCATAAAAGGGGAAGGTTTAAGGTATAACAAAACACAATGTCATGTTCACATTACTGCATTTGGGAGAAACATGAAATATAACTTGATATATTTTCTATACCTTTAGTTTTTAAAAGACTATCTAGAAATTCGCTATCCTCATTAAAAAATCTACTTGCTACTAATGAATAAATTGGTGTGATTTCCCAACCCTGATCATAAATCTTATGATGTAAAAACTTTTTATCTGTAATCTCAATATTTTGTTTTATTAGTTAGCTTTCATGAAGTTTTGGTTCTAACAAACACACATACAGAAAAAAATTTATATATTACAATGTGTAGAGTGTTTCAGTTTATTAATGTAGGGTATTTCTGTTTACTACTAACATTTTCATGAACATTAATGAATTTTTGGGTGTTTTAATTTAAAATGGAAAATATGACTGCAATTTATTTATATATTAATGTTGAAAAAGTTAAAAAATGTAACCAGATTAATATATTAAGAAAAAAGAAAGAAAATCTGTAATACATTAAATATAACTATAAATTAAATTTAAAAAATCCTTTAAGATGCATGCTTATGCTTTGTTTATCTTATTTTTAAATTTGATATTTGTAATTCAGAGTATAAAAATATAAAGAAACAGTTTTTACAGCATAATATTGTGAAAAAAATAAAGATAATACAATTTCTATTTTAGAGCAAGAAATAAAATTTTATAGGAACTCATTAATTATTTTTTAAAAAAAGAAAGAAAACTACTTACTTTTGACAAGTTTCAATGTACACAAGTCATGAGCAGCTTTTTAAAAATTCAGAATGTGATTTAGCCTGCAAGTATGCATTTAAGAGACCGAAGATTGATTATAAATCTTTCTAGCCTCCTAAACGCATTCCAACGGGCCAACACAAATAGAAGCAACAGTAAAATAGATTCCAGTAGTCACATAACAGTAGAAGATTTAGTATATAAAAGAACCAGGAGGCGGGGGGGGTGTATTTTAAATATGCAACACATCTTATGTAGATGACACAGACATATTGCAATTATAAATAATAAAAGGGGCCACATATAAATGAGATTAATATAAAGTTAAAGGAAATTGTATATATAAAAGTTTGGAGAGATGAAAAGTGTTTTTTTTTTTTTTTTTTTTTTTTTTTTTTTCTTTTTTGCTAAACAACAAAATTGTAACTATAACATAGCTGATTAATCAGCTATGTTATAGTTACAATTTTGTTACAAAGCACAAATTTATTTAAACATTAATTTTAAGAAATACTGATTAGAAATAATAGGTGACAAAAAGGTCACAGTAATCGACAAATTCATTTTTTAAATAAATTTTTGGGGAGGGGGAGGATTGGAGAAAAATATATTATAGATAAATAATAAATAAGGAATTGACAACAAACTGATATAACATAAATTATAAATAAATATTGCGCTAAACAACTTTTACTTGATATTAGATTAGGATTCTATCAAAAATGTAGCGTTAAAACTCGCATATGTTAATTCAATATTATTAAAAATAAATTGTATCGGTTCAAATCTAAAAAAAAAATGGAAATATCTCCATATTTTCCGAGCTTTTCAACATCCGCGAATCCGCCATTATAATACTTCTGAACCAATCATTGAAGCGTATCGTAAAAATAATCGAATAAGCGGTAACAACTTTGTGACACCGATGTCTTCATTTGTGAAAGTCACAAGTGTTTCCTTTGTATCGCTCTTTTCATGCCGGTAACAAATTTCAGATTTGTGACCGTCACAGTTTGTTACTGTTACCGTTTCATTTGTATCCATTACTCATTTTTCATGTTTATGAAAAGTCGCAGCAATCCATCGTTGCCACAGGTTAATCTCGGAAAATGAAACATTTGAAGTTACTTCAAAAATTAATAGCTCGAAAAGTATTTGTCAGAAAATTGTTAGACAAACTGCGTTAGAATGGTAAAAAATTGTATTTTTCTTGATATAAATTTCAAATCTAATGATTATGTCGTTTTTCAAATATTAGATTTCAAAAATTACAAAACATCACAATGGAGTACCATAGCTAAACTTTCACGCGGTACAAGAAGGTACAACGCCCTCTATACTTTTAATTTTAACACCGCTCTTAGCTCCATCTACAGACCGCTCCTCCTTGGAATGCTCCTTCCTTGCAGTGCTACAGAAGACACCGCTGTGGCTGAATGCATTCTCATTGCACCTCAACACTTGTCAAAGTGTCCCATTTGTTCATCATCATTTTCTTCTTCTTCTTCTTTTTTTAAATCTTTTTTCAGCAAAATAAAAATTAAACGAGACCCATCAGTAAGTTCAGATTTCGAATGATTATAAAAATGTAACAAATTGCATCATCGGAGTGCGATTTACACATTTACACTATGAAACTTGTCAAAGAGTAGGATTTTTATAGACAAAAGAAAAAAGTATTAAAAGTAAAAAAAAAAAAAAAAAATTATTTTCTAAACAATCTTTTATAAGCATTCAAGGTATATCTTTAAAATCGCGCCTAATTTCATGACTGCAACTAAAGTTGTTCCAAAAAAGTTTACTTTACAATAAGTTAATTTCGTGTGGGCCCGATAATGGAAAATTCATTGCTTTCATGTAAGCTTGGTAGAAAGTCCGAACTTTAGAAATTATTTTAAAAAATTATAGTTTTTGCCCTGTTTCTTTCTTTTTTTTTTTTCTTTTTCTTTTTTTTTTTTTTTTTTTTTTAATATGTTAACAGGAACGGGAAAAAAAACTATGTATTCAGTATTTCTAAATTGTTTTCTCAACAGATTTTTATAATTTAATAATTATTAAATTTTTAATTCATAAAAGTATATTTAAGAAATATGTTACTCTTTTTAGGTAGATTTCGTAAGAAATACTACCTACTACATTCTCCCCTATGTAGGAATTCCTGAAACATTTTTGCAGATCTACACCGATCATGACTCCTAGAAGCCACAACCACCCCCAGTTCAAAACTTTATCTGTCTGTCTATATATCTATCTATATCACTTTTTTATGGACACGATAACTTTCATATTTCTGCACAAATCTCTTCCAAACTGATACATAAAATCAAGCGGCATAAAATATCGGTTAAGTTCGTTAATGCGTAAAATCGAATTAAGGGGGGCGGGGGGAGGTGGAGTGTGCAAATGGGAAGCTTTTTGAGAAAACAGAAAAAAACATAACTGAAAGTTATTATTATTTCTAGGAAAAAGGTCAAAAATTTACGTATGACAGATTTTTGATTTCATTAAAAATGCCACAGATGATGGGAAAAATCGGGGTTCCAGAAGAAACAAAATCATAAATTCGTCAATTCACAAGATATCAAATCCACTTAAATTTATTATAAATCTTCTTAATATTATCTACAACTTTTATACTGACAAGTTTTTTTAGGACAAACTTTTACAGCAAAAAAAAAAATAATAATAAAATAATAATAATAATAATAATAATAATAATAATAATAATAATAATAATAATAATAATAATAATAATAATAATAAAGAAATCCCTGCTGGCTCCGCCTACAGGCAGAGATATATTTCGAAGTGGGCGGTCTTAAATACCGCATCATAGCAAATAAGTCTTTGTTCTGCAATTCCCAATAAACAGGCGCCCCACGGTCTGCGTCTTCGAAATCTACCTGTGCCTGTAGGCCGAGCCGTCAGTGGTTTTTTCATTATTATTTTTCACTGTTTAATATTTTAAATATTTAAGTGGAGCACTTTCACACCAAGTTGGTTTATTTTAAAGAGCGTGGCTTGCTCCATAATTAACTCCGTTTTGTTGTAACTGGTGTACAGTTGTAACCAAGTGTCTACAAATAAAAAAATATTGAAAAATTGAAAAAACCAATAATATACTACACACTCTGATGGGCATTTTTGAAATTAAATTGTCTTTCTGTTAAATGTCTTTTGCATCTCTTCATGTTGTCGCATTCAAAATTTCATACTTTTCTGATGGATAATTTCGACTAAAGACAGCGCTGAATAGGTGAACTTTAATTATTTTCACCCTTTAAATTGTTCTAAAGAAAATTTTCTATAGCAATCTCTGTAGACTTCTATATAAAAATTTTGAAAGGCATTAAAAAATTTAAGTTTCTTAAAACACAGCAAACTTATCAAATTTTATTTTTTATAATATTATTTCTGTATTATAATGTTATCATTAATGCAAAAAACTCTTCTGAATGCTTTAAGAACTAATTTTAAGTTATATCAGTGAATATCTGCAGATGTTGTGAATTTAATGTACAACAGTGAGCGAAATATTGGTGAACATGGGGTAGGGCATTGGCCGATATCTTTGTGTTATTAGGGAGAGTAACGGAAAATCGTTTTCCAATCAAAATATGCTTCTGTTTTAAAAACAACTTTCATACCAGTAATATAATAGAATCATTTGTAATATATTTTAAGTAATGGTTACTTCTATAATGTCTATACCTAGTACAAATCTATATACTGATTTGAACATAGGTCATCCTGCATTAAACAGTCAGATGGCCAATGTTGTATTTTTAGAAAGATTCAGAGCAGACACACGTAATCCAAAGAATCAGGGAATTGCTGTTTCGGAGGAAACTGTTTGTTCAATTAAAAAAAAATTCTTTTGTGAAACAAAAATACTCGTGCCTTTGTTCGTATAGGACATATTGCGCCCCCTGGGCCCTGCCGGTGCAACAAATGGATTTTCATAGATTCGAGGATCTTATGTAAATTAGGGGCCCGCTAGCGGGCGAAGCCAGCAAGTATATTATTATTATTTCACTTGAGCTATTTTAAATTATGAAAATGTCATTCAAAGTTCTTCAGACCTGGTGAAATATTTCACATTTTAAGAAATATTTATTTTATTAGATTCTTTTTATTCTAGAACTAGGTGCCCGCCCGGTGTTGCCCATCCCCAGATAATTACAATCTCACAGAAAGGCGTTAACTCTCTCCCTCCCCATACCCGCAAATATAACGAATAATTTGTTCAAGAAAACCACCGTCACCTACATTAACGCGATCATTAAAAAAAGAATTACAATTTTCTGATAATTAGAACATAACGAAGACACTACGCTAAAATAGCCGGAAGATGACAACCCTTCCCGATCTCAATTTCAAATCTATATGTTAATTAGTTACCTAAATTTTTGTTCATTATTAAAAATTGGCAATTATTTCCTTTCATTTTCGCAAACTAAATGGAGGGATCGACCAGAGAAACAGATCTCTTTGTAGTTCAGTTTTTAATGAAGGCAGATCCCTGTCTGAAACTTTCTCGGATCATTTTCACTGGCACCGGCAGATTTTTGGCAGTTTTTCAGCATAAATTAAGAAAAATTACTGGCTAAATTTTTCAAAAATTGCATAGTCGGATGCAATTTTTTTTTTCATATGCTCAGAAATTTTCAAATTGATATCTCAATTAGTTTTTTTTTTTTAATTCACTAATTAGTAAATAAGTTTCAAATTCGTTCATTTCCACTTCCAAATCGAGAACAGGAGTTCTTTTCTTCAGCCATTTTAATTTAATAGATGGCATTTTCGATGCGATGTTTAATGATATTCTAATTAATATCTTGAGTAATTATCAAAATTTTAAAATTGTGAGACTCAGGTGCCTCAAACCTTGTACTATCCACACCTAAATTTTTAAACTTCTAGGTGGGCTAAATTTTGCTAGCCATCGCAGACAGAAAAACAAACACACACACTCTCTCTCACACACACAGCAAAACTTTCTTTTATTGATATAGATTGTTAATGTTAAAATCTTGATGCGAAGTTTTAACATCTGAGAGATAAAAAAATTTCTACAATTTTTATTCTACAATTGTTAATGTTAAAATCTTGATACGAATTTTGAACGTCTGAGAGATAAAAAAAATTCTACAATTTTTATTCTACAATTGTTAATGTTAAAATCTTGATACTAATTTTAAACTTCTGAGAGATAAAAAAATTTCTACAATTTTAATTCTACAATTGTTAATGTTAAATTCTTGATACGAATTTTAAACTTCTGAGAGGTAAAAAAAAATCTACAATTTTTGTTCTACAATTGTTAATGTTAATACGAATTTCATAATCTTGATACGAATTTTAAACTTCGGAGAGATAAAAATTTTCTGCAATTTTTATTCTACAATTGTTAATGTTAAAATCTTGATACGAATTTTAAACTTCTGAGAGATAAAAAAAAATCTATTTGTAGTTTTTTTATTCATAAAAAGTTTTTATATGTATTTAAATAAAATAATTTTATGGATGGTCCATCCACATCAAGTAAATGTAAATTAATTTTTTTTTTTAAACAGAGAGAATGATATGATTTTACAGATATCCCACTTTTATTTCAGTAGGTGTAATTTTACTGTCACTCACAAAAATTATTTCATTAAACAATTTTCACTCACAAAAATTATTCCATTAAACAATTTTAACTGCATATCAAATGAAAAAATTAGTTGATTCTGTCATCTTCATTATTCTGTTTAATTATATAGATAAATCATAAAAATTAGCCGATAGGTCGCAATTACATGGATGAAATTTTGCGGAAAATTGAATAAAGATGACATCCCCTAAAATTAAGCTAATGTTGTCGGATGTTATTTTATATGAAATAACAATTACTATTACAGGACCAATTAAATTTGTTATAATAAATAAAAATAAATAAAAATATGTTACTATGGTTAATTTTTATTATTGTTGTAGTTAATGATATTAGAGAAATTGATGCTCTTAACATTTTCTTCACATTTCTTTAATATTACTGATTAATATTAGATGTTTTAGATTAAATAAACAAAGCATCCACATTTTACCAATTGCAACTCATTATTTCGTGGAATCGAAAACCAGTCTTGCTAGTTATTTCGGAGCGAGCACTCAGGAAGCGTAATTTACTGATAGTGTTTTAACCCGCCAATTAAGCAATAAGCTGCCAAACAATTTTTTAATAGAATGTTTCCATTTAATATTTAAATAGCAGAAATTGTTGACACTTAGTTTAATTGCAAGATTTCTAATACTTTTCTGCACTTATATAAGGCGAAAAATTCTATTAAAAATTTGTGATGAAAACGTACAAACCCTGTATTATGGTCCTTCATGCATTTAAAATTAAACAAAAAGTAACGTATTTCAGTTGTTTCCCCAAAATCAATTTCCGTACATTTAATTAAGTTAAAATTTACAACTTTTCAGGTTGACTCATGTAGTATCATTTTAACTTAAAAAATGTACTGAAATTGATTTTGGGGAAACAACTGAAATACGTTACATTTTGTTTAATTTTAAATACGTGAAGGACTATAATATAGTTAATTTAAAAAGTACATTTTTTTTTGGTGGGGGGGGGGGAATATATGTGCAAGAACAGTACTTTCTGAGCATTTTAAAACAAATTCCATAAAATTGTCCCAGTTACACTAGTTAAGACTAAAAAGGCATCTCGATGTCAGCAATACTTCGATGGACACTTTCAAGTGATTTTATCACAAATAATCGTTATGTTGCCTTATAATGTGAAAAATAAATAAATAGCTGATTATTTGATTGAAAAAAATACTGATTGTAATTTCAAAAAAAATATATATATATATATATATATATATATATATGAAACAAATTAAAAAAATTGTTCGCCGTTGACTTCATTAAGACTATAATTCTGTGTAAATCCCATTATTCTAAATTATTTTCTCGCTCCAGTATTCGATTGTCAAAATTACATCTAGCGAAATATATAGTTTATTCCAAATTCATTCTCTTAAAAAATGGCACTGATAGAATGCTCTATTAAATTTACGCACTTTTATTTTCTTTAAATAAAAAGCATCCTAGAATTTAATTCTTCAAAAAATACCCATTTCCCAGCTAAAAATATTTTACTCTTTTGAAATAACAACCTATGAATTTCTTTTCTTTATTTTTTATTTCCCTACGATTCCTGACAAAATATTACTTTTCAAATTCTGAAAGATTTTAATCTCAATGTAAAAATTATTTTGGCATATTGCCATACTTGATAAAACATATGTACTCCTTTTCTCTCTGCTTTTATTTATTCGAAGGAAGTAGAATTCACGAGATTGTTCTAGAACATTTTTTGGCGCGCTTTTGCCAGCTTCGGTAAGTTCACTTCGATATTAATTCGCCGAAGGAATTAAGCCGTGAGCGTTGATTGATAGAGCGTTTTAGATAGAATGTATTCTGGCGCGCTCGGGAAATGATATACGGATTTTTCCCGCGTTTAGAGCAGAAGGTTCCGGGATTCGGTGGTGGATGCAGCTAGTCATGTACTTCCTAATCTTCGAATGTTCTCCTTGGCCGCCGATTGATTTAAAAGAATACCTGCCTATACTAACTAATGTGTCTCTTTAATATAAAAACTTAAATCATCAAGTCTTCTTCACGGTCTTAAAAATCAGCACGGATAGATTAGCTACGTGGAAATAAAGCATAACCCACTTTTTTAATTTTTCGAATAAAATGTGAACTGGAACGAACTGCCTCTTCTCTTTAGCTTATACGTACACAATGAAGTAAGTCTCGGTGCTCGACTGCAAATCTCCTCCGAGAAACCTCTGCCTTGAATATGAGTCTACAAAAGTATGGTGATTCCAGTTAAATCGTCACACACACACACACACACACATATATATATATATATATATATATATATATATATATATATCGTATATCTGTGTTAGCGAAAACTGTTTTCCCTGTTAGAGTTAAAAAATTATATTTCAAGGGCAGGGCAATGATCACATTTCCTGGGAAACAAAACACTCCTTCAGTACTTTTGTTATTTTTCACTATCTATTCAAAACGATTAAAACTTCTGTGACGGAAATTACACAATGAATTAAATATAAAAATGTAATATTTTGTTTAATGTTCAGTTTATTAAGGAACATACCACAGTTAAATCTAAAAGTTTCGGTTTTCTGGTGGAAAAATGTATCTAAAAGGACAATTTTTTAATGAGCATTTTATATCAAATTCAATATTTTTCCTTCATAATTATGCTAGTTAGTGCAATGGTTAAATGTCACTTTAAAGCGAATTATCACAAAAAGCTAGAAACCTACGTTCTTTAAGTTGTGTCTGAAATTTCTCTTGAACTGCTTAATATTTTTAGATGCAATCTTCGTAGATTTATAGAATATATCTCTGTCTTATGAATAAAATAAAATTCCTGAATATTTTAACAAAAATTTTCAATTTTAAAAACATATAAAAGTGTTGCCTATTTTTTTCACTTTATTGGTTACAACTTTTAATAGCAATCATTTCTATTTTAGAATTCTCTTGCAAATATAGCCGAAATCTACTTCATAGTAGTCTGTTTTATCCATATGTAAAATTTTACAAGAAGGTTTATTAAAAACTTGAGTTATGAAAAATTATACTCTTTGAATCTATATTCCTTTTTGCACTACAAATGTTATTTAAAAACAACATAAATGCCCTAAAAACATATACGTACCACTTCAAAAAATATTTTACTGAAGGTGTTTTGACTCCATATACAAAACTGTATTTTACATAGATAATCGAGCGCTTTCGAGAAAACCTTTGCTCATCATCAGGGTCACAAACATGTTTACGTTTGTTTTATAACACTGGTGATAAGCTAAGGTTTGCTCGAAAGCGCCCGGTTGTCTATGTAAAATATAGTTTTGTATATGGAGTCAAAACACCTTTAGTAAAATATTTTATGAAATGGTATGTATATGGTTTTAGGACATTTATGCTGATTTAATTAGAAGATTTATTGTTTGGAAATAGAGGTAGCCATAAAAATGAGAGCGACATTTTCTGTTATTATGGAAGTTTAATGGCTCTAACATTAGAATGTAAACTATTCACCCTAAAAACTTTAGTATACGAAGAAACCTATTAATCCCCCCCCCCCCTAATGCTTAAAAATGCAAATGAAACCCCATACTTATTTAAGATACGAAACACTTTTCACTTAACAAGTTACTTTAAGACAATATACTAAGCAAAATTAAACAAAATCTTCAATACGTTTTCCTACTTTTTCTACAAGTAACGAGTTATTCAGAGAAAAAAAAGAGTTAGCAGCTAATATAAATGATATTACAAGCTCCGCCCACCTGATATTATATTCATTTATTACAAAGTATGGCAAACTCTAATAGAAAGATAAAAAACAAGACAATATTCAAATGTATGAAAATAAATAAAAGTATTATATAACCGAAAATTTCAAGCATTACAGCTTTTTAAAAAGGTAACAATTACGGAGACATTGTCTTGAAACATGTTACCTAGTATCACATGTATAAACTATATAAAGCTCTAACAAAAAAAAAAATTAAATAGAAATTGAACACTGGCTAATTCTGTTATGAAATTTCACACCATATGTTAACAGAGGATTTTAAAATCTGTCACGGGAAAATCAGTTCCAAGCGTTGTGTCGTAAAGATCCTACGCTATATAACGCTGCCATTTTAGTACGTTTATTTATTCAAATAATCTACCATTATTTCTGCTTTATTTAATCACGTAATGCTTATCATTAAATAAAGCGCAACACGATATTCGAAAACAGTGTTAGCTGTATTGAATTAAAACATATATTAAATTGGTAATTACTGCTGCTCTATCTTACCTATATTCCATTACACGATTTCAGTCAGATAAAAAAAAAAAAAAAAAAAAAAAACTTTTCAACACATCCCCCTAATTTGTTTAGTTTTGATTAACATATAAGTACAGTACTCATTTTCTCTAATACTATTATATACCATTCATGCACATTGGATTATAAACTTTTTTTTTTTTTTTTTTTTTTTTACTTTTGAAATAAATAATGAATTATTAGTATAGTAATATTCTTCACAAAACTAAACGACTAATCCATAGTGTAAACTTGCAGAGCATTCTACTCTATTGTTCGGAGACATGGTGCTTAAATTTTTCCCATCAAAAGAACTCTTTCCTCTCAATAGGAAAGTTAAACATTCAAGAATACATGAAATCATGGAAATTAAAAAGAATGTCTCACAAACGATCAAACTTTCAAAAATTGAAATAGGGCATGAGAGATTAGATGGATTTTAGCAAGAACCCGAGGCTATGACACCCAAGAATAATTTTTAGTTTCGGACTAATTGTTTTTTCAATCTTCCAGCTCAGGCTTTAACAGGGGGCGGGCGTTTTTACCACAATTTTTTAAGAGACTTTTTCCATTTAATATTTAAATAGAAGAAAATGTAGACGCCTCGTCGAATTGTGGGGTTTGTAATACTTTTCTGCATTTAAATAAGGCGAAAAATTATATTAAAAAATGAGGCAAAAGCTTACGAGCCATGTCAAAGAGAAAAATGTATTTATTTACAAATTGGAAAAAGGCAGAAAAATAACTTGAAAAACAATTTCAAAAACACAGATTTAGACTGAGTTTCGGGCTTTGGCTCGAAGGAAAAAAAATATTTATTTACAAATTGATAAAAAAGGGGAAAAAAATACTTGAAAAATTAATTGAAAAACATGAATGTAGTTTCAGTTTCTTAAAGTATTGTACAATCCTTTAAAAATCAGATTGAAAATAAATTGAATTCTTATTGATGAGATATAAAAAGAAACTAGATGGAACCCGTCAAAACTTGACGCAAAAAAATACTATAACAATATCAGTAAAATAAGCTTCTTTATTATTTATGAAGGGGTGCGTATAAAACAGTCTTTCAAATATTTTATTTAATTTTTTTCCCCAGTCAAATACAGTACTATTTCCGATGCAAACTCCAAACAAACAATCCGTAAATAACTGTGTAATGCAAATCAGTTTGACATTACTACCATATTCCCCACGGCAAGAAAAACAATTCATGGACCTATGAAGTATATACAAATAGTATATTCCTACGTTTATATCATATTCAGTAAATAACAGAACATAGTAAATAAAGCACACATCTCCCCCCCCCCCCTCTGTGATAATGCAACCGAATGAGCTCCTATGCGCTTGTGCATTGCATCTGCCCAAAAGCACCGTCGAAATTCGACGTTAAAAAAGTTTTAAAATGATTAAATTAAAAGTTTTAAAATGTCCTCTTTAATCATTGTTCGTTTCAAATCCATATCTTCTAAAACGCATCCATTGTTTTAAGCTAATCAATTTTTATGCAAAGATTAAGAAGTTTTTTACAGTAATAAATCTATCTGCAGATGAGGGAGAGTTTTAATGTTTTCAAGTGTAATTTATTTGTATGGTTTCTTCGGTTCCTTGACATAATCAGGATGATTATCCTTTTTCCACCACAGTCGGGGATATTTTCCCTCTGATACAGTTGGCAAATGTAAAAAAATAAAAAAATGCAATTCCTAGCATATCCTGATATCTGATGGAACATATTCATCAACGAATTCAACATATCAATTTTATGTTCAACATAAACTAAAAAGTCTTTTTTTTTTTTTTTTTTTTTTTTTTTTTTTCCCTGACAGATTTTTGTTTAGCGCCAAAATGTTCTATCTTATGGATAATCTGATCTTATGATTTATCACTTTTTAAAAAAAAATTATTATTCACTTTTTATGATGGTTAGGGAAATCTATTTTCAATTGTGGCAACTTTTCCAGGGGCTGTTTTACATTATTGAAGTAAACTGGTGGTCATTGATAAGATAGAATTGAAAAACTTTTCATGCTTGAAAATTATTTAAAAAGTCGTTAAATTAATCGGCAGTTTTCAAATAAATTTCAATCGAAAGCTAATTTTTTTTCTAATTGATGACGTCAGAATTGAAATTGTAAAATGTAGTAAAAAAATAGAAATTTGTAGTATTTCGAAGGGATGTAAGGCGCGATGAAAGCTAAAGCGATAGCGCCTTTGTTGTCACAACTGTTGTACATTTCTAAAAATTGCCACTGTATTTTGGCTGGCGTCCAAAAGTGGAAAAACATTTTTTGACATCGAAAGAGAAATTCACAGTGAAAGAAATAGGACTTTGCGCTAATAAGGAACTGTTAAATGAACTTATAATAAATCTACCAAAATAATTCCTATGAAATATTAGTCTTACATTGTTTATTCTAGCTAAAAATACAATAATTATTTCAAGATTTTCTTCTACCATAACACCATTTTTAATAACTTTAAATTTCCTGAAATCCTTTACTTTTGTGATTTTTTTTATTAAAAAAGGAAATCTTCTAGCCTATAATTTAAAAAAAAAAAAGCAATTGGTAACATGTAATCATGGTATGCAATCAAGATGAAGAAATCAATGACGGCTCCAATTCTAATCTTTATAATCATGAATGCAAAAATCAGTAAAATTATGTCATGTTAACACAATCATATACATTTTTCTCTTTAGTTTTATCCATGTTAAAATGCACTTCAAGCTAGCATAACGTCATTTTCACCGGCGCAAACTTTTCACACGTACTTCATATACCTTACATTAATGCTTAAACACCATGCACACAAATATAAATATATTTTTTATTTAATTGTAATGAAAAAATGGCATCAACAAAGTTATAATGCATAATGATAAAATAAACCCAATGGACAATATTCCCGTGACGTCACAATAAATATGAATTTTTTTTCGCTTATAAAAAACGCGGATAATTATTTTTACCGAAACTTAGCTTGCAAATTAACAAATTCGGCCTTAAAACCGCGTGCTTTTAATATTTATTATTTCTCTTTTATTCAACCACAGAGTTTAGAAAATAAACTCTGTGCTTCGGAACAGTAGGCGTTATCCGATTATGACGTCATTAGCAGACGTAAAAGTTTAATTGAAAATTACGGTTAATTAATTAAATTTTCGAACAAACGAATGCACGATAACAAATCTGTGTCCAAATACCTTTCATTTAAAAAAAGAATGATGTAATTTGTTGCAGTAGTTTGTTCTCACGGATTGTCGAAAGAAATCGCTTAGCGTTTTAAATATATAGATAGTCTATCTGATTTTAAGTCATTTGCAACGCCAGTGTTAGTAACATAAAGGAGATGTGGAATATTACTTGATTATCCTCGCTTTCTTCCTCGTCTTTTCACACAATGAGCCAGGGCTTAATTTGAGCCGCAGTCCACCGGAGCTCAGCAACGGTACTTCTCTGTTTTTAATAAATATTTAAATATTGGCCAGAATTCACCGGAGCTCATAAACACTGCACTCCGGAGCCCAGTGCAATAACGCTTCCGAAAAACGAATCCTAAATTACCCTTTCCTTTCTCTCCCATCTCCTATCTTTTGTCTTCTTTTTTATCAAAACAGTGACAGTACAAGTGACGTATGTGTCGCTCACGTAAGAGATGGAGATGAAACGGGCTCTGTTTTTATATCAGTCTTGAGGTTTGCGCAGGCTTGAGCTCAATCTGTCTTAAATTCAATATTTTATTTATTTCCATTTCAAATCATTTTAATGATATTTTGATTAGAATAAAGAGTAAACAGAAATAGTCTTTTTCTATTCAGCGTAACTGCGAACTATTCATTTATTGTGGTGTTGTCACACACACAAAAAAAAAAAAAGATGTTTTAAATTTTGAAAATAATGTCTAAAATATAAATATGCAGATTGGGGTGACGGCGGAGAGGGTGGGGGGCAGGAGGGTATGTTACGGGTGTTAGTGCTGAAGAATATTAGGGCTCCGGTACTTTTATTCTTAGAAATTAAGCCCTCACAATGACTCAAGGAAAATAAGTTTTTCTGTCAAAGCTGTTGTACAATGATATTTTAAAAGAATAAGAAATGTGACTTTCTGTCAGTAATTGGATGTAAGTAGCAAATTTGCTGTTATAAATTAATTTTCTGGGACATGAAAATCACAGGTGTAATTAGGATTAACACTTATTTTTATCTAAGAAGACATTTTGAATTGAGAAAATTAATCTTGAAAAATGCTTTTGATGTTATGGCCATTTTCAACTGCGTACTTTTGGTACTTCTGGTTCAGGCACAAAATTATTCCGGCTTGGGTGATCTCAGATTTAAAATCGTCGGGCTCGTGCTCCAAGAAAATAACCCGGGAACAGATGTATCACTCGCCATCTTGTTTGGCGGACAAGTTTGTTTGGCCAACAAGTATTTGCCAAGTCGTCATTGATTAAAAATTTCATGGTTTTGCTTGAATTCCTTTTTGTATTATTATGTTTAATCTCTATATATTAAAAAAAAAAAAAAAAAAAAAAAAAAAAAAAAAAAAAATTAAGAAATTAGAGGTTACACATAATACCACAATCGCCAAACAAGATGGCAGCCTTCTGAGGGCGTGTGATACATCTACGCCAATAAAAGATGCTATATCACCCTAGACAGGAAAGAATTAAAAAAAAAAATCCTCAAAAATATATTTTCTTTCTAGGACTTTGGGCGGGGTCTAGATTTAACATTTAGAGAGGGACGGGGAAGGCGGTTCACAAATATACATACGCAATTTTTATATCTGTAGTTTGTCCACAACTATAAACTCGCTGTTTTGTTATAGATTAGGGAAGCTATTTTCAAGGACAAACACATAAAATTTGCTGCTATATTTATAAATAATTTCTTATTTCTTATAAAAATAAAGAATATTTCATTATTTGTCGGGAATACCTTCTATTATAAAGCAATTTTCGTCACTCGACAGTCACAAAAAGAGGATTATGCCTGATCAATTAATTATTACTGACACTCTATCACATATATAAAAAAAAATGAAAAACGTTGATCAATATTTTTGTTCTTAAAAAGTAATCGATTTCTCAAAATTTCATGCATATCAGTTTTAAATGACATCTTCTGTAACGGAAGTAGGTAGTCGGTGTTATTGAGCAGGATGTGTTTTAATTATACATTATGTTTTTACAAATAATAATAATAATAATAATAATAATAATAATAATAATAATAATAAATTTTTGTCGTGAGACTTTCTTGGTTCAGAGAAGGGGGAGTGGTCATAACCCACGAAGTTGTCTCCCAAGTATACGCTTTTCTGGATGAAACACACTACGTACTGGAAATTCATAAGACAGAAGAATAACGAAAGAAATAATGTCGTGAAAGAACTATGTTTATTGACAATATGCAAAATGTTGAATTTCATGTGTAATGTAAAATAAATTAATTATTTCATACGATTGTGAAAGCTAAAAAAGAAGAATATTGTTTTCGAAATCCTTCAACAATAGATTTACTAGCAATTACCGTAAGAAGAAAATACAAATAAGAACAATAATAATATGTATCGTTATAGTATTTCTTACATCGAAATATTCGATTTAATTATATTTGTGACAAACGCGTTTCAGCGAGAATTCAGAGTACTGGCTACCGTTGAAATGGCCGAAAATGACGAATATCATTTTTCCAATATTTTGCTTAAAAATGTACCTAAAAATGCACGTTCTGCATAAAAATGTTATGTAAAGATCCGTTAATTATTTTAAACATGTGAAAAAGGCTTTTTACTGCATCGTATTGTTTTTAATGATTCAGAATTACCATATTTAATATCAGTTTTTTCAATTTGTATTTGTACATTTATCAGAATGTTAAATTCTTCAAAATATATTCCTCAATTTACTTCACTTTTTTTTATTATTATTATTGGTATTCTTGATGGTGTTTTAAGAAATTTTGGGTCTGATTTACGATGGTATAAATAGTTCATTTTTTTACAATTACAATGTTAGGGGAAGTAGTCTCTTTTACCCTAGTTTTACACATGTTGCGACATTTTATTTTATATATTTCTGTTAAAATAATTAACAAGGAATCAGACTTACTTATATAAATATTTCACTTTTTAACAATTAAAATGGAATTGAAAATAGTCTCTTTTGACCTATTTTCACCTATGCCCTGCCGTTTATTTTATATTTTTTTCTCTTAAAATAATTAACTAGGGATCTGATTAACAATAATATAGAAAGTTCATTTTTTAACAATCAAAATTTTAGGGAAAATAGTCTCTTTTGCCCTATTTTTACACATGTCACGACATTTTATTTTATTTATTTTTATTAATTTATGTATTTCATTTTATTATTATTATTATTTATTTATTTTTAAAAAATTTTTTAAATAACTAACTAGGGGTCTGATTTACAATAATATTTATAGTTAGTTCATTTTTAAACAAATAAAATGTTAAGGAAAACAGTCTCTTTTGCCCCATTTAATTCATAAGATTTATTTTATACTTTTCTGTTAAAATAATTAACTAGGGATCTGATATACAATAATATAAATGGTTCATATTTTAACAATTAAAATGTTCGGAAAAAGTCTCTTTTGCCCTATTTTCACCTATGCCTTTTATTTTATATTATTCTGTTAAAATAATTAACTAGGTATTTGATTTACAATAATATAAACTATTCATTTTTTAACAATTAAAGTGTAAGAGGAAAATGTATCATTTTCCATATTTTCACATATGCCATGAAATATATACATTTTTTTCTGTTAAAACAATTAACGAGGAATCCGATTTACAATAATATAAATAGTTCATTTTTTACCAATTATAATGTTAGGGAAAATAGTTTCTTTTGCCTTATTGTCACATATGGCATGACATTTTATCTTATTTTTTCAATTAAAATAACTTATAGGAATGGTTGTCTTTACAGTTATAGAGTACACCTGTAACCCCCCCCCCCCCGCTTTTTTTTTTTTTTTTTTTTTAGTACAAAATTGTAGAGGTCTAATTTTAAAAATTTGTGTTTAATTACCTTTTTTTTTTTTTACTTTAATAGCATTTTTTTTTTTTTTAATTTTACCATAAGATTTGAGTTTTTCTTGTTTAAAAAATTTCCTTTGATAAAACCATTTATTGCGAGTAATATGCCAAAAAATCATAAAACTCTCAAATGAAACAAAAAATATTTCAAAGGTGTACCGAGTCTCTTAAAATTGTATTTAGAAAATATCGATTTTCGAGTTTGTTTTCCAGCCTGCATTTTTAGTATCGTGCAATAAATATGATGGAAATTTTTAAAAGCTCGATTACAAAAATCAAATAAATTTTTGTATTTTAAAATAATTACTTATGTTTATGAAAAAAAAAAAAAATAATCATTTTGAAATTTTATTCAAGATTTTTATTCATCAAGTAAATTGTGTTTGAGAATATTCTTTACTGTCATTTATTAGAAACTGTAACTTAAGTTCTTCAGTTTGAAAACTGAATGCTTTAAGACTTTTAACTTTTACTTTTTAATTAATCGGTGTCAGAAAAATTAACTAGAAAATGTTTTTTGTAATATACTAAGAACTATAAGCAACTGAATATATCGGAAATTTTTTGTTACTCAAGAAAAGTACTGCGACCTTGCAGTCGCAGTCTGCAACTATAGAGAATCCGAGCAGCTTCATTACTCAATTACCCTTTCGTCAAAGTTTACTTCGCAGTGACTTCACTCCTCCGATTCTCGTCTCCCTTTTCCGAGAGCAAGCCCAGAATACATTAAGACGGCTTCAACATCAATATTCTCATTTTAACCCTTTATCTACTGACGGTACTTATAAGTACCAGTTAAATTTCTTGTTATAAAATTCATTTAATACATCGATTAGTAGTAATACAGTTTAGAATGAGTTGTGGATGCATTAATTTATCTTGTTCCAAAAGCGGTATTGGTTACACCAAACAAAAATATTTTTAAAAGGATGATTTCTTTTGCCTTTGCATCTTTTCAACTTAGTTGGCGTTGGGAAGGGGGTGAGGGGAATTTAAATTCAGAAATATTTCTATTGTAAGAACATTATATTTGTACATTTCCTAATTCTACAAAATACTAAGAAAAATATTTAAATTAAAATATTTGAGTGGAGTTATAAATATTGCACAAAATCCCTATAAATTAAAATTTAATTAATCCTTTTAAATGCTTCAATCCTTCTAGAATCCCTCTAAAATTTATTAAGTGATTATGGAAATATTCTAATATAGTTTCAAAAATTCACGAAAAATGCTTTAGAAGATAAAATTTTCATGAATTCATAATTCAGTACATAAAGGGTTAAAACATTCAAAATTCTTTAAAATATATTTCTCGATTTACTTCACTTATATTTTTAGGGTTTCCTTCATCTCACGAAACCCTATAACTCCCGCTCCGTTGTCTGTCTGTCACAGAGCTATTCTCAGAAACTATGTAACTCACAGAGTTGAAACTTTGTGTATATAGCTGAATACCAGCTGTCAAGTGCTCAAAATATTAAAATTTTAAAAATTCGTATTATTTTAATAAATAGAGATAAAAAACCAAAATTCTAACAGCCTTTTCCTATTAAATTTAAACATTTTTCGTTATAGCAGATGCCAAAAATTAAAAATCCACGATGAAATTCTTTCTACAATAATTAATTTTCTATCAGGAGATTTCCACGTGAAAAATGAAAATGAAATAAAAAGTTTCACCAATTGAAAAAAAGATTAATATGAAATAAAAATGATTGACATCATAGTGGTAATAAAACGGAAATTTTCAATAATACAAGGAGTATGATTATGTGTATGTACACAAAGCAAATTAATATCAGGTCATTAGAGAATTAAAAAGAAAATCTGACGTCATATTGGAAGTTTAACGAATTTTTCAGATGTTTTAGAATAATACAAAGCTAGTATCAATTTGAGTAATAGAGAATAGTAAATATATGAGTTTGAGAAACATATTGAATCATCATAAAAATCCGATTATGGAAATATTCGCATATTTTAACCTTTTGAAGGTGTACAACATGTTTAATGTTGAATATATTTTTTATATCGCATTTAGTCCGCGTGACAGATATTATTATGACAGAATATAATAGCCAGCTTCGCCCGCCATCGGACTGGTTTGGATACTCGAAAAAACGAAAAAATAGACCGGTAAATGTTACTTTATAAAAAACATGACTTTCTTTTTGTTGCTTAATGACATTTATTTGGATTTATTAAAGAAAGGATAAAGTGTTTTGAAAGGAATATTAATCGAAACCCTTTGAGCGATCTTCGATCAGACTTACCCACTTATTTAATTAGTATTATTCATGGCATTTTAAGATAATTTTTGTCTCATTTACAATAATATAAATTGTTCATTTTTTAATAATTAAAATGTTAGGGAAAATAGTATCTTTTGCCCTATTTTCATCGATGTCATGCCTTTTATTTCATATTTTCTGTTAAAATAATTAACTGTGGATCTGATTTACAATAATATAAATTGTTCATTTTTTAACAATTTAAATGTTAGGGAAAATAGTCTTTTTTGCCTTATTTTCACCTATGGCATGACATTTTACCTTTTTTTTTTTTCAATTAAAATGACTTATCGGAAAGATCGTCCTTACAGTTATAGAACACACCTGTAAAAAAAATCATTATTAGTTTTTTTCAAATTGTAGAAGTTTGATTTTAAAGTTTTCCGTTTTTATTTATTTATATTTTAATTATTATATCTTTTCTAATTTCACCATACGATTTGAATTTAATGCGAGTAATATGCCAAAAAGTTATAAAACACTCAAATGAAACAAAAATTATTTAAAAGGGCTACGTAGTCTCTTAAAATTGCATTTAGAAAATATTGCTTTTCGAGTTTGTTTTCCAATATGCATTTTCAATATCGTGCAATAAATATGATGGAAATTTTTAAAAGCTGGATTACAAAAATCAGATTTCGTATTTTAAAGTATTTATGTTTATGGAATATATATATATATATATATATATATATATATTATATTTTAAAATTGGTAAGCTTTTTCATTCATCAAGTAAATTGTGTGTGAGAATATACTTTACTGTTATTTATAACAAACTGTAATTTAAGTACTCCAGTTTGAAAATTCATTTGTTTAAAGCCACGGAGTAAGGAGGAACTGGTGGTGAAATATTTACCTTTGTCGTGCCGTCAAAAATGCAGCCCAACATTCAGGGCATACAACTGGCGGCTTGCTTTGAAACCCTCTCCCAGTCCAGTGAGTCCAGTCTTTGTTCAACTTGCAGCCTCTCTCCGTCCAATGAAATCTCTTGTTTGGGCCTAATGATTTGAGCGATAACCGGATTCATATTGCAAGCTGTTTTTATGGTTTACTTCCTCTCTATTCTTTTTCTTAAATCTGTGGTTTAGAGTACAGACTTTTTTAACTTTTACTTTTTAATTAACTGGTGTCAGAAAAATTAATAAGAAAAAAATATTTTTAAATACTATGGTTGTTTGTTGACTGTTTAATTTACCAAAGAAATACTCAAGCAAATTGCTGCGGCCTGAAGTCGCGGTTTGCTTGTTACAAATACGAAGAGTCGGATAATTTGCATAATTGTTTGTATTAATTATCCGTTCGTCATAGGCTACTACAGGGCTCTCCCCTCTCGGATTGTAGTCCCTTTTTTTCGGAAATACGACTTTTGTGGGTACAAGAGATCTCCGAAAGAACAAGATTAATAGTATTACAAAAACTTATTTTCTTATTCAGTTTTCTGTCACAAATTAATTAAAAAGTAAAAGTTAAAATTCTGTGCTTTAAACCACTGAATTTTCAAACTGGAGTCCTAAAACAAGCCCAATAACTTTTGTGTACAATGCTTGAAGTACACATAAGAAAATTAGAAAGGACATTAAGATGGCTTCAACATCAATATTCTTATTTAGTAATATTTTGTTACATTTAAATAACTATTAATTCTAAATTCTTCTGTTTAAAGCCACGGAGTAAGGAGGAACTGGAGGTGAAATATTTACCTTTGTCGTGACGACAAAAATGCAGCCCAACATTCAGGGCATACAACTGATGGCTTGCTTTGAAAAACTCTTCCCGTCCAATGAATCCAGTCTTTGTTCCACGTGCAGCCTCTCTCCGTCCAATGAAATATCATGTTTGGACTTAATTGGAATTATCATGTTTGGAGTAATTTGAGCAATAACCTGTTTCATTTGCAAGCCATTTGATGGTTTACTTCCACTGTATTCTTTCTTTTAACTCTGTGGTTTAAAGCACAGACTTTTAACTTTTACTTTTTAATTAACTGTCAGAAAAATTAAGAAAGGAACAATTTTTAGTAATACGCTATGACATTTTTTTTTTCATGTATTGCTATAGAAGTTTTACACAAACAAAATACTGCGGCCCTGAAGTCTCAGTTTGAAAATATAAAAAATCGGATAAATTGCATAATTGTATTTATAATATTTTTGTCATAGGATACTACTACGGGGCTCTTCTCTCGGATTCTAGTCTCTTTTTTCGGAGACACAGGCTTTTGTAAATGGAAGATATCACAAGAGATCTCCAAAGCAACAAAATTCATAGTATTACAAAAACTTATTTTCTTATTCAGTTTTCTGTCTCAAGTCAATTAAAAAGTAAAAGTTAAAGTCTGTTCTTCAAGCCACTGAATTTTCAAACTAGATCCTTAAACAAGCCCAATAACTTTTGTGTACAATACTTGATATATGTATTAGAGAATTAGAAAGGACGTTAAGATGGCTTCAGCATCAATATTCTCATTTCAAAATATTTTGTTACATTTAAATAACTATTAATCCTAAATTCTCGACAGGCCCATCTTGAAATTTTACGATTTCCATGTCTTTGAAACTGAACATCTGTTTAAAATAGTAAATTTGTTATTTATGGACAACCACTGGCAAACTATCCGCCTAAAGTCAAAATTCTTATTCTTTTTAAATATCATTGTACAACTACGACAGGAAAACACGAGTTCTGTTTTCTAATATTTCTGAAAAAGGACCTGCGGCTTCTTCATGTTACTAACACTGACCATGCCAAGACTTCCGAATGAGATGAAATATTTCTTAGTAACAATTTAATTCTCTTTCGAACTGATTTTTAAAAGATTGGAAAACATTTTTATAAACTTGCATACATTCTTGTGCCTCAAATAGCATCCAGGAATTTTCATTTTCCTTTTCCAATTTGTGAATACATAAAATTTTCACTTTGAGGCCGAAACCGAAGAATGATAAAAATTTGTACATCGATTAACACGTTTCTGTTTTTCTTGAATGCCATAAATCGTAGTTAAGAAATTCTTCCAAGAACGTCATTCGCTTGTTGTACATGAAGAGTGCTAGGAAAATAAAAAAATGTAAATGATTTTTTTTTCTTATTGAAGAATATACATTCCGAAAAGGGAAATGAATGTCTGTCTTTTTCCTACTTTTTCGCTTGAAGAAAAATACATCTACCCAGATTATGTATACATTTATTCTCTTCCATTATATAAAAAATGAATTTAGACAACCATCTACGTAACGGGAAAATGCAGAAACATTATTATAAGCATCTGCAACATGACTTTAAACCAAGTTTGCATTTTTGGCTTCTTAGATGTTGCATAGCTAAATGTAAATTTTTCCAAATATCATTGAGGGGAAATATCAATAATGTTTTCTTAAAAAAAGTAACATAAAATGAAATAGATCTAAAACACTTTATTTTGAAAAATATTCTTTATTTGTGTCCAAATAGAATATATCTATTTTAAATTGTGTTAAACATACCATATTTAAATATCTACAAAGAAAGTGCAAAAAATTGTAGAGACTAAAGCGGTGTTTAGGGAGTTGGGAACTTCACTTTAAGCCCCGCCTTGTTATTCTTCTTATGTTTGCTCTTCTAAATTGTTTATTTACAATAAATTAACAAATAAACAAATTACAATAAATAAACAGAGAAAAGTTCCAAGTTGGCACCTGCACCCCGCGGAGGAGACATCACAATTACAGGTATGCATCGCCAAGAACAGTCACAGACCCTCGCAGCATCCAACCATCCACACTGATGGGTCGCGCACTGAAACTGGCGTGGCCGCAGCCTTCTGCGCCATGGTAAATGGAGTGCCGACCTATGAGTGGGCCTCCAGAATTGGAGACGACAACTCAGTATATCAAGCTGAACTGTTTGCAATTCTGAAGGCTTTGGAATGGATTGCTGCCTCTCCCACGCAGGAAAATTTTAAAATTTTCAGTGACAGTCTTTCTGGACTTCAAGCAATTTTTGCCTTACGGACAAAACACCCTCTCATACTGGAAATTAAAATCAAACTTCACCAACTGAACAAAAAAGTTACCCTTGGCCACGTCACTGCACACATTGGTATCGCAGGCAATGAGCTGGCGGACAGCCTTGCAAAAGAAGCCACCAAACGCCAATCAATAGACTTCTCTCTTCCGGTACCCCATCTTTTATTCGCAGAGAACTCAAATCTAAAATACTCCCCAACTGGCAAATCTACTGGGACACCTCCACAAAAGGTAGACACACTTACAACTTAATTCCAAAAGTTTCCAGAGAGCTACTTAACCTCACTCCCTATACAAGTGCTTTCTTATCCGGGCATGGCCGTTTAAAAATTACCTCTTCAAATTTAAAATTTCACGAACCAATGTGTGCGAGTGCGGCGATATTGGTACCCCCATGCATTATTACTTCTCCTGCCCACTGACTGTTGCTTGGCATCTTAGGCCTGCTCCTTCTAACCCACCTCCTTCTTGGCTGCTGAACATAATTACGCGTCCCATCTTAACTCATAAACTTTCAGAAATTTACAAATTACTATTAGACCTATCTAACAGAACTTAATCATTCAAAGCAGTTTTCTTTCTACATAAATTAATAATAAATCGCTTATTTTAGTCATTAACGTAATCATTCCATCATTTTTTATCTGCTTAGCTTTCTTCTTTAGCTATTTTGCAGCTTAATTGTTTCTCTCATCCGCAAGTAATGTTCTCTTCCTAGCAGGGGCTGAGTCCCCATTAATTATCTATTCTTATCGGGAACCGCAAGTCTGGTCAGCAAGCAACGTATCGTCACCTCTAACACAAAGTGCATCCAGCCTCCATCCAGTGTGAGGGTTTCAGCGGAATTGTGTGGCGCTCCTTGTCGCGTGGGAATCTCACACTGGCACCTCCACATCTCAAGTGCCGTCATTTACGAACTGTACAAATGGTACAGTCTAACCTAAGAACTGCACCCTTCTACTAAATAAGCGGACTGTACAACTGGTACCCTGTCTGTCGCTCCTTGTCGTGTAGGAACGCTGGTTCCAGCGACAGACCCTGTAATTTTTTTTTTTTTTTTGTGTCTTTAGTTCCTGCCACCTGTCGCGTGGGGCTTTGCCCGGCAGGACCCGCCATGGCGAAGTCTGTACTGCCACGTTTAATCCCTGCGTGCCGGGGAGCTAGCAGGGGAAGACATTAAACGCTCAACGGCTGGGTTCGCCTTCAGCCGAGTGGTCTTCCTCAGGCATTAAATTAAAATAAATTAACAAAATTAAGAAATTACAATACTTTTCTAATTTTATTCATCGATTCGAAAAAAAAAAAGTATGAAAATACAAGCAATTTTACAAAACGTGAAATTTTACGACTTGGTTCTATTTTGATTACGGTGCTGGGACACCGTACGCCCCAGCGAAAAAAAAAAAAAATTAGTTGTACCCTTTTTCTGGAAAATAATCTCTGCCATATAAGGATATTTTCAAGAAATATGTACCAATTTTATTTTATTTTATTTTATTTATTTATTTATTTTTTAATGTAAGTTATAGTATGAGTGAATTGAAAAATAGTCACCAGTCCTGGCTAGTAATAAAAAAAAAAGGTTAAGAAGAATTTTAACCTCATTTGAAATAATTAATGTGGTAACCTTGTTCATCAGATGGTATATTTAGCACAAGAAGTAATAAGGTAATGGATACATGAATTCGAACATCTTCTCATCTCAACAAAAGTGCTTTTGTTCGGAGTAACCATTTCTAGCAATAAATATATTCTAACAATAATTGGCTTTATAAATTAGTATTTTTGTATAAAATTTGAAGATACCTCGAAATCTTCTGGCTCTAGTTGTGTCTCTCACTAAAAAATTCAAAAGAAGGAGAAAATTGAAGAAAAATATAACCTTTTTATTCTGCACGCAAAAAAAAAAAAATGTTGTTTAAATTTAATATTTATTTCAAAACGTTATATGACGTTCTATAAAGTTGTTAAATTCTCAATTAAAAGGAGTAAAATCATTCTTTATAATTCTCGTTAAAATTTTTAATGCGGTGTTTTATCCCATTAAAGATGGAATTATTTTCTCTTTTAAAATTTTATCACTGTTCAAACTCTCTTTCATAACGCTATTTCAGAATTGTTATTCTTTTCTAAGGTTACCGCATAATTTTTAACATAAAATAAAGTTAATATTTCTCCTCAGAAATCCTGTTACCACTAGTGCTTAGTTAGTTACCGGACATTTTTGGCTAAGCATCTGCAAAAAGTGTCTTTTTGTTTCACATAAAAATGTAATATTTGCAGTAAATTATTTCTTTGAAACCTGATGACTAACACAAACAAGGTCTGAAGATAATTTTTTTTTCTGTTTCTTGTAAAAACTTCTTAAATGTTTTTCAGAAAATATATTTAATTTTATTGTACTCTACTAAAATACACATGAATTATGAAAAATAAAACATCATTATAAAATAAATTTAAATAATGTTCATAATCAGGGCTTGACTAATGCGGTTGCCAGGTGGCCACTGGCGACCAGGTTTTCTTATCTGGAGACCATGTTATTTAATCTAGAATTTTTTTTTTACCTTTGTACAAAGATTGATTTAAGAAGTAAGCACAAACGGCATTTTTCCTCTACCTGCAATATTATAAAATACACTTACAAACCATAATCAAACAAAAAAAGAAATATTTTTTACTTTTATTTTTAATTTGGCAAAAATAATTTCTTCAAATACAAATTTTAAAATAATAAAAGCAGATTTATTTGACTTACATCGACAGGAAAATAGACAAAAAATTGTTTTCTTGCTTCACTTTTTCACCAATACCCCAGCCCCTCATCAGATATAGATTCTGCAGCACTCAATTATCCAGACACTTGAAGCTTTTGGCAATCAGAATTTTCCGAACATGCCGGTTATTATTTTATTTTAATTTTTTTTTTCTACCAAAGAAATGAAATTTTGATAAGTTTCGTCAGAAATCTAAGTTTATATTATATATATATATTTTTTAATTATGTAACTAATAATTCTAAACTATGCTTATTATGTTTTCTCAATTATTACATTAAAAAAAAACTTTTGTGCTTTTTCATGACGGGGAAGGGGACACTAAATATTCTTCACTGGCAACTACATTTCTTTGCTGGGTACCATATTTTATTAAAGTTGTAAAGCCCTGATCACACATAATGTTATAATGACTTTCAAAGTTATACTTTCAAATTCACGGTGTGTATGTTTGTGGGGTGTTTAATGTAAACAATGTAAATTGTATAAGGTATGATAATTGATATAGGATTCATAGGGTGGAAGTAAATTATATGGTGCCCCCATGACATAAATGCTTTTAAACGCATGGTGGACTGGTGCTGCAATCAGTACTAGAGAACTAACAATACATTAGAATTATTTCACATATGACACTTTGTTGTATTTTGCTGTATAAATTACTATTTAACACATTATTTTAAAATATACTTGTTCTTAGTTGTGTCTCCCACTATAATAAAACACAAAAGAAAAAAGAAAGAAAGAAAAGTAAAAAATCGCATTCAAAATCTGTAATGGCTTATTTTAAGTGAGATTTTTGACAGAAGTCTTTTATATGAGATTATAGGCATCTGCAGAAAATGTCTTTTCTATTACAATAAAAAATTAATATTTGCAGAAATATGTGACTTACCCATCATACGTAGTACAGGGTAAGTCTTGTAATCGTTTTAAAAATGATTTTTTTTTTTTTTTTTTTTTTTTTTTTTTTTGACGGATTTACACGTTTTAGACACTGAAAATACTGAAAAACATATTTTTAGGGAAAAAAAAATATTACCGTCCGTCTGTGCGTCTGTCTGTTTGTAAACGCTCTATTTCCCGAACAAATTGAGACGTAGACTTGAAATTCAGTATGTACTTAGTATGTAATAATGGGAAGAAGCTTATTGAATTTCAGTAACCTCGATTATCCGGAACTATTTTTTTCGGACTCTCGAAATATTCGTTCTGATAAAAGGTATATAAAATTTTCGAAATTGTTTATTTTAAGGAGTGAATATAAAAGACAAAAAAAAAAAAAAAAAAAAAAAAAAAAAAAAAAAAACAAATTTTGCATAAAGAATGAAGTTGATCGGATAATGAGTTGCCGAGATATTTGGAATACTATTTTCCACATTCTTCGATATTTCATGACCCTGTATTTCATCCAAATTTCAATTCAAAGATATATTTTAATTGGAAATGACACGCTAAATCAGACGCAATAAACCGTTAGTTAATAGGATTATCATTTTTGGAGTTATAAGGGTGTTTATTTTACGCAATTCAGTAATAGAGCATTTAAAGTCTATGACGTCATCAAGCCACGATTTTATTCTAATTGTAATGCATTTTATAAGCATTTTACACATGTTTTATTTTAATATTTTATATTATGTATATCCATGATGGGTAAGTATTACGGTGGCCCCCAACGCTTAGTTTCCATTAAAAGTAATTACTGGCATAAACAAGTTCTTGAACTCAATAACTTACGGCTAGCAACTTATTTCATAAACAAACCTTGTTAAACCAACTTTGGTTGCTCGTCATTTCTTAACTATCCGTTAACCCCCTCGAGACCATCGTCCCACACGAATTTTATTCAGTTGCCACAACTTTTTAAAAATATTTACATTTATTTATTTTATTGCGGAAATGCCCTATTTGCATAAGACAAGCTTTCCCTTATTATTGACATCGAAAACTATTGCTTTATAAACATTTTGAAAAAGCACATATGAAGCCATGGTCCCGAAAAGGGTTAAGCATTTTAAAATCTATTTTGATCAATTTTCCAACATTCTGCTTACTCAAAGCCACATTTTATGTGTGTTGTCTGTTAGTTACCTGATTTTATTCATTTATTTTGTACGCTTATTCAAACGGTCTTTCATACCGATAGCAGTTAAAGGTTAATCTTTTTTTTTTTTTTTTTTTTTAAGCAGTACATTATTATTTTCTGATTATAATTGCTATTAAAATTATTATCTGAGAGTACACACAATAGATGGCAGCACCACGTAATGGCAAGTTAGATAAATGGCACAGTGTGATGTTTGTGGGGTGTTTAATGTAAACAATGTAAATCATATAAGGTAATTGATATATTTAGCACAAGAATTCATAGGGTGGAACTAAATTATACGGTGCCTCCATAACATAAATAATTTTAAACGCATGGTGAACTGGTGCTGTAATCAGTGCTAGAGAACTAACAATACTTTAGAATTATGTCACATATAACATTTTGTTGTAATTTGCTGTATAAATTACTATTTAACACAATAATTTAAAATACACTTGTTCTTAGATGCGTCTCCACTATAATAATACACAAAAGAAAGAAAAAAAGAACAGTCTCCCAGTTAAAAACATCCTACCTTCTTTTTGCATCAAACACAACCTGGTTTATATCATATTGTTGATTTAAACCGTTGTTTGACACTGATTTTAAATTTATTGAATAAACACATAAAATACAGGGTGTCCCACAAGGTACGCAGCGTCTAATATGTACAGATTCAGATAGAGCATGTCAATATGAGTATTTTGAATGGTAACAAGTGGGGTCCCCGAATATAGCGTGATAGTCTAATTAGAGGATGAACATTATCACAGCTGCGAACTTTTAAACTTTTTCCTACCACTAAAATTTTATAGTAAATTTTAGCTTATTAAATCTCCGAAATTATGGGATTCAATAAGGCAAAAATTTCTATAAATTTTTAGCGGTATCAAAAAAGAGTAAAAGTTGGCAATTATGACGTTATTGACGAATCCGATAATAGGTATTCCAAATGACGACGTGTACAACATGAAAGATTCCCCAGATGATCATTCAAATTTGTGGTAACCACTAAAAATTTATAGAAATTTTTGCCTTATTGAATCTCGTGATTTCAGAGATTTAATAAGGTAAAATTTACTATAAAATTTTAGTGGTAGGAAAAAAGCTTAAAAGTTCGCAGCTATGATAATGTTCATCCTGTAATTAGACTGTCACGCTATATTCGGAGACCCCACTTGTTACCATTCAAAATACTCATATTGACGTGCTCTATCCGAATCTATACATATTAGACGCTGCGTACCTTGTTGGACACCCTGTATTTAAACATTTTTGTTATCAGCTTTACATAGTTTAAGTCTGCAATTTGAAAACATTGTTTACGTTAATGTTAGCTTTTAAAAATATTGAAATGTCAAGTTACGTACTATTTATAATTTTTTACAGAGCAATGAATATTGTTATGTTTTTATCTTTCTATCTGATTTTTTCATACGTTTTGATAATTTAATATTATATCTGGTGGGGCGGAGCTTCCAATGTCATTTACATTACCTGCTAAATCGTTTTTCTCTGAATAACCTTTTGTTTGCCGAAAAAACAACAAAAATTATGACAGATTTTGTTTGATTTTGCTTCATATATTGTTTTAAAGTTCTTGTTAAGTGAAAAGTGTTTCGTATTTTTAAATAAACATGGAAATTCACTCTCATTTTTATGGTTTTGGGGGAGGTTGGGGGGGGGGGAAGTAATACATTTCGTACTACATCAAAATTTTAGGATCGTTTTCATTCGTGTGATAGAGCCAATTAACCTTAACAGAACAAAAAGTTGTCACTTTTATATTTATGACTACCACTTTAAAATACAAAAAATACTTAATTTATAATTAAAGATTAAGAATAATTCTAAAAATAGTTCATAGTTAAAAAAAAAAAAAAAAAAAAAGAAAAGAAAAGTACAAAAACAATGCCAGACGAGGTAAAGTGAAGATGTTAGGAGAACGTTTAGGAGAATTGTCAAGTTATTTTTATTTATTTATTTATTTATTATTATTTATTATTATTACTATTATTACTATTATTGTTAATTTTTTTTTCTTTACAGTATAGCATTTATTTATAGCAATTAGACTTGCTAACTGTCTATACCATAACAATATTTTGTATCTTTTCGAATCCTTTTTTTTTCATGTATTAAGAAGAGAAAATTTTTGAGGTAAGGAGTTATAGCTCGGGGGGCCTTTTCATCAAGAATAGTGGAGTACCTTAGTTTTTTCCGGTTGGATGGACTGTAAAAGTTACAATCGCCAAGGTAAGAGTCCTTAAGTACAGCGCCTAGAATACATAGTGTGGTAAACGGCTACAAATTAGTACTAAAAAATTGAATCCGATAAATGTAGGGCGATGCCGAAAAGATAACGGGTCGACCGTAGCAGTGGCGTAGACAGGGTGGATGTCCAGATGGTTTGGATACCATTAATTTTATAAAAATATTTTTGCTTTATCTAATCGGAGAATTTCCTGCGATCTTGAAAGCGAAGAAAACTTTATAATATCACTTGTTTCCAGAGCATTTGGACCCTCCACTCTCTGGCTACGCCACTGTCTGCTAGCTCTTTTCAACGCAAACTTTGTATAATAATTGAACTGAGAAAACGTTTCAGCTGGTGGTAAATATTTTAAATATTTAAATTATACCCTATTTCCTTTGACTTGGATAGTGATTTCCATCAGCTTTGAAAATATGAATGATATTGATCACGGCCAAAAAACGTGATACGCATTCTTTTATGCCTGGTTGCAATACTCCATACAAGATAGCAAGCTAGAAACTATCCCTATTTAGCATACCAAAGAGTGAATCTCTGCTGGAAGAGTGGAAAAGATTAATTCTCTGATATGATAAAAAACTAGCTTTAAAATCAGTTACATCTGAAATATACACTTACAAGAAGATTTTATTAACAGAAATTATGTTCATGTTGCCAATAGTGAAACAGTTACTTTTGCTAGAGGTAAATTTATTTTTAAAGCATATTTCGCTGGGATCGCCCCATTATTGTACCGCTTCGTTGCATGTTTATCGGCTACTATTTTTTAGCACTTTTTAAAGCATTGCCAGTTTCGGTCTGCCAAGTCATTTCTTCGTGGAAAACACGTAAAAACCCGATTTCAGCTGTTGACTCGTAGGTTTACCATTGTGCTTTCCTGCACCCAGTTCTCCATGTTTTCATACTTTTGGGTGCAGGAAAATACAATGGTAAACCTATGAGTCAACCGCTAAAATCGGGTTTTAAGGTGTTTTCCACCAAGATATGACTTGGCAGACCGATTGCGTTTTAATATGCGAATAGAGTTTTAACTAATTCTAGAATTTCAGCCGTGAACTCGATGAGGTGATTGTCTGTGCTTCCGCCTCCCGGTCTACCAGTGAAATTGATAAGAATGTTCTTTAGTAGTTTTTGCGTTCACTGTTGAGAAGATCAATTACAAAGATTCAATAAAACATCTAGGAAATATTAACAGTCTAACACTTGCTGCACTTCAAACATTCCCAAAGACTAAAAAGAGGTTTATTATTTTAGATATGTTTAAAATGACGCTTCTATATTAGTGGTATGAAAGTTGTTTTAAAGTATCGCATATTTTGATGGGAAAACTTTTTTACATTACTCCCCCAGGTAAGACAAAGATATCGGCTAATGCTCTACCCGATATTCACTGATATAACTTAAAATTAGTTCTTAAGAGAAAGCATTCAAAAGAGTTTTTCATTAATTATAACATTAAAATACAGAAAAAAATATTATGAACAATAAAATTTAAAAAGTTTGCTGTTTTTGAAGAAACTTAATTTTTTAATGCCTTTTTTTTAAATATTTGGTTTACATTGGCCAATGTAAAAAAGAACAAGTTGGAAATTGTACGTCAAACGTGACAAATGAGGTGCGTTCGTACTATAGCTAGTTACATAAATATTCAGATCTTTTCTGATTTTTAATTCTGTGAAATTAATTATATCGTCTGCAGATTAATTTCTGTCATAAAATAAGTATCTCGGTCGCTTGACGATTAAACTTCGGAAGCTCCTATAACAAAAAAGCACCGATTTAAAAAAAAAAAAAAAAATCAAATTTCTTAATAAATATTTTTATTAATATCTCCTAAAGTTTTGATTCGATTTTAATAAAATTTGAAATGTCTCGACAAAATTCTGCAAAGATAATATATTTTAAATTGCAAACCATTCGGTTGGGTAGTTTTTGCGTTGTTATATGCGGACGGACGGACAGACAGACGGACGGACAGACAGATGGACGGACAAGCGACGACAATAGGTGCTACGTATTTATATAATTACGAACGCACCTAAAAATGATTAAAACACTCTGTGATACTTATTGAAATTCGTAAAAACAATATCATTTTTCGGGCATTTCAAGTTGTATGTCGTATATCTGACGAAGTTTGTAATCTTGACGAAAGTGAACGAAAAGTTCTGAAGGACCGCCCATTTGTATAGTTTTCGTCGAAGAACGTTTGATGGAGACGTCTGCCGTAATATTTGCAAGGAAAAAAATCCTATTAAAAAAATTCTGTCGGAATCTATAGTTATTTACATAGAAAAAAGTAATCCTTTGAAATTTTTTTATATAGATGTCCATGGAGATTGCTATAGAAAATTTTCTTTAGAACAATTTACCGGGTAAACATAATTAAAGTTTAAATACCCAGAACTGTTTGCAGTCGAAACTATTCATAAGAAAAGTATGAAATTTGGAATGTGTCTAAATGAAGGATGCAAAAAACTTTTAAGCGGAAAAAAAAAAATTTAAAACTGGCCACCAGAGGGTATGTTACTGATTTTTAGGGTGCCGTTCATCTCACGAAACCCTATTACTCCCGCTCCGTTGTCTGTCCGTCACAGAGCCAGTCTCAGAAACTATGTAACTTACAGAGTTGAAACTTTGTGTATCTTCATCTAGCTGAATACCAGCTATGCAGCTCAAAATATTAAAATTTGAAAAAATCGTATTATATTAATAAATAGAGATAAAAATTCAAAATTCTAACAGCCTTTTCCTATTAAATTTAAACATTTTTCGTTAAAGCAGTTGCCAAAAAATAAAAATCCACAATGAAATTCTTTCTACAATAATTAATTTTCTATTGAACGATTTTCACGTGACAAATGAAAATGAAATAAAAAGTTTCACAAACTGAAAAAAATATTAATATGAAATAAAAATGACTGACGTCATAGTGGTAATAAAACGGAAATTTTCAAAGATTTTTCAATAATACAAGGAGTATGAGTATGTGTATGTACACAAAGCAGATTAATATCACGTCATTAGAGAATTAAAAAGAAAATCTGACGTCCTATTGGAAATTTCGCGAATTTTTCAAATGTTTGAGAATAATACAAAGCGAGTATCAATATGAGTAATAGATAATAGTAAATAATGAGTTTGAGAAACATATTGAATCATGATAAAAATCCGATTATGGAAATATTCGCATATTTTTACATTTTGAAGGTGTACAACATGTTTAATTTTGAAATTATTTTTTTAAATATCGCATTTAGTCCGCATGACAGATATTATTATGACAGAATATGATAGCGGGCTTGTCTAGATATTCGAAAAAAAAAAATAGACCGGTAATTTTTTATTTTATAAAAAACATGACTTTTTTTTGGTGTTGCTAAATGAAATTTATTTGGATTTATTAAAGAAAGGATAAAGTGTTTTGAATGGAATATTAAACGAAACCCTTTGAGCGATCTTCGATCACACTTACCCACTTGTTTTAATATGTATTTTCTTATTTTTCAAAATACAAGCTTATACACTGCTAAATTGGTTTAGCAAGACTGCTCAATATGTTGACCATTGTTTTCGAGTACCGTTTGAAACCGCAAAATAGCACATTCAATAGTCATAAGAAGCAAATTCTTGGAAATTTTGAGGGCGTGACGGGAAAAACTGTCCTTGAGAATTCAAGGCATTACTCTGGCAATGTTCCGTTTCCTGCGATATCATCTCTCCGAATCTTTTCAACGCTCAAAATGTCCGCAAATATTATAGTGCGGCATCAATATTTTGATGGAGAAGTTGAACCAGTAAAGCACGATCTGCAACGATCTGCAAACTGCACGACATTTTCCGTGGAAAAAGCATAAGACTCACAAGAGATTAATTGTGTCTTTTTTTTAACATTTCATTGTGCACGAACAGATAGATCAGGTGGTTCCTAGAATTTGTATAAATGCCAAATTTTTATGAGAAAGCGCCCTCTAGAGGCCATTTTTTAAAATCATTGTTACTACTATTTGCTGTTAAAAGTTTTTCGTGTACCTTAATTTAGAAGCATACCAAATTTCATATTTTTCTGATGAATGGCTTTGGCTACAGACAGCTCTGAGTTGGTGAACTTTAATTATGTACACCCTGTATGTAAAAATTTGTAGTGATTGCAATGGAAAATTTTCTTTAGAAGCATTTCATATTAAAATCTGTGGATATTGCTAGATAGAAACTTTATAAGGAATATTGCAATTATTACTCTTGAAATATTTGTATTAAAAAAAAGTAATGTAGAACCAATAACGATATTAAAATATCAAAGTTTTTAGTTTTATAAAAAGCTAAAGATGGTTTTTATACATAATAATATTTTTACATGAAAAAGAGAGGCCTTTTATGAAATTTTTAAATGGATGCTTGTTTATCTCTTTTAAATTATTTTGAATTTCCGACTTTTACAAGAATGTACATTTCTGCAAGAATACAAGTAGTAAAAAGAGACATTCCTTTCCCCTTTCGAAATGTATATTTTTCGATAAGAAACAAATTCATTTACAATTTTCATTTTACTAGCACTCTTCATTTACAAATGGTAAATGATGTTTTTGTATGAATTTGTGAAATGCAATTTATAACATTGAGGAAAAAAGTATCTAATCTTTATTGAGATTGTGTTTACAATACCGATATTTTCATTCAGATATTGAGAAAGACTTATGCTTAAACAATTAATTTATTGTTACTTTAAAATTGCTTTCTATGTTTGGAAGTAATCCTATTTTAATTTTCCCACTAATCCGAAACCAAAAAATTAAAGAAAAATCGGCCTCATATATTAAAATAATTTAACGTTCCTCACATTCTACATTCCGATATTCATTTACCACTTAAAACATCTTCCTACAACAGTGACAAATTATGGAACAAAATTGTTGTATCTTTATTTATTTATTTTATTTTATTTTTATTGCACAGAAACTAAGTTTATTGTACGTTTGGCAGTGTTGCTTTTCTCATATTTACGGTACTTGAGTTGGAAGGGAAGTAACTAGTGATCTTAATTTCCAAGGAATGGAATTGTTTTTAAAAAAATCTACTAGAGAATACATGGATTCTTCAAAATACTACAGAAATTTAAAAAAATAAAAAATAAAAAAAAAAAATAAAAAAAAAAAATAAATAAATAAAATTAAATTCCCTTATTTTTCTGACTACTTTTATCAGATTTCCCTGATTTCCATTATTAACGACAAACATACGGTATTTTTTAATGTATGCCGCTACCTCGTATAACACACTTGTCCAGTTTGCTAATGCCTGATTTGGGAGAAAAAACAAGAGAAAAACATAAAAATTGCACAATATTCGTAAAGCAAAGGCACAGTTTAATACACTCATCTCCAAAATTAACCCCTTAACTGTTGGAGGTTTTTTGACACCATAGACTAAAAATAGACACAATACACCACTTTTCCCGTACTAAAATATTTGCTTTGTGTAATCGAAAATGGTCTGCCGATCAATAAAGCGAAGGTTGCGTTTAAAAAAAAGGCTTTTAGTAACAAAACAAGCAAACTCTTCTTGCCCGAACTGTTAAGGGGTTAAGGCATAAACATACAATCTGTGAAAACTGATGGACTATTCACTGTGTTGTCACTAAATTTGGCTCAGAGGTATATTACAATGGGAGAAAGAATATAGCAACATAACAATATGGAAAAGATTTTAATTGTGAATTAAGATACAGGACATAATCAAAAGTGTTAAATCATGAATAAGACATAAAGCATTTATCTCGGGAAAAGTTATTCTAATACGAAGTGTGACCATCGTGCACTGCTATACAAGCCTCACAACGAGCTCCTATACTGTTTATGAGGGTATCAATAAATGTTTTTGGCAACAGAGCCATTCTTCCAAAAACGCGGCTTTTAACTCCTGACGGGTCCTGAGAGTGGAGTTACGCTGTGCAATGGCTTTTCCTAGACCATCCCAAACATGCTCAATAGGACTGAGTTCCAATTTCATCCAATTCATTCTCGAGGGCCAATTCATACGGCGAATATCCTCTTCTTCTAGAAAATCATCAACAATGTGAGCTCTATGTGGCCTCGCATTATCGTCCATAAAAATGAAGTCTGGGCCTACAGCAACCCAGAACAACCTCACATAGGCTTCAAGGACTTCATTCCTATAGCGGTATGTGTTGGCAGTACCCACATCGAAGACATGCAGTGGGGTACGTCTGCCCATCATTATGTCGCCCCTGACAAGGATTCCTTTGCCCCAAATCTGTCGATTTCTTTTTCATAGGAAGGATGATAGCTAGATCCACGTTCTCTCCCGATGAAGATTCGACGAGAATCACTTTGCGTGGTGAATCGCGACTCATCACTGAAAAGAATACGCCACTATCCTTGTTGTGTCCAAGACTGATGTCTTCGGCTCCCCAACAACCGAGCTCTCCTGTTCGATGCAGTGAAAGGCACACACACTACTGGACGCTGGGCTTAAAGGGCCCTCTCTGCTAAACGTCTATATATTGTTTGCCTGGACTGGAAATTCTTATTCCAGACGCAGCAGTAAGGTCACGAGCAAGCTGAGTAGTCGTTGCCAGCCTATGTCGTCGTGCGCTTAATGCCAAGTAGCTATTCTGTGCAGGTGTAGTTGTTCTGTGGCGGTCTTGGCCTGCCTTCCTGGTGGACCTTCCTTGGGATGGTCTAGGAAGAGCCATTGCACAGCGTAACCCCCCTGCCATGGCCTGCCAGGAGTTAAAAGCCGCGCTTTTGGAAGAATGGGCTTTGTTGCCACAAACATTTATTGACACCTTCATAAAGAGTATGAGAGCTCGTTGTGAAGCATGTATAGCAGTGCACAGTGGTCACACTCCTTATTAGACATGCTTTTCCTGAGATAAATGCTTTATCTCTGATTTATGATTTAACACTTTTTAATATATCCTGTATCTTAATTCACAATTAAAATCTTTTCCATATTGTTATGTTGCTATATTCTTTCTCCCATTGTAATATACCTCTGTGCCAAATTTTGTGGCAACACAGTGGATAGTCCATCAGTTTACTACCACCAACTAATTTGACATGTGATGACTGATACATTCTTATGTATCAGATTCAGGGGTCTATCCAGGCAAAATTTGGGGCCTTTTTAGGGTCCCTTCACAAAAATCAATTTAATAAAATGGGACCCTTCACAAAAATCAATTTGATGAAATGGCACCCTTCACAAAATTCCTTTTACTAAAATAGGTGTTTCACAAAATTCTGTTCCATAAGAACTTACCATTTATTATTTTGTGGTGTTTTAAAATGTGCCATTTGTAAACAAACAAGTTCACCAGAGAAGAAAACTTCAGCAAAAGGATTTAAAAAAGTTTTTGTTTATAAATGCTTGGTTCGACTTTGAGTATAACTGAATTTCAACTTTCGTTACAAAATGTTATTTTTCACAAAAATATAATACATTTTACAAAAATAACCTTTACTTTTCACAAGATGGACCCCAAGAAAAAAAACTTGCATCGACCACTGAGATTACATTCAAACACAGGGCCGTGTAGAAAGACCGCGGTCCACGGTAATAGTTCCAATGCGAGGGGCTCCGCACCATAAGCCTGATAAAATAAAACCTGCTTAGACGAAAACGTGCAGGAAATTCCGTTTTAAATAGGATTTTTTCGTCTTAAAATGTATAAATGCATGGACATTTTTCGGCTAGACCATGATTTTTTCTCCGTTTACATCAGAATTGCGTTATAAATAGCCTTTACTGTGTTAGAAAATAAATATGTTGGATAGTACTTTTTTAGAAAATCTATATTATATTTTCTTACAATTTTATTTTTCTTTTACAGTATTTTACAGAAGAATTACAATTTATGATGCATTGGTAACACCTTTTCATATAAGGATTTTAAATAGAAATTTAAAATATTAAAAATATAATGAAAATTTAATTCAATTCATCAGTTAAGGTGCCGATTGCCTGACGCTATTGCAACTTTTGTTATTGTGTTTTACAATTTAGAAAATATTTTTTAGATAAAACATGAATAAATAAATGCCTGAATCTTTGCTGTGTGCGTTCTGCTGTTTTTTAATAAAAGCTGGATTTTGTTTCAAACGTAAAATGCATCCTGAGTACCCCCCTTTCCCTCCTAGCCAGTACGTGAAACGTTCAAACAAATTTTGACTTTAGAATTTTGTTATTTTAGTTAAAATTTTTATGTAAAAAATACCAGTTTACTTTTTATGGTATTTATTTAAAAACCAGTACCAAACCCGGCCCCCCTAGGAGATCCGGACCCTGGTAATTTGAACAGAGCCCTCTGTACGGGCCTGTTCATACATTATAAAATATGAAATTCCTTGAGGGGGCAATTACTCCTCTCTCACCAAAATGTTGCCCGAGTATACAACGCACGCACACGCATTCCAAACAATACTTAAACTGCACCGATTCACATTATTCAATTACAGCTAAAATCCCATCCTCGTCGCCAATATCAAGTTTTGTGATGTCCCGTAATAAATGTTCGTTAGTTAGTATTCTAGTGTTGATTTCTACGGACCCAATCACAAAACATGATATTGGCGACGAGTTAAAACTGCGATAATTTCTTCTGATTCATTTAAACGTTTTCCTGAACTGTGTAATTATTGCATGTTCTTAGTTTCGATTTCTACAAAATGTCATTCAGCAAGCTCGAAGAATTTCTAGTAGGGAAAACGAACTGGGTTGAGTATAAAGAGCGTTTGGATTTCTTCTTCACCGCAAACAGTATTGCTGAAGCTGATAAGAAGCGGGCAATTTTTCTTAGTGTTTCGGGTCCAGCATTGTATTCTGTCATAAGATCTTTGTGCACTCCTAATAGTCCGAATTCAGTAGATTTTGCCGATTTGTTGGTAAAATTAGATGAAAATTTCTCACCTAAACCTTCTGAAATTCTATGTAGGTTTAAATTTAATAAAAGAGATCAACGGAAAAGCGAAACTATTTCTGAATTCATGGCCGAGTGAAGAAGACTTTCTGAAAATTGCAACTTTGGAACACAGCTAGATTCTATGCTTCGAGATAGATTAGTATGTGGTGTTCTTGACGAAGAAATTCGACATAAACTTCTGTCAGATCCTAAACTTTTCTTCACTTCGGCTTTAGATTTAGCCCTGGCGGGAGAAGCTGCAGTGAAACAATCTACAGAAATTCGAGGTACGTTACTTTGTACCGTAAATTACGTGAAGCCAAAAGTGTCAGGCAAAAATGTTCAGGAGTGTAAGGGCAAGCAAAATAACAAAAATCCCTGTTATCGATGTGGCAATCATCATCCTTATGGTGAGTGCAACTTTATTAAAGCAACGTGCAATTACTGTCGTCGTGTTGGCCATATTGCGAAAGTTTGTAATTCTAGAAAAAATAAACAGGGAACCAAAACATCTAAGGTGCAGAAATTCGATTCAGGTAAGTCAAATATTATTGATAATGAGTATAATTGCATTCATAATTTAAATTCTGTAGGTACTGTTACTAATTATCCCCCTTATGACATATTTGTTAAATTAAATGGAATTCCACATAAAATGGAAATTGATTCCGGTTCGTTGCATTCTATTATTAGTTATGATACCTATATTAAATTATGGCCTGTTAATCCTCCTTATTTACTTTCTGTTTCTGACCAATGTCTTAAAACATGGAGTTTGGAAAAATTAAACCTTGCTGGATATTTTGATGTTAATGTTACACATAATTCTAGTAGTACTAATTTACCTCTTTTAGTCGTTGAGGGGAAAGGTCAATCGTTAATAGTCAGGAGTTGGTTTGAGGCCTTGAATTTAAATTTAATATCTAATGCAAATGTTAATAAAATTTCTACTTGTTCTTTAGATTCTATATTACATGAATACTGTAATGTTTTTAATGAATCTCTGGGGAAATTTAAAGGACCTCCGGTAGCAATTAAAATTGATGAAAATTGTTCACCGAAATTTCTAAAAGCTAGAAATGTGCCTTTCACCCTACGAAATAAAGTAACTAGTGAAATGAAAGAAATGATTAAAAAAGAAATTTTAGAACCTATTTCTTACTCTGATTGGGCAACGCCCGTAGTTCCTGTTCTGAAGAAAAATGGTCGTATTAGACAGTGTGGCGATTACCGCAGCACGGTAAACCAGGCAGTAAAACAGTTTACTTACCCTCTTCCCACAGTAAATGATATTCTTGCTACTATGACGGGCGGTACAATTTTTTTCAAAATTAGATCTTTCTGAAGCATATTTGCAGCTCCCAGTTGACGAACAAACTTCCAGAGTACTAACATTAAATACCCATAAGGGACTTTTCAAAGTTCCATTTGGCATTTATGTCGCTGTTGCGATTTTTCAAAAAAGAATGGAAGAAGTACTAGCAGGTATTGATGGCGTACTGCCATACCTAGATGGCATTTTTATTCAAGGAAAAAATGTTGAGGACATAATTTAAAGATAAAGCAAGTTCTAGAACGCCTGCAAAATTCTGGCATTCATCTTAAACATGAAAAGTGTAAATTTGCATTTCCCGAAATAGAATTATTAGGATTTCGTGTAAATCTAGAGGGTATTCAGCCAAGTTTTGATAAAATAAAAGCTATTCATGAGGCCCCGACTCCAAAAGATAAAACTGAATTGCAAGCCTTTTTAGGAATGTTGAATTTTTATGGCTGTTTTCTAAAAAACAGATAAGATATTTTAGAACCATTGCATCAGTTACTTCGAAATGATAGACTTTGGCGTTGGATGTCTAAACACGATAAGGCTTATACAGCAGCAAAAGAATTATTAAAAAAAGATGTCGTGTTAACTCATTTTGACGAAAAACTTCCTGTAATTGTAACTTGCGATGCTTCTTCTAAGGCAGCGCTTCCCAACCTTTTTTCTCTCACGTACCCCTTGCTTAGGATTTTCATTTCGGAGTACCCCCTATTTATCATTAACACGCATCACACCCCTCTCTTCCACCACATATTATTAAAATCTTCATATCCTGTGAATGAAAATCCATATTTCAAGAATTAATCATTATTACATTTTCTATTCATTAAGGCAGCATTGATTTTTTCAGTTTTATTTAAAGTATTATCAGTTATCAGAACAAGCCTATTGACAGCTAAGCTCAATTTCTCTTGCAATTTTTTAATAATCAGACTGTTTCGAAGAACTTTTAGTTCCCGAATCATTAGGTTGAATTTCAATCGCAGTTGCAATACTCCTAAGAGAACTCCGAATTTCAACGCGTTATCCACTTTAATCATAAAACCAAATCATTCAAATAATAAGTAAACACTTCAAATTAAACACTCATTAAAGGATAAGAAGCTTTCTAATTAATATACGTTACTGATGTAACTCCGCCTATTCGAAAAGGAAAATAAGGGAATGCTTTTCAACACCTTTTAAAATAAAACATTGAAAACCAACAGCTCTTGCGTAATTTAGGAGTTTTGTAATTATTATTAAAAAGGAACAATAAGAAAAAAGAGGTGGAAAAAGTACATTGTATAATGATCAATGAAGTTTTCGCAGAGGTTGGGGAAAATGTATAAGTACCAGGGCTGCCAGGTTGACCTTTTTAAAAAAATCAGAATTTTGAATTTACACCAGAAATTAATAAGTGTAAATTTTGTTTTATTTAATGACAGACATTTTCTGACTTCACAGGGTAATAATTTTTCTTTCGAAATTACCGGTATGAATGTGGAAATTCTGAATTAAAAAAAAGGCCAAACTGGCAACCCTGATAAGTACTCGTGCAATATTATTAGCAGTGGGCGAAGCTACTGACATTGAACTTTCAATGAATTATTAGATCTAGTGGGCCTTTACCCTCATTTTGAGTGAAACATATTGAAATTACACATGAGACTAACTTTGTAATCCAAAACTATCAACTTTCTTTATGTGTTTTCAGTTAAACCATTCTTGTGATTTCCGCCATTACTGGTATTATTTTTACGTACCCCCAGCAGGCCCTCCACGCACCCCCAGGAATACGCGTACCCCAGGTTGGGAACCGCTGTTCTAAGGGAGTGGGTGCTGTCTTGAGCCATGTTTTACCTAATGGTAAAGAATCTCCTATTGCTTACCATTCTCGTACTTTGTCTAAATCTGAAAGAAATTATAGTCAAACAGATCGGGAAGCTCTTGCCCTAATTTCTGCAGTAAAAAAAATTAATCAGTATCTTCAAGGGCGTAGATTCAAAATTATAACTGATCATAAACCACTTTTGGGTCTTTTTAAACCGAACAAACTTCTGTCACAAATGGTTTCACCCCGGGTACTTAGATGGAGTTTAATTTTAGCTGCCTACGACTATGAATTGGAATATAGGAAAGGTAAACAAATAGCAAATGCTGATGCCCTAAGTCGTTTGCCTTTACACACTCCTGAACTTAATATCCCTGCCCTGACTGAAGTTCTGTTGTTAGAGTCATCTCCTGTCACGCAACTTGATGCTAAGTTGTTGTCTTCAGCTACTAAAAAAGACCCGATCCCTTTCCAGAATTTCTTTGATGATTTTAAATGGTTGGCCTTCCAAAATAAATGACAATAGTTTCAATCCATACTTTAATCGTCGTAATGAGTTAAGTGTTCATCAAGATTGTGTCTTATGGGGTAGTAGAGTTGTTATACCTACTGCACTCCAGAATCAAGTTCTCGTCCTTCTTCATAATGGACATCGCGGCATAGTTAGAATGAAAGGTCTTGCATGCAATTATGTGTGGTGGCCTAATATAGATAGTGCCATTGAGAACACAGTTAAAACCTGTAGACTGTGCTAAGAGAATCAAAAAGCTCCTGACAAAGCTCCCATTCATCCATGGGAATGGATAGAAAAGCCATGGTCTCGCCTTCATTTAGATTTCGCTGGTCCTTTTCAAGGCAAAACATTTTTCATTTTAGTTGATTCGCACTCAAAGTGGCTGGAGGTCGTATCAGTTTCCTCCATGTCGTCTTCGGCTGCCATTGACAACCTTAGATCTATTTTATCCACTCATGGACTCCCAGATTCAGTTGCATCTGATAATGGCTAAACATTTAGATCTGCTGAATTTCAACAGTTTTTAGCACGAAACCAGATTCGACCTATTTTTGTGGCTTCTTACCATCCCTCCTCCAACGGCCAGGCGGAGAGGATAGTGGCTACAACAAAGCAAGCCTTGAAACGGATAATTCAAGGTAATTGGAAAACGCGTCTTGCTAGATTTCTGTTTGCTCAGCATACATTACCAAGTATCTCTACTGGTAGATCACCAGCTGAAATTTTAATGAAACGTCGGTTGACATCGATGTTGGATAGGCTTCACCCTTATGGCGTTGTTTCGAGTCCAAGTGTCTTCTGGCCGTTTAGGAAGTAAATAAGCATAATAACATTGCGTCGTTATTTTTGCAGATGACCCATAGTTCTCCTCCCGTGTAAAGATGCGTGGCACGAAGAATAAATAAACAGATGATTTCCATGGAATGTTTTTTTATTTTAAGATAGAGAGAGTTGAAAGTTTGCGGTGGCCCCCTCGGCACTCAGAACGCAGTTCACATCATGAAAGTTTAGATCTTCTCCGTACCCGAGATAAAAAGGATCTGCCGTAATTTTACAATACATTCTCGCCGATGCTCTGTTTTCCACACCAAATATACATGTGTATCGCACATTTTTCGCCAGAAAGAATTTCGGACAGTTAGGCATCTGGTATATTAATTTACAGGGGGGAATGAATCAAAGGAGTGCCATGCCTGGCTACTTATTGCTATTTTCGTAATTTTTGGAGCAGCAATCTAATGAATGTTATGAGAAAGAAGTCAGATGTGGCTTTCTGTATATGAATTATTTTGATGAGCATATAGAATTTTGGCAGTTGGGAATTAATTAAAGACAGCATTTACATTGAAACCAGGAAGTTAATATTCTGCTTGGTCAAAAGCATAAATGTAAAAACGTTTTGAATTTATCATTAAGTTTTCCAGACAGAAACCAAAGTTTGAAAGGATAATGAAAATATCTAACGTACATATTGAATGATTTTTCAGCTGCATTTATGCAGAAAAGGAAGATCATTTTTGCGGTTAGAAGCCAGACATAAAAATGATAGAAAAGAAACGCTAATGTATTTGATGAAATATAATTGCTTTTAATCTTTAAAATAGAAATGGTTTAAATAAAAATTTAATTAATCTTTAGGAAACATAAGGGAACTATAAATTTTAAATAATACTGAAAATATGTATATGATCTTCATCATAACCCTGATCTTAATAAAGAGACGAAGTTCAAGAAAGAAAAACTATCTGAGGCCGACAAAAGTAAACGTCTACGTCAGTTTCAAGAAAACGATCCCGTATATATTCGCAACTACAGTTCAGGCCCATCATGGATTCTTGCAAAAGTTATAGAAACAACAGGGCCATTATCCTACAAGGCTCAAGATTTAGTGGACGGTATTGTCCACAGACGTCATGTTGACCAGGTTCGCAGCCGTGTACAAGATGCAGAAACGTCAACAGAGTCTTCTGTGATTCCATATTCACCATCTCCAGAAAATGATCCAGTGACACCTGATTCACCAACAGAGTCCGATCCTGTCTGTGATCCTGTAACTGAAGAACCAGATCTTCCCATTTTACGACGTTCTGAACGCTTCCGAACCTCACCAAAACATTTAGACGAGTATGTGCTTTATTCCTAGGGGGAAGGAGTGTTATGTATTTATCCATCCATTAGAGGGCGTGACAAAGTAACTTTGACTTTGACTCTAAATAAGACTACAACTTTCGCTCTGTTCGGTGTTCTAAGATTCTGATGTATGTTGTTCTACGTGGAGTTTTGTGATGTCCCGTAATAAATGTTCGTTAGTTAGTATTCTAGTGTTGTTTTATACGGACCCAAACACAAAACATGATAATCAGAAAACACAGATTTAAGAATGAATTTGTAGAATTTCTATTTACCATTTTTGTGGTGCTGCTATCTACTGGGGTTATATTCAAATAATAGTAAATTACTGCTTTCAAAAAGAGATTAACCTTTAACGGCTGTATCCCTTAACTGCTTTTCACAGTTTTTGCTGTACTTTATTCAAATATTTATTTTTTTATTTTTTATTTGCCTAAAAATGTATGTACTATTCTTTAAAAGAGTTTTAATTGTAGAATATTGATAATTTAAAAATGCACAGACTTTTTGAAAAAAATTTTGGGCCGGACCTCATTTTATTGATTTTTGCACGGACCAATGATTTTCATACGGGCTGTTCGGGACTGAGTCTGAAAATTTCGTCCAGTGCAGACCTTTAGGAAAGATCAAACCCAGGACCGGCTCGGTGCCGTAAAATGAAGTCAGGTCCGGCCTCATTCTGCCGAAAAATGTTAGTCGCCTTTTTGGAAAGAGTGCAGACTAGACCAGGTCGGGTCCATGCTGGGAGAATCAAGGTAAAGATTAAAACAATTGATTAACCATGTCTGCTTATCTAGGGCATACCTTTGAACCCTCCATCATTATGAACAGTTTTAATGCTTGGAACTTTTCCCCCTCTTTTCTATTTGCTATTTGCATAAAAATAGCCAACATATTTTTCCAAAATATTTCATCATTTCCAATAGACAGTATGAAGATGTTTTCATATTTTCAGAAACTAAACTTTTGCTTTGTTGAACTAATGTCATATAAACTTAGTCTATGTACTGTCTAAAATGTTGAATGGTTTAAAAGTCTGAATTAAACATGAAACAGAATCAGTCCGAGATCGGGCCCACGACAGAAACGGACTCTGACTTGATTTTTATACTGCCCCAAATGTCGTCCCTGTATGCATCGCACTCACAGGTTTTCAAAACTGAGGTTCGAAACTTGAGTTCAAGAAGTTGTTGACACAGTTTAAAGAAAGTATCGTTTTGCGGAATTTCTACTTGCCATTTTTGTGGTGCTGCCATCTATTGTGATTATTCTCAGATAATAGCAGATTACTGCTTTTTAAAAAAAAGATTGACTTTTAACTGTTAGTGGTATGAAAGACCGTTTAAATAAGAGTACAGAATAAATGAATAAAATCGGGTAACAAACAGACAACACGTATAAAATGTGACTGCGAGTGAGTAGTAAATTGGGAAATATATCAACATTTTTTTAAAAATGTTTAACCTCTTCGGGACCATGGCTGCATGTATGCTTTTTGAAAAGGCGTATACAACAATAGTTTTTAATACCAATAATAAGGGAAAGCAATATTTTTCTTATAAAATTAGGGATTTCTGTGGTAAAATAAATAAAAGTAAATTAAAAAGAAGTTGTGGCAACTGAATAAAATTCGTCTGGGACGGTGGTCGCGAAGGGGTGAAGGGATAGATAAAAATTGTCGGACAGTCTCACAGTTATTATATACCAAAGCTGGGTTACCAAGGTTGGTTTATGAAATAAGTTGCTAGGCGTAAATTATTGAGTTTTGTTTATGCCAATAATTAGTTTTAAAAGCAGTATATTAACTGCAAATATTAATTTCTTATTTGAAGCGAAAGGGTATTTTCTGCAGATGTCTATAAACTCACATAAAAGCCTTCTGTAAAAGAACTCATTTAAAATAACCCATTAAAGATTTTTAATGAAAAATTTTAAGCTCATTTTAGATATTCTAAGAGTTTATTCAATAACTTTTAATCAATGTCAAACAACGCTTTAAATCAGGGGTGTTAAACTGCGACCCGCCTGCTACCATTAATTTTTAATAGAAATAGTCGACTTCTTGAATTCCAGAAATTCGATGAATAGATAAGGCAAAGACTACTATAAAATTTTAGTGGTATCCGGTGGGCCACATTTGACACCCCTCCTTTAAATCAACGATGTGATTTAAACCAGCTTGTGTTTGATGCAAAACGACAGGTGGGAGGATTTTAACAGTGAGACTTTTCTTTCTTTTTTCTTTTGTGCTTAACCAGCTTGTGTTTGATGCAAAACGACAGGTGGGAGGATTTTAACAGTGAGACTTTTCTTTCTTTTTTCTTTTGTACTTAACCAGCTTGTGTTTGATGCAAAACGACAGGTGGGAGGATTTTAACAGTGAGACTTTTCTTTCTTTTTTCTTTTGTGCTTAACCAGCTTGTGTTTGATGCAAAACGACAGGTGGGAGGATTTTAACAGTGAGACTTTTCTTTCTTTTTTCTTTTGTGCTTAACCAGCTTGTGTTTGATGCAAAACGACAGGTGGGAGGATTTTAACAGTGAGACTTTTCTTTCTTTTTTCTTTTGTGCTTTGTTATGGTGGGAGACACATCTCAAAATATGGATATTTTAAAATAATGTGTTAAATAAATAAATAAAATACACAGACTTTTTGAAAAAAAATTTGGGCCGGGCCTCATTTTATTGATTTTTGCACGGACCAATGATTTTCATACAGGCTGTTCGGGACTGAGCCTGAAAATTTCGTCCAGTGCAGACCTTTAGGAAAGATCAAACCCAGGACTGGCTCGGTGCCGTAAAATGAAGTCAGGTCCGGCCTCATTCTGCCGAAAAATGTTAGTCCCCTTTTTGGAAAGAGTGCAGACTAGACCAGGCCGGGTCCATGCAGGGAGAATCAAGGTAAAGATTAAAACAATTGATTAACCATGTCTGCTTATCTAGGGCATACCTTTGAACCCTCCATCCTTATGAATATTTTTATTGCTTGGAACGTTTCCCCCTCTTTTCTATTTGCTATTTGCATAAAAATAGCCAACATATTTTTCCAAAATATTTCATCATTTCCAATAGACACTATGAAGATGTTTTGATATTTTCAGAAACTAAACTTTTGTTACTTTTATTTTAACTTTTAACTTTTATTTTGTTTAAACTTAAATTTATACAGCAAATTACAACAAATTGTTATATGTGAAATAATTCTAATGTATTCTTAGTTTTCTAGTACTGATTACAGCACCACCCTATAATGCGGATAAAAAAATTTTGTCATCCGGCATTATATAATTTATTTCCAACCTATGAATTCTTGTACTAAAAATCTACAAAAACAACTTTTCAAAAGTAAAAAAAGGCCAAGCGTAAAAAAAAAAAAAAAGTTGTGGCTAAAAAATGGTGTGATATCAAATTTCCAAGCTATTATATTGCTTATTTAACTTTTTTCCATTAAATAAGTTATCATATATATAAGTCGAGTGCCTACGTATATGTTAATAGAAATCGTTTTCTCCTGTACTAAATACATCCTAACGAGTTTCTGAAAATTAATTTTTTTCAAATTATGCATGATGGGCCATCTTTGCATATTATTCACAAAATTCTAACCACCCAAATCCGTAGTTAAAATCCGAAGTTCAAAATTGTTATTTAAGCAAATATTTAAGAGTTTCATTTATAGACTTGTATGCTCTGAAAATTGTGTCTTAAGATAATGATGACTTATATTAAAGATTCATCTTATGATTTATTTTTTAGAGTAATTATTAATTTCGAACTAGTAAAATCAATTTATCAAAATATCAGTCTTATGTAATTTATCTGTCCGTAGTTAGAATCTGAAGTTCGAAATTTTTATAAACATATTACATTGCAAACATATTACGCTTTTAGTTTAGAAATTTGGGTGCTTAGAAATATGGAAAGAGGGCCGCCAAACCCATCATGCATAATTTGAAAAAAATTGAATTTTCAGAAACTCGTTAGGATGTATTTAGTACAGGAGAAAACGATTTCTATTAACATATACGTAGGCACTCGACTTATATATATGATAACTTATTTAATGGAAAAAAGTTAAATAAGCAATATAATAGCTTGGAAATTTGATATCACACCATTTTTTAGCCACAACTTTTTTTTTTTTTTACGCCTGGCTTTTTTTACTTTTGAAAAGTTGTTTTTGTAGATATCATTTCTTTTTTTTAAATATATTGAACATAATTTAAATAATCTAAACATGAGAAATAATTTAAAATTACATTTTACTTTCAGTCATTGTTTAAAGGGTTAACTAGAAATACCAGTAGATTTTTCAATTAAACTAATTACACTCTTAAAAACAACATACTAAATGTGGCTTGTTATAATACTTGTTATCCTCCGTAAAAAAAAATATCACTGACTAATCCATTAAATGAATAAAAATGGAATACGTACATAGCGTGTCAGCGCTGCATTTGAAGTCAAACGTGATATCACGCTCTTTTATTATTAGCACTAGCTGGCTTCGCCCACTAGCGGGCCCCTAATTTACACCGGGGCCTCAAATCTTGTAAAACCTCGAATAAGATAAACCACGAACTTCCGACCTGGTTCCCCGCTGCCTTCTCCGGATAATCCCTTAATTTGCACATCGAATTGTATATACCTCTAAACAAACGAACTTCCGACACGGGTCCCCGCTGCCTTCGGCACCATATAGCAGTCGTGCTGCGCACTTTCAAGTTCTATCTTCCACCACCAGGTAGCGCAATCTGTTCTATATGAACCTGGGGCACTGAAATCGTTAAGGCTAAAGATGTGGAGTCAAATGAGCTATACCCCGTCATGATCTAGCCCATAGAACCAGAGATAGGAAAGTGCCCCCTGGTGGTGAAAAAACGAACTAAAATTGGAAAGCTCTATAGATGTCGAGTCGAATGAGCCATACCCCGTCGTGATCCGACCCATAGAAACAGAGATAGGAAAGCGCCCACTGGTGGTGAAAGCTAATCGCGTTTGGGGGGCAAAGTGGGGGGATGAACACCGGAGATGCATATTAAGATTAGGCGGTCAAAGACTTTTCCAACGATGTATCACATGAGGGATATGTGCAAAATTCAGAAAATACCCCCCCCCCCTGCATAATTTGTTTAAGCGTTGACAGACCTTTCCAACGATATAAAACTATCCTGCGCCGCCAGTCGCCCTCGGGGGTAGCCCGCGGCACGCTTCCGACCATCGCGCCCAAGCCTCTGAAGGGCTTTTAACGCACCAGGACTTTGTCTCGTCCGGCGCTGCGATCGGTCATGGGCCGCCCCTCTGCGAACCCTAGACCATTTTACCAGGTATCGACCCCATAGGTCGTTGCGGCAGTAACCCTGCTCTGGGGAAACTTCCGCGTGGAACACACACCTGATGAACCGCCAAAGAACCCCCGACGGCCTCGTTCGCGAAACCTCACAGGGTGAAACGGCCCTCGGTCATATGTCGAGTTACTCCGACGGCTCTTGCTTTCCCACGGCTTCCGATTATAGACATGCGTCGGCAAAATTTAGAAAAGTGGCCCCTTTGGGGGGGGGTGAAAGTGGGAGGATGGACCCCGAAGATACATAATATGAATTAGCGGTCACAGGCCTTTCGAACAATATATTACATGAGTAGTGTCGGGGGGGCGCAAAATGTGGGGGTTTCACCTGCGGTGCATAACATGAATAAGTGGTCACAGCCCTTTGTAACGATATGTGACATGACGGATATCGTTAAAATTTAGAAAAGTGTCCCCCCCCCCTTGTGTAGGCAAAACGCGCTCCGCCCCCCTTCTCTATAATTTTTGATGAAGCTTTATTTTTTAAATTTATGTTATGTGTTATAAAATATCGTAAAGTTTCAAACAGATAGCCTTATTATACTTCCTAATTTTGTTCACGCTCCTTCCCATCCCCTCCCCGAACTGTGACGCGCCATTCTTTTTTATAAATTTTTTATCATGTGTTATAAACTATCTTAAAGTTTAAAACAGATCGCATTGGAATTTAACATATTTGCTGAAATTACTATTATATGTAGAATAATATAGAAATAAACCCTCCTTTAGATTGTAATTAAGATATATGAACAATTTTTAGAATTTCTAAAAGCTTATTTTTATTTATTTATTTAATCTATTTATTTATTTTTTGTTTATTTATTTATTTATTTTATTTTATTATTATTTTTTTTTTGCATTGCCCTGTGCATGTTTGGAATTTCTTAGCAATTTCTTAGATTTACATTATTTTATTCAATTAAACATTGTACTGTTACAATAAATTTAAATGGAAACTTCATTTCTAAAACAAAAATAATTTAACAACTGGATTTCATTAATTTATAGAAAAATGACGTGAAAGGTATTCTTGCGAACGAAATGCCTGTCCTTTACCGTGTTTTTTTTTTTTTTTTTTTTAGAAATAAATGAATCACATTTAATTCATTTCAAAAATTTTGTTTACGTTTGGAAAGAAATTTTAAATGCCGATAACTCTTGTAAAAACTCCGGCGGGATTTATAAAAATTCGAACTGGTAGCTGTGGCTAACCGGAGTAATTACTCAAGTTGATTTGTAGAAAGAAAAGTTTTTTATTCGAAGCTCGAAGGACAGAGCATTCCTTCTACAGGTTTCATTATTTAAATAAAATAGAACAAAATAAAATAAGATGAAATGCGTGGGTGCTGGTGATTATAAACGAGTTCCATAAAGTCCTCTAATTTCTCCTTAGGTCTCTACACCAGACAGTCTCGTTCCAAACTTAATTTCCGTTCTCTGTATTCGGTGATACAAATTAAACAGAACAGGGTGTCCTTGGGTGATCGAGACGGATCGCTCCTCCGAGTTTTCCTCTCACAGACCTGGCCGTCTGTCCTCCCTCCGTTTCACTTCGCTCTCGCTTCACTGCAAGACTCTGCTTTTTCAGGGTCACGTCCTACCCTTTTGCCTCCGAAGAACCCATCTCCCTCTCGTCTTCTCTTCTTTCTCTAGCCTCCGAAAAAAGGGGGGCGGGGGGAGGTTCATCCCGGCCTCTTAAACTTACGGCAGCCTATCGTAGTGGATCTCTAGTTCTCATTCCCAGATTTTAAAGGACTTCCCTTGGCGTCCGAAAGTCTCTGGGAATCTCTCCATCTGCAACCTCACAAGGAGAGTAATCAATCCGTTAGTGTCGGACTAGGTGCCAGGCAGTCTCGGTTATTGTTCTTAAAATGTCCACGCCATTCAGCATCGAGAATCGATCGTTTCGTTTGATCTGACCCGACAACTCCTGAGGTCAACAGTAACGTAACTCAGCTGGGATATGGGAAAATATCACAGCATTACCCCCTCCAGCAGTTGAGATTTTTCAAGCATTTGGAAAATCTTACATCATTACTGGTGCGCTAGCCTTCCATACATACTCAATACACAAGTTAATTCTCAATAGAGGCTTACCTTAAACATTATTATTCACAAGTTTACAATACACTTTACAGACTCACATCGTTAAATTAAATTTCAATATTCATTGCATGATTCAAATACACAATTATTTCAATTACAAAATTAAAAACTATATACAAAATTACTGAGTGGAATGTTATTTATTCCATTCTACTTAAACAGTCTACATGTGGAATTTGGTATCCCTGGCCTATATCCTAAGGATCTGCGAATATCCTGCCTTTTTCCAAAATCTCTAATTAGTCGGATGTCATTTCCGGCGTCGTTTTTCATCTGCTTAACATCGCTGCCTTTAGTTTCGTTACGCGGCGATATGTATCCTGGGGTTTCTAACCAATTAGATCCGAAAAACGTTTTTCGTTTTCTTCCCAACGCACAATAACGGTTTACCCCTTTTGTTGTTTTCTGTCCCGAAGATTTAAACCTAAAATCTTCCTTTCGTTTTAAGACTGTGTCTTTATTTTTTTCACCATGCTTACTTTCCCGGATTTCATTCCTTAAATAAAACACCCTCGCTCTTTCTTTATAACCCTCTTCCTTCATCCTTGATTTGGGTGTCGCGCGGATCGGGTCGTCGCGAATTTCGTTTTAATGGAAGATTCACAATGCGTTACTCCTGCACGTTGGCTAAGGGGAAAAGGAACAAAGCCTTTCTTTTCCTTCCCGTCCGGTTTTCTCACTTCATTCTTTTGATAAGCCGAAACTAAGCGGTTCGTGGGGTTGGGGGGGATTGGGCGGTCACTCCTGTGCCTTTTTTTCGGTACTGCACTCCCAAAGCTAACAGGCGGTTTCGGTTTCATTCTGTCTAGCAAATTTTGTATTTTGCTTCCCAATAAATAATAATCCATTTCTATGTCTGCATCGACAATACCTGCGTAAGTCCTAACTCTTTTTCCTAAATCACACAGATTAAGCTCTATTTCTGCGAGGGGTAGACATTTAAAATCATTTTGTAACGGTTGCTTTACCCACACGACTCTCCCTGTGTATTGTTCTCGGGTCACCTGGTTGGCACTAATTAAATCTAGCGACGTAGCACTGTCTCTAAAAATTTTCATTTCTTTCCCATTTATAATCCCTTTTGTTAAATAGGGCTGGAACATTTCGTTTAACTCATCGAGGTCAGCCAACCTATTAACCACTTCAGGTATTTCACTACTCCATTTTAGTTTGGGGCAAAATTTGCGGATATGAGAAAAACTACCACAATGGAAACAAGACCTGTCTTTTCGCTTATCAAAAATTACATCTCTATCTTTTTTATCTTCCCTCTCCCTCCAATTTCTTTTCATTTCCGCGTTTTGGGGTTCTGTCTCTGGTCTATCAACCAATCTGTTTCCCTCAACCTGTTTGCCGTTATTTGGATATCTAGGCGGGGACTGTTTCATCTCTGTTCTTCTAACCGCCTCATAATGATCTAGTTTTTGGGTTAATTCCAATGGCTTAATTATTGTACTCCAAGAGTCAATAAAATGCTGTCTAATTTCAGAGGGCACTTTCCGTTTGATCTGGTCAGTAATTATCAGGTCCCTAAGTTGACTAAATTCGGACACCTGAATACCGCTTAACCATTGGTCGAAATAATTCGTAATTTCATACGAAAAATCTTTCCAATTTTTTTCTTCGGACCGTGGTGTTGTTACGAATTTGATTCTGAAGTCTTCTGCACTAATTTTAAACCTTTCGAGTAATTTTTCCCTTCACAAAATCAAAATTGTCCGTTTCGTCTGGTGGTTCTCTAAGAATAACTTCTGTCAATTCTATAGGAAGTAAACCTAGCAAATTTGTTACCCATTGCGACTTATCTAATTGCGCTTTTAATGCCTGTCTCTCAAATAAGTTGAGATATAAGGAAATCTCCGATTTTCCCATTTCAAATTTAGGTAACACATTTTTTAACAGAATTTTAGGTTCCCTTTCTATTTGACTAGATGATAACGTTAAAGTATCATTTTCCCGTTCGGCCCTAATTCTCGCGAGCTCATGTTCTTTCTCAATTTTATCTTTTTCCAATTTCGATCTCTCTACACGGTCTTCTTCAATCAACTTTAATTGGTTTAACGCCATAGTCTCATCATAATCGGGGGCCTCCGTTATCTTTTTAACCAATTTAGGAATTGTATCATTTGACAAAACCTCTACTTCAAATTCTATCGCAAGGGTTTGCAGATCGCATTTTCGAAATCCCGATATGCCTGCCATAATCACTAATTTTAAATTCTAACACAATTGAATTCCAATTTCCCGCACATAAATGCAATAAAAAAAAATACACAATTTTTTTCACCCCCAAAACAACATAAAAATAAATACAGTAGTTTCTGCTCGACACAAAATACAATCAATATTCATGAAATTTTGATCGCAGGTCACAGATTTTTAAAATTTTGAATTACAAGCAAACCAATTCCACATATAGGCTACAATTTGCCAAAAAAACATATATCTTACTTAACTTAACTGAATTACTAACAGACTTCAACTTAGTCTCACAACTTCTTTAAATTCAAAATTTAATTCCTTAGCAATCTTCAAAATAAGAGAGCACATTAAAAATTTCGGCCGAAAAATACAATTAACATAATTTGCTTTCCACCAAACAAAAAAAAATTTTAATTAAAAAGATTAAAAGAATTTTTCAATTACTAGAAACAAGATGAATTTAAAGTTTGTTACACTTTTAATTTACCTTCAACACACAAAAACATCTGTTGGTAATTTATATTTAAAATTTATACTTATATTACCGAACACAAATAATTAAAGAAAAATTGCTTCCTGTCCAAAATTAAAAATATACACACTAAGCCTCCACTGAGAATAAAACAAGTGCTCACCTGGGTATAGCTCTGTCTGCGATTCTCGGCGGTGATTCTGCTTTCTTTTCTCTCCACACTGTCAGCAAAGTTCGGATGCTTCTGGTTTCTGGTTCAGCGGATGCAGTTTCAGATCAGCTCGGGTCTCTGCCTTGGCTTTGGCGGGTCACTTTGGGGTCGGTGGATCATCCTCGATTCAGCGGAATCTGTCTCTCTATCACAGGATTCTGTACGAATTCGGCGAGTTGTCCTGCTCTGCCCCGATTCGGTATGTAGATTCAGGTTCCCAACGGCTGGTGTAGATTCTGAAGAAATTCGGCGAGTTGTCCTACTCTGCCCCGAATTCATAAAACTTTGTCACGCACGTTTCTTTCACCACTTTAAATCCCTTGAAGATGCCACCATCTGTAAAAACTCCGGCGGGATTTATAAAAATTCGAACTGGTAGCTGTGGCTAACCGGAGTAATTACTCAAGTTGATTTGTAGAAAGAAAAGTTTTTTATTCGAAGCTCGAAGGACAGAGCATTCCTTCTACAGGTTTCATTATTTAAATAAAATAGAACAAAATAAAATAAGATGAAATGCGTGGGTGCTGGTGATTATAAACGAGTTCCATAAAGTCCTCTAATTTCTCCTTAGGTCTCTACACCAGACAGTCTCGTTCCAAACTTAATTTCCGTTCTCTGTATTCGGTGATACAAATTAAACAGAACAGGGTGTCCTTGGGTGATCGAGACGGATCGCTCCTCCGAGTTTTCCTCTCACAGACCTGGCCGTCTGTCCTCCCTCCGTTTCACTTCGCTCTCGCTTCACTGCAAGACTCTGCTTTTTCAGGGTCACGTCCTACCCTTTTGCCTCCGAAGAACCCATCTCCCTCTCGTCTTCTCTTCTTTCTCTAGCCTCCGAAAAAAGGGGGGCGGGGGGAGGTTCATCCCGGCCTCTTAAACTTACGGCAGCCTATCGTAGTGGATCTCTAGTTCTCATTCCCAGATTTTAAAGGACTTCCCTTGGCGTCCGAAAGTCTCTGGGAATCTCTCCATCTGCGACCTCACAAGGAGAGTAATCAATCCGTTAGTGTCGGACTAGGTGCCAGGCAGTCTCGGTTATTGTTCTTAAAATGTCCACGCCATTCAGCATCGGGAATCGATCGTTTCGTTTGATCTGACCCGACAACTCCTGAGGTCAATAGTAACGTAACTCAGCTGGGATATGGGAAAATATCACACTCTTAATGTATACATTTTAAAAGGTACATCTTCCCTCAAAAACTAATTTATTTTTAAAAGATCTTTCTAAAAACGTAAATTATATATTTAAAATATTTTTTAAAGCATAAACACTACATCTGGTTAATTTATTTTACAATATTATAAGAACACGCATTTTATCAGACAATTAAATGCACTAAGCAAACACGAGTGAAAAATTGACCTGGGCTAGGACTCAAATCTGGGACCTTACGCCTACCGCGCCGACGCTCTGCGACTGAGCCACCCAGATCGATACGCTTGACGGGAATTTCTCATACTTATTCTTGTTGGAAACAGTCATCTGCCACAGTTTGCAGTCATATTTAATTGTTTGATAAAATGTGTGTTCTTATAATTATGAAGTTTAATTTTAAAAAAAAATATCTTCAGAAGAAAATGGCTGATTTGCAGATGAAATTTGATGTTGTTATAACTTGTAACTGATTTGTGCTATTATAATACAGGTGGTACATGGTCGTTGGCATGTTTTATCTCTGTTTTGGCATAATTTTTTAATCGCCAAATTAATTAACAGTTTTTTGCTAATTAAGGATAGAAAATAATATTTTTTTACTCTGGATTTTATAACAGCACATAGATTACGTAATTACTTGTCCAAAAATGCAATGCTTTTTTTATTCTGCCGAATATTAAGGTCTGTAGGTTGTTTAAAAAGAAAAGTTTGACGAAGAAAAAAGTGATCATTTTAAGTAACTCGACGTTTTTTTTTTAAATCTATATCTCTGTTTATAAATCACTTATGAAGATGAGTTTGGTCTTAAATTGAAGAAATTCTTCATTAGATTCTTGTAGTTTTCGTTTTTTTTCCTGCGACGCTTGGTTTATTTGATATCTGATATTTTAATCTGGCATGTTTTCTCGATTTAACATTGCGAAGTTGATTTCTGTAAGTAAGCAGTAGCGGTCTAGTTTAGTTCTTGGCGTTGTTTGTGTGGCGTTTTTTTTTTAAAGCTTGGCTTGGCAGAGCGACCGCCCTGCTTGATATCTTGATCATACATACTTGATATCATACATTATACAATTCACATTGTTTACATTGCTACACGCACCCCACACATACACACAGTGCATTTGAAAAGATAATTGTATCCTGCATTATGATCATTATGTCAAGTTATTTTATAATGATGTTTTATATTTCTTAATTCCTGTGTTTTTAGTAGATTAAAATGACCCACAATAAAATTAAACATCTTTACTTTAAAGCATTTAAGAATTTTTTACAACCAAATATCAATATAATACTTTTTTACAAGAACAACATTTTTATCTTCAGATCTTGTTTGTGCAAGTGATCAATGTATTTTTTTTTCTTTTTTTTTTTTTTAAAAAAAAAAAGAAAAAAAAAAAGAAAAAGAATATTTTAAATATTACATTTTTATTTGAGTCGAAAAGACACTTTTTTCAGATGCTTAGCCAAAAACTTCATCTAACCAGTTAAGGACTAGCTGTGTCATAGGTCGCAGCATGGCAGCTAAACCTCCCTTTGAATAACAGGATTTCTGAGGAGAATTATTAGCTTTATTTGATGATAGAAACACTGCGGTAAACTAAGAGAAAGATAGATATTCTGAAATAGCGTTATGAAATAGAATTTGGACTGTGATAGCATTTTAAAGATAGAAAGCAATTCTGTCTTTAACGGAATAAAATACCCAACTCAAAATTTTAACGAGAATTATAAAGAATGATTTTACATCTTTTAATTGAATATTTAACAACTTTATATACCATGCCATATAACGCTTTGAATTAACAATCAGACTTAAGCCATCTTGTTTTGCCTGCATAATAAAAAGGTAGATTTTCCTTTCCCCCCTTTCCCCCTTCTTTTGTATTTTTATAGTGAGAGACACAACTTGAGTCAGAAAATATTAAGATATTTTAAAATTTTATACAAAAATACTATCTTATAAAGCAAATTATTGTTAGAATATATTTATTGCTAGAAATGATTACACCGAACAAAAGCATTTTTGTTGAGAAGATGCTCCAATTCATGTATCGCTTATCTTATTACTTCTTGTGCTAATATATATCATTTGATGCACAAGGATACCAGATTAATTGTCTCAAATGAGGATAAACTTCTTCTTAACCTTTTGATTACTAGCCAGGAATTGCGGCTATTTTTCTATTCCCTTATACTATAATTCACACAAAAAAATATATCATTTTGGTAGATATTTTTTGAAAATATCTTAGTACAAGTTTCTGGCAGAGATTATTTTCCAGAAAAAGTACGAATAAAATTTTTTTAAAATGTTGCTGGGACTTACGGTGCCACAGCCCCGTAATCAAAAAAGTCAAATGATTAAAAAAGAAAAAAAATTACCTTAATTTCGCGCTTTGCAAAATTACCTGTATTTTCATAATTTATATTTTCGAATCGATGAATTAAATTAGAAAGATATTGTAATTTCTTAATATTGTTAATTTTGACAATTTATTTGCAAATACACAATTTAGAACAGAAAAACATAAAATGAATAACAAAGTGGAGCTTAAAGTGAAGTTCACAGCTCAACCCTAAACACTGCCCTACTCTCTATAATTTGAATCCGACTTTTTGCACTTACTTAAAATATGCTACATTTAGCACAATTTGAAATAGATAAATTCTATTTGGACACAAATAAAGAATATTTTTCAAAAAAAAGATGATTTACAACTAAACAGAAAATACAGTATTTTTTTCAGAAAACATTTCTAAATGCTCCCCTTTTTTACTTTAAAATTATAGGGAAAAGTAGTTAGTTACTATACGATGCATCGATTTTTAAGAAAAATGACTTTTTGCTTAAAATTAAAAAAAATGCTCTTTAGTAGGAATTCGTGTATTAATATTTATTCTTTGATATTTGGAGAAATTTACAGTTAGCTATACAACATCTAAGAATCCAAAAATGCAAACTTGGTTCAATGGCATGTGGCAGATGCTCATAATAATGTTTCTGCATTTTTTCCTTTATAGAGATGGTTCCCTAAATTCATTTTTTCTGAAATGGAAGACAGTGAAATACCTCATCTGTGTAGTTGTATTTTTCTTCAATCATAAACGTAGAAAAAAGAGAGACATTCTTTTCCCTTTTCGAAATGTATATTCTTCGATAAGAAAAAAGTTCATTTACAATTTTTATTTTCCTAGCACTCTACAACAATCGAATGACGTTCTTGGAAGAATTTCTAATCTACAATTTATGGCATTCATGAAAAACATAACGGGCTCATCGAGGACAAATTTTTTTTTATCATTCTTCAGGCTCGGCCTCAAAGTGAAAATTTTATTTTTTCACAAAATGGAAAAGGAAAAGCAAAGTTTCCGGGTGCTATTTGAGGCACAACAATGTACTCTAAGTTTTTCAATCCTTTTTCCAATCCTTTAAAAATCGGTTCGAAAGGGAATTGAGTTGCTATTCATGATATGTAAAGAGAAATATTGCATCTGATTGTGAAGTCTTGGCATTGTCAGTCGTTAGTAACATAAAGAAACCGTAAGTCCTTTTCCAGAATTATTAGATAACAGAACTCATGTCTTCCTGTCGTAGTTGTACAATGATATTTAAAAAGAAAAATAATTTTGACTTTAGGTGGATATCTGCCAGTGGTTGGGCATAAATAACAAATTTATCATTTTAAACAGATGTTCAATTTCAAGGACATGAAAATCATAAAAATTTCAACATGGGCCGGTGGAGAATTTATGATTAATAGTTATTTAAATTTAATAAATGTTTTTAAATGAGAATATTGAGGTCGAAGCCATCTTAATGTATCAATAACAACTTTCTAATGCGTACTTCAAGTATTGTACTTGTTTGTAAGTTTTTGGGCTTGGTCTCCGAAATAAGACTAGAATCAGAGTAGAGAGGACACTGCAATTTAACATTTGGCGAACGGTTAATTAATCGAATTATGTAACTACAAGGGTTTTTGATATTTGCAAACTGCAACTTCGGGGTCACAGTATTTTCTTGAGTAAAAAATATGACAAGTTTCTTATGAAAAGTATTTCAAAGTATTACAAAAAAGTATTTTCTTATTAATTTTTCTGACGCAAGTTAAATAAAATGTTAAAGTTAAAATCCGTGCTTTAAACTATTGAATTTTCAAACTGGAGTTCTTAAATAACAGTTTGTAATAAATAACAGTAAAGTATTTTCTCACACACAATTTATCGGACATTTCAAGGACATGGGAATCATGAAATTTCAACATCGGCCGGAGGAGAAATTAGGATTAATAGTCACTGAAATGTAACAAAATGTTTGAAAATGAGAATATTGATGTTGAAGCCATTTTAATGTATCATTAAAATTTTTCTAATGCGTACTTCCGGTATCGTACACCAATTTTTTTTGGACTCGGTCTCCGAAAAAAGAGACTTGAGCCCGAGAAGAGAGGCCACTGCAAAGTAATCTTTGACGAACGGTTAATTAATGGAGTTATGAAACTGACAAACATCTACACCGCGCCCCTCACAACAGCTCTTATCACAAATGCACCAAGAAATTCGCTTACATAGTGCTCAGGCTCATATGATGTCATTATCATTTACTTTCATCTGTAGAACGGAGTGTTGCATGTGCTTTCTTCATAATTATTACAAATAAAAAATTAAGAAAACGGCTTTCAAATATCATTCATATACAAGTTAAATGAGCTTGATTTTAAACCAGTTTTAAATTGGTTAATATCATCATATATATATTTATTTAAAATCTTTGAATAAAATAAGTTTATTTTTTCTTTTGGATTTATTTTTACTGCCGACGGGATTTTTTATTTAAACGCGGGATTAAACTATACTACCGTTAACTTAAACTTAATGGAATCATAATGAAATGAAATTTATGAAAGTAAATACGAGACTACATTAAAACGAAAAAAAATCTGCTTTTTAAACCTTTCCGGCGCAGAGTAAGTCTATTTGTAAAATGATGAAACAATAGACTGACACCAGAATTTGTAAACGAATTCATTACACAATAAAAACTTGCTTATTTTCTCGTAATTTATTAAAGAAAAATTTTAATTAAATATTCTTGGTGCCGTTTGTCAGTTTTGGAATTAAAATTAGGTATCCTTTTTTGTGTACACCGCCCACTAAAGGGTTAAGTATTGATACAAGATCTTAAAAATTAAATTTTTGATAAATATTCTTATATTTAAACTGTTTCAAGTGAACATGAAAATATCATGCATTTGTGTTAAGAGCCATTGTGAGTCGCGAGGAGTAGACGCTAGTATGAGAAATTGCCACTTACGCATCTCAGTTTGTGTTATTTGAGAACTGCGACTTCAGGGCCGCAGTCCATTTCTTGAAGAAAAATAATCTTGGAGAAACTACAAAAGTAAATTATTCATAGTATTCTAAAATATTATTTTCTTATCAATTTTTCTGACACTAGTGAATTAAAAATTGCAATTTAAAAGTCTGTACGTTAAATCATTGAATTTCAAACTTGAGAACTACTTAAATTACAGTTTGTAATAAACATTAATAAAGTATAGTCTCACACACAATTTACTTGATGAATGAAAATGCTTACTAATTTTAAAGTATAAAAATTATGTATTTTTTTTTTTCAGAAGCATAACTATTTAAAAATACGAAATTTATCTGATTTTGGTATCGAAAATCAATATTTTCTAAGCACAATTTTAAGAGACTGTACTCCATTCGCTGAAAAAGGATAACAGAAGTAAACAAAAGCACATGCGGATTGGCGATGCTTAAACCTGGCGCTGTACCAGAAGCGCCAAACAGACTGTCTGAAGTGTTTGAGCTTCTGCTTTAAATAAAAAATAAATTCACCAACCTAGGGATTTGTGCCAAATGTGTGACTCCTTGGCGATTTTTCTGCAACCCGTTTGTTTACTTTCGTTATCTCCTTTCCCTGAACAGACTGAAATATTTTTTGTTTCATTAGAGGAGTGCTTTATAACTTTTTGGCATATTACTCGCAATAAATGATTTTATGAAAGGAAATGTTTTAAACATGGAAAAATTTTAATCTTATGGTAAAATTTGAAAAAGTAATTGAAAAAAAAAAAAAAAAAAAAAAAGGAAAAGAAAGCAAGAAAGAAAAGAAAAGAAACGGAAAACTTTAAAATCAGTCATCTACAATTTTCTACTTTTTGAAGAAAAAAAAATGGTTTTTTTAATGGCGTTCTCTACTGTAAGGACGATCTTTCCGATAATACATTTTAATGGAAAACATAAGATAAAAATATTATCACACAGGTAAAAAAAAGGCAAAATAGACAATTTTCTCTAACATTTTAACTGTTAAAAAGTAAAACGATTTATATTATTGTAAATCAGATTCCTATTTAATTAATTTAACAGAAAAAAAATGTCATGGCAAAGGTGAAAATGGGCAAAAGAGACTATTTTCCGTAACATTTTAATTGTTATTATTGTAAATACGATACCGTGTTAATTATTTTAACAGAAAAATATAAAAGACATGGCATAGGGGAAAATAGGGCAAAAGGGACGACTTTCACTAACATTATTTTTAAAAAATGAACTATTTATGTTATTTTAAATCAGATACCATGTTAGTTATTTTAACTGAAAAATATAAAATAAAACGCATAGCATAGATGAAAATAGTGCAAAAGAGACCATTTTCACTAAAATTTTATTTGTTAAAAAGTAAACTATATATAGTATATTAAATCCTAGTTAACCCTAGTTAATTATTTTAACAGAAAAATGTAAAATAAAAGGCATAGCATACATGAAAATAGGACAAAAGGGACTTTTTCACTAATATTTTAATTATTAAAAAATAAACTGTTTATAATATTGTAAATCATATACCATATTAATTATTTTAACTGAAAAATATAAAAGACATAGGTGAAAATACAAATTTTAACGTGGGTGATTTCACCAATTTTAACATAGGTGAAAATAGGGCAAAAGAGACCATGGGAGGTTATTTAATTTCTTTGAATTTAAGATTTTGAATTATTATAGACCGGGAGGCGGCAACACAGACAATCACTTCATCGAGTTCACGGCTGAAATTCCAGAATTAGTTAAAACACGATTCAAATATTCACAACAACGCAAACGGACTGCCAAGTCATTATCTTGGTGGAAAACATGTTAAAACCCGATTTTAGCGGTTGACTCGTAGGTTTACCATTGTGTTTTCCTGCACCCAAAAGTAGGAAAACATGGAGGACTGGGAGCAGGAACACACAATGGTAAACCTACGAACCAACCGCTAAAATCGGGTTTTCGGGTGTTTTCCACCAAGATATGACTTGACAGACCGATTGCGTTTTAATATGCGAATCAAGTTTTAACTAATTCTGGAATTTCAGCCGTGAACTCGATGAGGTGATTGTCTGTGCTGTCGTCTCCGTATCTATTAGAGTCATATTATGTTTACTGCCATCATTACAATGCTATTAAATCGTTTCCTGTATTAAATCATATTATATACAGTATGCTCTAAATTTTCACAGGCTGACTTTAGAGTCATGCGCGGATTGGATTTTACCCGACAAAAGTCGTCAACTCGAAACCCGACAAACTTCAACGCAAACCCGAAGTGAGAGAAAATGAATTAATGTTTTAGTACATTTGTGGAAAATTAGTACTCAATGTTATCGCTTATGTACTAAAATACACCCATTAATATTGAAATATAAAGTTTTATTTCCCTTCATTTGAAAAATATTCATGACTTCCTTTTGAATAATCGGTTTATCTTGATCCCGATCCGATAGAGACAAACAATAACCCAAAACGCTTAAAGTTAACCCGATTCGCAACGAATAAATAATAGCATCAACTCGAACCGACCCGCGGTTCGGGAAGCTGATGCAGGACTATAATTTCAAATCGACCCGAAACCCGTCAAGAAAATTTCATTGACCTACAACTCGACCCGAAATGAAAGAGAATGTATCCACATTTTAGTACAATTATGGAAAAATAATCGACAATTATATTTTAAATATCAATTTTATCTTTTATGTAGAAAAATGAACATAGATATACTCATTAATATTCAAATGTATTGTTTTTTATCTGAAAATGTTCAGAAAATGTTTGAAAAATTTGGTCAACACGAAACCAACTCAAAACTGTGAAAAATGAACTTGAACCTGAAACAATTAACACTTTGATTACGGGGCAGGATTGGGACTATTTTTTTTATATTCAATCGTTCCAGAATTTCCAAAAAAATTCTTCGTGGCTATATTTTCCTAGAAAATACCCTAATATGACAGAGATTAGTTTTGATAACATTCTTACTATTAAAATAAAAATAGGCTACTGGGACATTTATGTCCCGACTGTATTCAAATGCACAGATTAAATACAGGGTGTTTCTAAATTCATGGTACAAACTTTAAGGATAGGTAGAGCACACAATAACAATCATTTATTGTATAGGAATGTATGGGACTAAGTGACGAATTAAGGTAAAAACATCAGGGGGGCAATTAGACCCCTTTTTTAATTTTCAAAATTTCTCATTCATACCAGAAATTTTTTATGTTATCCTTTAATTGACATTTCATAATTACTTAATAATAATATTAGTAAAAGGGGCGTGTTATACCCGCCCTCTTGCTAACCAGTTTCTCCTCTGCTGTGTGCTCGTCAGGCGGAGCATGGAAAGGAGGCGTGTTATTCCCGCCCTCTTGCTAACCAGTTATTGCACTGCTGTGTGTTTGTCCGGCGGAGCTCGGAAAAGTGGCGTGTTACTCCCGCCCACCTGATCTCTGGTGATCTTCAGTGACTGTTCTTTTGTATGCTATGGCCATGAAAGAAAAACAACAGCTAGACGATCTCATGAATGGAGTTATAAACGGATATGTTCCTGCGGACTGGCTACATGAATTCAACGACTTCCCTACTCTAAACGATCAAGTAAATGAAGTCTTTCGAGAACTGCTATCTGGTGTAAAGGAGGAAATACAGTCTCTCTAACAACAAAAGGACTACAACGACACCCACAAGGCTCAGGTAAAAGACCTCTGTCTTTTTGCTATATCTATTTTGGGGGAGCCATCTAGATTATATTTAATTGATTTAACCTGTAGAACTAGTTATATTAGAATTCTAGGGAATAACCAATGGGAAAAACTCCAAGTTCTGAAGAATTTTAGCTCCCATTCTAATCCCCCGCCGTGTAGGAAAAATAAAAAATTCTGAATCTGAAAATCCAATTCCCCTCAAAAATAAATTCGGAAATCTAAATTCCGAAGCTAATCTCGACAACTATGATCTTATGGATCAAGTGTCTATCCAAGACGGTGCTGGGAGCACCGATGCTGAATGTTCAAAAAACGACAAGCAACTCCTCTTTATTGAATTCAAAGATATGGATTGGCGCAAAGTCGCAAAAGAGATAAAAGTCCTTGATTCTGATAATCCCCCTCAAGTCAGCCTCTACGGGGAACTTCTAAAAGTTCTACCAAAATCTGTAAGGCAATTTAGAGATATCCAAATACACCTAACAGACTAACATATGAATTTCAACACCCTTAACTCAAAAGAACTTCGACCGAAAAAAATCTGTATTAGGGGAATCCCTCCCAACACAGATCCCCAACTTATTATCGAAGACCTTGGTAACCATGGTTTTAAGGCCACCCGAGCCGCCATGCGCAAGGGTCGCAAAACCGGAAGAGATATGCCAATTTACATGGTCAACGTACTCCCTTGCACTAACTTTGAGAAAATCTATAAAATTGGGGTACTTTGTGATATAAGTGTTCGTATTGAATACTTCAGAAATAACAATAACCCAAAACAATGTTACCGCTGCCAACGGTTCGGACACGCCTCCGAGACGTGCAGCCTAACACTAAAATGTCTTAAATGCTCAGAAGAGCACCTCACTGATAACTGCTCCAAGACAGGTAAAATTATTCCTAAATGTTCCAATTGTAACGGTGCCCATCCTGCCTCATACAGAGGTTGCTCAAAAAATCCTATTAACCTTAAGAAAAAAATACCCCAACAGTCAACACCAAAACAAAACAGCAAAACCGAAAAACAAATCTAATTGCTGACATCGCAGACATTTTCAAACCCTACAATTACACCATTCAAGATAAACCAAACGATATTAACGACAGTGATACCACTACTGATGTTAATAACGATATCCAGGAAGCCCCAGTTGAGGACACTTCCAGTTACACCAAAAACAATAAAAAACCACCTGTTATACAAAATAATCACACAAATACTTTCAAAGATATGTTTAACACCTTCAAAGACATGAAGGAACTTCTCCAAATTACCAAACTCTTAAAACTATTGAAAAACATCGCCATCAAATTAAACAATTGCAACAACCCATTCGACAAAATGTATATCATACTAGAAGAATTAGACGCCTTTTCTACGGAGCTCAATATTCCCAATTATGAATAATTACAATAACAAAAATTTCTCATCTGTTCTTATTTTCTCCTGGAATTGCTAATCATTGCAACCCAGGATTATTGAACTCTGCTCCTTTATTTCCAGTAATCCTCAAATCGATATACCTATTAATCCAAGAAACACTTAACCCTTCCTGCAGTATCACCATCCCAGGTTACAAACTCCATCATACACCACGTGCCAACTCTCAATGGGGCGGCACAGCCATCTACATCAAAAATTACTTCCCACATCACACAACTCAAAATATTCCACTCCCAGGTATTGACTACACTAATATTGTCGTCAAATTGCCCCATGCCAAAATCAACTTCACATCTTTTTACGCACGACACGGCCGACGATACCCCATAAACTACCTGACACACATCATTACACAACACCAACACGCATTTATCGCTGGTGACTTCAATGCACATAGCAGGCAGTGGAATTGTTATTCCATCACTACCGGAGGCAGATCTCTCCACAACTTGGTTAGCCATTTCAATCTTAGTTTCCACGCACCTACTACACTCACACACATTCCCGTTGCTCGCAACCAGCACCCCTCTATTATTGACAACGCCATCACCAAAAATCTTAATTTCCCTATCAGCACTTCTGTCATTAAGGACCTAAGCTCTGACCACCTTCCTGTCTTCTTCAAAATTGATCTTATCAACCCGATCTCTCCTCCTCCTTCAGTAGCAATTCACTGGAATAAATTCCAAAATTACCTCAACAACACTGACCTTACCTACCCCACAATCCACAACACTACTGACATTGGCAACGCAGTTAATAAACTCAACAACATCATTTACAAAGCTCAAAAAGATGCCACTTACACCAAATTCAAAAATAATAACTCTTACATTTTACCCACTTACATATATAATATGTGTAACCAACGCAACACACTCCGACGACTCTACCAAAATACCAGAGATCCCACCCTTAAAACAGCTGTCAACAGGTTCAACAATAAAATTAAAAGCCTTATTCAAAAAGATAAGCAAAAAAACTGGTCTAAATTTCTCGAAAGTCTTACTTGCAAGGATAGCTCTCTTTCGCAAATCAAAAAGAAACTCAACAATAATTACACCCCTATTCCTCCCCTTACTGTCAATAATCAAACTGCGTATACTGATGAGGACAAGGCAGAATGCCTCGCTGGCTCATATGAAAAGCAATTCTCTCCGAATCCCTTCATCGCAAGTCAAGCACACTTTAACAATGTCAATGATACTGTTAATGACTTCCTCTCAACCCCTCCTACCCCCTCCCCGAAATTCAACCCATCATGATCAACAATATTATTCAAAAACTTAATAAAAAAATCTCCTGGGTACGATAAAATTTCCAACTATATTCTTAAAGAACTTCCTATCAACTGTGTTCGCTACATTATGAAGCTCACTAATTCTATCCTCAAACACTGTTATTTTCCTAAACTCTGGAAAACCTCTATCATTTCTCCTATTCCTAAACCATCCTGCAATCTTAATGACCCAACTAATTTCCGTCCCATCAGTCTTCTCTCCTCTCTAAGTAAAGTCATCGAACGCGTCATTAGATCACAGCTCAAAGACTTCCTTCACAACAACAACATTCTCATGCCTGAACAATTCGGCTTCAGAGCCAAGCACTTCACCCAACACCAACTTCTTCGATTTGTGGATTTCTTAACTGAAAACTTCAACGAGAAGAAGCCTACTACTGCCATATTTCTTGATGTCGCCAAGGCCTTCGACAAAGTCTGGCACGCGGGTCTCATTTACAAATTAATTCGGCTTAAGTTCCCGTCTGGACTTATCCATTTAATACACTCTGACCTTGGTGATCGTAACTTCTACGTTCGTGTAAACAACTCACTTTCTCTACTACACATAATATTCTGTGGTATTATTAAGGTTCAGTCATTGGCCTCATTTTATTCATAATATGCTTTAATGACATTCCACGCACACTCTTCACATCACTCGCACTCTAGGCGGACGACACTGTTCTCTATGGCACTGCACATCACCCATACAATCTTTACGAAATTCTACACCACCACCTCAACATCTTCATGGAATGGTGTGATCAATGGCGCATTAAAATAAGCGAATCTATAACTATTGCTGTTTACTTCTCTAGAACCTTCTCCACTCCTAATAGATTAACCATCAATAACACTACCATTCCCTGGTCTGACGATGCAAGTACCTAGGTGTTATCACTGACAAACGCATTACCTTTAAAAAGCATATTATTAATATCCGCGGTAAAGTCGCCGGGATTTCGAAAACTCCCGCCCCCCTTCTTCGCAGCCACTCACTCACACAACAAACTCTTAATCTATAATGCTTGCATTCTCTCTGTTTTCACATATGCTTGTCCAATCTGGGGCTTCACTTGCAAAACCTGTATGAACAACCTCTCTAGTACCCATTACAAACAGCACCGTTACATCAGGAACGGGTCTAGATACCTCAAAAACTCCACAATCCTCAAGGATCTCAAAACGACTTCACTCAAACATCGCATTAACCCTTAATTGTATAGTGATGTAAATTTCCATCACTGTTTATTTAACTTTTAATACATAAATCAACTTCTTCGCCACCACTATATTTATATAGAAATATTAATCCAGTAAATTTCCCGAACAACAGGTGCCGAACAGGTTGAGGCGGTTTCATGGGCTACCTAGTTGCGATCAACTTTACGCCCAGGCGATTTGAAGTAAACTGTATTTTAAAGTGAGCCAGTGAAAAAAGTTTAAAGATTACATCTGCAATTAAAATATATAAATAAAAGTAGAAAGGATTTAAGGAAAGAGTCAAAATTTTTGAAAAGTAAGAATAGCTGCAGTAGAATAACTGCTATTTAAAAGTTTAAAAATATGGTTCGGACAAGTTCGAAAAAACAAAGCAAAATGCCAGCTAGGAAAAGGGGGCAAAGCAACAAATAAAAAAAGACACTTTTCAGTGACCATACAAAGTATAATAATTTAGAATTTTGTATAACATTTTTATTTATTTTTTTATTTTTTTTCCAAAAAAGGTAGAGAAAAAATTGAGATTTTAAGAATGACAGCCCAGAGGGCGCCGATTAGTCGGTGAGGTTAAACTCGTTAGCGAATATTTCAAGCTCATTGATGATAACAGTCATCTTATCAATTGGGTTTTTGCATTTTTTGATTTTCTGAGCGATTATTTGAATGCTTTTGAGGAGTTTGGAAAGTTTAAGTATTTCTTTCAAGTCGTTGAAGGTTTGGAAAATTTCATTTATGGGGTTCGGGTTAGGGGGTGGGGTATTTTGAAAGGTGCTCTCAGGGTTAGTGGAATCAGAGGGTTCCTGTATAGCGTCGTCAGTGACCTTTTGGGAGTTACTATTATTAGCCGTAACAGTATAGTTAAAGTGTTTGAGAGTTTCTACAAAGTCGGAATTTTCATTGGGAATTTTATTTTTAGTGGTATGATTTTTAGCCTGGTTCTTGGTATTTTGGGGGTTTTTCGGGCAGCCCCTGTACGAGGCAGGGTACGTACAGTTCGCGCATTTGGGAGTAATTTTGCCCTTGTATGGGCAGTCAGTAGAGAGGTGAATTTCGGAGCATTTAACGCATTTTGGGGTGAAATTACACGTTTCAGATGCGTGACCGTACCTTTGGCAACGATAGCACTGTTTAACGTTGTTGAAGTTGCGATATTTTTCGATTGTGACGCTAATGTCACATAATTCCTTGATTTGAAAAATCAGGTCAAAGTCGTTGCATGGGAGAACGTTGACAACGTAGAGAGGCATTGCAAGTCCCGTTTTTCTGCTTTTCATCATAGCGGCACGAGTAGCTTGGAAGCCGCGAGTTTTCAAGTCGTTGATGATTAGTTAGGGGTCAGTATTGGGGGGGATGCCGCGAACACAAAGTTTTTTGGGTCGCATTTCCTTAGGGGAAATAGTAGTATATTTTAAGTTTTTGCTAGAAAGGTATCGCTGAATTTCCCTAAATTGGTTATCGGTTTTAGGCTGGATTTTTAGGAGATCCTTGTTAAGACTCACTTTAGGAGCGTTGTCAGCATCGACATTTTTTAAGTCCTGAGTGATTTTATGCCACTCGTTTTCTAAAATTTCGATATATATGGGATAAACGATTTCTTTAGTTGAAGTAGTATCGTCACCTTCCATTTCAGAATTTTGGCTGTCAGTTTGAATTTCAAGATTTTGGGAGCTATCGATATTCGCTTCCGATGGTAAATCAGAGTATTTATTTTGAAGCGGAATTGAATTATCCGTTTCAGAGATTTTCCTTTTGCGGATAGTTTTTTTCGGGAAAGAAAAAACAGTATTAGACTGAGTTTTAAGAGAAAGATTCTTAATCTTATTGATTTTAACCGACAATTCGTCTTGGGTAGTACAATTTAGAAATTTAGTATAACCGGAGGTATAAGGTAGAAAGGGATCTGGCTCACTTAACATAGTCGTGGCAAATTGACAAAGTTTAGTTACTTCGTCCTTAAAGCAACTGTCAGTCTGGTAGTCAGGCCTTTGTAGAGTTTGTCTGATATAGTTGTCTATACAGTGAAACATATCACGCAAGACTTCGTTGGCAGGCTCGTCAATCGTGGGATATTCGTTGAAGGTACAGAGGAAATCCGGCGACTCAATGCCATCGACAATCCTGGGAATATTGTCATCCATGTCAATGTCGAAGGAGATCTGTTCCTTGTCCATGATCAGGCTAGGAGTAATACCGCAGGCAGTTCGTCATAAAGTCCTGAAAAAGACACCTACACTGCTCAGGGTATTATGCCGTTGAAGGTCGGAGTTAACCGGGAGAACGTGTACGCAAGTACGAAGCGCTTCCCCCTACGTCTTCACTCTCTGAAGTCAACCTTCGTTCTCAATTGTGATTTCTAAATTTCCCGTGAACTATGTTGCTGAACAAAGTTAAAAATCTATCTTAAAATTTCTAATGTCTAATATTTAATATATGTATAAAAAAACACAATTGTAAAAGAAAAACTCATGCAAAGAAGGGTTAAACACCTTGCAAAAAAATTCTTCAATGACATTAATCACATCCCAAATGAACTCATCAATGAGCTGCCTGACTATGATGCTTACAGTCCATCCAACCGGGAAAAACCAAGGTACTCCAATATTCTTGATGAATAGTTCCCACGAGCTATAACTCTTACCTCAAAAAAATTCTCTTCATTTTAAAAATAAAAAAAATGAATTATTAAATAATTATATCATTAAATAATAATAATTTGACTTTTCTCCTAAACTTTCCCCTAACATCTTTACCTCACCTCGTCTGGCATTATTATTATTATTGGCTAAGATGCTTTACACTCACGCAGAAAAAAAAATTAATCGGTTAAAAAAGGAAAAAAGTCTCCAAATTTAGGGGATTTTTTCCTTTAATGGCAACCTAGCCATTGTATTAAGTTATTCGTTTGGCGCAGTCTTGAAAATCGCGCCAACCAAAAAGTCGCCAAACTTTTGTTTACATTTTTGCGTGAGTGTAAAGCATCAGTTCCTTATTATTATTATTATTATTTAACTGTGAACTATTTTTACTATTATACTTTAACTAAAAATTTTCATTATTTTATAGTTATACTTAACACTATCCTTTTTTTATGTAGTCAATTGGACTACGGTTAGACATTTCATATGGCTCTCTCAGAATTTGATATACACCTATTCAAAGACAGGGTGTGCAGTTGCTTCGCAACTTGGAAGCCCATTGAACATATCACAAGTTCATAAGTTCAATAATAAAATTCTTCTTTGAAAATTTTTAATATGAAATCGAAATTTTTTGAATTGAAATTAGAAATAGATATTTTTTGAAATACAAATGGAGTTTTTGGTTGATTCCACTGGCGGTAGAGGGCAGTAAGTGACTGGTCGCCGTTCAATACCATGCATTCAAGTAGAAGAAATCGCCATTTTTAATTGTGCTATCGTTCGTCATGGAAGACTTTACATATGCCGAAAAAGCCGACATGCATTTCATGTATGGTCGTGCAAATGGCAACGCCAGGGCTGCTCTACGAATATATCAGGAGCAGTTTCCTCGCAGAAGAATGCCTGATCATAGAATGTTTCAGCGCTTACACCGTCAGCTTTCTGAAACTGATTCTTTCCACGTCACCAGACAGGAAATTGGGCGAGAAAGAGCTGTACGCAGTGCAAGCCTGGAAGAAATTATTTTGAATTTTGTGAGAAAAGTCCCGAATCAACTACAAGAGCTGTTGCACAGAATTTAGGTGTGAGTCATCCGACCGTTTGCAGAGTGTTAAATGAAAATCGATTTCATCCCTTCCGTTTTCAACTTGTACAAAATTTGAATCCGGAAAACTATCTTCTGCGGTTGAACTTTTGCCAGTGGGTTTTGCAGCAACATGTATTGCCGCTAGACTTTACTGCTCATATTCTATTTACAGATGAGGCAGTATTTACACGCGAGGGTGTATTTAATGCACACAATTTCCATCTTTGAGCAACCAATAATCCACATGCTTATCAACAACGATTTTCTGTGAATTTGTGGGCGGGTATTGTTAATAATTATTTGATTGGCCCATACCTACTACCAAAGAGGCTGGATGGTCGCTGTTACTTTATTTTTTTGCAACAGGTTTTACCAGAACTGCTGCAAGATGTTCCGATCGCCATTCGTAACCGGATGTGGTTTCAACATGATGGAGCGCCTGCGCACTTCACCACTGATGTGCGCAGTTACCTGAATCAGGGCTGTCTCAATATACCGGGCTTTGACAGCTACCCACTCTGGGGAAAGTCATGTGATCAAAAGAGGGAACGCAAGAACGACTTAAAATCTTCACCCCGCTCCGATTTCTTGCCTGAGTTGAAATTTGGTTTGTGTTGTGTTATTGCTACGGTGTAAACACGTGCTTCGTTTGTTTTTTTCGTTAGATGCAATTTTTTGTATAAATTGAATTAAAAAATTTTTTTATCATGTTTAAAGACTCAAGAATTTTTGTTGATAAAGTTACATCAAAGATGGAACAGTTTCAGAATATCAAATGAAGTATCTGAAAATGAAAATGTTTTCGCGAGGCATGCAACAATTGAAAGAAAAATAAAGTAGCTGGACAAACTTAGTGAAAATTTACTGGAGTTTTTCTCGTGGTGGAAAAAATAAATTCTATTTCAGATGTGGAAGAAGAATTGAAAAGAAAAAATAATTGGATTGATACCTTCCTTAAGGATAATTATTAGATATTCATTATTGCGATGAATGCGTTAATTTTTTTATATATGTGTGACAAATGTGTTAAAGTTGTGGAATCGGTGCAAATATATATGAATTTACAAGTAGCTGTCTTTACAGGTAAGCAAATAAGTCATAATTTTGAGGTATTTTTAACTAATGTTATCTTGAATTGTTGAAGAAAATTATAAAATATTTTAAGTAGTATTAAAAATTATAAGATTTTTGAATCCCATGAAAATAAAATAGATAACTATTCTAAGACTTAGAAACTGTTTTTATATGAAAATTCTAATAGTGACATTTTAGATCAACTGTGTGTTACTTATACTTATATAATTCTAAATTACTTTGTTTGCCATCTTAAAATGGCATTTAAAAAGAATATCTGCAAATTTAAAAATTTCTCCAGGTGTTGCAACAATTAGAAATAAATCATTAAAAGAAAAATGTATTAATTTAAACAAAATTTTAAAAATAGTCAACTTTTTATAAAGTATTTCCTATAAAGCCCACGAACTTGTGGGATTTACAAACAATTCATAAAATCATGCGACTACTATACAGGCATTTATGTACATATCAGTTTTATTTATTTATTATTTTTAAAATAATGAGATTATTTAAATAAAGATATTATTATTTGTGATATTCCTTAATGCGTATAAAACATGTATGTGAATTTACATATTTTCTTCTTTAAATGAAAATATACTGTAGTTCATCTATTTGAAAACAAAGATTTACAATTTTTTTAAAGCTCTTTTATACAATAAATATATCTAAAATATACAATATCTTCTCGTTGACTTCGGGGATTCTTTAAAATACAGTAGAACTTCCCTTTAACGAAGTTCCTATTTAACGAAGTTTTCTACTTAACGAAGTTTTCTGCAGAACTTTGACTTTGAACACCATTAGCATGGAAAATTAATCTCCATATTACGAAAAATATATTCTATATAACGAAGTTTATTCCACTTTTGTACCTGAACAGAATTCAAACTAAGAGGTTGCTGTTGCCATGGGTATACGAATTTATTTCCGCGGATTGTACGAAAATGAACACACTTAAAAAATTTCCATTTTGCTTGGTGCTAAATAAAACATTTTTTTTTCACACTAAGAAAAACACTTGTTATAATTACTCTCTCACACCGTGATTCCAGCACTGACAATTGGGGAAAGTCAAAATCCCTTTTTTACGTTCAATCATATAGAAGATGCAATGACGTAATGAAGTCAGATGCATTCAAGCAAAAAATATCAATTTGAGTCAGACGACCTTTCCGACCTTCCATTGCTGATAGACAGTTGCGTTGTACATTGTACATCCACAATAATGTGCTTCAAAACGCAAATCGAACACCATCAAAGTTATTTTTGTTCCTGCTGATACTACTTCTAAACTTCAGCCATTACTGATTAGTCTAAGGAATAACAAAAAATCTTGAAGTACATTATCGAAAAAGACAGAAAAAAGAGAATTTAGTGGAAACATTAGTTTGAGAACCTGTGTGCACCTGATGAAAGCTTGAGCCAAAGCTTGGGAATGTGACGTGATTTCATCGACCGTACACAACTGTTTTGTAAAAAACGGTTTCATGATTGAAACTGTATCAAGTACTTCTGAATCCAACACCTGTTTGCCATATCTGAAGAAAAATTTCATGAATTTAAGTTGATTTCTATTTAACGAATTTTCTTCATAACGAAGTTTTTAAGTGTAACGATGAGACTTCGTTAAATGGAAGTTTCACTGTATATGTGAAATTTTGTTTTATTATTAAAATCGATAAAAATCAATTGTATTCATTATATAAAATGTTTATTATCTCTGAATTGTGAAAAAATAACTCGATATATAATTTTATGCTATTGATTAAACTCCATAACATATATTTGTGATACCCTTTGATGCATATTAAACAGGTTTCTAAATTCATATTTTTTTCCTTATGAAAGAAGACTGTATTTCATCTATTGCAAAGCAAATATTAGCAAATGTTTTTATTAAAGCTATTTTCAGGGGTATGTCCAGACTTTTTTCACAGGGTCCTGTTTTTTTAAAATTGTGAGCGTCTTTTCATATTTGTGAAAAATTTAATAATTTTTGGGGGAATCTGAAATTAGAGTTATATTTAGGTTCCTGTTTAGGCAATTAAATTATAACTTGGTCTTGTTTTAACGAAAAAAAAATATATAAATGCATTAAATTTTGATATATTTACATGTAAACATATTTACATTATACATATAGCTAGATAATAGGGTCCTCGAGGATTACAGCTGTTATAGGTGGAATTTTATTTTAATAAGAAATCTTGTGAAGAGCCCATTTTTGTATGAAAAAGTCCTTCCGGCCTGTACCGGGAGGAAAAGGTAGCTTTCCTATATCTTCGTTTTAAAATTTTAGCTAATGTTACACGAAAACAGCAAGTTAAAATGCAAAGAAAACGTTTACAAAGGATTCGTTACTACTGAATCTGAATAAGAAATTCGCCAAATTATTGAGCAATAGCCAAATTGGCTTCATTTATGAAGACTTATTTTGGTCGCCAAATTTGGCGATATTTCGCCAAATGTCGCCAAGTTTAGCGAGAATTTGGCGCTAACGGATATGAATATATAGTTTTATGCGTATGATTGGGAAAATTATTACAACAAGGAAAATTTTTGTAATATGCTGTCTTGTTTCAAAATGTCAGCCACCCTAGAATTTCAAACTGCTCTATCTCAGCCATTTTTTAAGATAGAGGTAAACCAAAAAATGCTCTGGAATCCTCGTATCAAGGCCTAACATTTAATTAAAAAATAAATTTGAATTTTTAACTTTTTTGTATATTTATTTTAGTTTAAATTTTTAAATGGCCGCCATCTTGAAACAAAATGGCGGACCACGCTGGCCAACGAACTCGGTCGAGACATTGGTGATCTTAATACACACAATTAGTTTCATCAAAATTGATTTATAAATACGAGCGTTATCGTATGACATAGATGATATATATATATATATATATATATACTAGGGGGCCTACCCCCTGCGAGCTACGCTCGCCAACCCCCGCTCAGACTTCGAAGCTTTTAAAAATATTGGTAAATCTGTAATTGGATTGCCATGCTTTTAACGTTTTAATGGGGCATTTTACGTAGCTTTCAATACAAAAAAGTATAAAGCTACCTATTGCAGCCGTTCGGAGGAAAGCAGTTCCGGAAAATTTCGATATATTTTCACCGATCATGACCCCCAGACCCCAAAACCACCCTCCGTTCAAATGTTGATTTATATATATATATATATATATATATATCTCCATATATATATATATATATAACGAGTTCGTTGGCCAGCTTGGTCCGCCATCTTGTTTCAAGATGGCGGCCATTTAAAGATGTAAAATAACTTAAAATCTAAAATAAATATACAAAAAATTTAAAAATTCAAATTTATTTTTTAATTACGTGTTAGGCCTTGATACAAGGATTCCAGAGCTTTTTTTGGTTTACCTCTATCTTAAAAAATGGCTGAGATAGAGCAGTTTGAAATTCTAGGGTGGCTGACATTTTGAAACAAAACAGCACTTTAACGCGATTACTCGCAAATTATTTTCTTTCATTGTTGTAATAATTTTCCCAATCATACGCATAAAACTATATATTCATATCCGTTAACGCCAAAATTGGTGACATTGGCGACAAAATTGGCAAAATTGGGCGACATTTGGCGAAATATCGCCAAATTTGGCGATCAAAATAAGTCTTCATAAATGAAGCCAATTTGACTATTGCTCAATAATTTGGCGAATTTCTTATTCAAATTCAGTATTAACGAATCTTTTGTAAACGTTTCTTTGCATTTTAGCTTGCTGTTTTCGTGTAACATTAGCTAAAATTTTAAAACGAAGATATAGGAAAGCTACCTTTTCCTCCCGGTACAGGCCGGAAGGACTTTTTTTATTACCATGGCCTCATACACAGCTGTTGCGACAACTGACGACTGTTTTCGGGATTGATAAGTAAAATCAATTACAACTTGAAAACCAGCTTGTATAAAATGGTTAGATTTAAATTGTGGCTACCTCTCGGACTTTTATAAGAACGATCTGTATTCTATTCTTTCTTTGCGTTTAAGGATGAGAAAAATTCCATCTGCTTGTGAATAACATTAAGAACCACGGTATTGAAAAGTACTGTTATAGACATTTTCAGTAACAGGTTTTAATTTTCTCTCTATTTTAGTGCGCCATCATGCATATTTTCATGTTATTTTAAATATGTAAATTATTTATTTTAATTAATATGTATATGCGAATTTCTAATAATTATTTATCATACAAAATTAATTAAACATTTTGTGCATGCATGCCTGCATTTATTCGGCATCAATTGATGACATATTTAAACAAATTTGCTATCCGCGATAATTTTACACCTTGTTATGTCACTTGAATATTGTCCATAAGAAAATCGGGTACTTTTCCAGTATAGGATCCTTTACTTTTAGGTTTGGCGTAGTTCGAGCTTCGAAAAGGGATAGATTCGTTAATATACATAGATTTGTTGCCAAAAGTTATGAAAACAAACCCAATGAGCTTTTGGTTCTTTTCTATTATAGGGGTCTTAACGCTTTTTTTAAAAAAGCTTGGCGCAATTCGGGCATCAGAAAGTGAGATTTGGTGCCAAATGACATTAACAGCCATGGAAACAAATTCGACGATTTTTTTTGTTTATATGCGTATTTTAATTATTCGTATATTATTATTGTTTTTTCTATACAAATTACTTCTGATTATATATAAAATAGGATAAATGACATTTTACTTTAAACAAATTGCATAACTATTTTTTTGCTCCTTTCTTTTGCGTTTACATAAATGACGTCATTTGGACGAATTTATTCAAAGCATTTTCAGTTTATAAATTAAATTAAATGCTGACAGACGATTGAATCCTGACAACAATAGAAATGTGATTTTTCTTTTTTCAAATTTTCCTGAAAAACATAATTTAATCACAATCTTGTCTTCATTATCGATTGAAATAAAAGATAAATTCAATTTCAATTGGAAAATGACGAATAAAAAGAAATCAATAATCCCTATCGGGATCCTTTTCAATTTTTTTCCCTTTTTTGTCACAAAAAAACTGAGTAATTAGTTGCCATCATTACAGAAATGTCATTAAAATTAGAAAAAAATTAATATCTCGAAAACTAATTCCAATTTCAAAATTCTATTACCAGTTTTGACACCCGCGGATTTTTATGGACAATTGATATTAATTCCACCATCAAGCGTTTAATATTTTATTAAAAATAGCCCTGAAACATAATCAGTCGTTTAATCAGTCGTTTCATAAAATCGTTTCATAAATTCGTTTCATAAAATCGTTTCACAAATTCGTTTCATTAGGATTTTATATATATAGGGTAGATATATATATAATTCAACATTTGAACGGAGGGTGGTTTTGGGGTCTCGGGGTCATGATCGGTGAAAATATATCGAAATTTTCCGGAACTGCTTTCCTCCGAACGGCTGCAATAGGTAGCTTTATACTTTTTTGTATTGAAAGCTACCTAAAACTCTTCTGAAAGGTCCTTTTTTAAGACAAAAAAATTGTGAAGGGTCCTGTTTTAAGAAGAAAAAAAATTGTGATGTGTTCTTTAACTGACCAAATTCTTAACAGATCCCTGGTTTTATACAGTAAATATATCTAGAATACACAATATCTTCTCATTCATTTAGGGGATATTTTAGAATACATGTGAAATTTTGTTTTATTAAAATAGCTTACTAATAAGGATAAAAAGCAGTTGTATTCGTTATGCGAATTATTTATTCTCTGAATATTGTACAAATTGAATTAAAAAATACTTAATAAAAAATTTAAAATATTTACTTAATAAAAAAATTGTTTTATACGCATTAAGGTATATCACAAATAATAATCTTTTTATTTAAATATTCAAATAATTAAGTAATTTCTTTAATTTAAAAATAATAAATAAATAAATAAAACTGACGTGTACATAAATGCCTGTATAGTAGTCGCATGATTTTCTGATTTGTTTGTAAATACCACAAGTTTGTGGGCTTTGTAGGAATACTTTATAAAAAGTTGACTATTTCGTAAATTTTGTTTCAAATTAACACATTTTTCTTTTAATGATTTATTTCTAATTGTTGCAAAACCTGGAGAAACTTTAAAATTTGCAGATATTCTTTTTAAATGCCTTTTTAAGATGGCAAACAGTGGCGTAGCGTCAGGGGGGGCACGATCATTTTACTACCAGTACAATTATATACTACATTTAGCCTTATTTAATCTTTGAACTTTATGAATTAAATAAGGCCAAATATAGTATATAATAATACTGGTAGTAAAGTGATCCGTGCCCCCCTTGACGCTACGCCTCTGATGGCAAACAAAGTAATTTAGAATTATATAAGTATAAGTAATACACAGTTGATCTAAAATGTCACTATTAGAATTTTCATATAAAAACAGTTTCCAAGTCTTAGAATAATTATCTATTTTATTTTCATGGGATTCAAAAATTTAATTTTTAACACTAGTTAAAATATTTTCTAATTTTCTCCATCAATTCAAGGTAATATTTAGTTAGGTAATATTAGTTTCACATAATTATCCTTAAGTAAGGTATCAATCCTATAATTTTCTCTTTTCAATTCTTCAATATCCGAAATAGAGTTTATTTTTTTCTATCATGAGAAAAATATCCAGTAAATTTTCATTTAGTTTGTCCAGATACTTCATTTGATATTCTGTAACTGTTCCATCTTTGATGTAATTTTATCAACAAAAATGGTTGAGTCTTTAAATACGATAAAGAATTTTTTTAATTCAATTTGTATAATATTCAGAGAATAAATAATTCGTATAGCGAATACAGCTGCTTTTTATCCTTATTAGTAAGTTATTTTAATAAAACAAAATTCGTTATACGAATTATTTATTCTGTGTGAAGAACAAACAAGCAAACAAAACCTCAAGAAAATAAATTATGTAATTGATTAAAGTCCATAACCTATTATTCGTGTTACCCTTTGATGCACGTTAAATATATAGTGTAAATAAAAAAAATTATAAATGAAAGAATATTATCATTAGATTTCATTTTAATTTTATTGAAAAGGAAAGATTTAAATTTGAATTTTTAACTCGGGAGAAGTCGCGCATACCCAGATAATAAATACAATTAATAAGCGTCACCTTATTCAGTCTGAGACAATTGTTACAAATTCTATGATAATGTAAATTGTAGATTACTTTTCGAAAAATAGTGGTGACAATTGTAAAAACCGAACGCAGCCTGGGGTATGTCATACCCCATGCGACTGCTCCCGGGTTAATAAAGATTTAAATTTTTGTTTGAGTTGTGTGATAAAAATATTAGAATAAACCATGTTTTTATACATTCAGTTCATTTTTAAACATTAATGTGATTTAAAAAAAAAATTATACAATAACATCTTAATTTCTTTTTGAAATTTGCCTTTACTTATTGTGAACTAGTTTCTGCAAGTTGTTGTGCCATATGTGTTGGTGAAGGCAAGTAAATTTATACTTATCTGTAATTTTTTTTTATATATATAAGAATTGCAAAAAAAAAAAAAAAAAATAAGTACTGAAAAGCAAAATGATTTTTATTTATGAAATGAACGACAGTAAATGAAAAAATATATATATGTGTTAATATTTTACATGTAAACTGCATATTGTAGCATAGTGGATATAGAGTTCAACCTTCCCTCCATTCCCCTAGCGGCAAATACGCTGTCCCGGCCTGTTATATCAAGATGGCCTTGCCTGAATGCCACATTTGGGACGCGATGGATTGGGCGTGGTGGACCAGTTCATTGGCCACCGTGATCCCCCGATTTATGGAGCCTTGATTTCTTTTTATGGGGACATCTGAAGAGTCTTGTTTATGAGACTCCAGTTGACTCTGACGAAAATCTAGTATCTCGCATATCTGAAGCTGCTGCACGTGTGCGGGAAATGCCTGACATCTTTAGAAGTGTACGCCAATCGTTCCACCGACGCTGCGAAGCATGTATCACAGTTGGGTGCAATTTTGACACATTGTAATATTATTGTATGCATTATTATTTACTTGTAAACTACATTGTAAATAAACATTTTATCTTTTTAATTTCGTCTTCTTTGTATTTCGTTTGATAAGTTTGCCAGTTTTGCGCTTTTTTTTAATTCAAAAATTTCGATTTCATACCAAAAATTTTCAAAGAAGAATTTTATTGTTAAGTAATTATGAAATGTCAAGAAAAGAATAGCATAAAAATTTTCTGGCATGAATGAGAAATTTTGAAAATTAAAAAAGGGGCCTAATTGCCCACCTGGTGTTTTTACCTTAATGCGTCACTTGGTCCCATACATTCCTATACAATAAATGATTGTTACTGTGTGCTCTACCTACCCTTAAAGTTTGCACCATGAGTTTAGAAACACCCTGTATACTATACAGATCACATAGAGGAGGATTCGCTTGCTGCGCCAATTTAGCCCCTACGTAGACCTGGAAACTATCGAACAGGCTTTCGATGGTCTGTTGCGGTCTAGTAACTATGGCAACAAGCTTGAATCGGTTTATCATCCTTTGGGGTTACTACAATGGCTTAGATGCTTTACACTCACGCTAAAAAAAAAAAAAAAAAAAAATTATCGGTTAAAAAAAAGAAAAAAGTCGCCAAATTTAGGGGATTTTTTTCTTTAATGGCAACCTAGCCATTGTATTAAGTTATTCGTTTGGCGCAGTCTTGGAAATCGCGCCAAACAAACAGTCGCCAATCTTTTGTTTACATTTTAGCGTGATAGTAACACATCTGTTCCACTACAATTTTGCTTTGGCTAATCCTCCTCAAAAGTCAAACGTGCCTTCTATTTTATATTGAGTTTCCTTCTGTCACTTTTTTTTTTTTTTTTTTTTATACAATATGAATTAATTTTTGTTTTTTTGACAGACCTTTAAATGAACAGACCTGAAGCTCTTTAACAAGTACTAATTAAATATGAAGTAATATAGATACGTATATTGTTAAATTGCTTATTTAACAATATATTTTGTAGTTTTCATAAATATTTGAACTATATTGGAGAAAGTACTTAAAAGGTATAAGATATAAGTAAAAATTAGATATATTTTAAAAAGAACATGGTTTTAAATTAATTAAAATATATATGTTTACATCATTTCTGAAGAAATATCTGCAGGATATTTATTTTATTCTTGAATCACATATTGCACTATTACGTATTTTAAAATAAAAAGAAAATAGTGGAGGTTCTGCACACCGCAGGTAGCACCAGCCAATGTCCAACTAAATATTGGCTAAGATTTTTAATGTCGTCCGTGAAATTTACATCTGCCGATATTCACTGAAATAACTTAAAATTAATTTAAAAAAAAAAGACGCATTCAAAAGATTTTTTTTTAAATTCTAGTTTATTTTATTATAGTATTCTATACAATAAAATTTAATAAATTTGCCGTTTAAAAAAAAACTGGATTTTTTTAATGCCTGATTTTTAATATTTGATTAACATTGGCCAATGCCGTAGAAGTGATATTACTATTACATTCAGGTATATCCCTCGACATTCGTAAAAAAACAATATCATTTTTTGGACATTTCAAGATATCTGTAGATATTCAGCTTATGGGACGGAGTTTATAATCTTGATCAAAGTGAACGAAAAGTTCTAAAGGACCGCCCATTTGTATAATTTTCGTAAAAATGTATTAGAAGAAGGCGTCTGACGTGAAATTTCCACAAAAAGAAAATGCCTTTTTTTAAATTTTCTTTAGGAATCTGTACCTATTTACATATTTAAAAAAATTAAAAATTGTTAGTTTTATAAAAAAATTAAATATATTTTTTTTTATAATAGGTATTTTATACTATTTTTAATAATGTTTTTACATGAAAAAAAAATCAATTTATGTAATTTTTAAATGTATCCTTGTTTATCTTTTAAAAATGCTTTCAAATGTTTGGCGTTTTTAAGAATTTAATTTTTTATTATTGAAAGAATATCACTTTAGTTTAGAAAGTAAGTCATTATTTTTTTAGTAATAAGACACTATTTACTCTATGGTAAAATGTTCCAAGTCAACCTCACCCAAGGCTGCATAAATAGTAAGCGTCCAATGATGTATGGCAGTGGTGTCTGCCAGATCAAAAGCGAAGTCACGTCATTTAAGGTCGTACGCTACGTAGTGGAAGGGGTTGAACTATTGGAAGTTCAATAATTGTTTTTACAGCTTGTGATCGAATAATCAACAGATTTATATCCATTTCTGTTTACTTCTAATATGCATATGGAAATATTAGTTATAATGTAGTGAAAGTGTGTTGTAAATGTTGAATCTAATAAAATTTCAGTATCCATCTATCAAAATACGTGGGCGACCAAAGTTATCACACAAATATAAAATAATTTTCACAACGTTTGTTGAAAGTAATGCTAAAATTTTTTTATATCGTCCGCAATTTAATTATTTTACGCTATAGTTGTTGAAAGTAGATTGTAATTTTTTGAGTGAACGGCAACAGAACTGTTTGTTGTCTAGAGCAGGGCTAGAGAATAGAAGGGCTGGTTCATCGGAGCTCCGAGGATGTAACAGGAAGTCAGCAGTGATGACGTAGTTAATAACACGCTGGCTGAGATCTAGCTGAGAGGGACCATCGCAGATAAACGGGATTCAATCGTATTGAGTTTGTTTTGTGCAAAAATATTGAAATGACGTTTAAATAAAATCTTTATATTTATCGCTATTTCGGATATTAAGTTGTTATTTTAATATTGACTTTCATGTTTAATATTACTGTTGATTTAAAGGAAAAATATATTTAAATATAGAATTATTCTACTTTTAAATACGTAATAACGCTTTTATATTTTATACATTTTAAAATTACAAATATATTCAAATGCTTGCATTTTATACATTTTACCTCTCTATTAACTTATTGCATAGCTCAATAAAAAGGGGCATTTTTGAATTTATACAACATTAGCAAGAAATTTCAGATAAGAAGAATATGCAGATATTTTATAACGAAAATTCCAAGTTTCTTGTTATTTTACAAAATATTTTTTAATTCCCTTTTTACTTACGTAAAAAAATTATAAATGAAAATAAAATGTAAAATAAATATTAATAATTTAAGGCTTTTGAGGAGCTGACACATTTCTGAATTCATTTTTATTCGGAACTGTATGAAATTGGCAGGTGTTGTTATTCAGAAACCTTGTAATCAAAAAGCGATTTCCTTTTTTTTTTTTTTTTTTTTTTTTTTTTTTTTTTTTTTATGGGGGGGGGGGTAAAATCAGAAGATCTTTCAGAAAATACTGTCAAAGTGAGCGTTTTGAACAGAATTCCCGGCGAGAAAGGTGAAAACGTGTCATCACGAGACAAGAATCGCTCACAACTCGATAAGTAATTTATTTATCAAAAAATGGAAAACGTTATTCGATTCCAAATTGCTTCAATAGTTACGTCTGCCAATTTTATACCTTAAAAAAATGAGTCAGAACTTTAATAAATAATAATAACTTAATAAATAATAACATGTTAAAAAAATAATTTTTATCTCGAAATTGCATTAATCTAATTATTTTTTCCCTTTATTTGATTGTTCTTGGGCTTTTCTGATGCTGACAAACAATGCGGTTCTGTTCAGTTGCCTTATTTCTATAAATGTTCTAACTCTTCAAAATAGAATAATGGCTTGTAATTAAATATGGAAAAAGCGTGTTTCAAGCTATGTGGTCATATTTTTAAGGATATTTGCGCCTTTACGAAAATTATCTCCGTGAATTTTAGGAGATATTAAGTCCATCTCTCTTAACAGTTCTCATCCAAGATGAAGATTGAACACTTAAATTTCCTGCCGAGAGTAATTGAATATTCGAATAATGATAAATTTAGATTAGTATAGAAAATTAAAATACAAAAATTACAAGTAAAATAAAATAAATAACCCACGTGCTTTCCCGAGAACAGACAAAGAAATACTCAAATAAAGGTGTAGAATTGTATGGGCTCGTGAGGCTCGAGCCCCACCAATAATTTCTAAAATGGACACTTTTTTTTCCCTTTTAATATTTTTTTTTTTTTTTTTTTTTTTTTTTTTTACTTTCTAGTATTTTATATAATTTTTGAATGTTCCATTTTTTCCTATTTTTCTTTTGTTACAGGGATAAACGACAGTAGGAAAACTTTTTCACTTTATGCTATATTCCTTTTTTATAAGAATAAAATGCTCAACGTTCGAACTTTTTATATAACAAATGAAAATAGCAAAAAAAAAAAAAAAAAAAAAAAAAAACATTATTAAAAAAAATCGTTATTTAAATTCAATTTTTGCTGTGATTTTATTATAAACGATTCTAGAATATCAGCTAGTTTCGTTTTATAACGGGTCTGTACATTCGAATTTTTATATTGTCTTAATGCTTTATTAGCTCACAGGCTATCAAAGCCTGAGAGCTTATGTGCCCGCCGGTTCTGTACGTACGTATGTATGTATGTATGTACGTACGTAACGCGATAACTCTTCATAGAAATATCCGTTTACCTTCAAATTTTGTTTATAGGTTCACTGTGTTAAGGCGCTTCCCTGATTAGTTTTCGTGATTGATTGGTTAAGTATAAAGGGGGGGAACGGGGGGCTAATCCCCCCTTAATTTATATAAATGGGTTTTTCATGCAGAATTATTCCGTTTTCCTTCAAATTTTGTTTATAGGTTCACTGTGTTAAGGCGCTTACCTGATTAGTTTTCGGGATTGATTGGTTAAGTATAAAGGGGGGGGGGGGCTAATCCCCCCCCCTTAATTTATATAAATGGATTTTTCATGAAGAATTATTCCGTTTTCCTTCAAATTTTGTTTACAGGTTCACTGTGTTAAGGCGCTTCCCTGATTAGTTTTCGGGATTGATTGGTTAAGTATAAAGGGGGGGGGACGGGGGGCTAATCCCCCCCTTAATTTATATAAATGGGTTTTTCATGCAGAATTATCCCATTTGCTTCAAAATTTGTTTATAGGTTCATTGGGTTAAGACGCTTTCCTGATTAGTTTTCTTGATTGATTGGTTAAGTATAAAGAGGGGGAAACGGGGGGTGCTAATCCCCCCTAATTTAGATAAATGGGTTTTTCATGCAGAATTATCCGATTTTCTTCAAATTTTGTATATATATATTCATTGTAATTAGAGACTTCCCTGATTAGTTTAAGGGGTTCATTAGTTAACTATGAGGGGGGGGGTAACGGGGGGATGACCCCCCCCCCCCTTAATATATTGTTGATTTCTTTATTTTTCTCTTATTTCAGATTCTTTGAAATAAGAGTATAATATACAATTAGTGTGAATAGCCTGTGAGCTCAATGCCCTCAGTTTAACTGGGCAGTTTTCTTTTTTATTTAACTTGTGATTATTTATCAGTATACGATTATATTTAATTTCTTCAAAAGGAATTTAAAAAAGCAACATTAAATTCGCAATTGATCTTTTTTACACTCACATACACATATATGTGTAAACAAGTTGGAAATTGTACGTCAAACGTTACAAACGAGGTGCGTTCGTACGCACGTTTTAGAAATAAATTCATGATATCCTGTGCGTAGAACGGGTTAAACAGCTAGTTAAGTATATATTTTATGACACTGTTCATACAAATATCTTAACTAGTTATATAAATATTCAGATATATATGTATCAGCTAGTTATATAAATATTCAGATCTTGATTATTTTTAATTCTGTGAAATGAATTATATCGTCTGCAGATTATTTTCTGTCATAAAATAAGTATCTCGGTCGCTTGACGATTTAACATCCATCGGAAGCTCGTATAACAAAAAAACACCGATTTAAAAAAAAAAATTCAAATTTCTTAATAAATATTTTTATTAATATCTCCTAAAGTTTTGATTCGATTTTAATAAAATTTGAAATGTCTCGACAAAATTCTGCAAAGATAATATATTTTAAATTGCAAACCATTTGGTTGGGTAGTTTTTGCGTTGTTATATGCGGACAGACAGACAGACGGACGGACAGACAGACAGACGGACGGACAGACGGACGGACCAAACGACGACTATAGGTGCTACGTATTTATATAATTACGAACGCACCTAAAAAAGGTTGAGCCCCGCCAATTATTTAAAAAAATGTACGCCTATGTACTCAATGACCAATACTTCTCTTTAGGGCAGCGTGAGGGTGTGAAATCCATGACGTCACAGAGCTTCCGGTTGGGAGGGCAGTCAGTCACAAGGCGGCATAGGTCCTCTCAAAGGGATGACCAAGGTCTTATATTCTCTAGCCCTGGTCTAGAGACTGAAATGTTCTATTAAAAATGTCGTTTGGTTTGATGCGGGGAATAAAGTTTTAGTTTCGAAATGTCGTTGTTTAATTGGAGTCAAATAAAGTAAAATAAAATGAATAAATAAGTTAAGTACGATTAAATGAAATAATATTTAGGGAGATACTTCTGACATTGTTTGATTATTTGTTTACACGCTTTTATTATGTATTTTTACTTTAGTTCTTATGTGTAAAGACGGACTTTTATAATCGAATTTTCACTCAATTTCTGAGGTGCTAAAATTATAAAAATTAGGTACACAGGTGTTTTTTCGGTAACAATACATTTTAATATGTTTAGAGGGCAATGCATTTTTTCAATATCGGAGCATAGGTGAGATAGAGAATTATATATAAATCTATCATCTGCGCATTCTCCTGAGTGTATATTGTGAATCTTTACTCACTCATGGAAGATGTATCTTGTTTAACAGATTTATTGCCAAATATTTTTGATACAGTTTGTTTAGATAAAATATGTATATTTAAAAACATTCACAACATAATTTTAGTTTCGGGAGAAAAGGTAATAGTGCTTACATAATGTATATATTTTTACCTTTACTACCGAAACTAAAATTATATTGTGAATGTTTTTAAATGTACATATTTTATCGAAACAAACTGTATCAAAAATATTTTCCAATAAATCTGGTAAACAAGATACATCTTCCATGAGTGAGTAAAGACTGACAATATATGCTCCGGAGAATGTGCAGATGGTAGATTCTGTCATACCTGTTGATGTCATTCTAAACGCCCGCGTATTAGCATTATCAACCCCGTCCACAAGATAGCGCAGTCGTGTCAGTTGGCGCACCTATTCTGGTAATAAGTTTTTCCACTTACTATGTATGCAGCCTTGACCTGACCTGCAACGAAAAATAGCAGCTTTAAACAATCTCGATCGGTACTGCGTATCGGACCGTGTGAGTTTCGGGTAAAATTGAGTTGTCCGACCCATTGCAAGATTTTACTTGAGACCAAGGGTTTTGCAGATTTTTGAATTGTATGGAATTTAGATGAGGAAGGCAGAAAATGATTAAGGAATTTTTTTACTGATAGAAAATCGTTAATGAAAAATTTCTTTAAAAGCATAAACTAACTTCTTAATAACACCATAAAAATAAGAAATGCGCTAGACCTTTCGAAAGAACTTTGTCTTTCTTCGTCAGGCGCAAAGAAGACATGCGACCACTTTGAAGGCCGGAGCAAGATTGAAAGAAAATGGGGGTGAAAGTGCAAAGCCATTAAATCCAATGGCTTTAATTTAATGGCTTTATTAAAAAATAAAACCATTACATTTAATGGCTTTATTATTTAATGGCTATTTATTATTTAATGGCTATTTATTATTTAATGGATATTCTAATTATTTAATGGATTTGGGAAAAAGGGACAAGATAAGAGAACATCCAATAGGAAAGCAGAAGGAATCAGCCAATCACACAGGAAAATTACCTAGAATGCAGAAAAATTAAAAAAAAAATTAAAATGCATAAAAAATTAAAGTAAAATGGGGATTAAATATACAAAATATAAAGAAATATAAAATTTAATACCAAAAGGAAAAAAAATATGTATTATTATTATATGTTTGAGCTGAACAAGTTTTTCCAAGCTGCAGAGAGCAGGGTGGAATCAGATTTTTTATTAACTATAACCTCGCGATTAAGATAAATAGCTACATTTTCAAGAAAGTCAGAGGGGTTATTGGCATTAAAGATAATTATAGCATCTTGAAAATCAAAACTATGGCCGGAATCCCAAAAAACGCTTGGCAATAAAAGATTTAGAAATTTCCCGGTTAGTGATATAACGGGAGTGTTCTTTTAAGAAGGTTTCAAGATTTCTTTTAGTTTGACCTATATAAGAAAGATGGCAACCATTGCAAGGAACGTTATAGGTTCCCCATTTTCGAAGACGAAGAACGGGAGACTTAGTGGAGGGGAATTTAAATTTATTGACAGGTTTAAAGACAACACTAAATTTGAAGCGTTTTAAAACTTTAGCTAATTTGAAACATAAATGAGGATATAAAGGCAGAATAATTAAATTATCAGGTTTGGTTGTAATAGATTTAGAAAGGGTAGATTTACAAGAGAGTTTATTGAATTTATTAAAAGCATTATCGATAACAGAAGGGTTGAAACATCGTTTGACAGCAGCACATTTTCAATAATTGATTTCATTATTTAAGGAAACAGCAGCCAAACAAATTTTTAGAGCACGGTTTACATAAGTGTAAAAGACAGATTTTCTGATTGGTTGAATGATTTGAAAGAACATGAATGGGATTAGAGACAGAAAAAGGTTTTCTATAAACACAGGATTTGAAAAAAGAATCACATCGGGTGACAAAAAAATCAAGGAAGGGAATACTTGAATGAAAACTTACAATAATCAATACTTATAACCAATACTGATAATCAATACTTTAATGAAAATTTTCTTATCCCTATGGATCACAAAATTTCTAAATTTCGTGACATCTTGATTTTTATGTGTTGAATACTCCGTGACCGATTGAATTTCACATTTTTTTTTCTGCGACTCATTTGACGAAAATCGCGACAGTGAATTTCGTTTCACGAAATTCACAATTTTTTTTTTCGTGATCATTTTTCAAATTTCGTGACTTCTGCGAAAGATTGGCGAAATTTAGTTTTTCCCGAAACCATTTGTCGAAATTCACGATATGTTTTCGCTAGTTCACGAAATTCGCTAGTTGTTTCCACGATATATTGATGAAAATTGTGATTGTTTTCTAAGATCATTTGTCCGGAAAATTCCAGAGGATTTTTTCGAAACTGACTGACAAAATTTGCGATTTTTTTGCACGATCATTGGAGGAAATTCGCGATACTTGTTCACGATAGTTATACGAAATTCGCGATTTTTTAGCGCAATTCCGTGAACGATGAACAATTTTGGCTTTTTTTCTGCGACGAAAAGTTGAATTCTGCGATTTTTTTTCTCAATCGATTGACGAAAATCGCTATTTGTTTCCGTGATTTTTGGCGAAAATCGCAATAGTTGTCCATGGTCGTTTGAGGAAATTAACGATTTTTTTAAGACCAATTTGCCAAATTGGCTATTTTTCCTAAATTCAAGTCGCAAAATTCGCGATTTATTATCAGCGATTGACTATTGATTGACGAATTCATTTTACTTAATTCTGCAAAAAAAAAAAAAAAAAAAAAGGGAAAAACTAAAAAAATCGCAGACTTCTTCGAAAATTACAACAAATTCACGAAAGTATAACATGCGTGTAAAAGAAGTTAATAGGGTAAAATCCCACACAGTACTTTTTTAGGGGAATTTTTCTATTTTGCGGGCAATTTGTTCATTTCTACACTCTATTTCAAACCCTGTCCCACAAAGAAAACTTTGCCCCCGCCCTAAGAAACTCTTGAAATGGCGTCCCTGCGGTAAAAACTACAAAGAAAGAATCAAAAGGGACTGGAAAAAATCTTCATTTTAGACGTGTCAGTCTTAGTAAGTATAATTGCATGGTGTATTTTCGTCGAAACTTGATTTTCTTTTCCGTTTAAGAACGAGTTCTGTTACAGACAGGTTTCGTCAAGACAAGATTTTCTGTATTTCACCTATGCTCTTCAGAGTTGTACTATAGGAATGAAGTTTTAACAGTCTTAGAGGACACCTCTAAAATCGGTACCTGTCTATAACGGGAAACTTTCATAGTCAATATATTAAACCTATACCTGCTAAGACGAAAATCTGTCTAAAACGGAAATTTTTACCGGTTAATTGAGAATTTGTGTGCGAAGTTTTTACTGTTTTTGTATCCATGTTTCAGTAAATGTTTCTCGTTCGGAGGGCAGGAGGGTACAGCCTCCCAAACCCCACACTTGGCTATGCTACTACCCTAAAAAAAACTTTGCCCTTTCCCAAGAAAGTTCTAAAATGGCGCCCGTGAAGACGTCTTTTAAAACAGATATGCATTTTCATTTTCTTATGTATGTGATAGAGCGTTAGTAATAATTAATTGTTCAGCCATGATCATCTTTTTGTGACTATCGAGAGACGAAAATTGGTTTATAATAGAAGATATTCACAACAAATAATGCAATATCCTTTATTTTTATAAAAAAATATTTATAAATATAGCTGCAAATTTTATGTGTTTGTCAATGAAAATAACTTCCTTAATCTATAATCTTTTTTAGTATTAATCCTTTTCATAGTTTAAAATTACAACTGTACAGCAGGAGTATTTTTGTTTCACTGGACAGATGAACACTACACTACAGAATTTTTTTTAATTGAATAAACAGCTTTCTCTGAAACAGAAATTCCGTAATTCTTTGGATTAGGTGTACCTACAACTGAATCTTTCTAAGAATACAACATTGGTCATCTGACTGTTAAATGTCGGATGACCTATGTACATAATGTAAATAATTGTTGTAAAATATAATCATAAAACCACTACTTAAAATATATTATAAATGATTCCTTTATATTAGTGGAATGAAAGTTGTTTTTAAAAAAGAAGCATGTTTTGATTAGAAGACGCTTTTCCATTACTCGCCCAGATAATCAGAAAAGTATGAAATTTTCAATGCGACTAAATGAAGAGATGGAAAAGACATTTAACAAAATGATAATTTAATTTCCAAAATGCCTACCAGAGTGCGTATTATTGTTTTTTTTGTTTTGTTTTTTTCAATTTTTCAAATTTTTTTTATTCGTACACACTTAGTTACAATTGTATACCAGTTACAACAACAACAGAGTTAATTATGGAGCAAGCCACGCTCTTTAAAATAAATCAACTTGGTGTGAAACTGCCCCAATTAAATATTTAAAACTCTAAACAGTTAAAAATAATAATAAAAAAATACCCTGACGGATCGGCCTTCAGGCACAGGTAGATTTCGAAGTCGCAGACCGTGGGGCGTTTGTTTATTGGGAATTGCAGAAGAAAGACCTATTTGCTAAGATGCGGCAGTTAGGACCGCCCACTTCGAAATATACTCCTGCCTGTAGGCGGAGCCAGCAAGACATTTTTTTGTTATTTTATGTTTTATTTCTTATTTATTATTATTTTGTTTTTGCTGTAAGAGTTTGTCCTATAAAAAACTTGTCAGTATAAAAGTTGTAGATAATATTAAGAAGATTTATAATAAATTTAAGCGGATTTGATATCTTGTGAATTGACGGAGTTATGATTTTTTTTTCTTCTGGAACTCCTATTTTTCTCATCATTTGTGGCATTTTTAATGAAATCAAAAATCTGTCATACATAAATTTTCGGCCCTTTTCCTAGAAATAATAACTTTCAACTATGTTTTTTTTTCTGTTTTCTCAAAAAGCCCCCCCCCCTCTATTTGCACCCCCTCCCTTTTGTTCGATTTTAGACATTAACGTACTTTACCGATATTTTATGCCGCTTGTTTTTCTGTATCAGTTTGGAATTTATTTGTGCAGAATTATGGATGTTATGATATCGTGTCCATAAAAAAGTGATATAGATAGAAAGATAGACAGACAGATAAAGTTTTGAACTGGGGGTGGTTGTGGCTTCTAGGAGTCATGATCGGTGTAGATCTGCAAAAATGTTTCAGGAATTCCAACATAGTGGGGAATGTAATAGGTAATATTTCTTACGAAATCTACATAAAATGAGTAAAATAATTTTAAAATATACTTTTATCAATTAAAAATTTAATAATTATTAAAGTATGAAAATATGTTGAGAAAATAATTTAGAAATACTGAAAACATAGTTCAAATAAAGCCTTTTTTTCCCCCGTTCCTGTTAGCATACCTTTAAAAAAAACAGTACGAAAATTATAATTTTTTTAAATAATTTCTACAGTTCGGACTTTCTACCAAGCGTAAATCAATGCAATGCATTCTCCATTATAGGGTCCACATGAAATTAACTTATTGTAAAATAAACATTTTTGGAACAACATTAATTGCTGTCATGAAATTAGGCGAGATTTTAAAGATATACCTTGAATGCTTATCAAAGAGTGTTTAGAAAAGAAAAAATATTTTTACATTTAATACTTTTTTCTTTTGTCTATAAAAATCCTACTCTTTGACAAGTTTCATAGTGTAAATCGCACTCCGGTGCTACAATTTGTTACATTTTTATAATCATTGGAAATCTGAACTTACTTATGGGTTTCATTTAATTTTTATTTTTTATTTTTCAGAAAAAAGATTTAAAAAAAAAATAAGACGAAGAAAATAATGATGAACAAATGCGACACTTTCACAAGTATTAAGGTGCGATCAGACTGCCTTCAGCCACAGCTGTTCCTTTGTCGGCTCTTTTAATGTGGTGTGTTTTCTATAGCATTACAAGGGAGGAGCGTTCCAAGCAGGAAACTCCATAAAATATTTATCACCTCCGTTATTTTTGCTATCGACTACAGAACCTCACGTTAAAAAAAAAAAAAAAAAAAAAAAAATTAAAGACTAGAGAAATAATTTATGGCTTTTGAAACTGACTTTTGAAAATGTGGTTTGAACGCAGTCTTACGGCGCAATTCGTATCCCGAAAGAAACGCCCTATTCTGCAGGAAAGCCCTTTTGTATAGTTTTCGCCGAAAGTTTTATTTCAAAAGGTTGAATAAATTTTAACTAATAAGAAAAATTTTTATGAGTGCATTTTAATATGATTTTATACTTCAAAATTTTCTCTCTCTCTCGGGAGGGGGGAGGGGAGAGAAAGAAAGAAAGAAAGAAATCCTATAGAAAATTTAACCAATATATAACAAAAATAAATAAATGTATGATGTCTCATAATTTATCTCTCAAAGAAATTTAGATATATAAAATTAAATATCACAAATATTGACAAAAGACAGTATCAGATAAATGCATTTAAATCTTGCAAGAAAACATAACAAACACAGACAGTACGGCATAAAAAGTGTTATACATTTTTATCAAAGTTTTCCAATTATATTTTTTTTTCTATAAATAAAACGTTTTTCTAAAACTTTAATTGATTTCTTGTGAAGAAATAAAAAAAAAGATAGTATGAGCTACATTGTAAAAATTTTTTTAGTAAGTATATCCGTATTACGAACTTGATAAAAAACATTTTTATTTAATTTTAGAAATAACAGTAATCTCAAGAAATATATATTAAAAAAAGGACAATAAGCTATTAACTATTTGCCAACGATCGGCATAATTTTCATTTTTTAGTTTGTCAGTCTTAAATTGAAGTCTTAATAGTTTAGTCTTAACTGTTTTTTTTTTTTTTTTTTTTTTTTTTTTTTAATCTGTATCAAGTCTTAATAATTTAGAAAATTAAGCTTGAAAACAGACATTCCAGGCATGTGGCATACGGACATCAGTGACAGTCGGATACCCAGAACACGTCCATTTTTAAATGCTGGTCCTTGGTTGTAATTGACCATTCTTATATTTCTGTATCTTTTATGAAAAATATATTTTCAAACAAATTCTGTATATCTTTTCTTTTGTGTGTATATCACGGTTCGTGCTCTTTTACCACAATTTTCCAATACAATATTTCGCTTTATTTAAATGCAGAAAATAATTGCAAATCCTGTAATTAAAGTAGATGTCTACAATTTCTGCTTTTTAACTATTAAATAGAAAAATTCTATTAAAAATTTCTGGGAAAAGCATACAAACTGTGTATATGTAAATAAAATTTAAATTTTCAAAATCTCCTATTGAAACAACTTTTCTACCACGTTATAAAAAAAAAGAAAAAGAAAAAAAGCTTATTTATTCGGTTTTTCCCCCATCCTAGCCCCCCAAAATATTTAATACCCTCCTCCCCTGTAGCATTAGAAGAAATGATATAGTAACAAGTAGTCCTAGAGATTTCTTTCACCTTTGAAAACAAATAATTGAAGCACCGTCCTTTATGTTTATACAATATCCCTACAGGCCCACAGAAAATTTCTGTGAACTGCATTTCGATAATGGATTTAAATATTAAACTATGGATGTAAAATTTTACCGATTGAAGGGGGGGGGGGGGGGGGGTTCTTAAATTACTTCGATTAGTTTGAAATTTTATCGATACATATGTTAGATTGCCTAAGTTATCTACGTATTTATTGATGGATTTTTATGCATCTGTCGAAAAATATAAAGCATTTTAACTCTTTAATTTTAGGTTTTTGCCATTAACTTAATGCGCTTTTTCTTGTTTTCTTTAGTTGTTACCTAGCAACTGCATTTCATAATGCATGAAAGAAAGAAAATTTATTAAAATAATTCATTCATTCCCGATTACGAAAGATTTTTAAAAAGTTTAAATTAAAAAAAAAAAAAAAAAAAAAAAAAAAAAAAAACTAAGCAAATATTTTTTTTGCATCGGATCTTCGACCAAGTTAGAATTAGAGATGAGACGGGCTCGATTTTTAGATCAGTCTTCGGGCCCGGGCGGGCTCGGGCTCATTTTTTCTGAAACTGACAATTTTATTTATAATGCTACTTTAAAAGAAAATTTGCAACATTCGCAGATTTATGTGCGGTATCGACGAGACGACTGGATGATATGGCGCCAATGGAAAAAAGGCGCGAATAATTTCGTTTCTCGTTTGTAAAAGTAGAATATTTTTCAATTGGAACGTTTATTTATATATTTAGTTTTAGATATCTAAAGCGAAGTGAATACTTTATTTTGTTTGCAGTTAATCAGCATTAGCTTAAGATTTGGAAATTTTTAGTCTTCTATTGTGTGCGTTCATATAAATGGCTCTTCGTACTTCATATGAAAATAACGTTAGTGATTCTATTTTTCATCATGAATGTGCTCATGTTAAAGCTCTTCTCTGAACATTTACTAAGTCATTCCCATTCGTAAGTCATAATAATTGCCAAGTATTGTTTTTCCGATAAGAAAGCAATCGAAAAGTGTTTCCACTTTGCCTATAAAAGCATAGGATCTTTCAGATAACGGTGCCAAAATTTTAATTTAAGCTGATTTTCAGGAGCACGAAATATTGTTTTAATTAAGGAATCAATTATAATTTATGAAATACGCCTATTATAGGAAATAGAAAAACGGCATAGGAATAGTAATTTCTGCAAATTTCATGCATTTATTCATAAAACGCACTTCATTAATGTGTCTATCAGGTTTGCTTGTTGGGTGAGAAAATTATGAGAATCTTTTAAGTAAGTATATTTTTATTTCATACCAAACTTCTCTTTTGAAAAGATTGAATGTAAATTCCCATAAAATTTAATTATGTGCTGGAGATTAACAGTTATTTTCATGTAAGAAATTTTTAAATATGATATATTTGTTTTAAAACATTTTTTTTAATATTATGCTTTTTTTTTTTTCGATATCGGGCTCGGGCTCTGATGACACAAAATTTTTCGGGCTCGGCTGGGCTCAGATTTAAAATCGTCGGGCTCGGGCGGGCCCGGGCCCTGAAAAGAGAGCCCGAACTCATCTCCAGTTAGAATCAATCATGAACGATGTTAAAAGCAATATGGTTCAAAGTGAATGTGGATACTATTAAAGTACTGCCACAAAAGTCAGTCTCTTGCACCAAATCACCCTTGCTAAAATACGACACTTAGTAGTTGACCCGATTACGGAGGATTTCACAATATGTTTAAGAATCTTCATGTATGTGGACGCGTTCTGATGCAAGCAGACACTAAGGTGTATCATTGCCGAAGTCAATACATTAAGAAGTTTTCGTCGAATTCTATTAATTATTTTGTGCAGTCCTGTATAGTATTTATAGATTTATATACATACTACATAGTATTCTAGAATTTACTTCAGTTGGGAAAGGCATGGCACAGTTCAAAATTACCCTACAGCAATTTACGCCAATAAACGGGAATGTACTCGAGGCGTAAGCTGACAGCCTCGGGATCGTGCTTAATCCAACTAATCTCTAATGACCATAGAATTTCAGTTTTTTATGCTCGATCGCTTGTGAGATATTCTTTTTAACTTCCTTGATTTCATGCATTCTTAAATGTTTAACTTTTTCCAGAGATTATATTATAGCTGATGTTCGCTACAAGTCTATTTCTATTAAGAGGAGTTTTATTATTATTATTATTATTATTATTATTATTATTATTATTATTATTGGTGGGAAAGCTGTAAGGGCCCATGCCTCCAAACAATAGAAATGCTTTACAAGATGATTGCATTACAGATTAGTCGTTTAGTTTTGGGAAGAATATTTCTATTCCGATAATTCATTATTTATCTCAAAATTAAAAAAATGTTTATAATCAAATTTGCATGAATGTTATTTTAGTATTAGGGAAAATGAGAGCTGTACTTATATGTTAATCAAAACTAACAATTTAGGGGAATGTGTTGAAAAGTATTTTATTTATCAGTTTAAAATCGTGCAATGGAATGGAAATATGGTGCAGCCATTATGTTACGGTTGGTTTCAACAAATTTTTTTTTTTTAATCTACATTAATTATTTAAATCACTTTCTCAACATTTATTTAAAAGCACTCTTTTTTTCTGTTTCTAATAAAAATTTAAATAAATAAAAGTAATTGTAATAATTATAATAAAATCAGTTTTTATTTTTTCTTCTTTCTTTTTCTTTTTGCAAAGTAATTTCAACGTTTATAGTCTAACGTAGCTTCCTGTTTTTCAAATACGAAAAGCAGACAGCAAGGGAGGGATGTTTTGTCAGTAGACTGCACAGGTGGAAAATTTGGAGTCATCTAGTCTGACTTTGATATAAGAATGACCGACCGCCCTGTATAAGAATTCCATTTATATACTGATGCCAGTGGCGAAGCATTAGAGGCAGTGTTATCACAATTAGATGAAAATAACATGCTCCATCCTGTTGCCTTTGCCAGCAGAAAATTGAAAGATGCTGAGACCCGCTACTCCACCACTGAAAGGGAATTACTAGCTTTAGTTTGGGCTACTGCCCACTTCAAATGTTACATTGCTAATACCCATTTTTTCATCTATACAGACCATGCGCCTCTAACATTTATGTTAAAAATTCACGACCCTACATCTCGCATGGCTAAATGGATCTGCACCCTCTCAGACTTTAATTTTACAATCAAGTTTGTTAAAGGTAAGTGTAACAGTGTCGCAGATTTCCTTTCGAGGTATGTCAACAATGATAACTCCAATGATACTGTTAATTGTAATTTTTGTATACAAGTCGAAAAGGAAGTTACTTTTATGCCTCATTCTAATCTACTTGAAAAAATTGGTGAATTACAAAAATCAGACAAGAAATGCTGCGAGATTGCAAGAAAACTAGACCAAGGTGTAGAAATTGCTCCTAAATACATGAAATTTTTTTTTAGAGATGACATTTTAGTTTGTGAGGATACAAGGGAGTCAGCTATTTTGAATAAATCTGTAAAGTTAGTCGTGCCAAAAGAATTGGTTACTCAAGTTTTTGCACTAACACATGAGTCCCTAGCGGCTTGTCATCAAGCCTTTCAAAAGACCATTGATCGCATTCGTGAGCACTTCTATTGGCCAGGAATGTCGTCAGATGTCAAGCATCTAGTGGAGTCATGTATTAGTTGCCAGCAGAAGAGAGCTTATAGAGCGAACCAGCTCGCCCCTCTGCAACGTATGCCGACCCCCCAGTTTCCCATGAACAAGGTTCATTTGGATCTCATTGGACCCTTACCGCAAACTTTTTCGGGAAATAAGTATATTGTCGCATATATAGATTCATTTACTAAGTGGCCAGAAGCATATGCGGTTAGTTCAACCACTTCAGATGTCATTGCGGACACTTTAGCTGATTTCATATCACGCTACGGTGCGCCCTGTTTTATTACGACGGACAACGCGAAGAATCTAATTTCAGATGCGATAGAGCACGTATATAAAATGTTTGGTATTAATCATATTAAGACCTCATCTTATCACCCGGCTGGCAACTCGCAAGTGGAGAGACAGAATCGTACTCTTAAAAATGCACTTTGTCACATAGTCAACCAAAATCAATCTGACTGGGACACTAAACTCAAATTTGCACTACTAGCTATGCGTTCAGCTGTCCACTCTTCAACTAAACTTAGCCCAGCTGCAGTTATGTATGGCAGAAATATGAATCTACCATATAATCTCTTTTCTCAACCACCTTCTTTTAATTATAATGATGCACCCTCTTTTTGCGAACTCTTAATCCCAGCTCTTCAAAAAGTATACACTGAAGTACATAGTATTTTAATTAAAGTTTCTGAGCAGCAGGAAAAATACCGTGAAAAGACAGCTGTTGATAAAAATTTTAAAATAGGAGATCTTGTGTGGTTATTTACACCCACAGTCGCCCCTGGTAATACAAAAAAATTAAGCAAGCAAAATAATGGTCCTTTTACTATAATTGAGAAGCTAAATGAGGTTAATTTTAAAATAGCGCTAGTTGCTAATCCCAAAAATTGTCAGGTTGTCCATGTTGACAGGTTGTCTTCTTTCAAAGACAGACTCCCCATCTGGTCCAGTAAACCAAAACAAACAATTGGCCTGGGATCGACTGAAAACGTGACCATCGATTCACCACACCAACCGCGCGATTCTCCTCCTGTACGCAGGTATAAGCGTAACCGATTCATTCCCTGGGCACCATATGATAGTAACCGCGCACCAGCAGTAGTGAACGTCAACAATAACGAAACTCCGGTAGCGCCGGAAGTGGAGGAAACAGACAGCGACGCGACTGAAATCATAAATCCCTCTCCCCCACCTCCCATTTCTCCGGAGATTGCAGCGGCAGAGAATAACGAGATGTGCGTAAATAAAAATTTTGCAACGGCAGAAGGCAGTGAAATGCGCGTAGGTAAAAATTCAGCCACGGCAGAAAGCAGTTCAACTGCTGAGCACAGCGATTCGCGCAGGTCTCGTTCATCGATTCGTCCAGCTGCTAAATCGAATAGAAGTAGTCGTTCAATATCGATTTCTAGAACCGACTATTCGCTACGGGATAGAAGAGACCGTCCGAGTTATAAATACTAACTACCTTTTTTCGTTATTCAAGCATTTTTATTCAATTTTACCTTGTTTATTTGTATTTATTTATAGTTTAGTTAATGTGTATGTATATTTAATTATTTTTTTTTGACATTTTTAAAACGGAACTTAGTTTTTCTAGCGTATTAAAGGTTTGTTTTGGTTGTGTGTTGATACTCTCATGTAGGCATTTTTAACCCTTTTTATGCCTATACTTAAGGTTTTTGTCTGTTTTATGGTAGATTATGTGGTATATACCCGTCCGCACCCCGTTTTCGTAGATTTTGGGTATATTTTTGCAAAAAAAAAAAAAAAAAAAAAAAAAGAAACGAATGTAATTTTTGTTACTTTAAAATTTTTTTAGGATGTTGTGTTTTGTATGCCCTTTTGCCGAGGTAGATCTGTTTAGTTCAGTTTTTTTTAATGCATCAGTGTTTTGTATATAACTTTTTAAGTATGTGTTTACTTTAATTTCTACATTTTAACTAGATAGATTTATTATTTACTATACAGTTTGTGGTTTTATTTGAGCTTAAACTTTAAGGAGTGTGGGCCCTTTTTCTTTTTCTAGTACATACTGTCTCATGTACATGCCTGTATGTTGTTGTGTGTGGCTAAAAGTGCTAAAATTAACTATTTTATTTATTCTACTTCCTATTTTTGTGGAATGTGTGTTTTCCTTCCTGGTGATATATGTCACCACCCCTGTTTTTTATTTTATTTTGTGGAATGTTTTCCCTGTAGTGCCCAAAAGGCCCGAAACTGCTTTTTGCTATAAGTAGCACAGAGGCAGAGATACTCTTTCCCATGCACATTACTTGTACGTGCATTTGTAAAATCTACATAATATCCCGAATCATTAGACTGTGTTCGAAAACAAACATGTGTTCTCATATAAAATTGTTACAATTGTGTGCGTAATTCTCTAACATGGTCTGTGATACCATAATTTGTGTCTTACAGATGTATATGTATATATTTTTTTTGTGTGTCACCAGTTGCTCTTGTGTATTTTTGTATAATAGAATTAATATGTGTTTTACAAATTTCATTGACATTTACAGTGTTGTAACTATGATATTACTAGTACTTATTTACATTAATAGATAGTGTTGTAATATACTGTGATGCCAATTGTTGAAGTTATGTATATAAGCAGTATAGTGACAATTAATCAGTGGGCACTTCTCTTCTTTTTCGGCTAATTTTTTTTTCAAAATTCAATTTATGTATTATTTACAGTTCTGTTGCCAGAAGTCTCAGGAAGGATGCAGTTATGCGTGGGAATGACAGTAGTAGGGAAGTGAGGTTTCACAATCAGGTGGAACATGTGTTCTTTTACAGGTGCAGAAAATATCTTGGTCATTTTAGTGGTAAAGTCAGCCTTGTGGTCCCTCCTCTGGTAGTACTCTTTTATGGTCATGTTTCAGGTAATATTTTAGGTAATGGTTTCTACGGATGTGCGAGCTCTGGTTGTATATATCCGGAATATATTGTCAGGGTGGTATTTCAGCGGTGAACTCTCTGGATCCCATCCCGGATCGATGTATGATCTGTGTTTGTGGGTCAGTTTTTTCAGTGTTGAGGTCCCAGCATGCCTTGTGGTACCAAGTTACCTTTCAAAAAAAAATTTGTTTTCTCAAAAAAAATTTTTTTTAATTAGCCGGGGGGAGCAATCTTGTTACGGTTGGTTTCAACAAATTTTTTTTTTTTTAATCTACATTAATTATTTAAATCACTTTCTCAACATTTATTTAAAAGCACTCTTTTTTTCTGTTTCTAATAAAAATTTAAATAAATAAAAGTAATTGTAATAATTATAATAAAATCAGTTTTTATTTTTTCTTCTTTCTTTTTCTTTTTGCAAAGTAATTTCAACGTTTATAGTCTAACGTAGCTTCCTGTTTTTCAAATACGAAAAGCAGACAGCAAGGGAGGGATGTTTTGTCAGTAGACTGCACAGGTGGAAAATTTGGAGTCATCTAGTCTGACTTTGATATAAGAATGACCGACCGCCCTGTATAAGAATTACGTTATCTTATGAGTGTACTATACACGCAATTAGGCTTTGTAAGTTTACGTCAGGCTTCAATTGGCTCTGCTATCAGGCGGATAGCTGGCGCCCATGTAAACAGAGGTTAACAGGACCCCCTTCAGCACACGCCATGGGGGTGATGCATGGTTTCCTTCCCCATGAAGCGGCCGGCAGAGTGGAGCGGCAAGCTGGAGCCTTCACGATGAGTCCATTTTTCCTTTTGTTTCCATTCCCGTACCCCTGGCAGAGTGGATCGGTCCCGTTTTTCAAGCAGCGCGGGAGAATGAATGTTTACGACACTTGTTGCTTGGCCAAGAGACCTGTCGTTTGACTCGTAAAAAAAATTCGACTTATTACGGGGCTCGAAGATTGGCCTATGGGCTGGATCGCGAAGTTGTTGAAGGCGGACAGGTTTCTGGAAGATTTTTTTTGAGAGTGGGGCATTGATGGCCCTACATTAATTATCCTAAATCATGATGTTATGATGAAAAGAGGCTATAAGGGCATTTTCGAAGTAAGGATCTGTATCTGATAGAGGGCGAATGAAAAGAAAATATGTTTGACCCATCATGTAGTAGCGGCGTTCCTAGAAAAAGTGTTGTCTTGTGTTGACTTCTTAAGCGGCGGTTGTTATTGATGCCTTGACGAAAAATGAATTAATGATTAGACGAGCATCATTTCTGGAGATGGGGCATTATTAATCCTAGACTAAGAAGGCTGGCGTGACTAGCTGAGTAGACTTGCCCGCTTTACAAGGTATCGGTGATGTGACGACGTTTTGAATCGGGAATAAATCAAAATCTCCAAGTGATGTATGGAGTAACGGTGTTGACTCGTAGAAGCGGCTGAAAAGAATAGGTTGATAAAAAAAAAAGAGATTATGGCAGACTAACATATATGCAAAGAAGTGTGCCCACATTGACGGTAGTAAATATCAAAGTATATTGTAAGTAACCCATATTTCTTCTTTATTACATGTTGTCTACTGTTGTAATATTTATAAATACCTGGAGAAAAAAAAAATATAATTATTGGTATTTTAAGATGATTAACATGTAACCTTTTTGTTTATGATTGAACGACATTTGAATTGTTGGTTTGTTAATAGTTTAAGATTTATGATATTTAATTGAAAATTAATCAATAACTAAATTTTGAAAAGTTGATCCATCTTTAAATCATGGTATTGTGGTAATTTTAGGGGCTTTGCTGCTTAATGTAAAGTGTTATAATAAGTAATTTCAGTATTTTTTTTTTTTGATCAACTTTGTTATTGTGTTATTATTATATTTTGTTTGAGAACTACCTTACTTTTATAATTTTTAATTATTCAAATAAAGAAAGTTTTTGTTTATTCTCAAATATGGTATGTTTTTCTTTATATATAATTTTTAAATAATTAATATTTTTATAATTACAACATACCTATAAGAAGGAATTAATCTCTCAGTAAGTGTGATTAAAAATATGAAAGCTATAATTTTGCTAAATTAATACTTTTAAATTTCTTAAATCTAAAATTCATAGCAATAGTTTAAATGAACATTAATTGGGGTTTACGTAAGGTTATTAGATGTAATTATTGTTCCTATCTTAGTATTGAATATACTGATAATTGTTGCTAAAGTAAAATTAAGTCTAATTTTATAATTGATTAATTTAATTTTTAATTATCCTTTCTTTGATGTATTATTCAAAACAAACAACAAAATGGTTGTTTTTTAACAAAAAAAAAAAAGGGTTTTCAGTTATTTTATACCACTATACGATTCTTGGCTAACCGATCTGATCTTGTTCAGAATCTCCATTGTTGTTCTAAAATTTTAGTACATCATCATATCCCCATTCTATTAACGGATTTAACTCTTTCTCCTTTTGGTCCTCATATTGGAGGAATTTCAGGTTGTCTGCATTTTTCCAAATTATATGATGATTACACTTTTGTTAATTTAATGTGTATGGAGATTTGAGCTTGATCGGGTTGGAGTGGAGTTGGGTGTTCTTTATGCAATTCAGTATGCTACTTGATTTAGAAATCTGTTGCCCCTTACTACATTTAATATTGTCTTAAAATGATGAGTTCAAAATTATCATTGTTGTATTAACCTATTCGGATTCTTAAGTTTTGATATTTTGATTAGTTTAATATAATTTGCTACCTTTTCCATGGCAACAGATTTCAGTGGAGCTAATCAGGGTATACTTATTTTTTTCTAAATATTTAATTGTCAAGTGAAGATTGAGTAATAAATGAGCTTTTTAAGTTTAAGTAAGTTGTGTTTTAGAAAGAACCCCATAACACCACAACAATTATTAGCAATTTAATTTCTTGTTTTATTTCAAAAGAACAACCGCTATTTTAGAATATCGTTTTCTGTTTATTTAATGATTAGCATTCCATGATCACGCGAGGCAGGAATAATGTAATAGCTATTTGAATAAATAAATGCACTAAAATTGCAGCACTATGTATAGCGTACGATCTGAAAAATCCAATGTGATTTTTATATTCTCTCTTAACATACGGCGAAATTTTGTAATAGATTTGCTCATTGCTTAATTTATATTTAAACATTTTTGTTATCAGCTTTACATAGTTTAAGTCTGCACCAAGTAATACATTTGAATACATTGTTTCTGTTAATATTAGCTTTTAAAAAGGCTGAAATTTTAAGTTATGTAATATTTATAATCTTTTTACAGAGCATAGAATATTGTTTTGTTTTTATCTTTCTGTCAGATTTTGTCATACGTTTTTATAATTTAATATCCTATCTGGTGGGGCGAGCTTCCAATATCATTTACATTACCTGCTAACTCGTTTTTCTCAGAAGAACCTTTTATTTGCCGAAAAAGCAAGAAAAATTATGTTAGATTTTGTTTGATTTTGCTTCATATATTGTTTTAAAGTATCTTGTTAAGTGAAAAGTGTTTCGTATTTAAAAACAAAAACCATAAAAATTTGCTCTCTTTTTTTTTTTTTTTTTTTTTTTTTGTGAGAGGAGGGAAATAACACGTTTCGTACTACAGAAAAATTTTAGGATCAATAGTTTTCATTCGTGTGATACAGCCAATTAATCTAAACAGAACAACAAGTTGTCGCTTTTATATTTATTACTACCACTATTTCTATACAATAAACCTTCTTTTAGAATTTTACTATATTTGGATAAGAAATCTGCAACAAAGTACATTTCAACGATATTTGCAAGAGAATCCTAAAATCGAGTTGCTTGGTATTAAACAGTTGTACATGAAAATTTACTCTCATTTTTATGCTTTTTTGTCTTTCTTTTTTTTTTGTGTGTGTGTGTGGGGGGGGGGGGGGGGGGTGGAGTAACACATTTCGTACTACATCAAAATTTTAGGATCAATAGTTTTCATTCGTGTGATACAGCCAATTAATCTAAACAGAACAAGAAGTTGTCGCTTTTATATTTATTACTACCACTATTTCTATGCAATAAACCTTCTTTTAGAATTTTACTATATTTGGATAAGAAATCTGCAACAAAGTACATTTCAACGATATTTGCAAGAGAATCCTAAAATCGAGTTGATTGGTATTAAACAGTTGTACATGAAAATTTACTCTCATTTTTATGCTTATTTGTCTTTCTTTTTTTTGTGGGGTGGGGGGTGGGAGGGGGGGAGTAACACATTTCGTACTACATCAAAATTTTAGGATCAATAGTTTTCATTCGTGTGATACAGCCAATTAATCTAAACAGAACAAGAAGTTGTCGCTTTTATGTTTATTACTACCACTATTTCTATACAACAAACCTTCTTTTAGAATTTTACTATATTTGGATAAGAAATCTGCAACAAAGTACATTTCAACGATATTTGCAAGAGAATCCTAAAATCGAGTTGATTGGTATCAAACAGTTGTACATGAAAATTTACTCTCATTTTTATGCTTTTTTGTCTTTCTTTTTTTTCGGGGGGGGGGGGGAGGGTGGAGTAACACATTTCGTACTAAATCAAAATTTTAGGATCAATAGTTTTCATTCCTGTGATAGAGCCAATTAACCTATAAGAACAAGAAGGGTGGAGTAACACATTTCGTACTACATCAAAATTTTAGGATCAATAGTTTTCATTCGTGTGATACAGCCAATTAATCTAAACAGAACAACAAGTTGTCGCTTTTATATTTATTACTACCACTATTTCTATACAATAAACCTTCTTTTAGAATTTTACTATATTTGGATAAGAAATCTGCAACAAAGTACATTTCAACGATATTTGCAAGAGAATTCTAAAATCGAGTTGCTTGGTATTAAACAGTTGTACATGAAAATTTACTCTCATTTTTATGCTTTTTTGTCTTTCTTTTTTTTTTTTGTGTGTGTGGGGGGGGGGGGGGTGGAGTAACACATTTCGTACTACATCAAAATTTTAGGATCAATAGTTTTCATTCGTGTGATACAGCCAATTAATCTAAACAGAACAAGAAGTTGTCGCTTTTATATTTATTACTACCACTATTTCTATACAATAAACCTTCTTTTAGAATTTTACTATATTTGGATAAGAAATCTGCAACAAAGTACATTTCAACGATATTTGCAAGAGAATCCTAAAATCGAGTTGATTGGTATTAAACAGTTGTACATGAAAATTTACTCTCATTTTTATGCTTTTTTGTCTTTCTTTTTTTTTGTGGGGGGGGGGGGGTGGGGGGGGGGGGGTGGAGTAACACATTTCGTACTACATCAAAATTTTAGGATCAATAGTTTTCATTCGTGTGATACAGCCAATTAATCTAAACAGAACAAGAAGTTGTCGCTTTTATATTTATTACTACCACTATTTCTATATAATAAACCTTCTTTTAGAATTTTACTATATTTGGATAAGAAATCTGCAACAAAGTACATTTCAACGATATTTGCAAGAGAATCCTAAAATCGAGTTGATTGGTATTAAACCGTTGTACATGAAAATTTACTCTCATTTTTATGCTTTTTTGTCTTTCTTTTTTTTGTGGGGTGGGGGGTGGGAGGGGGGAGTAACACATTTCTTACTACATCAAAATTTTAGGATCAATAGTTTTCATTCGTGTGATACAGCCAATTAATCTAAACAGAACAAGAAGTTGTCGCTTTTATATTTATTACTACCACTATTTCTATGCAATAAACCTTCTTTTAGAATTTTACTATATTTGGATAAGAAATCTGCAACAAAGTACATTTCAACGATATTTGCAAGAGAATCCTAAAATCGAGTTGATTGGTATTAAACAGTTGTACATGAAAATTTACTCTCATTTTTATGCTTATTTGTCTTTCTTTTTTTTGTGGGGTGGGGGGGGGGGGAGTAACACATTTCGTACTACATCAAAATTTTAGGATCAATAGTTTTCATTCGTGTGATACAGCCAATTAATCTAAACAGAACAAGAAGTTGTCGCTTTTATATTTATTACTACCACTATTTCTATGCAATAAACCTTCTTTTAGAATTTTACTATATTTGGATAAGAAACCTGCAACAAAGTACATTTCAACGATATTTGCAAGAGAATCCTAAAATCGAGTTGATTGGTATTAAACAGTTGTACATGAAAATTTACTCTCATTTTTATGCTTTTTTGTCTTTCTTTTTTTTCGGGGGGGGGGGGGGGGGGAGGGTGGAGTAACACATTTCGTACTAAATCAAAATTTTAGGATCAATAGTTTTCATTCCTGTGATAGAAACAATTAACCTATAAGAACAAGAAGGGTGGAGTAACACATTTCGTACTACATCAAAATTTTAGGATCAATAGTTTTCATTCGTGTGATACAGCCAATTAATCTAAACAGAACAAGAAGTTGCCGCTTTTATATTTATTACTACCACTATTTCTATACAATAAACCTTCTTTTAGAATTTTACTATATTTGGATAAGAAATCTGCAACAAAGTACATTTCAACGATATTTGCAAGAGAATCCTAAAATCGAGTTGATTGGTATTAAACAGTTGTACATGAAAATTTACTCTCATTTTTATGCTTTTTTGTCTTTCTTTTTTGTGTGTGTGGGGGGGGGAGGGGTTGGGGGTGGGGTGGTGTAACACATTTCGTACTACATCAAAATTTTAGGATCAATAGTTTTCATTCGTGTGATACAGCCAATTAATCTAAACAGAACAAGAAGTTGTCACTTTTATATTTATTACTACCACTATTTCTATACAATAAACCTTCTTTTAGAATTTTACTATATTTGGATAAGAAATCTGCAACAAAGTACATTTCAACGATATTTGCAAGAGAATCCTAAAATCGAGTTGATTGGTATTAAACAGTTGTACATGAAAATTTACTCTCATTTTTATGCTTTTTTGTCTTTCTTTTTTTTTTTTTTTTTTTTTTGTGTGTGTGTGTGTGTGGGGGGGGGGGGGTGTTGGAGTAACACATTTCGTACTACATCAAAATTTTAGGATCAATAGTTTTCATTCGTGTGATACAGCCAATTAATCTAAACAGAACAAGAAGTTGTCGCTTTTATATTTATTACTACCACTATTTCTGTACAATAAACCTTCTTTTAGAATTTTACTATATTTGGATAAGAAATCTGCAACAAAGTACATTTCAACGATATTTGCAAGAGAATCCTAAAATCGAGTTGATTGGTATTAAACAGTTGTACATGAAAATTTACTCTCATTTTTATGCTTTTTTGTCTTTCTTTTTTTTGTGAGGTGGGGGGGAGGGTGGAGTAACACATTTCGTACTACATCAAAATTTTAGGATCAATAGTTTTCATTCCTGTGATAGAGCCAATTAACCTATAAGAACAAGAAGTTGTCGGTTTCATGTTTATGACTACCACTATTTCCAAACAATAAACCTTCTTGTAGAATTTTACAATATCTGGATAAGAAATCTGCAACAAAGTACATTTCAACAATATTTGCAAGAGAATCCTAAAATCGAGTTGATTGGTATTAAACAGTTGTTCCCAATAAAGGGAAATATACGTAACACTTTCAAATATTTTTAAGTATGGAAATTTTTGAAAAATATTCAGGAATTTAATTTTAGTCATAGGTCATTGATATATTATATAAATCCGTGAGAAAATCCACGAATATTGCATGTAAAAATAGTAAGTAATTGAAGGGAAATCGTATACACAATTTAAACGATGCACGCTTTTAACATTTCGAGATAATTCACTTAAAAGTGACATTTAATTATCGTTTTCGCTGAGATCACCGACGCATTTTTAGTCAGAACTAGCATAACTGTGGGATATTTTATGGAATTATTTTAAAATGGGCAGAAACATTTTCCATTCTATATGTTTCTTTTTTTTTTTTTTTTTTTTTTTTTTTTGAAAGCGAACTTTCAAATTTTACTGTGGTATGCTCTTTTAATATATTTTAAATTAAACAAAATACTACTTTTTTATTTATCTGTTTGAGCAATTTCCGTCATTGAAGTTTTAATCCTTTTAAAAGTTTAAAATTACAACTGTACAGAATGAATGGTTTTGTTTCGCTGGAAAGAAGATTGCTACTGCTTCACTAGATATTTTTTTTTCAATGGTCACTTCCGCATCACTATACAATATGCAACTATACGGATACCCAGGGTTCGAGTCCCAGCTTGGGTACTTTTTCTCTATGTTGGCTTTGAGCCTTTTAAGCAATTAAAATTTGAAATACTATTATGAATTCAAGGCGTATGAAATTTTCTATGGAAAAATTTCCAAGTATTTAATATATGGTTTATTCAATTATTCATGCTGGATTTTCTTTGGTTTCGTGTTTGCCCTAGGGTTGGTGGCTCACGGAAAATATTCCATCTTGTGCTACGTTTGTAGACTTGTCAACTTGTTATGGCGAGAAAGTTCCAATTTGAGTATGGTTCCCAAGTGATTCAGTTGGTAGAACGTCAGTGCGCTATACTGATGACCCAGGTTCGAGTCCCAGCTTGGGTACTTTTTCACTATGTTGGATTTGCGCCCTTTAAGCAATTAAAATTTGAAATATTGCTCATGCTATAGTTCATATATTTAAAAAATCGTCAAAAATTTTGATTGTTTAATAATTTGTTTTATATAATATTTGAAATTTAACTTATTCAAAGTTGTTAATTCATTTATTTTTCAAATTATTTAGACAAATGTATCTTTTTATTTATTCTAATGTTTTTATTTTGTATGTGCAATATTTAATTTATTACATTTTTGTTGTGCAAGTTGCTTGAATTTTAAAGTATTATTATTTAACTTTTTTAATATATTTTATTTCTATGAACTTTAAAATAAATTAATTTTGATAAAATCAATCTATTCAAACATTTGACATTTTAAATGTGCATAATAACATGTATGAGAGGTATTGAAAATGTATATTTATATTTTAAAAAGAAATATTTAAAAGAAATTAAAAGAAAAATGTAAAGTTACTAGATATAAATAAAAATGAAATTATGGAGCATCAAGTTAGATATAATGTAAGATGCAAATGATTCTCAAAACTATTGTCCTTCTGCATAAATATATTTAAAACATTTAATTTAAACTTAAACTGAGAAATTGTATAACATGTAGATCATATAAAAATATTTTTTAATAATGCTATAGAATTTTTTTTTCTTTCCAGAGATTATATAAACTCTAAATTCTGTTTGTTCATTTCTTAAAAAGAGATTAATCATTGCGATTTAAAATTATCCAGAAATATTTAACTTGCTTCAGATTTTCATGGGTTTAATTAAACTTAAACAAATGAGCATATTTTAACAGACTTGTCAGCATTTTAAGAGACATAGAAAAAAAAGAAGAAGAAGAAAGAGAAGAAGAATCTTACACATAAACAGTTGCAGAAAACACATTTTATCAATCCAAATTAAATGTTTTTTTTTTCCCCCACCTATTAAAGCATTTTGCTTTTAGTGCTGGCAAGCCTTTTAAACATGTTTTGTACTTTCCCAGAAATATTTTATTTTTAGGAATAGTTTGACAGCAAAAGAAAAAAAAAGTGAGAAAAAATGTTTTTTTCAACAAATAAACAAAATTGGAAATTTTATATCTAAATGTTAATCTACTATATATATAAAACACAAACGGAAATTTCGTTCCGTTCCCTTATAACTCGAGTTCTGCTGAACGGAATTTGATGGAGCTTGCACTGTTGGATAGATAATTTTCCAGGGAAGGTTTTAGTATATAACGCATAGTTCTACGTTTATTATTTATAGAATTATGATGGAAAGTTCTGTTATTTTGGACGATAAGGTTACCATAGGTCATTTTTTTTTTTTTTTTGCGACCATTATCGTTGGCGAAAGAATTGGAACGGCTATATCAGAAAATAATGCAAACACATAGAAAAAGAAAAGAAAAATTATGTTATTTCATTTAAATTCATTCATTTCCCCCTCCCCTCAAAAAAAAAATGAAAAAGAAATTTAAAAAAATGTTTTAATGAGGCATAATATTTAATTTAAACCCCAAAGGAATGTTTGTAATGCTTAAAAATATTTGCAATGCATGAGATTGCAATTCAGATTAAGTCAATATTTCGCGATTTATCGTTTGCGTCAGGTTAACAAAGATGCATCTGATAATTTGATTTAATAAAATATGAGTAATTTTTTTTATTTCTGTTAATTTTTTATATATATAGCTCCCCTATCATGTGTCTTACAGGAGAAACTGGCAGATGTAATTGTAAAAATGACTGCATTTATGATTTACATGTTATTTGTTTATTTACGGTTTTGATTTTAATTTTGTCGCCAAGCAATGTGATTTTAAGCCAAAAATGCATAAGCGTGACATCAGCTTGAGCGATATTAGCAATAATAGTGTTTTTTTCGTGTATACAAGATCCTTTTTGGAGTAAATTTTTATATTCAAATGCAAATTATATAAATAGCAGTTATTGTTATGAATATAGGATCAAATATTTAAATTTTAGTGAATGTTTGCCACTCAAACACATATTGTAAAATAATTAAATTTTAGACATTTAAAAATTTACTACGGAAACATGCCGGTTTGTTTTCACCAAACATATTATTTTTATAGCCTAGAACTCAGATCAGCGAATATTGTCTATTCTTTTATTTTTATTTTACGATTTTTTAAATATATCGCCAATTTCACTTATAGAAATATTCACTGTTTCTAAAGTTAGGAACCAAAGAATATTCTTAAGGAGATGTGTGCATTTATGCGTTATTACTATCACAAAAGGCTACAATTTGCAATAAAAATTGTTTGCTGAAATAAATTTTTAATGCGCTTTTTGATTCGTCATTTCTTTTTAGTTTTTACTGCATATCTTCCCTTTTTTCAGGAAGGTTTTTAAAAGATATTGGACTAATCGTCCATATTCCGGCCACCTGCCAGTTGGCATTTTTACTATATTGTTGGATGTTTCGTTTATGTTTGAAGGTTACTCTGGACGACGATTCAGATTACAGAAGATTAGACGACTTTTGAAATTAGCGATTGCTAAATTTATGGGGTTTTTTTCATTATGAAGCAATGTTTTACCAAAAAACAATGCTTCCAATGTACGGTTGGTTGATTTTATGACGGCCGATTATCTACACGAGGGATATAGACCCTGGAAGGAGTGCCCTCCGTAGGGGTCTTTCTAAGGGATACTAACCCGTATTTACGGCAAGGTTCGAAGAAAACCACGGAAAACTCCAAACGGTTAGGTCAATGAGCGCAACAGGGGTTTGAACCCAGCACTTTCCGTATGCCAGCTTTGAGAGCAGAACATCTCAGCCACTGTTTTGGCGCTTTCATTATACGAAAAAACTCTGTAATGTCAATGGTGGCGAATGGAATAAATAATATTTGTCGATTTATCATTTCAGGCTGGATAAGAAAAAACGAGTACCTGAAATTCTGATTAGATAATTTTTCGATCATTATAAAGCCTTTTCGACCTACACACAGTCCTAGCAACTGAACATAGTGAGAAATGAATTTAGTTCTGCGTGTGATTATGCTCTTTAGAGAAATGCCAAAAAAAAAAACTTCTGTTTAAGTATTCATCAAAAATAACATTACTAAACATTTTGCATAACTAACTTTATCATTGTCGGTTTTGTGTAAGGTATGAAATTTTGCTAATGAAAGATCTATAATTGCATTAACAGCAATTTGACATTATTTAATGGAACATACCTTAGCCCGGAAATAACTTCGCTTTGTAACTAACTCGGGTACATTAGTAACCATATCGTTTCAAACACTTCTAATGTTTGACGTCAAACTTGGATATCCACAAGATTATGGAAGATTAGGAAGATTTTATTGGATGCAAACTAGAGGTTTATTCTTCTACCGGATTTAATCATCTGTTTTTTTTTTTTTTTCAGGTTAACGGTTACACGAATGCAACTGGTCTAAAAATAGAAAGAAAGTAAAAATGGCGTCATTTTAATTTTATTCAAACTATTCAGCTTTAAAAATGCACTTTTTTATGTTTCAACAGTTTTTTTTAAATAGGAAAGTTAAACACTGTTCTGTATGTGCAAACAATTTATTACAATTTTCACTGTATTTACTCTGCTGGAATCGAAAGATGAAAAACCGTAGTAGACTTGCCAGAAGAGTACGTATATTGCGAAATATAACGTAACATAGAGTGAGATTGTACTTACGTTACCAGAATCTCACATGGAGACAAGAAAGGGGGACGGAGTTCAAGAACTTACAGACGAAAATGAATCACCCGAATATTATTTAAGTTCAATGGTCAATCTATGCATTCATTGTAATGTTTTCACTTTAGTAGTATGTTGAGAACATGTTAGTTCCTGTTATCATAATCTCATAATGACCTCATTTCCCTACAAAATTCTACTATAAATGATCAACTAAATGAGTTGCTTCTTTTAGCCCGAATTTTGTCCAATGTATTATATAATATAACGCAATGTCGTTCACATCGTTTACAGCAATATTGAAGGAAAACCAGGTGAACGTCCCTATTGCTTTAAAATACATGCTCAAATCCATTGATATAATTCGTTTGATTCAAGGTTCGTTTGAAAATATTTACTAAGGTAGCATTTGTAGGTGAAGATCCACATTTCTTTAAAATACAAAGCCATTTCGTTTGATTTAAGGTACATTTAGAAAAATGACCCAGCACAGAGGGCGTAGCAGGCTAGTATATAATAAAATGTGTTTATGTAACCTCATTAAACAAATGTATTTACAGCACTTATAAGATTTTATAGGAATATAATAAGAAAAACAAAGAAACTTATTTCCTTTTTTTAGAAAAAAAAAAGCTTTAGATTTTCTTAGAAAAAATTGTATTTTTCTGATTTTGTCCATGAATTATATAAACTCTAAATTTTGTTTTTGTAGAATCTTACAAAAAAAAAAGTTATGCAAAAATATTTATTTAAACTAACGTGAGATTTTGATACATATTTATAACATACTACCTACTTATCAGCATTTTAAGAGGAAAAAAAATAATTTTGAAAAATCGCAATTATTTCATGAGTTTGAAAAAAGGGTACAGAATACATTTTTAATTAGGTCATTTATGAAATTTTCGTTTATTTCGCGGCATTATGACAATAACGGCAATCGTAAATTTTCAACCCTCTCATTAAACTAGAGTGATTAAAAACTATCAGATTTTTCTGTTCACTTGTTGTAATTAAAGAATACAAATGTTTTTGTAAAAAATTATTTGTTGTAAATATTAACTTCATAATAAATATTTAATTGAATCAAATTGTTGAACACATTAAAGTCTATATATATATATATATATATATATATATATATATATAGACTTTAATGTGTTCAACAATTTGATATATATATATATATATATATATATATATACTTTCAGAAATTAATCTTTTAAAATATTCGTATTCTTCACGAAATTATAAATTATAAGGAGTAAACACTTAACTGACGCTCTGAGTGTCAAGTCTCTGCATATTTCGACTGCTGCGTGTTCGGGCGAAGTTTGGAAAGGGGGCGTGTTATTCCCGCCCTCTTGCTATCCAGTATCTTCAGTTGTGTCTTTGTCGGACGGAGCTTGGATAGGAGGCGTGTTATTCCCGCCTTCTCCACTGCTGGTGTTCGTCGCGTGGAAAAGAGGCGTGTTACTCCCGCCCACCTGATCTCTGCTAATCTTCCGTGACTGCTCTTTTGAATGTCATGGCCATGAAAGAGAACCAACAGCTTGACGACCTTATGAATGGGATCATAAACGGATATGTTCCTGCGGACTGGTTACGAGAATTCAACGCCTTCCCTACTCTAGATGAGCAAGTGAACGATGTTTTTCGAGAATTTTTATCCGGTATAGATGAAGAAATACAGTCTCTCCAACAACGAAAGGACTACAACGACACCCACAAGGCTCAGGTAAAAGACCTCTGTCTTTTTGCTATATCTATTTTGGGGGAGCCATCTAGATTAGATTTAATTAATTTAGCCTGTAGAACTGGTTATATTCGATTTCTAGGGAATAACCAATGGGAAAAACTCCAAATTCTAAAGAATTTTAGCTCACATTCTAATCCCCCCCGTACAGGAAAAAGAAAAAATTCTGAATCTGAAAATCCAATTCCCCTCAAAAATAAATACGGAAATCTAAATTCCGAAGCTAATCTTGATAACCATGATCTTATGGATCAGGAATCTGCTCAAGATGGTGCTGCAAGCACCGATGTTGAATGTTCAAAAAACGACAAGCACCCCTTCTTTATTGAATTCAAAGATATAGATTGGCGCAAAGTTGCCCAAGACTAGATTAGATTTAATTGATTTAGCCTGTAGAACTGGTTATATTAGATTTCTAGGGAATAAACAATGGGAAAAACTCCAAATTCTAAAGAATTTTAGTTCACATTCTAATCCCCCCCGTACAGGAAAAAGAAAAAATTCTGAATCTGAAAATCCAATTCCCCTCAAAAATAAATTCGGAAATCTAAATTCCGAAGCTAATCTTGATAACCATGATCTTATGGATCAGGAATCTGCTCAAGATGGTGCTGCAAGCACCGATGTTGAATGTTCAAAAAACGACAAGCACCCCTTCTTTATTGAATTCAAAGATATGGATTGGCGCAAGGTTGCCCAAGAGATAAAAGCCCTTGATTCTGATAATCCTCCTCAAGTCAGCCTCTCCGGGGAACTTCTAAAAGTTCTACCCAAATCTGTCAGCCAATTTAGAGATATCCAAAGATACCTAACTGACAAACATATGAATTTTAACACCCTTAACTCAAAAGAACTTCGACCAAAAAAAATCTGTATTAGGGGAATCCCCCCCAACACAGACCCCCAACTTATTATCGAAGACCTTGGTAACCATGGATTTAAGGCCACCCGAGCCGCCATGCTTAAGAGTCGCAAAACTGGCAGAGGTATGCCAATTTACATGGTCAACGTCCTCCCTTGCACTAACTTTGAGAAGATCTATAAAATTGAGGAACTTTGTGATATAAGTGTTCGTATTGAATACTTCAGAAACAACAATAACCCAAAACAATGTTACCGCTGCCAACGGTTCGGACACGCCTCCGAGACGTGCAGCCTAACACCAAAACGTCTTAAATGCTCAGAAGAGCACCTCACTGATAACTGCCCCAAGACAGATAAAATAATTTCAAAATGTTCCAATTGTAACGGTGCCCATCCGGCCTCATACAGAGGTTGCCCAAAAAATCCAAACAACATTAAGAAAAAAAATACTTCAACACTCAACACCAAAACAAAACCGCAACACCAAAAACCAAATATAATTGCTGACATCGCAGACATTTTCAAACCCTACAATTACACCATTCATGATAAACCAAACGATATCAACAGCAGTGAGACCACTACTGACGTGAATAACGATATCCAGGAAGCCCCAGTTGAGGACACTTCCAGTTACACCAAACAAAATAAAACACCACCTGTTATACAAAATAATTATACAAACACATTCAAAGATATGTTTGACACCTTCAAAGACATGAAGGAACTTCTCCAAATTACCAAACTCCTAAAACATTTAAAAAACATCGCCATCAAATCAAAAAATTGCAACAACCCATTCGACAAAATGTATATCATAATAGAAGAATTAGACGCCTTTTCTACGGAGCTCAACATTACCAATTATGAATAATTACAATAACAAAACTTTCTCTTTTCTTATTTTCTCCTGGAATTGCCAATCATTGCAACCCAGGATTAATGAACTCCGCTCCTTTATTTCCATTAATCCACAAATCGATATACTCTTAATCCAAGAAACACTTAACCCTTCCTGCAGTATCACCATCCCAGGTTACAAACTCCATCATACACCACGTGCCAACTCTCATTGGGGTGGCACAGCCATCTACATCAAAAATTATATCCCACATCACACAACTCAAAATATTCCACTCCCAGGCATTGACTACACCAGTATTGTCGTCAACTTGCCCCATGCCAAAATCAACTTCACATCTTTTTACGCACGACACGGGCGACGATACCCCATAAATGACCTGACACACATCATTACACAACACTAACACGCATTTATCGCTGGTGACTTCAATGCACATAGCAGGCAGTGGAACTGTCATTCCACCACTACCAGAGGTAGATCTCTTCACAACTTGGTTAGCCATTTCAATCTCAGTCTCCACGCACCTACTACACCAACACACATTTCTGTTGCTCGCAACCAGCACCCCTCTATTATTGACTTCGCCATCACCAAAAATCTTACTTTCCCTATCAACACTTCTGTTATTAATGACCTAAGCTCTGACCACCTTCTTGTCTTCTTCAAAATTGATCTTATCAACCCTATCTCTCCTCCTCCTTCAGTAGCTATTGACTGGAATAAATTCCAAAATTACATCAACAACACCGACCTTACCTACCCCACAATCAACAACACTACTGACATTGATAACGCAGTTAATAAACTCAACAACATCATTTACAAAGCTCAAAAAGATGCCACTTACACCAAATTCAAAAATAATAACTCTTACATCTTACCCACTTACATACATAATATCTGTAAACAACGCAACACACTCCGTCGACTCTACCAAAATACCAGAGATCCCACCCTTAAAACAGCTGTCAACAGGCTCAACAATAAAATTAAAACTCTTATTCAGAAAGATAAGCAAAAAAACTGGTCTAAATTTCTCGAAAGTCTTACTTGCGAGGACTCTCTTTGGCAAATCAAAAAGAAACTCAATAATAATTATACCCCTATTCCTCCCCTTACTGCCAATAATCAAACTGCGTATACTGACGAGGACAAGGCAGAATGCCTCGCTAGCTCATATGAAAGGCAATTCTCTCCGAATCCCTTCCTCGCAAGTCAAGCACACTTTAACAATGTCAATGATACTGTTAATGACTTCCTCTCAACCCCTCCTATCCCTCTCCCCGAAATTCAACCCATCATGATCAACAATATTATTCAAAAACTTAATAGTAAAAAATCTCCTGGGTACGATAAAATTTCCAACTATACTCTTAAACAACTTCCTATCAACTGTATTCTCTACATTACGAAGCTCACTAATTCTATCCTCAAACACTGTTATTTTCCTAAACCCTGGAAAACCTCTATCATTTCTCCTATTCCTAAACCATCCTGCAATCTTAATGACCCAACTAATTTCCGTCCCATCAGTCTTCTCTCCTGTCTAAGTAAAGTCATCGAACGCGTCATTAGATCACAGCTCAATGACTCCCCTCACAACAACAACATTCTTATGCCTGAACAATTCGGCTTCAGAGCCAAGCACTCCACCCAACACCAACTTCTTCGATTTGTGGAATTCTTAACTGAAAACTTCAACGAGAAGAAGCTTACTGCTGCCATATTTCTTGATGTCGCCAAGGCCTTTGACAAAGTCTGGCACGCGGGCCTCATTTACAAATTAATTCGGCTTAAGTTCCCGTCTGGACTTATCCATTTAATACACTCTTACCTTGGTGATCGTGACTTCTATGTCCGTGTAAACAACTCACTTTCTCTACTACACATAATACTCTGTGGTATTATTCAGGGTTCAGTCATTGGCCCTATTTTATTCATAATATACTTTAATGACATTCCACGCACACTCTTCACATCACTCGCACTCTATGCGGACGACACTGTTCTCTATGGCACTGCACATCACCCATACAATCTTTACAAAAATCTACAACACCACCTCAACATCTTCATGGAATGGTGTGATCAATGGCGCATTAAGATAAACGAATCTAAAACTGCTGCTGTTTACTTCTCTAGAACCTTCTCCACTCCTAATAGATTAACCATCAATAACACTACCATTCCCTGGTCTGACGATGCCAAGTACCTGGGAGTTACCATTGACAAACGCATTACCTCTAAAAAGCATATTCTTAATATCCGCGGTAAAGTCGCCGGAATTTCCAAAACCCTCGCCCCCCTTCTTCGCAGTCACTCACTCTCCATACACAACAAACTCTTAATATATAATGCTTGCATTCTCTCTGTTATCACATATGCATGTCCAATCTGGGGCTTCACTTGCAAAACCAGTATGAACAGCCTCTCTAGTACCCATTACAAACAGCTCCGTTACATCAGGAACGGGTCTAGATACCTCCAAAACTCCACAATCCTCAAGGATCTGAAAACGACTTCACTCAAACATCGCATTAAACACCTTGCGAAAAAATTCTACAATGACATTAATCACATTCCAAATGAACTCATTTATGAGCTACCTGACTACGATGCTTGCAGTCCATCCAACCGGAAAAAACCAAGGTACTCCACTATTCTTGATGAATAGTCCTTCCGAGCTATAATTCTTACCTCAAAATTTTTCTCTTTAATTAAATATATATATATATATATATATTATTATATAATTTTTTACTGATAATTTTATATTGACTTTTCTCCTAAACTTCTCTTAACATCTTTACTTTACCTCGTCTGGCATATTTTTGTTTTTTTTGGAACTATGAACTATTTTTACTTTTATACTTTAACTAGTAAATTTTCATTATTTTATAGATATACTTAACACTATCTTATTTTATGTAGTCAATTGGACTACGGCTAGACATTTCATATGGCTCTCTCAGGATTTGATATACACCTACTCTAAGTCAGGGTGTGCAGTTGCTTCGCAACTTGGAAGCCCATTGAACCTATCACAAGTTCAAGTTCAGGAGTAAACAGAAAATAATTAAGATTAAAAATTAAAAGAAATACATAATCTGATTGGTTCATTAAAAATTGAAATATTTCATCACTCTAAGTTTGTTTAATGACAGGATTGAAAATTGCTGATTGTCGTCACTGTCATACTCAGTGTTGAATTCAGGGGGTGGTCCGGGGGGGGCATTCCCCCCGGAGCATTGAAATGTCCCCCCCTGGAAATTTTGTTATTTTATGCTTTTAATGGTTAAAAAATGCAATCCCCCCCCCCCCTGGAACTCTACACTATCCCGCCGGAGAAAAGTCTCTGAATTCAACATTGGACTGCCGCGAAATTAACGAAAATTTCAATATTTACATTTCCGGCCATGAAAGCAGAACCAAAACCTGGACGTAGATAGAGTTGCAAAGGCTAGAATAAACCCGGTTTTAACCTGTGGAAAAACCGGTTGTTTTGGGAATAAACCAGGTATTTTGGGAATAAACCGGGTCTATTGGAAATAAACCGGTTTTTTGCAATTCTAAGCGCAGGGCTCCCCTCCTACTTTAGTTCGCAACCACTGCAACTACAGTGGCGCCGCGCCGCCTCCAAATACGGGAGTGTATTCACTTTATTATTATATATGCACTTTGATAGCTACAGTGATAGCATTCTTATCAATTTCACTGGACTGGCATAATAGTTATCGCACTTAAAGTGTTAGGAATTAAAGTCAACAATTATTATGACAGTGAAATAGATAAAAATGCTATCACTGTAGCGAAGACGAATCACAAGGATTCTTTACTTAAGGTATAACAGTTGCCGAACAGTTGATCTCGGTTAAGTGGCTTCCAAGTTGCGATCAACTTTACGCCCAGTCTATTTGTGAGTAAACTGTTTTGTAAATATTGAGCCGTTGGGAAAAGTTAACTGTAGTATTAACTACATAAGAAAGAACAATTAAAATAGAAAAAAAAATTAAAGGTATGTTTAAAATGACGCTTTTATATTAGTGGTTTGAAAGTTGTTTTAAAATATCGCATATTTTAACGGGAAAACTCGTTTACATTAATCTCCCAGGTAATACAAAGATATCGGATAATGTTCTACCCGATATTCACTGATATAACTTAAAATTAGTTCTTAAAATAAAATATTCAAAAAGGTTTTTTCATTAATTATAACATTAAAATACAGAAAAAAATATTATAAACAATAAAATTTAACAGTTTGCTGTTTTTTAAGAAACTTAATTTTTTAAAGCTCTTTTGTTAAATATTTGGATTACATTGGCCAATGGTAAAAAGAAAAAATGATATTACTATTAAAACACTCTGGGATATCTATTGACATTCGTAAAAACAATATAATTTTTCGGACATTTCAAGTTATATGTCGTATATCTGACGAAGTTTGTAATCTTGACGAAAGTGAACGAAAAGTTCTGAAGGACCGCCCATTTGTACAGTTTTCGTCGAAGTATTTTGATGGAGACGTCTGCCGTAATATTTGCAAGGAAAAAAATGCTAAAAAAAAATTCTGTAGAAATCCATAGTTATTTATATAAAAAAATAATCCTTAGAAATATTTTTATATAGATGTCTATAGAGATTGCTATAGAAAATTTTCTTTAGAACAATTTACCGGGTGAAAATAATTAAAGTTTACCTACACAGAGCTGTCTGCAGTCGAAACTATTCATAAGAAAAGTATGAAATTTGGAATGTGTCTAAATGAAGGGATGCAAAAAACTTTTAAGCGAAAAAAAAAAAAAAAAAAAAATAGCCAAGAGAAAGCATATTACTGATTTTTTTTTTTAAATATGTATTTTGTAATTTTTCAAAATACGAGCTTATACACTGTAGAATTGGTTTAGCAAGACAAATACCACTCAATGTGTTGACCATTGGTTTCGAGTACTATTTGAAATCGAAAAAAGCAAGTTCAATAGTCATGAAAAGTAAATTCTTGGAAATGTTGATAGCGTGACGGGAAACACTGTCCTTGAATTCTAGCATTATTCCGTTTGCCGCGATTGCATCTCTGCGAATGTTTTTCAACGCTCGAAATATCCGGAAATATTCCAGTGCGGAATCACTATTTTGATGGAGAAGTTGAACCAGTAAAGCACGATCTTGTAAACTGCACAACATTTTCCGTAGAAAAAACATAAGACTGACAAGAGATCATTTGCGTCTTTTTCTTTAACATTTTCTTTGTGAACGAGCAGAAAAATCACGTGATTCCTAGAATTTGCATATATTTAAAGTTTTATCAGAAAGCGCCCTCTTGAGGCTATTTTATAAATTATTATTATTACTATTTGCTACTAAAAGTTTTTCGCATACCTTAATTTAGAAGCATACAACAACATTTCATATTTTTCTGATGAATAGCTTTGGCTACAGACAGCTCTGAGTAGGTGAACTTTAATTATGTACACTCTGTCTATAAAAATTTATAGAGATTGCAATGGAAAAATTTCTTTAGAAGCATATTAAAATCTGTAGATATTGCTAGATAGAAACTTTATAAGGAATACTGCAATTATTAATCTTCAAACATTTGTATTAAAAAAAAAGTAATGTAGAACCAATAACGATGTTAAAATATAAAATACTTTAGTTTTCTATAAAGCTAAAGATGGTTTTTAAATATAATATTTTCACATGGAAAAAAAAAAAAAAAAAAAAGGCGTTTTATGAAATTTTTAAATGGATTCTAGTTTATATGTTTTAAATTATTTTGAATTTCCGACTTTTATAAGATTGTATTTTTCAGAATCGAAATTAGAGAGTCGGTTATCGAAACCAGTTCAACGCAGTATTTGACTTGGAGAGTCGGGAGTCGGAGTCGATAGTTGAACATGAGTTGGATTTCAACTCTTTGATATTTCGATTCCTCCACTCAGTATCGAGGTTGATATTAGGAGGTTGATATTAGGAGGATGCGAGGTGTTTCGTGAATGAATAATTGAATTTACGATTTGCTGGACACCGGACAAGCGATCAAGCAGGTGTTATGTGTGAATTTTCTAAAAAGGAGGAAGCAGCGTTGAATAATGGAATGTTTCCAAGTTCTTTTGTTTCATGTAATATAAAAAAAAAAAAAAAAAAAAAAATAGAAGAAAGATATATGAAGAAAGTATTATTTAGTTACAGGCTATTCTAAAATGCATTGTTACAGAATTTATTTTATAATCGATGTATTTTACTTAAAATGGATATCCTTTATTTTATTTGCGTGTATATAGTTATTGTAACTCCTTTTCATAAATATAAATATTCGCAGATAGCTTTTAAAAATATATATACAATTTTTTTAAAAAGTTTAACCAATATCGATTTGTTTTAAAGTTTCATATTTGAAAACAGATACGGAGGTTATTTTCAAAATTCAACTTCATCGTCCTTTTCCTCATTCAGGGGGGGGGGGGGTTGAAAGGGGCGGGATTAAAACGTATCCCAAGATCTATGATGGTTTTAGAAATTAAATTTTGAAAGGAGGTGAATCACAGAACATAGAAACCATATATGAAGAATTTTCTTTGGAAATTGGGCACTTTTGCCCCTCAGTGTGTGTGTGAACGTGTTTAGAAAGGCGGAGGGGGGCGCAGAAACGCATCTTTGGCTCTCTCGCGATTTCGTGACAAAAATTTCCAAGATGCTCTGTGCCAAAATATAAAAATAAGACACGATTGATTTTTTTCAAACTCGACCCCTTAACCCTCCTCCTTGCGAGGAGGGTGGCAAAATTAAAAGTTTGCATGGTGTTAGAGATTAAATTTTGAAAGAGGATGAATCACATAGAGTAAACATCTGATGTGAAGAATATTTTCTATCTTCAGCTTCCGCCTCATCGAAGGTGAGGGGGGGCGGGGGGAATAATATCTGTAGTTTTCGCGATGAAATTTGGCGGAATACTGTCGGAATATAAAGGTAAGATTTGGATGATATTTTTAAATTCAGCCCCATGTTTTTTTTAATAAAATTTTCCGCCAGGAGAAGAGGAAGGGGTTGTGGTCATAAAAACTATCTCCGTATCTATCATGGTTTTAGAGATTAAATTTGGGAAGCGGGTAAAATGCAAATTATAAACAAATACGAAATTTTTTTCGCAAGGGGGCAACTCTTATTATTATATTTTTAATTATTCACAGCTCTTTACCCAACATTTTTATATATTCACTAAATTATTTTTGTTCATAAATTCAGATATTTTATTTATCAGACCAAACAGCGTTTTTTTTTATTTTCCCATAAAAGCAATGCATCTTAGAATAAAGTAAATCAAAAAAAAATTAAAAGACGCCATCCAATTGATGTTTAAACCTAATTTTCAGGTCACAACAAAGTGATCACAAGAAAACAATCGACAAAAATGAAATATATATTACATTTATTAGAAAACAAAATATATTATTAGAATTTTTATTGCTGCACTGAGAATACGTAAAATTTTATTAAACATGGGAAAGGAATTCATCTAGCAAACGTGACAGAAAAATCCACATTGACGATCAGAGGATTCTTTCTTTCTATTTTTTTAGAACACATTTTAGTTTCATTTATGGAATGTCACAATGGAGTCCTTCCTATGGAGCTTTATTTTAGCACTTATGGAGCACTGTTTTAAAAGCACATGATCTATATTGGATTTATTTATGTTAAATGTGAGATAAGCTGTTGCCGATTAAAAAGTATATATATGCTAGTTTTAATTAATTGCAATAAATATTGTTCTATCATAAATGTTTATTTTTTTCCAAACAATCAACCGTACTTCCTCAGGTGAGTCGAGAGTCGACTCCTCAAGTAATGGATTCGACTCAGACTCGACTCCGCAAAATAAGTTGAAATGCCCATCCCTATTAAGCAAAGCCATTAAATAATAAGCCCAGTCAGATAGTGTTAAATTTGTTAGCGACACACTAGCGCCAAACCTCTGCTGCGGAAGGACGACAAGACAGAAGTGGGTCGCAGAGAAACGATACGATTTATTTATATCGATATTTTATACGATTTTTATCGATGTTTTGTTTTTGCACTTCCTTTAAAAGCTTGCTAATTATTGGGATCTTTTACATTAAAGCTATGGTGAATAAAAAGTGATGGAAATTTACATCACTATGCAATTAACCCTTTCCGGCACAGACAAATTATGTTCGTAAAATGTGAAATTACTGACTGACACTGGAAATTACAAACGACTTTCTTAGAAAATATGAACTCCTTATTTTAAGCTTTAATTTTAGAAGCAAAATTTTATTAAAATATTCTTGGTGCCGAATGCAGCACTCCCAACCGCTAGATGGCGCTATTTTCAATGCGATAAGTTTCCCATTTATCTGACTGGGCTTATTATTTAATGGCTTTGCTATTAAGTATATTGCAATTCTCGAATTTTCGTATTTTGTATTTCGGCTACACCGCCGAAGTACTTTACTGGATCAACACATGGAGGAATGATTTGTTAAGCAGTTAGTTTGATATTATATTACAAAAATCAATTCCTCGTTAATATTTCTGACACCAGTTAATTAAAAAGTAAACGTTTAAACTCTGTACATTCAGTGTATTCATTGAATTTTTAAACTGAAGTAGTTAAATTATATTTTGTATTAAATAACTGTAAAGTATATCTCTCACACAATTTATTAGATAAATTAAAAAGCTTATTAATTTTAAGATATAATTTTTTTTTTTTTTTTTCATACACATAAGTAAATATTTAAAAAGTCGAAATTGATCTGATGATTCTAATAGAGCTTTCAAAAATCTCCACCATATTTAATGTACGATACTGAAAATGCAGACACGAAAAAAAAAAAAAAAAAAAACTCGAAAATCCATTTGTATTTTCTAATACGATTTTAGGAGACTCGGTACCCCTTTACTACATTTTTTGTTTCATTCAAGTGTTTTATAACTTTCTGGCATATTACTCGCATTAAATGATTTTACGATGCAAAATGTTTAAAAAAAATAAAAATAATAAAATTTTATGGCAAAATTTAAAAAAAGTAATAATAATAATAATAATAACAGAAAACTTTAAACTCAAACTTCTACAATTTGGCACTTTTTGAAAACGAAGAGAAAAAAAATGTTTTTTTTTTACAGGTGTGCTCTATAACTGTAAGATACCTTTCAGATAAGTCATTTTATTTGAAAAAATAAGAGGAAATGTCATGCCATAGGTGAAAATAAGGCAAAACAGATTATTTTCTGTCGCATTTAAATTGTTAAAGAATGATCTATTTATATTATTGTAAATCAGTTCTCTGATAAATTATTTTAAAAGAAATATATAAAATAAAAGGCATGGCATAGTTGAAAATCGCGCAAAATAAACTATTTTCCCTAAGATTTTAATTGTTAGAAAATGAATTACTTAAATTACTTATATAATGATATATATAATGAATTACTTATATTGTAAATCAGATCCCTAGTTAATTACTTTAACAGAAAAATATAAAATAAAAGGCATTGCATAGATGAAAATAGGGCAAAAGAGACTATATTCACGAACATATTAATTGTTAAAAAATGAACTATTTATATTATTGTAAATCTGCTCCCTGGTTAATTATTTTAACAGAAAAGTATAAAATAAAATTTCGCAGCATGTGTAAAAGAAGGGCAAAAGAGACAATTTCCCTTAGCATTGTAATTGTTAAAATATGTACTGTTTATACCCAAAGTTCCTTAAAACGCCACGAAAAATACCAATTAAAAAATATATGAAGTAAATTGAGAAACATAGTTTGAAAATTTTAACATTCTGATATAAGTACAAACGCAAACTGAGAAAAATTGAAATTAAACATTGTAATTCTGAATCATTAAAAATAAAACGATGCAGTAAAAAGCTTTTTCACATGTTTAAAATAATTAACGGATCTTTACATAACATTTTAAGGCAAAACGTGCATTTTTACTTACAATTTTAAGCAAAATATTGAAAAAATGATATTTTTCATTTTTCGCCATTTGAAGAGTAGTGACCCTTCACAATTCTCGCTGAAATGCTTCTATCACAAGAATAATTAAATCGGATATTTCCATATCTACCCTATATATATAAAATCCTAATGAAACAAATTTGTGAAACGATTTTATGAAACGAATTTATGAAACGATTTTATGAAACGACTGATTAAACGACTGATTATGTTTCAGGGCTATTTTTAATAAAATATTAAACGCTTGATGGTGAAATTAATACCAATTGTCCATAAAAATCCACGGATGTCAAAACTGGTAATAGAATTTTGAAATTGGAATTAGTTTTCGAGATATTAATTTTTTTCTAATTTTAATGACATTTCTGTAATGATGGCAACAAATTACTCAGTTTTTTTGTGACAAAAAAGGGAAAAAAATTGAAAAGGATCCCGATAGGGATTATTGATTTCTTTTTATTCGTCATTTTCAAATTGAAATTGAATTTATCTTTTATTTCAATCGATAATGAAGACAAGATTGTGATTAAATTATGTTTTTCCGGAAAATTTGAAAAAAAAAATCACATTTCTATCGTCGTCAGGATTCAATCGTCTGCCAGCATTTAATTTAATTTATAAACTGAAAATGTTTTGAATAAATTCGTCCAAATGACGTCATATATGTAAGCGCAAAAGAAAGGAGCAAAAAAATATTTATACAATTTGTTTAGCGTAAAATGTCATTTATCCTATTTTATATATAATCAGAAGTAATTTGTATAGAAAAAACAATAATGATATACGTATAATTAAAATACGCATATAAACAAAAAATCATCGAATTTGTTTCCATGGCTGTTTATGTCATTTGGCACCAAATCTCATTTTCTGATGCCCGAATTGCGCCAAGCTTTTTAAAAAAAGCGCCAAGACCCCTATAATAGAAAAGCACCAAAAGCTCATTGGGTTTGTTTTCATAACTTTTGGCAACAAATCTATGTATATTAACGAATCTATACCTTTTCGAAGCTCGAATTACGCCAAACCTAAAAGCAAAGGATCCTATACTGGAAAAGTACCCGATTTTCTTATGGACAATATTCACGTGACATAACAAGGTGTAAAATTATAATTGTTTAAATATGTCATCAATTGATGCCGAATAAATGCAGGCATGCATGCACAAAATATTTAATTAATTTTGTTTGATAAATAATTATTAGAAATTCGTATATACATATTAATTAAAATAAATAATTTACATATTTAAAATAACATGAAAATATGCATGATGGCGCACTAAAATAGAGAGAAAATTAAAACCTGTTACTGAAAATGTCTATAACAGTACTTTTCAATACCGTGGTTCTTAATGTTATTCACAAGCAGATGGAATTTTTCTCATCCTTAAACGCAAAGGAAGAATAGAATACAGATCGTTGTTATAAAAGTCCGAGAGGTAGCCACAATTTAAACCTAACCATTTTATACAAGCTGGTTTTCAAGTTGTAATTGATTTTACTTATCAATCCCGAAAACAGTCGTCAGTTGTCGCAACAGCTGTGTATGAGGCCATGGTAATCAAAAAAGGCCCCATTAAAACGTTAAAAGCATGGCAACCCAATTACAGATTTACCAATATTTTTAAAACAAAGCACGCTGTCATGTTTTTAGAGGCTTCGAAGTCTGAGCGGGGGTTGGCGAGCGTAGCTCGCAGGGGGTAGGCCCCCTAGTAAGAAATATAAAGTTATTTATAATTACTGTTCTCATTTGCATTTTCTTCTAACGCTAATTGCTAGCAAATCTATTGTTGAAGTATTTCGAATTTAACATTCTTCTTTTCTAGCTTTCACAATCTTATGAAATAATTAATTTATTTTATAAGTGAAATTCAATATTTTGGCCATATTGTCAATATACATAGTACTTTTGCTACATTCTTTCTTTCTTTATTCTTCTTCCTTATGAATGTCCACTATGTGGTGTGTTTCCTCGACAAAGGCAGATACTTTGGTAATGTCACGGATGTCATATAATCACTCCCCCCTCCTCTGAACGAAGAAAATTTCTGGAGAGCAATATTCTTTATTCTTTATTCCTTTTTTTTTTAATACAAAATAAGTGTAATTGAAGCAGATCCCGTTCAACAACACCGACTACGTATTTCCAACACACACGATGTCATTTAAAATAGATATGCGTGGAACTTGCAGACATTAAATACTTTTCAAGCACACAAAAATATTGAAAAATGTCCTTCATTTTCTTATCTATGTGATAGAGCGTCAGTAATAATTAATTGCTCCAGTATGATTATTTTTTCGTGAGTGTCGAGTGACCAAAATTGGCTTATAATAGAAGGCTTTCACTACATTTTATGAAATATTCTTTGGTTTTATAAGAAAATGTTTACAAATATAGTTGCAAATTCTATGTATGTGTCAATAAAAATAACTTCCTTAATTTGTAATAAAACAGCGAGTTTATAGTTGTGGACAAACTAAATATATAAAAATTGCTTACGTTTATTTGTGAACTCCCTTTCCTGCCCCCCTGTAAATGTTGGCCTGGATCCGCCCAAATTTCTCGAACAAAAAATGTATTTTTGAAATTTATTTTTCATTTCTTCCTGTCTAGGGTAATAGCATCACTTAATTTGTAATATTTCAATAACTCGCAATCTGTGAATTCATCCTTGGTCTGTTCCTTCTTAGTCTACCTGTCGGGTTCCAATCTATCAGAACGTTTGGAAGGCGCTCACTATACATTCTGCTCACATGCCCATTAGAGATGAGTTCGGGATCTTCTTTCGGAGCCCGAGCCCAACGATTTGAAATCCGAGCCAACCCGAGGCTGAAAGATTTTGCGCTCGAGGTCGCTCAAGCGCAATACCAAAATTCCGCAGTAGAAAATTGTCCGTAACATAAAAAAAAAAATTCATAAATAATTTTGTCATTCAGAAACGTATTCTTAGATAAAACAAGTATTAATCCTAAATAGTACTCCCATGATTTTGATATCCCTGAAAATCTGTTTAAATTAGCAAATTTCTTATATATACCCAATCACTGGCAGAAACCTGTAAAAGTCCACAGTTCTTAGTTTTTTAAAATAACATTGTACACCTATGGCAGAAAGACATGTGTTCTTATTCTTTTAAAATATTATTCTACAGCTATGGCCGAAAAGCATGTGTTCTTTTTCTCAGTAATTCAAATAAAAGACTTGGGTTGGGTTAATTATTGACGGCCAATTATCTATACTTGGGATATAGGGCCGGGGGCAGTGCCCTTCGTGGGGGGTCTTTCTAAGGGAACCTAACCCGTATTTACGCATGGATAAATCCACGGCTCGAAGAAAACCACGAAAACTCCGAATGATTAGGCCGACGGGCGCGATTGGGATCGAACCCAGCACCTCCCGTCTACCAGCTTCGAGAGCAGAACATCTCAGCCACTGGTGGGGCAATAAAAGACTTGAAAGAGAAAGCGAGTATTGACAATTAATATTCTACAGCTTCTTCATGTTACTAATACTGACCGTGCAAAGGATTCAGAATCATTTAGAATATTTCTAGTTATATCTCGTTAATAACAATTCAATTACTTTTCAATCTGATTTTTAAAGGATTATACAATACTTTAAGAAACTCAGACTACATTCATGAGTTGTTTTTTTTTTTCCTTTTATCAATTTATATATAAATACATTTTTTACTTTGAGCCGAGCCCGAAGATTGACATAAATATCGAGTCCTAGCCCGTTTCTGGTATGTGCTCAGAGCCTCGGGTTCGTACTGAATCCATCTAATCTCTAATGTCAATAGTATTTCAGTTCTTTAAGTTCGATCGCGTGTGAGACTTAAATGATTTTTAACTTCCATGATTACATCTATTCTTGAAAGTTTAACTTTTGCAGCCCTTTTGTTCCTGCTGAAGTTCACTACAAGCCTATTTCTGTTGAGAGGAGTTTTTTTTGGTGAGAAATCTTGAAGAGCCACGTCTCCGAACAATAGAAATGCTTTGCAAGATTGCACTACAGATTAGCTGTTTAGTTTTGGGAAGAATATTACTATTCCAATAATTCACTAATTATTAAAAAAAAAAAAAAAAAAAAGTTTATAATCCAATATGCATGAATGTCATATAATAGTATTACAGAAAATGAGTACTGGACTTATACATTAATTAAAACTGACAATTTAGGAAAATGCGTTTAACAGTATTTTTTCATGTGATTGAAATCGTGTAATGGAATGGGAAGATGATGATCATCTTCCCATTATTCATTACCATTCATTCCACATGATCATTATTACCAATTTGATGTGTGTTTTAATTCAACAAAACTGCCACTATTTTCGAATATCGTTTTTCTCTTTATTTAAGGTTAAGAATTATGTGATTAAATAAAGCAGAAATAATGGTAGATTTTTTGAATAAATAAACGCACTAAAATGGCAGTATTATATAGCGTAGGATCTTAAAGACACAACGCGCGTAACAGATTTTAAAATCCTCTGTTAACATATAGTGTGAAAATTCATAACACAATTAGTCATTGTTCAATTTCTATTATCAACTTTACATAGTTTACATATGATACTATATAACATGTTTCAAAATAATGTCTCCGTAATTGTTAACTTTTTAAAAAGCTGTAAAGCTTGAAATTTTCGCTTAGACCAGGGTTGGCGAACCTATGGCACGCGTGCCGTAGCTGGCACGCGAGAGGATATTTTTGGCACGCCGTTGATATAAGTTCTAAAGAAAAATTGAGTCAAACTTCATTGGCAGTGCAATTAAAGAGAAAAATAAACTGTCGACATCTATGATTAAATATTTCAAGCAAGAATTCTCAAACTACTGTCGCAAGTTTCTCCGCTGCGAATGTCATTGCCTTGAATGGTAAACTTTTCTGCGATGGAGAGTTTTTGAAGGAAGCCTGGTTAAAATGGGCTCCATCACTTCTTGACAATTTTGAAAATAAAGATAAAATAATTCACCTAATTAAATATATTCCTTTATCAAGGAATTACAGTCAAAGATAGCATCCTAAAAATGACAGAAAATGTGGGATTGCAACAAAAATCCGATATCAACAGCAACAAAAATATAATATATTCTCTTTTCATATCATGATGTCTTGAGGAATGTAGCAGATGTAACCGAATGTGCTCTTTTAGATGTGTTTGTATGATATTTTGTTGAAAATGACATTAAAGAAGAATTATTCTCGTTATTATTATTATCAATTACAACCTATGGAGCAGATATTTGTACAGCAGTTATAAATTCACTTATTGAAAATGAAATATATTTGTCTAAAATAGCTTCTGTTACAACTGACTGAGACCCTGGTAAGGTGGATAGATAAAATAATAATTTTTTTTTTCGGTTTATTTCAAACTGGCATTGGACATGTTATTCTTGGATTTCACTGAATCATACATCAACAAGTCTTGTGTGCAAAGTCTGATTTCGAATCTTTTGGTGATATTATGATTGTAGTCACAAAAACATTTATTCTCATATTGTCACAGGCTTTAAATAAACGGAAGTTTGACGCTGTGTTAGATGACGTCAACTCTGTGTACAGTGGGTTACTGATGTCTAACAATGTTAGCTGGTTACGTCGTGGCAAAGTGCTACAAAGATACTTTGATTGTTTGGAAGAAATCCGGCTTATCTTACATGAAGAAAGTAAAGTTGAGAAATATACGCAATGGATGGATGTTAAATGGCTTGAAAAATTAACGTAATTTACCGATTTGTACCAACATTTAAAAGACTTAAATTTAAAGCTCCAAGGAACAAATAACACTGTTATTATCATGATAGATATGATTCAAGGTTTTGAAGCGAAACTTCAAATATTTAGAAAATACATTGTGTCCAAAAAACCATACGTATAGCTCAGACTTAAAAAAAAGCTGGGGATTTTAATTTACATGAAAAAATAGACGGATCAAGTCTCACTGAAGATATTATTTCGGTAATAAATGCATTAATCGAAGAGTTCGCATCAAGATTTTGTGAACTCAAAAATATTTCGGAAACATTTCAATTTATTATCTATCCAGATGTCACTTCAATTGATAAACCGAACTTGATTGTATTCGATTGGTTGGAAATTTCAGAAATTGAAATGGAACTTATCGACTTCCAATCCAGCTCAATATGGGCTCCAAAATTTGTCAGATTGAGAGAGGATTTGAAGATGATCAAAAAAGAAAGATTATCAGGCATCATAAACAAAAATGCTCATAATAAAATTATGTCCGTTTGGAATTCATTTCAGACACTTATAATTGTTTGAAGAAGTTAGTATTTGCCGTGTTGACAATCATCTCCTCTACTCATGTTTGTGAATCATTATTTTCAGACAAGTACAATATTAAAAATTCAAATCGAATCAACTTGTCAGATAAGTTCAGTTCATGATGCATTTTATTGAAAATAACCAATTATGAGCCTGATATCAATCATTTGGTTTCCAAGATGCCACATCAGAAATCACATTAATTTTTGTCAGTACTTTTCTTTCTTCTTTTTTTAATTACTTTAAAAATATAACTACATTAAATCATTGTTAAACTGTCACTCACTTAAAGCATTACTCTGGATGTTATGCCAGTTTTTTTAAGTATCAAGCAAAGATATAAGGAAATAGCTGTACAAAATCTTAATAAATATTGACTCGAAAAATATGAGATATGTTAAACCGCCATTTTCGGCATAAGATTTACCTTCTTTTTCTACAAACAGCAGCTGCAAATTGATAGAAGAAACAAACACTTGTGATAAAGAGTTAAATGAAAGTAATAACGAACTCGGAGAAGAGAAACTGAGAGCCAAATTCCAAAACACTGTGGCTGCATTACGTACTTTACAAAGTTTTTAATTTTCTTAAGAAAAAAAGAAGATTTTGCAATGCTTATGAATTTAGAAAATAAAATTGAATCAACCAAAACCAAAGAGAAAACATACTTCTTTGCAGACATTTTAGGTAATGTTTTTTATATTGGCTAATTTCTTCTTATGCAATGTTATTAATATTAAATGGAAAATTATTATTTTAAAAATAATAATTTTCCATTTAATAGCAGATGTAAAACAAATATTTTGCAGATATGATTCGTAAATAATTTTATTTAAACTTTCTTTACTAATTGTCTATTTGAAAAAAAAATTAACTCAAAAAACCACCACCCTGCTTAAAATATCAAAATCAAAAGATCCCAAAACACCATGTATTACAACAATTATTACAGTCATTTGGCAAGTTGTTTCGATATGAGTGTTTAATTTTTTTTTCGATTACTATAATTATTTCTTATATATTATTTTCTTATATATTATTTTCTTTCTATAATTATTACTATAATTAATAATTTTTTTCATGTGAAAATTTGTTTTGGTTTTAGTTTTCAATATTATACATTATTTAATTAAATGTGTATGTTGATATTCCTGCAGGTATGTTATCCATAGTTATCTTAATCTAATAATAATAAAAGTAATTTTATTCTTTACTTTTATAGTTTTTTGGTGGGGATTAGGGGGGGGGGGGGGGGTTGTTGGCACGCCATGTCACTTGAAATAATTTTTTGAAACAAATTGGCACGCGGATGTGAAAAGGTTCGCCGACCCTGGCTTAGACAATACTTATTATTTACTTTCATAGCATTGAATGTAGTTTTGTTTTTATCCTTCTATCAGAATTTGTCATATGTTGCATTAGAATTAAATTCATATCAGATGGGCGGAGCTTGCAGTATTATTTATATCAGCTGCTAACTCGTTTTTTCTCTGATAAACCCTTATTTGTAGAAAAGTAAGAAAAAATATGGGAGATTTTGTTTGATTTTGCTTAGTAATTTTTAGTGAAAAGTGTTTAGTATCTTTAAATAAGTATCGAGATTCAGTTGCATTTTCCTGCATTTGGGGGTGGGGGGATGAATAGGTTATTAATATATGAAAGTGTTTAGGATCAATAGTTTTCATTATAATGATAGAGCCATTCAACTTTAACAATAACAGAAGTTGTCGCTCTCATATTTATGACTACTACTACTTCCAAGCAGTAACCCTTCTTGTAAAATTTTACGACATTTGGATATAACAAATTGATATGAAGTAGATTTCAGCTATATTTGTAGAGAATTCTAAATTGGAAATAATTCTAGTAAAAGTTGTAACCAATAAAGCGAAAAAAATATGCAACGTTTTTAAATGTTTTTAAAATTGAAAATTTTTTGGTAAAATATTCAGGAATTTTATTTTATTCATAAGACAGAGATATAATCTATAAATCCATGCACATTGCATCTAAAAATATTAAGCACTTGAAACACAATTTAAATAATGCACAATTTAATCTCAAACACAATTTAAATAATGCACACTTTTAGTTTTTTGTGATAATTCGCTTGAAACTGGCATTTAACTATTGTAGTTATTGATATGAAGGACGAATTTTTAGTCATAACTAGTGTAATTATGGAAAAATTTATGGAATTTGATTTAAAATGCTCATTAAAAAATTGCCTTTTTAGATACATTTTTTTTTCCCCGAAAGCCGTGGTATTTAACTCCTTAATATATTAAAAATTAAACAAAATATTACGTTTTTCTCTTTATCGCTTTGTGCATCTTCCGTCACTGAAGTTTTAATCATTTTTAATATTTAAAAATTACAAATGTACTACTGGTGGAGTGTTTTCTTTCACTGAATAGGTGATCGTTGCCCTTGAAATGTTTTTTTTTCTCTAACAGAATAAACAGTTTTCTCTAAGACAAATACACGGTATTGGTTTGGTATATGCGTCAGTGTTGCCTAATAGTCAAAAGTTAATTTCCCCAAAATTTCTGAAAATTTTCCAAAATCAGTGATTTTTTTTCCGTGAGTTTTTACTCAAAAATGTAAATTTTCAATTTTTAATTTATCACTATAAAAAATATTTAACTAATTTAAGCTCAAAATTTTTCCCCAAACCAAGCATTTTTTTGAAAGAATTCCCCATTTACAAAAAAAAAAAAAAAAAAAAAAAAAAAAAAAAAAATTAGCATTTAAAATTATATTTAATTGTTTATCGTAAAATCTTCCGTCTACGCAAACGACTGAGCATAGTTTCTGAATCTTTAGCAATTGATGATCGAAAACGGAAAGTAGAAAGTAGTACAGATGTTTCATGTTTATTTACTTCTAACAAATATCTAAATCTAAATTCTGATTATTGATTCTGATAATTTCATTACAATTTGTTTTGATGAAAATACAAGAAAAAATATTATATTCAAAAGGACATTTAGTTTAGGAAATAAGGCAATAATGCTTTGTGATATTAATTACTCAGAATTTCGTTTACTATGTTTGTCTATTAGTGCATTGAAAAGTTAAGAAACATTTAAACTTAAAACAACCTGAGATAAAAAGTAATAATAGAACTTACGTTGTCATAACGTTAAAGGTACACAAATTGCCGAAAATTATGCAAAGAAACGTGTGAACTGCAATGTTATAAACGACGAGCACGACTACGAGAATAATGATTGATATTTCCGACTTTCGAATTTTATTTTCATCATAAAGATAGATCTAACTTCATGATTTTCATTTCCCGAATCAAAATTGATTTTGAGACAGATCCAGTTTTGCCATATGACTAAAAGTAAACTTTACGTGAAATGATGAAAAAACTTCCCCAAGTTTGTCCCCAAATATTTCCCCACGAATTACTTGTCCCCAGAAAATCAACTTGAAGGTACAAAATCCCCAAAATGGGCACCCCAATCTGGCAACACTGATATGCGTTTACTAGCAAAGTGCGTTTAAGGTAGCGACTACGGAGGACTTTCTCCGTGGTAGCGACAATTCTCGATCTACTAGACTTCTGTTCTAGCGTACTTCTGAGGTTCAGCAGAACTATCTGATTGGCTTGTCGTATTGTCAATCAAACTAATAAGTAACAACCCACACACGTGGTCACATTTGCTGACGGGCGGAGCAAGACCCCTGTTCTGTTGAAGTAGAAAAGAAAGCAGCACGTTTTTTTTTTCCTTTTGCGTTTGAACTTAACGTTTTTATTTCTTTTAGGACTTTTTTTTGCACTCAGTATCAGTTTGGTTTTATCATTTAATATCAATAAATCATTAATAAGTATACTTCTTATTATTTTCTAGTAATTGATGCGCTGTATTTATCAAATAATTCAATTTTATCATATTGCACATTGAAAAAATGTGATATTTGAGGTATTAATACGATAAAATGAGAAAACTATATTTCAATCTGTGGTTAAAATCACATTTCAATAAATAATAGATAACAATATTTTATTTTTATTCCTGGAACTGTTTTTCAGTTTTCTGAAAAACGTAATTTTTTGAGTTGACACGCTTCAAATAAGCGTGCAATATGTTTAAAAAAAAAAAAAAAAACTATTATCAGTAAATCAACCAATCTAAGGGGGCACGAAAAATTGAAAGTGCTCTGGGCACAAAAACTTGCTAGTCGGGCCCTGATCCCAGTGTAATGCTAAATGACCTCAAACTGATTTTGCCTTTGAATTACACTGTTTTGCTTTAATTTTCATAAATTTGCTTCGGTCAAGGTAAAATTTTTATGCTACGGAGATGTATTATACTGCAATCCATGTTTGCCCTGGATGGAAAAAAAAGATAGTTTCAGCCCTGTATGAAAGGAAAGGCAGAAACTATACATGATAGAATCCTTAATTAGCAATAAGAAAGTACAGTTGAAGCACTTTATAACGAAATACGATATAACGAAAAGCACGATATAACGAAATGCTCATAACCATTTAGTTGGTCTGTGTGTTAAAGATTACTGAATTCGAAACGATATTACGAAATATTTATAACAAAAAGCACGATATAACGAAAGCAATTCGAGCATGAAAAGTGAAATAAAAACAATATAGTGAAGTTTTCATTTCATTTTTTTTTTACTTAACGCGGGAAATAGGATCCAAAAACATTATTTCTTAAATACCACCTTTTTTTCCATGACATAACATTCAACATTTTTCTCTACGGCCAATTACATATTTTTAATACTTCCAAGGGAGGTTTGAGGGAGGGGCAGTGTTTTAAGACAGACAGAGAGACGACAGTTTATCTGAACAGTATTGCTCTTTTTTATTTGATGACTGATGTCATTGACATTTGCTTTTCCTGTGAATTAATCGCGTATTAATTTTTAAAACTCTTTGTACGCTGGCTATGTCTGGCAAAAGAAAATGTTTGAGTTTAGAAGAGAAAGTGGAAATTATAAAATGCGTCGACTATAATGTTAAACAAGAACGAAAAATCATGCGTCAAGCATAGATTATGTAACACTTTCCAACGCTTCCAAAATAATTTTACAAATCATGACCGTTTAATAAGCTGAAAGATAACATCTAAGTAAACAATTTGGAAAACGCATAACATATTTAAAAACATATTTTCAGGAATTTCCAACGTATACAATATTCGGAAAAATATCCGAATACTTTTATTCAGCCCTGTATAGGATCTATAGATTTGTATATATACTACATAGGATGCTAAATTTTAATTTAGTTAGGAAACGCGTAGCACAGTTTAAAATTCTTCTTCTGGAGTTTCTGTCAATAAACGGAAATGGGTTCGCAAACTTTTGTGCTGCCCTGTATATGATCTGAAGAATTTATACACACCAAGTAATAGACAAAGAGTGAGTTAAATTTAAAATCGTGTTCAGCAACTTAAAACGCACTTCCAGGAATTATTGTTAGCAAACAGTAGAGAATTCTTTTGTGAATGAACGATGACTGCTATACACGCAATATTCTGTAGTAAGCCTCTTGTAATGCACCTGAGTGATCTATATAAATTTCAATGCGTTTAAATAGTGAAACATTATTTAATTAAACCGCAAACGATTTTTCTCCATAGATGTAATGTAACAGAATTTTTTTTGACTGTCCCTGTGCTATAAGTGCTATGCACATCCTATTCCTTGTTAAGCTTCTTGTAATGCACCTTCGGGATATATATCAATTACAATGTGTTTGAAATTGTGTAACATCATTGAAATAAACCGCAAATGATTTTTCCCCATAGACCATAATGTAACGGAATTCTTTTGAGTGTCCTGTAAAAAAACTATAAGTGCTACACACTTCAGTTGAAATAGGGAACATGCTATGGATAACGACAATAACATATAAAAATTGCAAGGCAATCCAAGCATATTTACGAGAGTTAGAGCACGGCCAAATGGCAGACGGCCAGACAAACCGAAGTCATAAACACTTTTCAACTAGGTTGGAAAGTGTTAAAAAGTGATGTAGCAAAAAAATTTGCGATTCCAAGTGGCACTCTTAGCACAATATTGGAAGATCGAGAAAAAATTCGTGAAATTTTCGAAAAGGGTGCTATTTTCTCATCGTTTAAACGTATACGCACAGCGAAATATGCACATGTGGAGGAAGTATTATTTTCATGGTTGAAAGATGCAAGATCCAAAAACATCCCTATTAGTGGAAGTATTTTGCAAGAAAAAGCATATGCATTTGCCGAAAAACTTGGATATAAAGACTTTCATGTCAGTGATGGTTGGCTGAGTAAATTCAAAAAAAGATGTGAAATTGTGTGTAAAAAATTATGTGGAGAAGCAGCTTCTGTTTCAGAAGAAACAATTGAAGAATGGAAGAACGAAAACTCTAAAATATTTGAGGATTATGATCGAAAAGATATATTTAACATGGATGAAACTGGATTATTTTTTCGTTTGATGCCAAATAAAACTCTAACTTTAAAAAAAGAGACTTGCCACGGTGGGAAAAGGAGCAAAGATCGACTTTCATTATCATAATGCTGCAATGCCGACTGCTCTGAAAAGCAAAAAACCTCTTATAATTGGAAAAGCAAAGAATCCACGGTGTATCCCAAAAGACGTAATGAAAGCTTTGCCTGTAATGTACAGGCATAACTGCAAAGCTTGGATGACAAAATGTCTTTCTGAAGAATGGATTTTAGATTTTGACAAAGAGATGCAAAAAACCAAAAGAAAAGTTCAACTTTTTAGACAATGTATCATCGTATGTGAGTTCTGTTCGTCTTAAATGTATAATATTACTTTTTTTTTGCCACCTAACACTACATCCAAAATACAACCACCAGACCAAGGAATTATTCATTCGTTTAAAACTAAATACCGGAAGGTGCTTGTGAAAAAAATAATCGTGAATTCAGATGTCAAGAAAGAAACAATAATAGACGTGCTGAAAGCAATTTATATGATAAATAACGCTTAGTGCGATGTTTCGAAAGAAACTATTGTTAACGCTTCTTCAGTTTTGGTAATATTCGCATCACCTTCAAATAGTAATGAAACTGTTTCTTTACCTGAATTGGAAGATGCAGATGAACTGATATCATCCTTCAACCCGACTTCCGTCTTTAACTTTGATCAATACGTTCACGTTGATGAACACATAATAGCAAATGAAGAGTTCAATGAAGAGAATATTGTTAAAAAAGTGCAGAAAATGACTCATCCGATGGCAGTGTCATTGAGGAAGAAGAATTTATAGAAGCTGGCGAGAAACTTTTACCATCTGATGCACTCGAGTATTTACAGAAAATTGTGTGTTACGTGCATAATGAAAACTTGTTAACGAACAAAATTACCATGTATGTTGACAAAATAGAGAGCAGAGCTTGTTAACTTCATTCTTCAAACCTATATAGGTATGTAAAACTGCCATTTAACCCTTTCCGGCACAGACAAATTCTGTTCGTAAAATGAGAAATTACTGACTGACACCGGAATTTACAAGCGACTTTTTTAGAAAATAAGAACTCCTAAATTTAAGCTTCATTGTAGAAACAAAATTTTATTAAAATATTCCTGGTGCCGTATGGAAGTTCGGAATTATAATTAAGTGTGCCCAGAGTGGGACCACTGTGCCGGAAAGAGTTAAGAGAATTAAATCAATAATATTTTTTTAGATTTAAATTTAAATATTACAACAAATCTCTAATTATCTGAAATCCAGTCATCCAGATCTATAATCACAAAATTTTAATTTTATGATATAATTTGTACATATATATTTGTAAAAATATAATTATCTTGAAATTACTTTTTAATTCAACGCTTTTTTTCTTTTCACTTTTTTTAGAAATTTGATCCTTCCTAAGAAGATTTTAATTTAATATGAATACATAAGACCTAGTTTTTTTTTTTATTATTAAACAAAAGCAATTTTATGGCAATCTTTATGTAATAAATCGTCCTTTTTTATGATTGTCTTCATTATCCGGACTGCTGCATCAGTGTTGAATTCAGACACTTTTCTCCGGGAGGGATTTCTATGGCTCCGGGGGGGTAGGGGGAATTGCACTTTTTTACCATTAAAAGCATACAATCTCAAATCTTCCGGGGGGAGGGACATTTCAATGCTCCGCGGGGGAATGTCCCCGGGCCACCCCCTGAATTCAACACTGCTGCAGCATACTCAGATTCCGTTCAGACCACATTAATCCGGATAATTGGAGTTTTTACTGTATAACAAAATAATTCGTCCTAACGTTTTAACGAAATAATTCGTTATAACGTTTTAGCGAAATAATTCGTTATAACGTTTTAACGAAAGCACGTTATAATGAGCAAATCTTTGTAGCACTTTCGATTTCGTTATAAGGTGCTTTGACTGTATTATGTAATCATAAGCATAAAATTATAGAAGCAAGTTTTGGTGTTTTTATGTTAGCCTGCACACATTTCACCAACAGCAGCTTTTATTTTTTGCATATGAAAATATTAAATTTGAAATAATGCTTTGATGTAGAAATAAAATCGTTTTGTTTGTGATATTATCCTTTTTTTTGTGTGTGTATTTTAAATAAAATGAATGAAAAGTTTATGTTTTAAATGAAAGGAATAGAATACAAGTGATGGTAATGGGAACAATATTTAGCAATTTATTATCTGCGCCTGGCTAACATAAAAGTACCCAAGTTTCTTTTACAAAGAGGTAACATTCAACATACAAAACACATATTTCAAAAGAATTTTATTTGTTATCTAAATAGAATTATTTATCAGTCATTTTCAAATTAACTACCATTTTAGGATTACTATCACACAGATAATTTGGTTTAAATTCCAAAAATGGTTACTTGTTATTGATTTCTGATAAGTTAACACTCAGTAGGAAAGTGATATTTTATAAGTTTCTCCAAGTTACATTTAAAAAAAGGTTAATAACTGGTGATTTTAATTGATATTATTTTTAAAAAATGATGTTTAATGTTTTTTCAAAATAATTTTGACCAAGAAAAAATGTTATTCTAAGGAAGATAGTGTAAGGCCTAATGATCCTATAGTAAAAAATATCTAATTGACAAAAAGTTATTATAACTGAATTCATAATTAAAAATATAGCTAATACCCCTGAGAGGTAATAAAAATACTTACCATTTTAATAAGAGCTTTTCAATAAATAAAAATTAAAGTAGTAATTTAGTTTACATTAATATTACTATTTTGCCACACTTTGTTTACACTAAATAAGGAACAATAAAGTTTTCTCTACCTTTATTTTCAACTACAGATATAAAAAGTTTTGTAAAATAATTATAATAATACTCATGAGATGTGTAAAGACTAAAGAGCAGACATTAATATTAAATTTTAGACTATTATATAAATATATATTAGAAGAAATTTTTGTATTCTTATATATTTAAACTAGTCTAGTTAAAAATATTTATAACTTTGTTAAATCAGGATGTTAAATTTCTGTAATTTGGTAACTACAATAATCTAGCACTCAATCACTTAAGTACATATAAACACGTAAATGAATACATTTTATAACACATATATATGTTATGTTATACCCATGTCAATTTTTTTTAAATGTAATTATGTGTTTTAAGGTTAAAGTATTAAACAGGCAGTTATTTTGGAAATCTCCCATTACTAAAATAGATTGAAATTACTTTTATTCTTTGAAATTTTACATGAAAACAGGCATGTTAAATCACTGTTTAATGTTATTAAATAATATACAAATAATACACAGGTACTTAGAATTATTCATTAGAAATAAATATAATGGACATAAAACTCAATGCTTATTAAACCTGAAATTGCTTTATTCAGCTCTCTGCCCTTTCTTTAAATGTGGTAATCAATTCATAAAGTTTCACAATTAATTTATTAAATCGAGTTCGGCTAGCAGATGTACACTTTCAAAGCAGAAGAAGAAATTACACTTCTGCTTTCAAAAGAGACACCAGCTGGCCAATTAATTCAGAAATTCAATTAAAAGAAAAGTCCGTATTTCCTTTTATACTGAATAAGAAAAGAATCGCTTCAATTCGTGAAACACATGGCAGCTATGTAACTGAAAAATAACTGCAAATGATGACTCTTCTTTTAATCAACTGATAATAGTAAATGATGATTCTTCTTTTATTCAGCTTATAATATTAAATATTCCTCTTTAATAGCGCAACGAAATAATTGAAAACAGAGCTTAAATCTACTTTTTTAAATATCCCTATCGTCACAAAACAAACTTGTCATTCCCCTCAGAGCGAGACTTGTTAACAAGTAGGAGGTTCTATTTCCATCCAGCGATAGCCGTGGTTGGCTCAGAAGTACGCTAGAACAGAAGTCTAGTGGATCGAGAATTGTCGCTAAAGTGGGAACGCCTCTATGGAAGAACAGAGCACTAGTAATCTAGTGCTATATTGAAAGTTCAGGCGTAGCCTACGATGATGTGCGACGCTGTAGCCACAGCGGAGCGTCGCGTGCCATCGTAAGATACGGTAAAGGAATTGTAATTTCGATCGCAAAAACCTTGAGTGTTGCATTCGCCTCGACCTCTAAACTGCAATCAGAACACTATCTAAGAAAACGTAAATGCTCGAGTTTGTTCTCCTTACGCTGATCTGTGTTACACGTGGTGAAATTTCGGTAAGAGTATTTTAAGAGAATGCTCATTAATTTTGTTTTGTAAAATCCATTTTAATCTTATTGAAGTTCATTATTTTTGTACATAAATTATTTCGTACATGTTTAATATCTTTATAAAATGTAATTTGCGTAGATATTTTCGTTGTAGAAAAGACAGTTGGTTAAAATTAGAAATACATGTTTTTGCAGCTTTCATTAATATTTTTAATATTTAATGATATATGGCATATTTTTATGTTTTTAGTTCTTTTTAATTAGTGCGAATTCTTTAACCGTATTTTTATTCTTATAATTACAGAATGACATTTGGTTATTATTTGTTTACATTCTTATCCATTCGATGCCCCGCAATTTTAAAATACTCATGTTATAGTTCATATTTTTAAAAAATCGTCAAAAATTTCGATTGTTTAATAATAAGAATTTGCTTTATATAGTATTTGAAATTTAACTTATTCAAAGCTGTTGATTCATTTATTTTTCAAATTATTTAAAGTAATATTTTTTTCCACGTATCCTAGTATATTTTTTCATTTAATAATACTATGAAAATGCAGATAATTTTTTATGTACAATATTTAATTTATTAAATTTTTGTTGTGCTAGTTGCTTGAATTTTAAAGTATTATTATTTAACCTTTGTAATACATTTTATTTCTATGAACTTTAAAATAAATGAATTTTGATTAAATTCATCTAGTTAAATATTAGATATTTTAAATGTGCATAATAATATATATGACAGATTTTGAAAATGTATATTTATATTTTAAAAAGAAATATTTAGAAAGAAATTAAAACAAAAATGTGAAGTTACTGGATTTAAATAAAAATGAAATTAGGAAGCATCAAGTTAGATATAATGTAAGATGTAAATGATTCTCAAAACTATTGTCCTTCTGCATAAATGAAAATATATTTAAGGAATTTAATAAAAACTAAAACTAAGAAAATATGCAACATGTAGATCATATAAAAATATTTTTAATAATGCTATAGAAATGTTTTTTTATTATTATTATTTTGTCCAGGAATTATATAAACTCTATATTTTGTTTATATATTTCTTAAAAAGATATTAATCATTATGAAATAAAATTATCCAGAAATATTTAACTTGCTTTAGATATTCATGGGTTTAATAAAACTTAAACAAATGAGCATATTTTAACAGACTTGCCTGCATTTTAAGAGACATTAAAAAAAAGAAAGAGAAGAACATCACACATAAACAGTGTGCAGAATACACATTTTATCAATCCAAATTAAATAGTTTTTTTTCTCTTTTTCCCACCCATCAAAACATTTTGCTTTTAGTGCTGTCAAGACTTTTAAACACGGTTTAGTACTTTCGTAGAAATATTTTGTTTTTAGAAATAGTTTTACAGCAACAGAAAAAATATTTTTTTTTTCAGAACTAACAAACAAAATTGGAAATTTTATGTCTAAATGTTAATGTATAATAAAATGTATTATATGTATCCTCATTAAACAAATGTATTTACAGCACTTATAAGATTTTATAGGAATATAATAAGAAAAACAAAGAAACTTATTTCCTTTTTTTAGAAAAAAAAATAAAGCTTTAGATTTTCTTATTTAAAAAAAAAAAAAAGTATTTTCCCGATTTTGTCCATGAATTATATAAACTCTAAAATTTGTTTTTGTGTTTCTTAAAAGGAGAATCTTACGAAAAAAAAGTTATGCAAAAATATTTATTTAAACTAACGTGAGATTTTGATACATATTTATAACATACTACCTACTTTGTCAAATTTCAGGCATCTCAAGTGTCCACTCAAAAATCTTGAAATAGCACTGCTGGTCACGGCTACCCCCAAGAGGCTCTTACAGGCTTTTTGCCACAGTACCAGTTGTGAACTGGAGGGGAACGCCAAGATGTGTCGAGAGTATGTTTGGGTGCGACTCAAACGTGAAAGGTTCCATTCTCCCATTGGTTGACAAAAAACCGCCATGCATTGTAGCTAACATAACATCGTTTTGTGCTGCTGCCCTCTGTGGGCAGGATAATAAAACACAATTATGCCTTAATACTTCGTACTAAAAAATTAAACTGTGTAAATTAACTTGTAAATTAAACTGTCTTTTACAAAATAAATTTTGGGATAATATAGTACATTTAATGTATACATAAAATATATTTAATTTCCATTAAATACATTTTATGTAAATTAAAATGTATTTAATGGGATCTTTTTAATTAATTGATATTTGATTATTAGAAATACTAATTAATTATGTACGAGAATTGTTTTAACAAATTGTATAATATTAATTTGTAAAATATAATGCATATTTCTTTGCATTTCTTATATTATAATTTTTGTATATAATTTAAATTAAATATTTAAAAAAAGTAATATTTCCCATAGTGATATTTTTATTCTTGGTCATGAAATCATGACATGGTAAATTATAATAATAATAATAAAATTAATTAAAAAAGAAGAAAAATTAAAGAGAGATGTTATTGTATTCGATTAGTTTATAAAGTGACACCTAAAAATAAATTATATTTTGTTTATTACATTTTTACTTATTAAATATCAATTAAAAGTTTTATTAGGAAAATATAGATTTTATACAGGGCACCTAGATCAAACTTTTGTTGTTTCTTTCCAGTATGACAGTACAGTAATATACAAAGATTAATCAATTAATGTTTTTTTATAATCAGTATAATATTGGTGTATTATTGCTGTAGTTTTAACATTTTCTTACTCTTACACTGCAATCCAATAAATCTGACATAATTTTTTCTCGTAAAAGTGAAAACATATACAATACACATATGCATGTATGATATACGTAGGAATATATATATGTATATAATTATACGAATATATATATATTTATATACGTATGTATATTTATATTTACATATATTTATATATATGTATATAAATATATGTAATATATAATTATATGAATATATACATGCATACATGTCTGCATAATTTTTATATATGTAAGTCTGTGTTTCTAACATAGTCGAAGATTTTATATGATTTAGATATTATTTGCTACTCCAGTTTTCAAAAATTTATTGAGATCACAATGATATTTTATTATATTATTGATGTAGGCATATACAATAAATGAAAAAAAAAAAAGTCAATACCTGTGGATTCTAATAAGAACCAAGAAGCATACGTTTCTATTATGTATTTTTAATAACAGATAATATTTATAAAAGAAAGTTTAGTTTAATCCTAAACATACGTACATGTAATGTTTGGGCTTCTACAAAGTGTATCATCCAAAACTAAAATTCATTGTTTGAGTTACATTTAAAAAAATCCCAAGTTTTTCTTTAAGATATATTGGCCTATTTTCTTAAATGTCTTATTAATTATTTGCTGAAAATGGAAGAGAATGTATTACAAACCACTGAGTGAAAATATTAATTATATGCATTTAAATAATAATATTTATTAATATTAATTATATATTTAAGTAATAATAATAAATATTAATTATATATGTATATACCCACACACACATATTTAAATAAACTATTAAATATTATTAATTATATATATTTAAGTATAATACTAATTACTAACATTAACTATACAGGGTGTTCCGTTAAAGGAGTCCAATATTAATAGGGGTAATAGAGGAGATCACATGGAGCATAAATCAGTATATAAAGCCTGGTCGGATCTCAATAGTTTTCAAGTTACAGCAAATAGAATGAAAATTCGGAAAATTGTAAAAGAACCCTCATTGCTAAACTATCGATAATGCTACATAAAAACGAAGCACATATTTAGAAAGAGCAGAAAAAAACCTACAAAATGACATCAATTGTATTAAAATAGCAATATTTATTGACGAGTTACAAGCCCTGAAACAGTGAAAAAAGTACGAAATCCAATATACATCAAAATAGTTAATCGTTAATTCCAAAAAGACAACTCTAGCTACAACAAGGAAAATGTAGTAAAATTTGGTCCATTCCGAAAACTTTCGAAAAAGCTTACAATGAACCATATCGGTTTAATTGTGTGAGAGAAATTAATCAGTTTCTTAGTTACAACTCCGCTTTCTTTGACACTAGCAAAGGTTAAACTCCGCCCATCACGATTGGAAACACCGCCTTTTTAATTACTCTCAACTATACATTTTCGATCATGCTTCTTCTGAGATGCAACATTTTTAATTATTCAAGAGTTGAATGAACCAAAATAACTTTACAATAATAGTCTACATTTTAAAGTGGTCTTTTATTGATATAAAGCTTAAGTTAAATTCCTTAAAATTAAACTGATGGTGAAAATTCGGAAATAATTAAAAATATTGCGATTTGTAACTATGCAAGAAGTTTCAGTACATGTTTTACATGGACAATTATTGTATGTATATGTGCATCATAATTTATGATAGGAAATAATAATAACAAATAGCATAATAATTTTATTAATTATAAATTTAAAAAAGACACTAAATTTTAAATTAATTCATACAAACTTTGTAATTTACAATTTGAGTACACCACAGTCTGTGACTTACAAAATACTGTGCCAAAAAGTGTTGAAAATAAAAGAAAAATGACAAATAAAGAATTACATTCCACGTACTTTACGGCATATGTGAAGCATAGTCTTCTGGCCTGCGCTGCACAGTTCAATGTCGGAAGGCAGACGAACGGACATTATTATAATAGGTGTTCGAAGTTGCGCCCATTAACAGAATCGCACAGCCGACAGCGACGTCGTAAAGATTGGCGAACACGCCGAAAAACTCCGACGGAGTTGGGAATGTCTCCTGCAGCGACAACGATTCGCGCTAGTAAATCCTCCGGTGTATCCACAGGCGTTTCATACACCAGCGATTTAAGGTGTCCCCAAACAAAAAAGTCTAACGGATTGATGTCTGGAGAGCGTGCAGGCCAAGCAACAGGTCCACTGCGTCCAATCCATTTCCCAGGATATGTTGAATTGAGGTGATTGCGAACACCTATGAAAAAATGTGCCGGTGCGCCATCGTGCATAAACCACATATTGTGGCGCAATGTTGCTGGCACATTTTGCAATAACTGCGGTAAGATATCCCGTAGGAAAACCAAGTACGTACTACCATTGAGTACATCTGGGAGTAAATATGGTCCTATGAGATAATCGCCGAGGACACCTGCCCATATGTTCACACTGAACTTTTGTTGTGCGTTCGACGGGAAAACAGTGTGCGGATTTGTATATGACCATGTGTGCATATTGTGCGTGTTTACCACGCCCTCTCTCGTAAATGTTGCTTCATCAGTAAATAAAATATTTTCCAGAAATTGTGGATTATTTTCTGTTACATTAAGCAACCAGCGTACGAATTCTGTCCGCTGAGCACAATCTGTTACTGATAACAGTTGTACCCGCTGCACATGAAAGGGGTGCATGTTTTCTGCACGCAGAACACGCCACACACTTTGGTGAGAAACACCGACTTCAGACGCAGCAGCTCGTGTACTCGTGGAGGGGTTATCTTTAAAAATATTCTGTACATCTTCTTCCATTGCAGGTGTTCGTACATGTCGAGGTTTCCCTGCATCAATGCTTGCTGTATTAAACGATCCAGTCTCCCGTAATCGTCTATCGATTTTTATGAAGAGTTTCGAACTTGGGCAACGTCTCCTTGGAAATTGCTCACGGTACATGCGCTGTGCTAGACATGCATTTCCATGAGCTTGCCCGTACATCAGATGCATGTCCGAATATTCTTCGTTAGAGTATTCCGGCATAATTATTATACATCAACTTACTACAATCCCACTTACAACAGCCTCCATTTAACATAACGCCCACTGATGACTGCTGTTTTATTACACTTTTCTTCCTATACACATAGAAAATTTGCATAAAAAGTACTTCTTCTTCATCATCCTGAAAGTTCATGGAGGAAACGCAGCAGTCACGGAGTTTGCTTTAAGACAAGGCGAGAGCTGCACAATATGTCATTCACTTGACCAGACTGAATAATGAAAGGGTATTGATAGAGGTTGATCAGAAATGTATAATTGAAAGATATTAAAACGGGGTGTTTACAATCGTCATGGGTGGAGTTTCGCTCTTTCCGAGCGTGCAACAGTACAGAGTTGTAACTAGGGAACTGCTTGATTTCTCCCATACAATTAAACTGATATGGTTTATTGTCAGCTTCTTCGAAAGCTTTCGGAATGGACCAAATTTTATAACATTTTCCTTGATGTAGGTAGAGTTGCATTTTTGGAATTAACGATTAACTATTTTGCTAAATATTTGATTTTGTATTTTTTCACTGTTTCAGAGCTTGTAACTCGCCATTAATTCTCAATATTCTAAAACAACTTATGTCATTTCGTAGGATTTTTTCTGCTCTTTCTAAATATGTGCTTCGTTTTTATGTAGCATTATCGATAGTTTAGCAATGAGGGTTTTTTTTACAAATTTCCGATTTTTCATTCTATTTGCTGTAACTTGAAAATTATTGAGATCCGGCCAGGCATTATATACTGATTTATGCTCCGTGTGATCTCCTCTATTACCCCTATTAATATTGGACCCCTTTAACGGAACACCCTGTATATATTTAAATATAATATTAATTAAGATTTATTATATATTTACATAATAATTTAAAAAAAAAATTTATACTGATCTTTAAGTCAAGTAAATAATCTCTATTAATTAATTCCGTAAAGATCAAAACAAAACTCTAAAAAAGGATTTTTTTTTTTTTTTTTAAATCAGAGAGGACAAAACTTATAAAACCTTCAGTTTACAAGTCCGGTGCTTTAACCACCGCGCTATGTTGTTCACAGACAGATTGTGCTTTAAGCAAACTTGTACGAAAATATAAAAATCAAGTGACTTCCGGTTTTTTTGTCAACCAATGGGAGAATGGAACCTTTCACGTTTGAGTTGCACCCGTATATTTGGCTCTATCGCTTGTACCTTCGTTTTTTAAGAATTCATTAACATCGGTCGTCTGGCTATTAAGAGTCCGATGACCGATGCATGAAAGAAGAAAGAATATTTACAACATTACAATAACATAAACATTACTTAATTTATATTCAAAATGACTGTTTCATATTAGTGGTATGAATTGTTTTTAAAATATGCACATCTTTTAAAGAGATGCCATTAAATTACTGTGTTCAACACTAGTTTAAGATCATCGGTACATTGATTGCAAAAACTACAGATAGAACTAAAGAAAAATACAAAAGCAAAACATGTTAAATTATAATTTTATTTTTGCTTGAAAACGTTTTATATTTCTGATCTTTTACGAAAATCAAAAGTCGTGCTTTTGTTCAACTTTATTTTGAGGAGAAAGATCTAAAATAATGTTTGTGACCAGATACTCACATCAGCTTTATTGGCATTTACATTCACGTCACAATAACAACATACTAGTGGCAGAACATTCCCACCCATTCTCCAGCCAAGATAAAAGCACGTGACTCGGGGCAAAAAGCTCCCAGCTCTGCTTGATAGTACCTTCGATTTCTATGTGCGATATTACAGTGTTTCAAGCTTACTATTCAAAAATATAATGATAGCAATTTGTTGTGCCTATGGATGTAAAGAATGAGCTAACAAAAGAGGGTCTGTTATCTTTCATCGGTATGTATTTAATTTTTATTACTCTTTTTAATATTTAAAGTATCTTAAGAATAACTAATAAGAATTATGTTAGCGTTTATTTACATTTTCATGGTGAAAAGAATATATTCTTTACTGTTAACCCCATAAATATATATAATAATAGATATTACTATCATTTGGTGTTTTCAGTTTAAATATTAAATGTGTAATTATTAGTCAATTTTGATTAATTTGCATTTTAAGAACATCTCGTATAATGGTGCTTGGCGATACATTTTTTTGCGACGAAGAAAAGTTTCCTTTCGTTCTTTTAAAATGTAAATAATAACATTTTCAAAAAAAAAATTTTTTTCTTATGTTAAACTAAATTTACGTTTTAAACAAGTATAAACTAGTGTAAGGTTGCTAAAAGGAGATTCTGTAAATGTTACCTAAATTGAGAAAAAAAAATGCAGTGGTTGAGATAATTTCCATTTTTTAATGTCATTTTATAAATTTCATTTAAACATTTTGAAAAAAAAAAAAAAGATTGTATTTTTATTTTGTTTTTTTCTTGTTGTGTTTTCACATGACAATTAGCTTATTGCAAAGCATTATAAAACATTAATTTGCTAAAGTTACATTAAAAAAAAAAAAAAAAGGCTGGAAAGTTGTATTAAAAATTTTCTTTTTATCTAGCAACAATTTAATAATACAATTAGTTATTTACTTATTTATTCACTAAGTCAATATTTTTTGTATGTGTGAACTTGAATATGTTTTATTCTATAACTGTGAACATGATTATTATTGTTCAATCAGTCCATAAAAAAAAAAAAAAATTATACTTTCCGAAAATCAGCAATTAAATTGAAAAATAGTAAAGAAACTGGCAAGGGTGTGAGAGATGGGGGGAGAAGGGGAGAGGTTGATAACTATTTTTACTGGTGACTAAAAAAATTTACTGGTCACCAGATTTTTTAAAAATTCTAAGCCCCTGGTTACAATTGTGTACGAGTTACAACAACAACGGAGTTAATTATGCGGTAAACCTCGTTAAAAGAATCTAACTGGGTGTGAAACTGCTTTAATTAAATATTTTAGAGACTAAAAATAAAAAAAATGATAGTAAACGCGTAAAATATTTTCTAAATATATTTTTATCAAAAAGTTTTATAATTATTCAATTACGAAAATATATTGAGAGAACAATTTAGAAATATTGAATCCATAGTTTAAATGAGGGTCGGCGAACCTTTTCACATCCGCGTGCCACTTTTTGTCAAAAAAATTTTCAAGGGACCATGGCGTGCCAACGACAACCCCTCCCCTCCCCCCCCCCCCGCAACTCAAACGTAAACAACTTGTCACAAGAAAAGATTAATTAATGATAGTAATAATTATAGAAAGAAGATAATACATAAGAAATAATTATATTAATCTTAAAAAAGGTATTAAAATCTAAAATCGAGACAACTTGCCAAATGACTGTAATAATTATGGTAATACGTGACGTTGCCCTTGGGATCTGTTGATTTTGACATTTTAAGCAGAGTGGTGGTTTTATAATTGAGGTAATTTTATTTTAATTCTAATTTCCTAAGATTTGCAGAAAAATCTCCTTTTTTCAGAAGAAAATTTAAAACTTCGTAAAGTACGTAATGCAGCCACAGCATCTTGGAATTAATGTGTTAGTTTCTCACTAGATTAGTTTTAACACAATTATTTCAAATTGGTAAATAAATCATACGAGTAGTAATTTTTACTAAGTAGTAAGTAAATTACTACTCGTATGATTTATTTACCAATTTGAAATAATTGTGTTAAAACTAATCTACTGTAATCACGTATCCAGCGTTTACTGGAGTTCCTTTACCTGCGATCTTTTCTGTTGAGCTAATTAAAATATCAGACCAGATTCTCTGATCAATAAGGTTAACTGGATGAATTATGCCCTCCAGATTCGACCGGGATAGCTCAGTGGTAGAGCGTGGCGGCTTCAGCCAAGCGATCCCAGGTTCGAATCCTGGCCCGGACATTTTTCGTCCAGTTGGTAAATTACTACTCGTGTGTTAGTTTCTGTTCACCGAGTTCGTTATCACTCTCATTGTCACAAATGTTTGTTTTTTCTGTCAGTTTGCAGCTATCGCTTGTCGAAACAAGGTAAATCTAACAAAGTGTCAAACTTTCGTTTATTTAAAGCCTGTGACGATATGAGGTTAACTATTTTTGTGATTACTGCTAAATATCACCAAGAGATTCAAAACCAGCCTATGCACCCAGGACTTGTTGATGTATGATACAGTGAAATCCAAGAATAATATGGCCAATGTGAGTTTGAAATAAACTGAAAAAACCATTTATTTTACCGATTATACTGGAGCCCCCAGCAGTTGTAAAAGAAACTGTTTTAGACACATTTATTTCTTTTTCAGTAAGTGAATTTATAACTGCTGTACAAATATTTGCACCTTTTAGTTACAGTTGATAATGATAATACCGAGAATAATTAGTCCTTAATACCATTTTCAACAAAACACCGTACAAGAACATCTAAACGAGCAGATTTAGTTACATCTGAACTTTCGTCAAGACAAAATAATGTGAAAGGAGAAGAGGATATCAGACTTTGGTTGCTCTCTTACATTTTCTGCCATTTTTAAGATTCTATCTTTGACTGTATGTCTTGATAAAGAAGCATCTTTAATTAGTTGAATTATTTTATTTTTATTTTCAAAATCGTCAAAAAGTGATGGAGCGCATGTTAACCAGGATTCCTTCAAACACTTTCCATCGCAGAAAAATGTACCATTCCGAACAATGACATTCGCAGCCGAGAAACTTGCGACACTAGTTTGAAAATCTTTGCTGATATATGTAATCATAGATGTCAACAGTTTATTTTCTCTTTAATTGCACTGGAAATGAATTCATTTTCTTCTGCATAACTTTTTGGGGAAATAGGTTTGTGATTTGTTTCATAATGCAGTTTTACTGCAGACCACTGTCCCGGACAGAATCTTAACATCTTTATTAATCATCTCATATTTCTCATTCCCCCACGTTTGAAATTCTCTACTATCTGGCACTTTCTATTTTTTAGCCAAATTGGTTATGTTGAATAAATGTTATTTTAACGATGCAATCTAATCAGTCTTAGATAACCATTATTGATTATAATGAAGTTAATTTAACAATAAAAAAGATCATGCATAATAGAATTGATGAAAGCATCACTAGAATAAAATAAAATCAGAATAATAATAAACTGACTAGCCAGTGAGATTACTCTGATTTATATATAACAAAATTGAGTCGGCAGCCAGTCATCTGATAGATTAATTACCCCTCTCCCCGCTCCATGAAGTCGATACATAGAAGGACAAAAATATTTCTCGTTTTTCAGTATTGAACATATTAGTATTCTCATTTTTTTTTATATTATCTTAATTTAGGTATTTTTAATGAATTAAATAATTAAAAATTAGAGTAATATAATGATTAGAGTAAGTTATCGCTAAGCGCCGAAAAAATCTAATAGCTTTTGTTTGGTATTTATTTATTGGAAATATCTTTAAATTGTAAGCGTAAATGGAAATAACGAAATTTTCATTATCGGGAAACACACCAAATTAACTTATTGTAACATAATTTTTTTTTGGAACAACATGAATTGTCGTGTAGAAAATAGCCAACCAACCGATCAGCCAACACGAATTGTTTTCTTGAAATTTGGCGAAATTTTTAAGATAAACGCTGAATGCTTATGAAAAAACTGTTAAAAACAATAAAACTTTTCTTATTTTTAATTCTTTTTTTCTTCTTTTCTCTCTAAAAATCCTTCGTGGTACAAACCGCACTCCGATACTACAATTTGATACATTTTTATAAATATAGGAAGTGTGAACTTACTTATGGATCTCGTGTAAATTTAAAATTTTTCTTTTTGCCAAAAAAAAAAAAAAAAAAGAAAAGAAGAGAAAGAAAACAATAAAGAAGAAGAAAAGATCTGAAACTTGACAGGTATTAAGGTGCGATCAGACTGCATTCACCCACAGCAATTTCTTTGTGGGCTCTTTTGATATGTTGAGTCTTCTGACGCACTGCAAGAGGGGTGCGTTACAAGCAGGAGACGCCATAGCATGTTTAGCACCTGGTCTTTCATTTATTTACGACCAATAATAATAATAATAATAATAATAATAATAATAATAATAATAAAGACGAGAAAATGTATAACTTTTTTAATTTGATTTTTGAAATTGTAGTTTGAACGAAGCCTTGTGGTGCAATCCGCATCCCGATATGACAATTTGTTATATTTTCTTTTTATTTTTAGGTTCTATTCAAAGCGGACTCGCCCCGCTTTCAAAATCAACGTATGTGAAATATTGTTGACTAAATAAGCTACTTGTATCAAATTCATACTGACATTAAAAGATATTTGTTGTGAATCGATTAAAAATGTAAATTGTTTGTTAATTTATAATAAGATTTTGACCCTCCCCAACCCTTAATATGAACTTGGTGCACTTTGAATATCAAAGGCCCTTTTATTATACTCTCGGAGCGTCATTTCCGAAATTTCTGGTAAGGGGGGGGGGGGGTAAAGTTTTCTTTGAGAAAAGAATAAAAAACAAATCGATCTTGTTAATCACATCTGAGAAACTTTATTATCACAATTTTTTTTTTTTTTTTTTTTTTTTTTTGCCAAAGTAATCAGTGATAATAAATGTTGCTCACTTTGAGAATGCTGAGATAGCAAGCCTTTTAGCAAAAGTATAGTATTGATAATTATTCATTTATGTGAGTCAAGTGTTTATTTATTGATAATAATTCTATTTTAGTTAAATCTGGCTAGTTAGTTTAGCTTTTGTACGATTTATGAAAAAAGAAAAAAAAAAAAATTGACATGTGATGACTGATACATTCTTATATATCAGATTACTTTCATACATTCTGAAATTCCTTGAATGGGCAATTACTCCTCAGTCCCCGAAATGTGGCCCGTGTATACAACTCACGCACACGCATTCCAAACAAAACTTAAATTGCACCGATTTACATTATACAATCAGAAAACAAAATTTTAAGAAATTATGTATTTGTGGGATTTCTATTTACCATTTTTGTGGTGCTGCCATCTCTGAAAATTTTGTCCACTGTTGACCTCTTGGAAAGATGAAATCCAGTGTTGGTTTGTTCCGGAAAAATGAAGGCTGGCCCGGCCCGATTCTTCCGAAAAACTTTAGGCCAGAGATTGGAAAGAGTGAAGACAAGGCCAGGCCCGGGTCCGTGCTAGGAGAATCATAGTAAAGATTAAAACAATTGATTGACCATGTCTGCTTATCTCGGCTATACCTTTGAACCCTCCATCATACTGAACATTTTTATTACCTGGAACGATTCCCTCCTCCCCCCCCCCCCCCCCCACCCCTCTTTTCTATTTCCTATTTTCATCATAGCCAACATAATTTTCAAAATATTTCCTCATTTCCAATAGTTTGTATGAATATGTTTCGATATTTTCAGAAACTGAACTTTTGCCTTATTGAACTAATGTCATATAAATTCAGTCTGTGTATTCTCTACAATTTTGATGGTTTAAAAGTCTGCATTAGACATGAGAGACAGGCTCAGTCCCAGCCTGAGCTCAGGATTGAAATGGGCTCGGACTTGATTTTTATAATACATCCAAATGTCACCCCTGTATGCATCGGACTCGCAGGTTTTCAAAGCAAAATGTAAATGCACTCAGCAGCATTAGTCAATTAGAAAACACAGTTTCAAGAAATTATCATTGCGCGGAATTTTCCACTTGCCATTTCAGTGGTGCTGCCATCTTTTGTGAATATTCTCAGATAATACAATTTTTCGCTTTAAAATAGAAAGTTTTTACCTTTAACTGCTATCGGTATGAAAGACCGTTTAAAGAAACGTGCAAAATAAATAAATAAAAGCAGGCAACTAACAGACAACGCATATAATATGAGACTTTAAAAGAGCAGAAATTTGGGAAATTTATCAAAATCGATTTTAAATTGTTTAACTCCTTTTGGGACTATGACTGCATATGTGCTTTTTCAAAATGTATATAAGAAAATAGTTTTCAGTACAAATAATAAGGGAAAGCTTGTCTTATGCAATAAGGACATTTCCACGGTAAAAAAATAAAAGTAAATATTTTTACAAAGTTGTGGCAACTGAATACAATTCGTGTAAGACGATGGTCTCGAGGGAGTTAAGGGATAGTTATAAAAATAACGAGCAACCAAAGTTGGTTAACCAAGGTTGGTTTATGAAATAGGTTGCTATCCTTAAATTATTGAGTTCAAGAACTTGTTTATGCCAGTAATTACTTTTAAAGGAAATATACTTCTCCAAATATTAATTTCTTATTTCAATCGAAAATCCATTTTCTGTAGATGCCTATAACCTCATATAAAAGACTTCTGTCAAAAATCTCACTTAAAATAAGTCATTACAGATTTTTAATGAGATTTTTTTATGAATCATTTTAGATCTTTTATGTGTTTATTCAATACATTTAAAATCAATGTCAAACAAAGCTTTAATCAATAATATGATTTAAACCCGCTTGTATTTGATGCAAAAAGAAAGGTTGGATGTTTTTAACTGGGAGACTTTTCCTTCTTTTGTGTATTATTATAGTGGGAGACACATCTAAGAACAAGTATATTTTAAAATAATGTGTTAAATAGTAATTTATACAGCAAATTACAACAAAGTGTTATCTGTGAAATAATTCTAATGTATTGTTAGTTCTCTAGTACTGATTACAGCATCAGTCCGCCATGCGTTTAAAAGCATTTATGTCATGGGGGCACCGTATAATTTACTTCCACCCTATGAATCATACACCAATTATCATTCCTTATATAGTTTACATTGCTTACATTAAACACCCCCGCCCACACACATACACATCGTGAATTTGAAAATATAACTTTAATGGTCATTATAACACTATGATCAGGGCTTTACAAATTTCATAAAATACGGTAGCCAGCAAAAAATTCTAATCACCAGTGAAGAATATTTCGTGACTTCCTTTTTCCCCAAAAAATTTCAACCCGAAAAAAGAGAGGGGACTTTAGGGATCTTTTACAAATCAAAATACGGATCCGAGATAAGGAGTGTCACATCCATTCATGCGTGCATAACCCTCTTCGCGGGTTCAGGGGTCAAAAAGGTTACTGAAGCGGTCTGGTAGCAATTAAGGTTATAGTCCTTTTTTTACCATTGTCCAAAAAATGAGTATAGAAACAAAGAACTTCAGCGAGCAAAAATGTGTTTATTTTACTTTTGTTTGTCGCAAAATATACCTAACATCCAAAGAAATGTATTGTTTAATGAATGGATGTTAATAAAGCTGGGAATAAGTAAGCTGTGTGTGCGTGCGTGGTCAATCAATGGCGATATCTCATTTTACAACAAATACTGTAAATATAAATATTGTAGAAAATAAAATAGGAAAAGGTTTCCGAATTAGTAATCTTCTTAAATTTATTAATATTTGTGGAAATTTGCAGAAAATATCTCAATAATTTTCTCTGTATAGTAAAAAAAAAAAAAAAAAAAAAAAAAAAAAGCAGCTGATGCTGATGCCGCCTTAATTAAATATTTTGTGATTGGAGGTGGCTTATATTAAGAAAACTATTGCATGTACAGGTTTAGTAGTTTGCTAAAAGAAAATTGGTAGTTTTATAGAAATAAAAATGTTGAAGCAGGTATTTTTTAAATCGAAGAATTCTTTTAAGCGCAATGTTGAAGTCGATCGAAGAATTCTTTTAAGCGCAATGTTGAAGTCGATCAAAATAATTCCTGTAAAAAAGAGATGCGTTAATTTCCCCCCCCCCCCCACTTTCGAAAATTTAAATTTCAAAGATACCAGGCATTAGCTCTCAATTAGCTCTAATTTGCTCTCTAATATTAGAATTTGCTCTGGTTATGGTACCGCGATATTCCAATTAGAATGTTGAGGGGGGGGGGGGGCTAAGTTAATGCCCCCCCCCCACTTTCGAATATCGAAATTTCAAATATGCCAAAATTTAGCTCTCAATTAGCTCTAATTTGCTCTCTAATATTAGAATTTGCTCTGCTTCTGATGTCGAGATATTTCAGTTACAAGAAGGGGCCGAGCGTTAATTTAGCTCCTCCCACCCCCTTCACTTTCGAATATCGCAATAAGTAAAATCACCGTTTTTAAAAAATTAACTTTAAACATCAAATTTCCACTTGATCATTTAAAAAGAGTTCATATTCATTTGCACAACTTCTCTATGAAAACGAATTTTTGCAGGGGGGTTCTTAAGTTTTGTAAGTACTTTTAGCATTCCTAGCAATTACATTCATGATAGAAATCTAGGCATTCATGCATTCAACCTCTTTTTTTGGAGCCCAAACCCAATGACTCTAAATGCGAACCCGAGTCCGACAGTAGGCAGCAGAAAATCATTAATAAAATTTTAAAATTGTTACAGATTTATTTTGTTATTTAAATATATACAGTCGAACCTCGTTAACGCGAACACTCACGGGGATTTTTTTTCTGTTCGTGTTAAAAGTAGTTCGTGTTATCAGGGGTGATTATGAGTTCATGAAAAAAAATTTGAAATTTTAGCGAGAAAACGTTTCCGTATGGGGAGTTATATATAATTTTATTACAGAGAGGTCAAATTATGAAAATATGAATTTTAATTATGTTTAGCAATCATTTGAAATTGAAATTGATATTTGTCTTATTTTATGAATTTAACTATCAGAAAAAGCGGAATTTCGGTACTGAAAATGAAAAAAATACCTGAATTCAGATATATAACCTAAACACAATCACCCTGTGTTATCCATACTTAAAAAAAAATTATATATTCCATGTAACAAGAATAAATATGCATACATACCTTCCAAGTCTGCTGTGTTGGTTTTGTTTCCTAAGATCGATACGTCAAGAATATAGACCTACACTTGGGATACTCCTCGGTGGAAGTCTTTTCAAGAGGAATTGGACGGTATTAAAGTTATATCCGAAAAAACCGAAGAAGAAAATACCAAAGCTCCGGACAGCCAACTCAACTTATTTTAGCGGATTGGACCCTAAGTCATCACCACCACAGCGATCACTCAGCTTAATTAACGTAAACAGCTTTGTGTAAGCAACTTTAATTAGCATTACGTAAGCCGCTCAGCCACTGGTGCAAGACCAGTGTGTTGCAATTGATTAAAAAAACAATCGATTTTCTAAACAATATATTTAAATAATTATTTACATACGCCGGGTTACATTTACAGTGTTGGAGCACATTTATAAAACTCTGTAATTGTAGACTGTTTGCGTTTTTTATTGGAGCAATTTCTCCAAAAGTCGCCGAGTCTTTCTACAGTTTCTAAACTAGTTCCAGAATCTGCTTCTTGCATCACAAAACGACGCACTGTTTGTAATGCAGTGAAAGCTTCCATCAGGCTGACAGGATTTTCCATGGAAGTGTCATTGACCTCTTCGTCTGTATCGGAAAAATAATGATTATTACTATCGGCATCTGGTAAACGTTTCATCATGTCATTCACGCTATGAACGATTTCGTCATCTGTTGTGACGTCACATGTCATGACGTTGTCATCCATTGAGACATATGCGTTAAAGGTAACGCTATCAGGAAGTACTCCACAATCTCGTGCTGCGTTTAACAAGTCAAATTCTATTTCTTCTTTCGTATATTCTGCAATATCCTCTCTACAAAATCCTGCCTTTTTAAAACAGTTTATGATTGTTTTAGTGGTTACTTCTCGCCATGCTGTTCGAAGCAACATCAAAGCATCTAACAAATTAATTTTGAATTCCTTTTTTTCGTCAAAACAGTGAATTGTATTACGAATTAATTCTGTATGATAAAAGGATTTCATGCTGCGTATGATCCCTTGATCACAAGGTTGTAACCTCGATGTAGTACCTGGAGGGAGAAACTCAAGTTGAATAGATTTTAATCCAGAAATTAGGGGGTGTGCACTACAATTATCTAAAAGCAGACATATCTTTCTATTTTGTTGCTGGAACTTTCGGTCCAATTCTTTTACCCATTTGGTGAACATTTCTGACGTCATCCACGCCTTTTTCGTGGACTCGTATTTCACCGGTAATGTTTTTAATGACTTGAAGCACCTTGGATGTGATGACTTTCCTATGACTAACAGAGGCAACTTGTCACTCGCATCCATATTACAAGCTACTAAAACCGTCAGCCTTTCCTTGCTGTATTTTCCACCAGAACATTTCTGATCTTTTAAGGATAAGGTGCGGATAGGAAGTGCTTTCCAGTAAATCGCAGTCTCATCAGCATTGTATATGTTAGGTAATGCATAGTTTTTCAAAATCGTAGGCAATTTGTTTCGCAGAAAATCGTCTACGGTTTCGACGTTTACACTGCCTTCTTCGCCACAAACCTTTTTGCAAATTATGCCATGCCGATCCTTAAATCTTTGCAGCCATCCAGACGAGCACTGAAAGTCGCTCACATGAAGAGCATCAGCAAAAAAGCGAGCTTTTTCTTGCAATATTGCTCCGGTGATAGGAACATTTTGTGCTCTGATTTCTCTTATCCACCTCATAAGTGCTATTTCAACTTCTTCACTCTTAGCAATCCTCATTCGTTTACGAGATGGTTCGAACTCATTAACAGCACAAGCACATTCAATTTTTTCCCGATTTTTCAAAATTGTCGATAATGTGCTTTTTGGAATTCCAAATTTTCGAGCAATTTCAGATTTTTTCAATCTACCATCGTCTACGTTGTTTAAAATTTCAATTTTCGTTTCTAAACTCAACGATTTCTGCACTTTTTTTTCCATGTTTTTACTTGAATTTAAACTTATGTAAACAAAAATGAAACACACGTACAAACTGTCTTTAATGCTAGACTAGACGAAGGATAGGCAATTGGCAACCTTTTCTTAATGCTAACATGGGTGATGGTGGGTAGATGCAGCGCGCCAAATCGGCTTTTCCCGCCAAAATCTACTTTAAATTTCCGGATTCCTGTCGAAACTTTATTGCGACAGTGGTCATTGACAGCATTATTTTTTGTCTGGATTGCCTTTTTAAATTTAAAGTTATTTTACGAACTAATTTATTTTATTTTATTTTGTTCGTTTGGAACACGTTATGTAGTTTTGTTTTGTTTTAAAAAAACATAAAATTTGAACAACCTTTCCAACATAAAAAAAACCTAGAAGATTAAACAATCTATCTTTCTTTCTTATTTTTGTGAGGGTTGGGGGGGGGGGGGGTTTCAAAATAAACTGCTACAAGTCATGAAGTCAAATAAAAAATTTATTTAATATAAATTAAATGTGTTACTGCAATTTTATCTCTCGGTTGTGTGTGATTTGATACAAATAAACTTCTAGTTATAACAGTGTGGCAGCTTTTCTCCCTTAAGTCTGTTTTGAAATGACCTGCTCAACAACGCCAAACTTTCTGACTCATTTTTAGACGCAAAGGAGTATAATTGGCAAGCTTGACTATTGAAGGTATTTGGAATTGTATTGAGTTTTCCATTTTTTGATAAATAAATTACTTATCGAGTTATAAGTGATTCGTGTCATATGACAACACCTTTTTCTCCTTTCTCGCGCTGCCGCTGCCGGAATTAACTTCAAGGCTTTGACAGTATTTTCTGCCTTTACTAAAAATGTAAAACGTGTTTCGATGACATAGTTTCTGAATAAGAACACCTGCCAATTTCCTGCGTTTCCGAACAAAACGGAATAAAAAAAAGGCGTCAGAAAGTAGCTCCATTGGATTTGAGAACAGCCTCGATTTTACTCTCGCTTCTTTCTATATTTACGTTTATTTTATTGTGAGAATGAAATCAGAAAATTGCCAAGGAAGCGATTACCGCCAAAAAGGGCGATGAGTCTTTCTGACTTAGCTGAGTAAAGGTGACCAGATCAGACCCTGGAATTTCCTTCACAGCATTTCACAAACTTTTTTCACCCTTCAGTGCAATTCTTACAATAGAATTTAATCTTTTGAGTGAGTAGAAGGAGGAATCGCCTGACAACTTTACAATTGCTGGTCTGCAGCTATCAAAACAAAAGACATTCCTCTTCTTTCAAAAATTTGGAATTCGAAAAACATAGATCTCAGTTCAATTGCACCGAAAACTTGGGAAAACTTGCTTTGTTCGTACTATAAGTAGGAAATATTTCAACGGCCGATCCTTTTCAGTTCGTGATAAACAATATTTCGCGTTAAGCGTGTTCGTGTTAAAAGGACTAAAATCACAGTAAATGCCTATACAACTTGACGGGACAACTGGAAACAGTTCGTGTTAAAAGTAATTCGCGTTAAGCGTGTTCGTGTTAATGAGGTTCGACTGTATATATATACATAAAAATAAATATTAATCCTAAATACGCTTTCACGTTTCGTGATTTTTCATATTCCTGAAAATCTATTTAAAATAACAAATTTGTTATTTATACCCAACTACTGGCAGAAATTAAAATTCTTATATTATTCTTTTTAATATAATTGTACAACTATGGCAAAAAGGCGTGAATTATGTTTCCCAGTAATTTTGGAAAAGGATTTCAAACAGAAAGAGACGATAGACAAAGGATATCTCACGTCTTTTTTATGTTATTAACACTGACCATGCATAGGCTTCAAAATCAGATAGAATATTTCCCCTTTTGTCCCATCAATAACAACTCAATTCCATTTCAAACAAATTTTTAAATGAATTTAAAACACCTTAAGAAACTTAGAGTACATTCTTGTCTCTCTAATAGCAAGTTTTTTTGTCACTCATTTCAATTGGTGATAAAATAAAATAAAATATTTTATCTTGAACTCACCCGAGCCCGAAAACTGGCATAAAATTTATAGACCTAACCCGTTTCGTGCCCAAACTCGGATTCCAACTGATCTCGCTTCATATCTAATGCATGCTTTATAAAAGGAAAAAAAAAAGTACAAATTTTCAACGTTCTGTAAAATGGTAAATCGATCATTTATTCATACATATGTGTAGATGTTTGAAGATTTTGCTCAACAACACAAAATTTTCTGACACATTCATGCACATTAGTCCGTTTTAAATATAAATATTACTGAAAACATTTGAAATCGAATAGCATTTTTCATTTTTTGATAAATGCATGGATTAAATATTGAGTCATAAACGATTTTGTCTCATGACGATGCATTTTGGACTGTCGCATGCCTAAAATCTATTCAAAAATCCAACTTTGATATACATAAAATAAGTTTTTAGCATTCAGTCAATTGATAAATCCATATGTGTTTGTGATTAACTTTTTTTTAAATTCATAAACTTAGCATAAATCTAAAATTATAATTTCTTTAAATTTAAGATTTTACTAAGTTAATATTATCATTTTTGCGAATTTTTGTTTTTTTCCTTTATTCTTAAGAAGGTGTTTTTAAAATTTCATAACTGCTTATTATTTCTATTTAAAATTATTAAAAAGGGAAAATTTATGCCTAGGAATTTAATATTTTGAAATAGCTTTGTCTTTGATTATTAATCTTTACATATCTTTGTCATTAGCAAGGGCTTCAAATAACAAACATTTCAATTCAGAACAGAATGTTTTGCGGAAATATGGAAGTTAGGTACATTATTTATCAAATATTGTCAATGTAAAAAAAAAATTCAAAATAAATACATTCATTTTATTTAACATTTTCTTAATTCCTTTTTTTTTTTTTCTAATTTTTGGAAAAATAACTTTTACGTTTACAAAATTTAAAGCAGTGACAAAAATTAAATTTTACCAAAGTTTAACGAACATTGCATTTACTGAAATCAAGTTAATTGCAGTTGGCCATTTTACAAGTTGAAATGGCTTACCAAAAATATTTTTAAGGGAACAAAAAAACATTTTATAAACGTTTATGCCATTATCGGTTAACAGAATAAATAGAAGGTAAAAAAACAATAATTCTCGTAATTATTAAAAAATAATTTTATTTTCAAACCATAACCATCTTCTGTTATGACGTCACATTTTTATAACAATCAGTATAAAACATTTTATGTTGAAAAAAAAAGCATTCTGTAATACTCTCACTAACTACAATTTTTTTTATTGTATCAAAAAATATATACATTTAATGATTAAATATTCTAAAAGTAATGATATGTATGTAAAACATTTCTAAATATCATGACTAACTTTTTAGTTCTCTTCTTCATTAAAACCCTCTTCAATTATGAATCAAATTGATTTATGATTATTTTAATTCTGAATTGGAAGTGGCAATAATGCTAATAATTTTATTTTTAAACTAAAGTTTATCAATAGCAAAATCTTCAAACATACACACACATGCATGAATAAATGATTGATTTACCATTTTACAAAACGTTGAAAATTTGTGCGTAATTTTTTTTTTTCTTTTATTAACCATGCATTAGATATGAAAAGGGATCAGTTCGAATCAGAGTTTGAGCGCGAAACTAGTTAGGTCTGTAAATTTTATGCCAGTCCACAGGCTCGGGCGGATTCAAGATAAAAAAATTTAATTTATTTTATCACAAATTGATAAGAGCGAAAAAAAAAAACTTGCTATTTGAGAAACAAGAATGTACTCTAAGTTTCTTAAAGTGTTTTAAATAAATTTAAAAATTAGTTTGAAATGGAATTGAGTTGTTATTGATGGGACAAAAGGAGAAATATTCTACCTGATTTTGAAGCCTGTGCATGGTCAGTGTTAATAACATAAAAAAGACGTGGGATATCCTTTGTCTATCGTTTCTTTCTGTTTGAAGCCCTTTTCCAAAATAATTGAGAAACATAATTCACGCCTTTTTGCCATAGTTGTACAATTATATTAAAAAAAAAATAATATAAGAATTTTGATTTCTGCCAATGGTTGGGTATAAATAACAAATTTGTTATTTTAAACCGATTTTCAGGGACATGAAAAATCACGAAACGTGAAAGCGTATTTAGGATTAATATATATTTCTATGTAACGAGATATATTTAAATAACAAAATAAATCTTTAAACAATTTTAAAATCTTATTAATGATTTTCTGCTGCCTACTGTCGGACTCGGGTTCGCATTTAGAGTCACTGGGTTTGGGCTCCAAAAAAAGAGGTTGAATGCATGAATGCCTAGATTTCTATCATGATTGCATTTACTAGGAATGCTAAAAGTACTTACGAAACTAAAAAAAACCCATGCAAAAATTCGTTTTCGTAGACAAGTTGTGTGCAAATGAATAGGAACTCTTTTTAAATGATCAAATGGAAATTTGATTTTTAAAGTTAATTTTATAAAAACGGTGATTTTGTTCATTGCAATATTCGAAAGTGGAGGGGGGGGCTCCCCTCGGCCCCCTTAACGCTCGGCCCCTTCTTGTAACTGAAATATCTCGATACCAGAAGCAGAGCAAATTCTAATATTCGAGAGCAAATTAGAGCTAATTGAGAGCTAAATTTTGGCATATTTGAAATTTCGATATTCGGGAGTGGGAGTGGGGGGGGGGGGTGGGGGGCTAGCGTTAACTTAGTCCTCCCCCCCCCCCACACAACATTCTAATTGGAATATCGCCGTACATAACCAGAGCAAATTTTAATATTAGAGAGCAAATTAGAGCTAATTGAGAGCTAATTCCTGGTAACTTTGAAATAGAAATTTTCGAAAGTGTCGGGGGGGGGGGGGGTCAAATTAACGTATCTGTAAAAAAGTTTTATAGAATCAGAAATTATGCATAGACATTTAACCATCTTTCATAGGCACATACTTGATTATTTTTTAGTAATAAATAATCATTGTATATCGCAAATTTTTTATTTTTTAGCGAATTTATAAAGCGCACTACCATTGTGACTGACACAAAGCTGAACTGTGGCAAAAATCAGACCTTGTAATAATCCTACAAAGAAAATAAGAAAGAAAGAAAGAAAATCCCTGGGAAGATACTTTTCACAGAATTTTCTAGTTGTTTTTGCCTTAATACCATTTTATTGGTCAGTGGACATGAAACATCAAATAATACTAAACCTTGCTCAGAAAAGCAATAAAACGATAAATTTTACTCCAACAAGTTCACCGACAGCTCTCGCCGCAGGCTTCTTTCGCGTACCTTCTAAACCCCTCTTTCTAAACCCCTTCCATAGCAATAAACCTGTGAAGGTGGGTTTCGTATTTGTCCATTTCAGACCTGGAAGATGACAGTATGAGAGTCCTACACAACCCCCTGTATTTCACTGTCTTAATTGCTTTCCACTGGTAAGGAATTTGACTAGAATGGAACAAACCGAATATTTACCCCCCTCTTCCCCGGCATAAAAAAGTACAAAAGTTTTTTGTTTTGTTTTGTTTTGTTTGAATGTATTAATTGAGAAAACATAATAAGCATAGTTCAGAATTAGTTACATAATTTTAAAAATATATATAATATAAACTTAAATTTCTGACGAAACTTATCAAAATTTTATTTCTCTGGAACGAAAAAAAAAAAAAAAAAGATATACAGTAAAGGTTGAATTAACCGGCATGTTCAGAAAATTCTGATTGCCGAAAGCTTCAAATGTCCGGATAATTGAGTGCTGCAAAATCTATATCTGATAAGGGGGAATGGGGTATTGGTGAAAAAGTGAAGCAAAAAAACAATTTTTTGTCTATTTTCCTGTCGATGTAAGTCAAATAATTCTGATTTTATTATTTTGAAATTTGTATTTGATGAAATTATTTTTGCCAAATTAAAAATAGAAGTTTTTTTTCCCTTTAATATAGTTTCTAAATTTATTTCATAATATTGAAGGTACAGAAAAAAATGCCAACTGTGTTCATTTTTTTTAATCAATTTTTGTACAAAGGAAAAAACAAAAGCTAGATTAAATTGCTTGGTCGCCAGATCAGAAAGCCTGGTCGCCAGTGGCGGCCTGGCAATCGCATTTGTCAAGCCCTGATTAAGATCATTATTTAAATTTATTTTATAATGATGTTTTATTTTTCATAATCCTTGTGTATTTTAGTAGAGTAAAATATTGCATAATAAAATTAAATATATTTTCTGAAAAGCATTTAAGAAGTTTTTAGAAGAAACAGGAAAAAAAATTATCTTTAGACCTTGTTTGTGCTAGTCATCAAAGAAATAATTTACTGCAAATATTACATTTTTATTTGAAATATAAGGACACTTTTTGGAGATAGTTTGCCAAAAATTTTTGGTAACCCATTAAGCACTAGCGGTAGCATGATTTCTGACGAGAAATATTAGCTTTATTTGATGATAAAAATTATGCGGTAAGCTTAGACAAGAATAACAATTCTGAAATGGCGTTATGAAAGAGAGTTTGGACAGTGATAAAATTTTAAAGGATAAAATAATTCCGTCTTTAATGGGATAAAACACGCCATTAAAAATTTTAACGAGAATTATAAAGAATGATTTTACTCCTTTTAAATGAACATATAACAACTTTATAAAATACTAGCTAACCCACCCGGCGTTGCCCGAGCCCGAGATAATTACAATCTCAGAGAAAGGCGTTAACCCCCTCCCTCCCCATACCCTCAAATATAATGAATAATTTGTTCAAGAGAACCACCGTCACCTACATTAACGCGATCATTAAAAAAAGAATTACATTTTTCTGATAATTAGAACATAACGAAGACGCTACGCTAAAATAGCCGGCAGATGACACCCCTTCCCGACATCAATTTCAAATCTATATCTTAATTAGTTACCTAAATATTTGGTCATTAGTAAAATTTGGCAATTATTTCCTTTCATTTTCGCAAACTAAATGAGAGGTATCGGCCAGAGAAACAGATCTCTTTGTACTTCAGTTTTTAATGAAAGCCGATCCCTGTCTGAAAAGTTTTCACTGGCGCCGGCAGATTTTTGGCAGTTTTTTGCGTAAATTAAAAAAAATTACCAACCGAATTTTTCAAAAATCACATAGTCAGATACAGAATATTTTTTTTACATATGCTCAGAAATTTTCAAATTGATATCTCAATTAGTTTTCTTAAAATTTGCTAATTAGTAAAATAATTTAGAATTTGTTCATTTCCGCTCGCAAATCCAAAGCGCCAGCCCGTTTCATTCTCCATTTTGTTTTAAAAGATGACATTTTAGAAGCGATGGTTAATGAGAATCTAATTAATATCTAAGCTAATTATCAAAATATTAAAATTCTGAGGCTCAGGTGCACATGGCCAGGCTTTGGACTATCCACATCTAAATTTGCAGACTTCTAGGTGGGCTAGATTTTGCTAGCCATCGCCAACAGACACACACACACACACAGACAGACACACTCACAGAGCGAAACTTTCTTTTATTAATATAGATCATATAACGTTTTGAAATAAATATTAAATTCAAAGGAACATTTTTTTTTGCGTGCAGAATAAAAAGGCGGGCATTTTTCTACAATTTATTTCTTAAGTTTTTTTTTTTTTTTTTTTTTTTTATTAGTCAGAGACACAACTAGAGCAAGAAGATTTCCAGATATCTTAAAATTTTATACAAAAGTACTAATGTATAAAGCAAATTATTGTTAGAATTTATTTAACCTTTTGATTACTAGACAGAACTGGCGACTATTTTTCTATTCACTCATACTATAATTCACATAAAAAGAATAATAAATAAATAAATAAATTAATTAATTAATTTAAAAAAATGGTAGATATTTCTTGAAAATATCTTTGTATGAGTGTATGGCAGAGATTATTTTCCAGAAAAAAATACAACTAATTTTTTTAATTATTTTTTTTTTAATGTCGCTGTGTCTCACGGTGTCCAAAATAGAACAAAGTTGTCAAATATCGCATTTTGTAAAATTACCCGTATTTTCATAATGTATTTTTTCGAATTGATGAATCAAAGTAGAAAAGTATTCTAATTTCTTAATTTTGTCTATTTCTTTGTAAATAAACAATTTAGAAGAGCAAACATTAGATGAATAACAAGGCGGAGCTTAAAGTGTAGTTCCCAGTTCCACCCTAAACACCGCCCTACTCTCTACAGTTTTTTGCAATTACTTTGTAGATATTTAAATATGGTATGTTTAGCACTATCTTAAATTGATATATTCTAATTGGACACAAATAAAGAATATTTTTCAAAATAAGGTGGTTTAGATTTTTTTTTTTTTTTTTTTCAGGAAAAATTATTGATATTTGCCGCCAATGATTTTTGGAGAAATTTACAGTTAGCTATACAACATCTAAAAAGCCAAAAACGCCAACTTGGTTCAAAGGTATTTGGCAGATACTCGTAATATTGTTTCTGCATTTTTACCGTTATATAGATGGTTCCCTAATTTCCTTTTTTATATAATGGAAGAGAGTAAATGTATTTTTAGTCAAGCAAACGAGTATGAAAAAGAGAGGCATTCCTTTCCCTTTTCGGAATGTATAATCTTCAATAATAAAAAAATCCATTTACATTTTTTATTTTCCTAGCACTCTTCATGTAAAACAAGCGAATGACATTCTTGGAAGAATTTCTTAACTACGATTTAGGGCATTCATGAAAAACAGAAACGTGTTCATCGAGGCACTAATTTTTATCATTCTTCGGGCTCGGCCTCAAAGTGAAAATTTTATTTATTCACAAATTGGAAAAGGAAAATGAATATTCCCGGATGCTATTTGAGACACAAGAATGTAATTTAAGTTTCTAAAAATGTTTTCCAATCTTTTAAAAATCAGTTCGAAAGGGAATTAAATTGTTATTAAAGAGATATAAAGAGAAATATTCCATTTGATTCTGAAGTCTTCTCATGGTCAGTGTTAGTAACATGAAGAAGCAATAGGTCCTTTTTCAGAATTATTAGAAAACAGAACTCGTGTTTTCCTGTCGTAGTTGCACACTGATATTTAAAAAGAATAAGAATTTTGGCTTTAGGCGGATAGTCTGCTAGTGGTTGGTCATAAATAACAAATTTATTTACTATTTTAAACAGATGTTCAGTTTCAAGGACATGGAAATCACGATATTTCAACATGGACCGGGGAAGAATTTAGAATTAATAGTTATTTAAATGTAACAAAATATTACTTTGATGTTGAAGCCATCTTAATCTCTTACGATACCTTGCACCTACAAAAGTAAAATCTGTATCTCCGAAAAAAAGAGTAGAATCCGAGAGGGGAGAGTCCTGCAGTAATCTTTGCAGTAAGCAATGACGAACGAAAATTAATACAATTATAAAACGTATGCGATTCTTCATATCAGTAATCTCGCAAACCGCGACTTCAGGCCGCAGTAATTTACTTGAGTAAGAACGTTGTTTATCATACAGTTAAAATCTACCATAGTATTACAAATAATTATTTTTTATTTAATTTTTCTGACACCAGTTAATTAAAAAGTAAAAGTTAAAAAAAGTCTGTGCTTTACACCACAGAAATAGAAATTTTTTCGAATCGATGAATCAAATTAGAAAAATATTGTAATTTCTTAATTTTGTTAATTTATTGTAAATAAACAATTTAGAAGAGCAAACTTAAGATGAATAACAAGGCGGGGTTTAAAGTGAAGTTCCCAACTCCACCCTAAACACCGCCCTAGTCTCTACAATGTTTTGCACTTACTTTGTAGATATTTAAATATGGTATGTTTAGCACAATTTAAAACAGATATATTCTATTTGGACACAAATAAAGAATATTTTTCAAAATAAAGTGGTTTAGATCTATTTCATTTTATTTTACTTTTTTTCAGAAAACATTATTGATATTTGCCCTCAATGATATTTGGAAAAATTTACATTTAGCTATGCAACATCTAAGAAGCCAAAAACGCAAACTTGGTTCAAAGGCATGTTGCAGATACTTATAATAATGTTTCTGCATTTTCCCGTTACGTAGATGGTTGTCTAAAATCATTTTTTATATAATGGAAGAGAATAAATGTATATATAATCTGGGTAGATGTATTTTTCTTCAAGCGAAAAATTAGAAAAAAGAGAGACATTCATTTCCCTTTTCGGAATGTATATTCTTCAATAAGAAAAAAAAAATCATTTACATTTTTTTTGTTTTCCTAGCACTCTTCATGTACAACAAGCGAATGACGTTCTTGGAAGAATTTCTTAACTACGATTTATGGCATTCATGAAAAACAGAAACGTGTTCATCGATGCACAAATTTTTATCATTCTTCGGTTTCGGCCTCAAAGTGGGTTGGGTTGATTATTGACGGCCAATTATCTACACTTGGGATATAGGCCCGGGGGGGAGTGCCCTATGTGGGGGCCTTTCTAAGGGAACCTAACCCGTATTTACGCATGGATAAATCCACGGCTCGAAGAAAACCACGAAAACTCCGAACGATTAGGCCGACGGGCGCGATTGGGATCGAACCCAGCACCTCCCGTCTACCAGCTTCGAGAGCACAACCTCTCAGCCACTGGTGGGGCCGGCCTCAAAGTGAAAATTTTATGTATTCACAAATTGGAAAAGGAAAATGAAAATTCCCGGGTGCTATTTGAGGCACAAGAATGTATGCAAGTTTATAAAAATGCTTTCCAATCTTTTAAAAATCAGTTCGAAAGAGAATTAAATTGTTACTAAATATATATGAAAAGAAATATTTCATCTGATTCTGATGCCTTGGCATAGTCAGTGTTAGTAACATGAAGAAGCAATAGGTTCTTTTGCATAATTATTAGAAAACAGAACTCGTGTTTTCCTGTCGTAGTTGTACAATGATATTTAAAAAGAATAAGAATTTTGACTTTAGGCGGATAGTCTGCTAGTGGTTGGTCATAAATAACAAATTTACTATTTTAAACAGATGTTCAGTTTCAAAGACATGGAAATCATAAAATTTCAAGATGGGCCTGGGGAAAATGTAGGATTAATAGTTATTTAAATGTAACAAAATATTTTGAAATGAAAATATTGATGCTGAAGCCATCTTAACTTCCTTTCTAATTCTCTAATGCATATATTAAGTATTGTACACAAAAGTTACTGGGCTTGTTTAAGGATCTATTTTGAAAATTCAGTGGTTTGAAGAACAGACTTTAACTTTTACTTTTTAATTGACTTGAGACAGAAAACTGAATAAGAAAATAAATTTTTGTAATACCGTGAATTTTGTTGCTTTGGAGATCTCTTGTGATATCTTCCATTGACAAAAGCCTGCGTCTCCGACAAAAGAGACTAGAATCCGAGAGGAGAGCCCCGTAGTAGTAACCTATGACAAAAGGATTATTAAGACAATTATGCAATTTATCCGATTTTTGATATTTGCAAACTCCGACTTCAGGGCCGCAGTATTTTGTTTGTGTAAAATTTCTATAGCAATAGATGAAAAGAAACAGTTGCCGAACAGTTGATGTCGGTTAAGGGGCTTCCGAGTTGCAATCAACTTTACGCCCAGTCTATATGTGAGTAATCTGTCTGGTAAATATTGAGCCGTTGGGAAAAGTTAAATGTAGTAATAACTACATAAGAAAGAACAATAAAAAATAGAAGAAAAATTAAACAATGGGAATAAAAAAGTAAAGCAATAGAGATTAAGGATAGTCTAATAAATGGAAAAAAGTAAAATGGTATAGCTGTAGTAAAAATTAACTACTGAAAAAAGTTGAAAATGTGTTACAGAGGGTTCGGAACACGTTCAAAAACAGCACATAAATGCCAGGTGGAAAAGGCAGGCAAATCTAAGCTTTAACAAAAATAGCACTTAAAAAGGGCAAACGTATTTTTTTTAATTAATTCTTTTTATTTTTATTATATTGTATAGCATAGGAATAAGTTTAATTAGGAAATTACAAATTTAAATAAAAGTAAGAGAGAGAAATTTTTCAGAATAGTGAGCACTAATGTTCATAGTCAATAATGCAAGAATATTTTGGACACTTGCGGTGATGCGGTTCGAATGCGTCATAATCCGGCAATTCTGCGATTATATCATTAGGGAGGTCATATAATTTTTCATAAAATTTTTTGGCAAGGTGGTTGATTCTTTTATTTAATGTGGTAGTTTTGAGGTCTCTCCGAATAGTGCTATTACGGAGATACCGAGAGGCATTTCTGACAGTACGCAGATTTTTGTTATGAAGTTGACTGAGGTTTTTCATGGAGGATTTGCAGATATAGCCCCAGACCGGACAGGCGTAGGCAGTGTTTTACTGTTAAGAAGAGGTTTTAGTGCAATCGTAGCTCCAGCGACTTTCCCCCTGATGGTGAGGATATGTTTTTTGAAAGAAAGTCTTTGGTCAAGGGTGACCCCCAGGTACTTTGCTTCATTAGTCCAAGTTATAGTGGTATTATTAATGGTTATTTTATTGGGATATGTTAGTTTTCTAGAGAAATAAACAGCAGCAGTTTTGTTTTCATTGATTTTAATGCGCCGTATGTCGCACCAGTCTAAGAAGGCATCAATGTGAGTCTGCAGATACCTGTAAAGTGTGTATGCATGCTGAGCGTAAGCGTAGATTGTAGTGTCGTCCGCATACAGTGCAAGGTGGGTGTTAAGTGAACGAGAAATGTCGTTAAAGTATATGTTGAATAACAAACTAGCTTCTCAATATAGAATGGGCACGGCCCAACTCGATCAGCTCCGTTTCTTCTGATCGAGTTATACGGTCCTAACAAACGCCAGTTTTCGCTGGAATCTTTAAAGGGCCAGAAAAGTCGACAGATGGCGCTGATTGCCTACCTCATCCGTAAGATTTAAAGAGCCATAATACATCATATTCTGCTTATTTTTGTCTGATTAACTGACAGAATTAAGTACAATAAACTAATCTAATCATAAAATTTTATGTTTTGAAGAATAATGTACCGTTGTATACCCAGAACATTTAATTATTTACATATTTAGAATTGTCAATATCTTCCAACTTTCGGAAAATAAGCTAATATATATATATATATATATATATATATATATATATATATGTGTATGTCAATAACAGTAGAAAACCAACAGTTTTTGCATTCAAATACAGATAAATAAAGCATTTTATTCATCACACGAGTATAGATTATTTTTAAAATACATTTTTTAATGGACAGATGTGTACACAACTCACTGCTGATATGCAATGATGGTGATCATTCAAATGGCATTTCCATAATGGTCAATTTAGGAGTTTGGAATAAATCAAATCATAAAGAATTTTCATAACGCCTGTTGTTTTCAGAAATGGAATAGCTTTTTCTATAAAGTCCAGAATAATTGAAATTACAGAAATAAGTTGTTGTCTCGAATAACTTTTTCATTTCATGTTGGTCTTTTTACAAAGAAATTTTTCATTTGCTGCAAAATAAAATTAGCTTTGTTGTGTTCTTCATCTTGTAAAATAATGATTTTTTCTAATGATGAATGATGATTCTTACTTTCATAATACGTTAATTTTTGTTGCACAGATTTTAACTCATTTTTTAGTTTGTTTAGTTGATTTTCTTTTTCCACAATTTACTTCTTAAATGTCTGATAACCCGCCTGTTTTTATTTAATATATCACCATAAAAATTCGCTATGATCGCTATTGGAGAACTGATCTTTCCTGATTTATCTTCAGGTGATTTTTCTGCTTCACGATCTGTGTCATTAAAAAATATGTCTTGAGTTTCTGTGTCAAAATTGTTATCCTTCATTAATTTCTGAAGCTTATTATTGTAATTAGTTTTCCCAGGGTTGGGTCTTTTACGATTATTATTTTCGGCATCAATGTCCACACGAGTCAACTTCCGTCTGCTTTTCGATGTAGGAATTTTAAAATGACGGGTAATTTTCAAAAATGGAAGGCACTGCATTCGAGACCTGTTTTTTAAGTTTCAGTCCAGGAATAAAATCTTGCTTAAAATGTTTACTACATACTACCGATGAGGGCGATTTATCGTTTATACTAAAATTATCTCATGAAATAACTTGCACTCACCGTTTATTCACCATATTAATTATCACCATATCAATTCTAATAATAGTTCTAATAATAATTCAAATATCAATTATCACCATATTAATTCTAAAAAGAAAAGAAAATTTCCAATTTTTTACAACAAATCATATTCAAAAGCTAACTACAAATAAAAAAATCCCTGACGGTTCGGCCTACAGGCACAGGTAGATTTCGAAGATGCAGACCATGGGGCGCCTGTTTGTTGGGAATTGCGGAAAAAATGACCTTTTTCCCATGATGCGGCAGTTGGAACAGCCCACTTAGAAACCTATCTTTTTTTGCAGGCGGAGCCGACAGGAATTTTTTTGGTTTTTAATTTTTTTTTTTTTTTTTTTTTTTTGCTATACGGGTTGGTCCTATAAAAAACTTGCCAATGTAAAAGTTTTAGATAATATTAAGAGGATTTATAATAAATTTAAGCGGATTTCATATCTTGTGAATGGACGAAGTTATGAATTTTTTTCTTCTAATTCCCCCCCCCCCCCCCTTGGGGCTATTTTTAATGATATCAAAAATGTGGCGTATATAAAATTTCGGCCCTTTTCCTAGAAGTAATAATAACTTTAAACGGATTCGATACGTATCATAATTAAGAAATTATGGGTTTTTTCTGTTTTCACAAAAAGCTCCCCCCCCCCCCTGGTTCGATTTTGACCATTAACGAAGTTGACTGCGATTTTATGTATCACTTTGGAACAGATTTGTGCAGAATTATTGAAGTTATCATGTCCATAAAAAAGTGACATAGATAGATAGATAAAGTTTTGAACTGGGAGTGGTTTTGGGTTCTGAGAGTCATGATCTGCGTAGATCTGCAAAAATTTTTCAAAAATTCCCACTTAGGGAAGATGTAATAGGTAGAATTTCTTATGAAATCTACCTAACCAGGTCGAGGAGCGAAACCTTAACTGGGGTGGGCAGTCAGCGCCAATTTCTTGTGGCGGCTACAGCCAGAACTAAATTTTGATTCCAGCGCTCCTATTGTATTTGATACTTTTGTTAGAGCCTGTTAGATCACAGGCGACTAGACTCTGGCCGTCCACATTATGCAAGTCTTCTCTGATTGGCCAGAAGCTGGATGAGCATCTGGGGAGAAAACGACTTCTAACAGTAGAACTTAGAAAAAATTCGGGATCTCTTTCACCAGTAGAGAAAAAGAGGAAATAGTAATACGTTATTTGTGTAGCTTTCACTTTTCGCTTGCATTTATTATTCAGAATTTATTATTAATCATTAAAATTATAAATATAGAATGTTGAATTTTATAATTTAAACAAAGAAAACACCGAATTTGCAAAAAATGAGTTATTTTCAAAAGGAAATAAATAATAATAAAAAAACCATAGCAATGGCTGTTATTTATATAAAAATCTTTGTTATATAAATCTGTAAAAAATATTTTTATGGCTTCATATTTTAATATTAAAATATATTTTTTAACAGACTTAAAATAAAAAAATAAGTAGATTTGTCAATTCTGCAATATATTTATATATATATTTATTCGACAATAAATATTACATATAAATATATTCGGAAGTTATCTGTGTCTCTTCACGAAATACTGATTTTTTACTTCCCCTCAGAAGGCTTTTATTTAGAGTATTCATTTTAATGAATGATTTACCTTTTTTCCTGTTTACCTATCCTTTACTGTTGTAACATTTGTTAAAATAGACCAACTGTCGTAAATGTTGAATATTTTGTCAAGATTACCACCAGCCGTTTAAAAATAATCATTATATCCTATCCTACTTTTTTTTTTTTTTTTTGTAAGCTCATTTTAAATTTTCCAGTTAATAGATGGTTAGTTGGTTATTTTTTACGACCGATTCCCTACACTATAGGGATATAGGCCAGCGGGGGGTCTTTCTTAGGGATTCTAACCCGTATTTACTCAAGGTTCGAAGAAAAACTCCGAACGGTTAGGCAGACGAGCGCGACAGGGGTTTGAACCCAGCACCTCCCGTCTGCCAGCTATGAGAGCAGAACCTCTCAGCAGTCACTGGTGGAGCTCTAGTTAATAGAATTCGATAAATTTTGAACTTTTTAAAAATTTGAATATTTTATAATACCTTTTTGACATATTACTAAATGATTTTCTGAAGGAGGTATGAGATAATAATCTTTTTAACGAAAACGCTTGTCATTGTTCGTAGGGGAAAGGGAAGGGAGGAATCGGGGTACAATTTAATTTGGGAAAAATTATGAAAACATTAATCTTCCAATTTGATTTATTGCTGCCATTTCACATTAAATGAAACTTCCCTTGCAGAATTGCAATCTTTAAAGCTCTTTTTCTCTTTCAGTCTATGGTTTTTCAATATATAACTATGATCAAAATGCTAAAACTTCGACATGCATTTTTCAAAAATTCATGAATCAATCTTTTTTAATGGACAATCCATATGGTTGATTTAATAAAATCATGGATTTTACCAAGAAAAAAAAAAGGACAAAATAGTCATTTTTACATTTGTCATGACATTTTATTTCATTTTTTAACTAATTAATTAGTTGGAAATCTGGTCCTTACAGTTATGGCCGATACACACATTGGAGTACATTGCCGATATTGTACTCCTTAATAATGCAACGACTCGTTTGCAAGTCAAGACTGCATACCATAGAGTAGCAACAGACCAGATTTTCGTGATGTTGAGTCACGTGCTTTGGGGAAACATTTCAGAAATCGTAGCCTCGAACCAAACGGAGAATAGGTGTATATTAGTTTGTATATAAGGCCCACGTGTTAGACTTTGTCAAATGCCTTAGAGCCTCAGATGAAACAAAAATCATACCGTATTAGTAAAAAATGTTCTTTTCTTAATTTTTCTGACACAAGTGAATTAAAAAGTAAAAGTTAAAAGTCTGTGCTTTAAACCACAGAGTTAAAAGAAAGAATACAGAGGAAGTAAACCGTCAAATGGCTTGCAAATGAAACAGTTATTGCTCAAATCGTTAAGTCCAAACATGAGATTTCATTGGACGGAGAGAGGCTGCACGTGGAACAAAGACTGGATTCACTGGACGGGAAGAAGTTTTCAAAGCAAGCCATCAGTTGTTTGGGCCGAATGTTGGGCTGCATTTTTGTCGTCACGACAAAGGTAAATATTTCACCTCCAGTTCCTCTTTACTCCGTGGCTTTAAACAATTGAATTTTCAAACTGGAGTACTTAAATTACAGTTTGTTATAAATAATAGTAAAGTATATTACACATAATTTACTTGATGAATGAAAAAGCTTACTAATTTTAAAATATAAAAAATATAATTATTTTTTCCTTAAATATAAGTAATTATTTTAAAATCCGAAATTTATCTGATTTTTTTAATCCAGCTTTTAAAAATTCCCATCATATTTATAGCACGATACTGAAAATGCAAATTGGAAAAGAAACTCGAAAAGCAATATTTTCTAAATACAATTTTAAGAGACTACGTAGCCCTTTTAAATAATTTTGGCTTCATTTGAGTGTTTTATAACTTTTTGGCATATTACTCGCATTAAATAATTTTATGAAAGGAAATGTTTTAAACAAGAAAAATTCAAATCGTATGGTAAAATTAAAAAAGTTATAATAATTATAATATAAATAAATAAAAACAAACGGAAAACTTTAAAATCAAACTTCTACAACTTGGTACTTTTTGGAAAAAAACTAATAATGATTTTTTTACAGGTGTGTTCTATAACTGTAAGGACTACCTTTCCGATAAGTCATTTTAATTGAAAAAATAAGGTAAAATGTTATGCCATAGGTGAAAATAAAGCAAAAGAGACGATTTTCGCTAACATTTAAATTGTTTAAAACTGAACTATTTATATTATTGCAAATCAGATACCCAGTTAATTATTTTAACAGAAAATATAAAATAAAAGGCATGACATAGATGAAAACAGGGCAAAAGACACTATTTTCCCTAACATTTTAATTGTTAAAAAATGAACAATTTATGTTATTGTAAATCAGACAAAAATTATCTTAAAATACCATCAAGAATACTAATTAAACAAGTGGGTAAGCGTGATCGATTATCGCTCAAAAGGTTTCGATTAATATTCCTTTCAAAACACTTTATCCTTTCTTTAATAAATCCAAATAAATGTCATTAAGCAACAAAAAGAAAAAAAAGTCATGTTTTTTATAAAGTAAAAATTTACCAATCTATTTTTTCGTTTATTCGAGTATCCAAACCAGCCAGATGGCGGGCGAAGCCGGCTATTATATTATGTCATAATAATATCTGTCACACGGACTAAATGCGATATAAAAATATATTAAAAATTAAACATGTTATACACCTTCAAAATGTTAAAATATGCGAATATTTCTATAATCGGATTTTTATCATGATTCAATATGTTTCTCAAACTCATATATTTACTATTCTCTATTACTCGTATTAATACTCGCTTTGTATTATTCTCAAACATCTGAAAAATTCATTAAACTTCCAATATGACGTCAGATTTTCTTTTTAATTCTCTAATGACCTGATATTAATCTGCTTTGTGTACATACACATACTCATTCATACTCTTTGTATTATTGATAAATCTTTGAAAATTTCCGTTTTATTACCACTACAAGCAAAACCCGCTGCTTTGCTAGCGTAATTCTCGAAAAATGCCAAGTGGTATTCATTGGCCTATTTTCATTAGAAGAAATTTTACTGCCACAGATAATTCAGAAATTACTAATTAAGCTACACTAATTAAGCAAATTTCTGTAATGACTATATTACAGAAATTGCAATTTTAAAACTTCCGTTTTATTACCCTATGACGTCAACCATTTTTATTTCATATTAATCTTTTTTTCAATTGATGAAACTTTTTATTTCATTTTCATTTTTCACGTGGAAATCGTCTGATAGAAAATTAATTATTTTAGAAAGAATTTCATCATGGATTTTTAATTTTTGGCATCTGCTATAACGAAAAATGTTTAAATTTAATAGGAAAAGGCTGTTAGAATTTTGGCTTTTTATCTCTATTAAAATAATACGAAAAATAAATAAAATAAATAAAAAATGAATAAATAATACAAATTTTTCAAATTTTAATATTTTGAGCTCTTCATAGCTGGTATTCAGCTATATACACAAAGTTTGAACTCTGTAAGTTACATAGTTTCTGAGAATAGCTCTGTGACAGACAGAAAACGGAGCGGGTGTTATAAGGTTTCGTGAGATGAACTAAACCCTAAAAATATAACTGAAGTAAATCGAGAAATATAATTTAAAGAATTTTGAATGTTTTAACCCTTTATGTACTAAATTATGAATTCATGAAAATTTTATCTTCTAAAGCATTTTTCGTGAATTTTTGAAACTATATTAGAAAATTTCCATAATCATTTAATAAATTTTAGAGGGTGTGAAGGATTTAAAAGGATTAATTAAATTTTAATTTATAGGGATTTTGTGCAATATTTATAACTCAACTCAAATATTTTATTTTAAATATTTTTCTTAGTATTTTGTAGAATTAGGAAATGTACAAATATAATGTTCTTACAATAGAAATATTTCTGAATTGAAAATCCCCCCCCCCCCTCCCAACGCCAACTAAGTTGAAAAGATGCAAAGGCAAAAGAAATCATCCTTTTAAAAATATTTTTGTTTTGTGTAACCAATAACGCTTTTGGAACAAGATAAATTAATGCATCTACAACTCATTCTAAACTGTATTACTACTAATCGATGTATTAAATGAATATTATAACAAGTTATTTTACTGGTACTTATAAGTAACGTCAGTAGATAAAGGGTTAAAATGTGAATAATGATGTTGAAGCCGTCTTAATGTATTTTGGGCTTGCTCTCGGAAAATGGAGACGAGAATCGGAGGAGGGAAGTCACTGCGAAGTAAACTTTGACGAAAGGTTAATTAATAGAATTATGAAGCTGCTCGGATTTTCTATATTTGCAGACTGCGACTTTAGGGTCGCAGTACTTCCCTTGAGTAACAAAAAATTTCCGATATATTCAGTTGCTTACTTGAACTTGAACTTGTGATAGGTTCAATGGGTTTCCAAATTGCGAAGCAACTGCACACCCTGGCTTTGAGTAGGTGTATATCAAATCCTGAGAGAGCCATAAGAAATGTCTAGCCGTAGTCTAATTGACTACATAAAAATAGGATAGTGTTAAGTATATCAATAAAGTAATGAAAATTTACTAGTTAAAGTATAAAAGTAAAAATAGTTCATAGTTCAAAAAAACAAAAATAATGCCAGACGAGGTAAAACTATCCTACGCCGCCAGGAGCCCTCGGGGGTAGCCCGCGGCACGCTTCCGACCATCGCGCCCAAGCCTCTAAAGGGCTTATAACGCACCAGGGCTTTGTCTCGCCTGGCGCTGCGATCGGTCATGGGCCGCCCCTCTGCGAACCCTAGACCATTTTACCAGGTATCGACCCCATAGGTCGTTGTGGCAGTAACCCTGCTCTGGGGAAACTTCCGCGTGGAACACACACCTGATGAACCGCCAGAGAACCCCCGACGGCCTCGTTCGCGAAACCCCATAGGGGGAAACGGTCCCTCGGTCATATGTCGAGTTATTCCGACGGCTCTTGCTTTCCCACGGCTTCCGATCATAGACATGCATGGAAGAGCAAGCTACTGGGCTCATCGGCCGTGAGGTTCACGTGTTATGCACTAAAAAAACAGCAGGAGAGGCCTCTCTCCGACCCAGAACCACGAGGAAATTCGGTTCTTTCCCATAGACGGGATTCGGATAGGTCGACCCTACGCAGTCTGGCGCGAGGTTGAACCCGACTAGGCGAAACTAGTCGGTAACCCAGCGACAACTCCAGAACTACGAGATCATCCACATATAATTACCCTCAAAAAACGGAAGAATCTTAAAGAACCACTATCGGACTCCAGAGGACGTGGAAACCCCCTTTGAGCGCGCCAAAGAGACGGGCCCGATCGAGATTAGTAACGAGAAAATTAGTAGGCGTGCGACTAGTCCGCCCGCCAGGTGTGGAAATTCCTGGATGCACGAGAGACGTGCTCGGACTGGGTTTCGGACCAAGGTCTCGAGTTTCGGCTGATCGATGCAGCGTTAGTCGGCAGCCTCCGGTCCGCTTCCTCGTAGTCTGCGGGTCACGTTGGGGAATCCCCACTCAGAAAGTATGGTCTCGTCCCCGATAACCTGACGGGTTACCTTTGGATAGTGAACGTCTCTCTGGGTCGGGCGCTTCCCGCAGAGTTGAGGTCGACTCACAATTGCTCTAGCTGCAGAGGATTCGGTGGGGTCGTCTGGGACGACTGTTTCATCTCTGCCGCTGGAACGTCGCAGATAGTTGCTGCATGCCGTATCTCCCGACGCCCAGCGCACTACAGAGCCACCACCGATCGTGCTCTTGAGAGCTCGATCCGCCTCCGTCAATTCCTCAGCCAAGTTTTGGAGAGATCCGGCTAGCATTTGCTCCGGCATTTGCCCAGTATCTCAAACCCACTGGGATTGGTCGTGCGGGATTTCTTTCCACCACCTACGGAGGAACTCCGATCAGTGGCCTATCCTCGCGCCGCAGAGAACCTGCGCTTACGAGGGAAGAGACCCAGGGCTCACCTAGCTTACCAGGCTAGTATCATAGGCGTCTCCCGGCTTTCGGAAATCCCTTCCACTGGCGGACCACGATGAGGAACCCAGACCGGTCGTCTCCTGTCCCCGTCTCGCAACGAACGCAAACCATGGAGCGCTCGCGCATTGTTCCGCTCCCGGTCACCTCCTCCACCGAAGGAGTCGGGTCGGGACCACGGAAAGGGACTGCCAGACGAGGTAAAGTAAAGATGTTAGGAGAGGTTTAAGAGAAAAGTCAATTTTATTTTATTTAATAAAATAACATATAATAATATTTTTTTTTTAATTAAAGAGAAAATAAGAATTATAGATCGGAAGGACTATTCATCAAGAATAGTGGAGTACCTTGGTTTTTTCCGGTTGGATGGACTGCAAGCATCGTAGTCAGCTAGCACATAGATGAGTTCATTTGGGATGTGATTAATGCCATTGTAGAATTTTTTTTTCGCAAGGTGTTTAATGCGATGTTTGAGTGAAGTCGTTTTCAGATCCTTGAGAATTGTGGAGTTTTTGAGGTATCTAGACCCGTTCCTGATGTAACGGAGCTGTTTGTAACGGGTACTAGAGAGGCTGTTCATACTGGTTTTGCAAGTGAAGCCCCAGATTGGACATGCATATGTGATAACAGGGAGAATGCAAGCATTATAAATTAAGAGTTTGTTGTGTATGGAGAGTGAGTGGTTGCGAAGAAGCGGGGCGAGGGTTTTGGAAATCCCGGCGACTTTACCGCGGATATTAAGAATATGCTTTTTAAAGGTAATGCGTTTGTCAATGGTAACCCCCAAGTACTTGGCATCGTCAGACCAGGGAATGGTAGTATTATTGAGGGTTAATCTATTAGGAGTGGAAAATGTTCTAGAGAAGTAAACAGCAGTAGTTTTAGATTCGTTTTTTTTAATGCGCCATTGATCACACCAATTCATGAAGATGTTGAGGTGATGTTGTAGATTTTTGTAAAGATTGTATGGGTGATGTGCAGTGCCATAGAGAAAAGTGTCGTCCGCATAGAGTGCGAGTGATGTGAAGAGTGTGCGTGGAATGTCATTAAAGTATATTATGAATAAAATAGGGCCAATGACTGAACCCTGAATAATACCACAGAGTATTATGTGTAGTAGAGAAAGTGCGTTGTTTACGCGGAAGTAGAAGTTACGATCACCAAGGTTAGAGTGTATTAAATGGATAAGTCCAGACGGGAACTTAAGCCGAATTAATTTGTAAATGAGGCCCGCGTGCCAGACTTTGTCAAAGGCCTTGGCGACATCAAGAAATATGGCAGCAGTAGGCTTCTTCTCATTGAAGTTTTCAGTTAAGAATTCCACAAATCGAAGAAGTTGGTGTTGGGTGGAGTGCTTGGCTCTGAAGCCGAATTGTTCGGGCATAAGAATGTTGTTGTTGTGAAGGTAGTCATTGAGCTGTGATCTAATGACGCGTTCGATGACTTTACTTAGAGAGGAGAGAAGACTGATGTGACGGAAATTAGTTGGATCATTAAGATTGCAGGATGGTTTAGGAATAGGAGAAATGATAGAGGTTTTCCAGGGTTTAGGAAAATAACAGTGTTTGAGGATAGAATTAGTGAGCTTCGTAATGTAGAGAATACAGTTGATAGGAAGTTGTTTAAGAGTATAGTTGGAAATTTTATCGTACCCAGGAGATTTTTTATTAATAAGTTTTTGAATGATATTGTTGATCATGATGGGTTGAATTTCGGGGAGGGGGGTAGGAGGGGTCGAGAGGAAGTCATTAACAGTATCATTGACATTGTTAAAGTATGCTTGATTTGCGAGGAAGGGATTCGGAGAGAATTGCTTTTCATATGAGCCAGCAAGGCATTCTGCCTTGTCCTCGTCAGTATACGCAGTTTGACAATTGACAGTAAGGGGAGGGATAGGGGTGTAATTATTGTTGAGTTTCTTTTTGATTTGCGAAAGAGAGCTATCCTCGCAAGTAAGACTTTCGAGAAATTTAGACCAGTTTTTTTGCTTATCTTTTTGAATAAGGGTTTTAATTTTATTGTTGAGCCTGTTGACAGCTGTTTTAAGGGTGGGATCTCTGGTATTTTGGTAGAGTCGACGGAGTGTGTTGCGTTGTTTACAGATATTATGTATGTAAGTGGGTAAGATGTAAGAGTTATTATTTTTGAATTTGGTGTAAGTGGCATCTTTTTGAGCTTTGTAAATGATGTTGTTGAGTTTATTAACTGCGTTGTCAATGTCAGTAGTGTTGTTGATTGTGGGGTAGGTAAGGTCGGTGTTGTTGAGGTAATTTTGGAATTTATTCTAGTCACTTGCTACTGAAGGAGGAGGAGAGATAGGGTTGATAAGATCAATTTTGAAGAAGAAAGGAAGGTGGTCAGAGCTTAGGTCATTAATAACAGAAGTGGTGATAGGGAAGGTTAGATTTTTGGTGATGGCGAAGTCAATAATAGAGGGGTGCTGGTTACGAGCAACAGGAATGTGTGTTGGTGTAGTAGGTGCGTGGAGACTGAGTTTGAAATGGCTAACCAAGTTGTGAAGAGATCTACCTCTGGTAGTGGTGGAATGACAGTTCCACTGCCTGCTATGTGCATTGAAGGCACCAGCGATAAATGCGTGTTGGTGTTGTGTAATGATGTGTGTCAGGTCGTTAATGGGGTATCGTCGCCCGTGTCGTGCGTAAAAAGATGTGAAGTTGATTTTGGCATGGGGCAAGTTGACGACAATACTGGTGTAGTCAATGCCTGGGAGTGGAATATTTTGAGTTGTGTGATGTGGGATATAATTTTTGATGTAGATGGCTGTGCCGCCCCTGTGAGAGTTGGCACGTGGTGTATGATGGAGTTTGTAACCTGGGAGGGTGATACTGCAGGAATGGTTAAGTGTTTCTTGGATTAAGAGTATATCGATTTGTAGATTAATGGAAATAAAGGAGCTGAGTTCATTAATCCTGGGTTGCAATGATTGGCAATTCCAGGAGAAAATAAGAAGAGAAGAGAAATTTTTGTTTTTGTAATTATTCATAATTGGGAATGTTGAGCTCCGTAGAAAAGGCCTCTAATTCTTCTATTATGATATACATTTTGTCGAATGGGTTGTTGGGTCAGTTGCTTATGAACAGGTTGAGGATTATTTCGTTTAGGGGGTTCGGGTTAGGGGGAGGGATATTTTGAGAGGTGCTCTCAGGGTTAGTGGAGCCGGGGGGTTCCTGTATTGCGTCGTCAGTGACTTTTTTGAGTTACTATCGTTAGCCGTAACAGTATAGTTAAAGTTTTTGAAAATTTCTGCGAGGTCGGAATTTTCATTAGGAAATTTATTTTTAGTATTAGGGATTTTAGCTTTGTTATTGGTATTTTGGGGGTTTTTCGGGAAGCCCCTGTACGAGGCAGGGTGCGTACCACTACAGTTTGTGCATTTAGGAGTAATTTTGCCCTTGTAAGGGCAGTCAGTAGAGATATGAATTTCAGAGCATTTAACACATTTGCGGGTGAAATTACACGTTTCAGATGCGTGACCGTACCTTTGGCAACGATAACACTGTTTAACGTTGTTGAAGTTGCAATATTTTTCGATTGTGAAACTAATGTCACATAATTCTTGATTTGAAAAATCAAGTCAAAGTCCTTGCGGAGGAGAACGTTAACCATGTAGAGGGGCATTGCAAGTCCCGTTTTTCTGCTTTTCATCATAGCGGCACGAGTAGCTTGGAAGCCGTGATTTTTCAGGTCGTTGATGATAAGTTGGGGGTCGGTATTGGGGGGGGATGCCGCGAACACAAAGTTTTTGGGTCGCATCTCCTTAGGGGAAATAGTAGTATATTTTAAGTTTTTGCTAGAAAGGTATCGCTGAATTTCTCTAAATTGGTTGTCGGTTTTAGGCTGGATTTTTAGGAGATCCTTGTTAAGACTCACTTTATGAGCGTTGTCAGCATCGAGATTTTTTAAGTCCTGAGTGATTTTATGCCACCCGTTGTCTAAAATTTCGATATATATGGGATAAACGATTTCTTTATTTGAATTAGTATCGTCACCTTCCATTTTAGAATTTTGGCTATCAGTTTGAATTTCAAGATTTTGAGAGCTAACGATATTCGCTTCCGATGGTAAATCAGAGTATTTATTTTGAAGCGGAATGGAATTATCCGTTTCAGAGATTTTCCTTTTGCGGATAGTTTTTTTCGGGAAAGAAAAAGTAGTATTAGACTGAGTTTTTTTTAAAAAGAATCGCAATCTTATCGATTTTGACCTTCGTTTCGTCAAAGGTTTGACAGTTAAGAAATTTAATATAACCGGAGATATAAGGTAGACAGGGATTTGGCTCACTTAACATAGTCGTGGCAAATTGACAAAGTTTAGTTACCTCTTCCTTTAAGCAACTGTCAGTCTGGTAGTCAGGCCTTTGTAGAGTTTGTCTGATGTGGTTGTCTATATCGTGAAACATTTCACGCAAAACTTCGTTGGCAGGCTCGTCAATCGAGGGATATTCGTTGAAAGTACCGAGAAAATCCGGCGGCTCAATGCCATTGACAATCCTGGGAATATTGTCATCCATGTCAATATCGAAGGAGATCTGTTCTTCATCCATGAACAGGCTAGGAGTAGCACCACAGGCAGTTCGTCATAAAGTCCTGAAAAGGAAACCTACACTGCTCAGGGTATTATACCGTTGAAGGTCGGAGCTAACCGGGAGAACGTGTACGCAAGTACGAAGCTCTTCCCCCTACGTCTTCACTCTCTGAAGTCTACCTCCTCCCTTGTATTGAAACGTGTTGTGGTCTAATTACAAAACAGTAAAACCATTACTTAACTTATATAACTAATGATTCTTTTATATTACTGGTATGAGAGTTGTTTTTAAAAAGAAAGCACTTTTTGATTTCAAGACGATTTTTCCATTACTCTCCATAATAGCACAAAGATATCGGTCCAATGCCCTACCCTATATTCACCAATCTTTCGAATTTCACTGACTGTCGTACATTAAATTTACAACATCTGCAGATATTCACTGACGTAACTTAAAATTAGTTCTTTAACGAAAGCATTCAAAAGAGTTTTTTGCATTAATGATGACATTATAATACAGAAATAATATTATAAACAATAAAATTTGATAAGTTTGCCGTGTTTTAAGAAACTTAAATTTTTTAATGCCTTTGAAGATTTTTATGTAGAAGTCTATAGAGATTACTATAGAAAATTTTCTTAAGAACAATTTACCGGTTGAACATAATTAAAGTTCACCTACTCAGCGCTGTCTGTAGTCGAAATTATCCGTCAGAAATGTATAAAATTTTGAATGCGACTAAATGAAGCGATGCAAAAGACATTTAACAGAAAGACAATTTAATTTCAAAAATGCTCACCAGAGTGTGTAGTATATTATTGTTTTTTTCAATTTTTCAATCTTTTTTTATTTTTAGACACTTGGTTACAACAATATACCAGATACAACAAAACGGAGTTAATTATGGAGCAAGCCACGCTCTTTAAAATAAATCAACTTGGTGTGAAACTGCTCCAATTAAATATTTAAAACACTAAACAGTGAAAAAAATAATAGAAATAACCCTGACGGCTCGGCCTACAGGTACAGGTGGATTTCGAAGGCACAGACCGTTTGGCGCCTGTTTATTGGGAATTGCAGAACAAAGACCAATTTGCTATGATGCGGCAGTTTGGACCGCCCACTTCGAAATGTACCTCTGCCTGTAGGCGGAGCCAGCAAAGATATTTTTTCTGTGAGAGTTTGTCCTATAAAAAACTTGTCAGTATAAAAGTTGTAGATAATATTAAGAAGATTTATAATAAATTGAAACGGTTTGATATCTTGTGAAATGACGGAGTCATGATTTTTCTTCTTCTGAAACCTCTATTTTTCCCCCTCCTTGAGAGCATTTTTAATGAAATCAAAAATCTGTCATACATAAATTGTTGGCCTTTTTCTTAGAAATAATAACTTTAAGTTATGTCTTTTTTTCTGTTTTCACCAAAAGCCCACCCCCCCCCCAAATTTCCCTCTCCCCTTATTTCGATTTCACCCATTAACGAACTTGACCGAGATTTTATGCCACTTGATTTTATGTATCAGTTTGCAAGAGATTTGTGCAGAATTATGGAAGTTATCGTGTCCATAAAAAAGTGATATAGATACATAGATAGATAGACAGATATAGTTTTGAACTGGAGAGTGTTGTGGCTTCTAGGAGTCATGATCGGTGTAGATCTGCAAAAATGTTTCAGGAATTCCAACATAGGGAAGAATGTAATAGGCAGTATATCTTACGAAATCTACCTAAAAAGAGTGACATATTTTTAAAATATACTTTTATCAATTAAAAATTTAATAGTTATTAAATTATCAAAATGTGTTGAGAAAACAATTTAGAAATACTGAATACATAGTTCAAATAAAGCCTTTTCTTTTTTCCTGTTCCTGTTAGCATATCTTAAAAAAAAAAGAAATAAAAGAAATAAAAGAAAAAGAAAGAGAAAGAGAAACAGGGCAAAAATTATAATTTTTATTTTATTTTTTACTAATTTCTAAAGTTCGGACTTTCTACCAAGCGTAAATCAAAGCAATGATTTCTCTATTATCGGGGCCCACACGAAATTAACTTATTGTAAAGTAAACATTTTTAGAACATCATTAGTTGCAATCATGACATTAGGCAAGATTTTAAAGATATACCTTGAATGCTTATAAAAGAGTGTTTAGAAAAGAAAACTATTTTTACTTTTAAAACTTTTTTCTTTTGTATATATATTCTATTGTATTCAGCTACAGCGGTTCCTTTGTCGGCTCTTTTAATGTGGTGAGTCTTCTGTAGCACTGCAAGGGCATTCTGTAGCATTCCAAGCAGGAGTCCCTATAACATGTTTATCAGCACCGCTTTTTTTTTTGCTGTTGACCAAGAAACCTCACGTTAAAAAAAATAATAAAAATAAATAAATAAATAAATAAAATAAAGACGAGAGAAATAATTTATGGCTTTGAAGCTGACTATTAAGAATGTGTTCAGAACACAGTCTTATGGCGCAAATCGCATCTGGATATGAAATTTTTTGGGAGTACTTTTGATTTTTAATGGCCACCGAGGATGAATCGGAAAGCGAGCAAGTTTTATCGCCAAATTATAAAGCATATATGACATTATAAAAACAATATCATTTTTCGGACATTTCAAGATATCTCTCGGCATTCAGTATATCTGACGAAGTTTATAATCTTGACCGAAGTGAACAGAAAGTTCTGAAAGACCGCCCATTTGTAATGTTTTTGCCGACGTGCTTTCATGGAGGCGTGTGGCATCAAATTTGCACATTAAGAAATTCCTACTTGAACTTGAACTTGTGATAGGTTCAATGGGCTTCCAAGTTGCGAAGCAACTGCACACCGTGGCTTTGAGTAGGTGTATATCAAATCCTGAGAGAGCCATATGAAATATCTAGCCGTAGTATAAAACTTTTATTTATATATATAAATAAAACCAAGTGAAAAATTAAGTTTTATAAAAAAAAACTAAAGATACTTTTTATGCTATTTTTATGCTATGTATTTTTATACTATTTTTAATAATGTTTTTACAAGGAAAAAAAATCAGTTTGTGTAACTTTTAAATGGATGCTTCTTTATCTTTTAAAAATGCTTTTGAATTTCCGATTTTTATAAGAATTTATTATTATTATTATTATTATTGCAAGAATACAAGTTTAGTTTCAAAAGTAGGTCATTGATTTTTTAATTGCACACTATTCATCTAATTCTAAGTAATTATTATTATGACTATTATTATATGTATAAAATAATAATAATAAGCGTTTAGGGCTAATTTATGTGCGTGTTAACTTGTGTATAGTGCCTGAATTTTTGAAAAAAAAAATACACATATTTTTTACCTAATAATAATAATGAAAAATATATTTAATTTCTTTCAAAGCAAAAGGCAAACTAATTGGGTTGTTAAAACCTTTCTTTGTAGTTTTGTGGAAGAGGAACACATGAATTTTTAGACAGCAAGCTTTAAAATTTCTTACTTGCTTTAAATTTCTTACCTGCTTTAAAATATTTTTTTACAAAATTTCTAACAAACTTAATAATAAAAAGTGATATTTAAATAAATCTTTGCTAAAATAATGTAAAACAAAAAGTTCTATTGCGATTGAAAAAGTATCATAGAATTAAATGATAGTTTTGTCAGACATTTTTTTCCCCAATAAGAGAGAAATCTACTCCCTGTCTATCACCTCACGAAAAATCAGTCACTTTATTTAAAACCTTTTTATAAACGTATTTTTCCCTTGCTTCTTCCTGATCATACTTTAACAGTATCAGGGTTTTCATTAGTCTTGTCACATAGCGAGACTAGACTCCCCTTGAGCAGGAATCTCTCCTTGTGCTGTGAGAGGTTTCTGTTTAGTACATCTGGGGTAAGAAAAAAGAGATTGTTTGAGATCTACAAATGTTATTCAGTAATGAAAAAATTACGTCATGTAACATCTAAAAATGTCATTCAGGAATGTTGAAAAATATACAGGGTGGTCATAAAGTCTTTCCCTGATTGCAAAAATATATTACGAAATACCCATTGAATGTAATACTGTAAAATTTATATTAAGGAAAAATCATGTTCTTAAGTTTTTTTTAGTCAGTCTCTGCCGTCGTTCGTGAGTTCATTGATGCTAAATTTCCTGGAAGATAAATTGGACGGGATGGATCAACTCCTTTAGATTTTTTCTATTGGAGGTGCATAAAGGATAGAATGTTTGCAACATCACTAAAATATATTGAAACACTCAAGGTCAGGATCACAGATGCTTTGTATAGTGTGACAGCCTAAATTTTGGGCAATACGTGGCGAGAAATGGAATACCCCCCCCCCCCCCCCCTTGACATTCTTGGAGCTACCAAGGGTGGTCACATAGAAATTTACTGACGTAAGTACTTGTATTAAATACTTCATAAATGTCTTTACTATATATTTAAACAAGCATATGCCTAATTATATAAGTTTTTCTGCAATAAATTATTTTAACCAGGGAAAGACTTTATAACCACCCTGTATATTGCTCAATGTCAAATGATGATATTCAGCAATGACAGAAAAAAATATCACTTAATATCAAAAAATGATATTCAGAGATGTTGGGAAATATGGGTCACATTGACAGATGTCAAAAACTAATATTTACGAACATCATTTAAAGGGGGGGGGGGGTCATTTAACTTTTGGCAGATATTACATTTTGATATTGGCTAAAATCTTTGTGCTACTGGGTTATAAATTGTATGTATTTAATTTTATTTCTTATTTTAGATAGTGGAAATGTTGTTGTTGTCGTGTCGGTCATGTCAGAGAAAATGCCATGGCACTTCTTTGAAAGAAGTGTACCAGAGCCTCAGGAGAGGTTGGACTCCTAGAGCTAGTCTCCTAATTTCTGAACCAATTCCAGATGAGAGACCTGCACCTGGATTCTCACCCCCACAGGTATCATTTTCAAACTTGGAGGACATTGGAGCCAAGAACAGATTTTACGTGCACCAGCTCCCATTAACGTACACGGTCCCACAGCCGCTGCAGTCGAGAGAGGTTATCATTCTCCCAAACACTGACCATGGTCGATGCTGTTTCACTTTCTTTGATATCTTGATGGGAACCGAGCTTAATCTTCTGCGCCACTGCAGGACAGATAGTGAAGATTTTTTAACCATACTAATGTTGCGAAAAATCAAGTAGTTAAACTGTAGTACAATTTCTTAATTCTGATTGTACTCGTTAATATGAAAAACAACGCGAAAAATATTTCTGTTCAAAGCGGCTTCGTTCCACTTTTATAGTCAACGTATTTGAAATATCATTGAATAAATAAAGTTACTAGTAGCAAATTCTTACTGATATTAAAATATATTTATTCTGAAGTCCGTAAAAACATAAACTGTTAATTTTTAATAAGATTTAGATTTTTTTTTCTTTTCACTAGCCGCGCTTTCAAAATCAACAGCTTATTTATTTTACAACTAGGAGCATAACCTTATGAGAAGGTGGGAGGAAGCAAAATTTTCTTTAAGAAGAACAGCGAAATTTTCGATCTTGTTGATCACATTTGAGAAGCTATTGATACAGTTTTATTCTCACATATATTTTTTAATTAGCCAAATTACTCATTAATGATAAATGAGTCTCACTTTGAAAATGCTGCGATAGCAAGCCTTTAGCAAAAACTATTGATAATTATTCATTTTTGTGCTTAAAGTGTCCATTTAATGATAATGTTTATATTTTAGTCAAATCTGACAAGTTATTTTAGCTTTTGTACGATTTCTGAAAATAAAATAGAATTTGACATGCGATGGCTGATTTTGATTCCCTTTGGGGACAACCCCCTCTTCCTTAGCCTCCCCCAAATCTTGTCCCTGTATACAACGCACACAAACGTATTCAAAACGAAACATAAATGGAGCTGAGCCGCATTATTCAATCAGAAAAATTCTTTCAATAAAAAATCGTTCTGTGGTATTCCTTCATACCATAGCTGTGGTGTGCCATCTTTTGGTGTCATTTACAGATACCCAGCAAAGAGAAAAATGCTGGCCAGCAGCAAGATAAGTGCTGGCAATGACGGAAAAGTGGTGGCTAATGGCCTACCACTGCATGACCACTGCTGGACAGCTTCAGTCAACTTTGCTGTTGGAAATCATCACCATCAGATAAAATTCTGATTGGCCTCCGTTTTATCTCATACGCTGGCCCACCACACCATGAAAGTGCACGAACTTTTGCAGTATTATTGCTGGGAACCTTTACACTAGGTGGCGTTGCGAATATCGAAGTATTTCAGAATTCATCGTTTGGCAGCATTCTAATAATTTATTCTTTTAGCGGCCATTACGTTCGTTGCTCTCAGAGTTGTAATCAAGAACATGGTAATAGAATTTATTATATCTCCCTGATCAAGAACAATGAATGACAAAGAATAGTAAGTATATAAAATTTCATAAATCTTAACGTGAACATTTTGTAATTTCTTTATTGTAATATTTTATTTTACATTATTTTTACACTTTGTAAACCATGATATCCAAATTATTGTTCTCTCAGTTACTAGCGAATTATTCAGATTTCCTTTAACTAACATTACCTTTGCATTTTCATAGCAAAGAAAAAGCTGATTGACATTAAATATAACACCAATTATTTAATTATATCGCCGATAGATTACGGCATCTTTTGCTAAGGAACACGACAAAATAGTTTCTATTTTAATATTGCTAAAGAGTAAACTATCAAATATTTATTGTAAGAATAAATTTAATGGTAAAATTAATATTTGGGTTTGCTTATTATAAAAATATTGTATTAATTTGTAGTTATCTTGGCAATATTTATTTCATTTTATTTTTCTTTATAAAATTTCTCTGTATTACTGTAACGATTTCTGTCGAAAGATTTTAGCCCTTTTAAAATCTTAACTTTAAGATCGGTCACAATGATATTTTCTTTTTACTGTATATTGTAAGAGGTCATATAGAAACGTTTAGTTTGTACTACTAAAAAAAATATTTCCGAAGCCTAACATCTTTTTAAAAAAAATTACTAAATGACTCAAAACAGAATTGAAGCATACTTGTGAAGTAGATTGATGGGTTACTGAGACTTTTCTATGTTCTTATTTTTACCATTTAATTTTGGAATTAAATAGCATTTATCCTATATTATGGATTATTCTTTATATTTAAATAAATAAGTGGCTCTGATGTCAGACATTCAAGCACAGTTTTTTTTTTTAATCGGTTATAAAAAGGAAAAAAGTCGCCAAATTTAGGGGATTTTTTCCCTTTAGTGGCAACCTAGCCATTGTATTAAGTTCTTGGTTTGGCGCGGGCTTGAAAATCGCGGCAACCAAAAAGTCGCCAAACATCTCTGTGTGAGTGTTAACGCATCTGTTCCGGAAAAGTTTTATTTTAATGACAATGCAATATGTCAAATGCTTCATTGCAATGTTAACAAAGCTTTGGACTCATTCCATTTTGTTCTTAAAACAAAACTTAATCTCAAGGCTGCAAAACAATATCTAATTCATCCCTCCCCTGTTTTGTTCTTTTTTTTTTTGTTCTTTTTGTACTACTTAGTATTTTGGTTATATTACACATGCAAAATGATATTCTTGTGACATGTATATAAGATACAACATAAATGCAGGGCTTGAATTTCAGGGTGGGATTCGTGCCCAAAAATTTGAAATCCTGTCCAAAAGAAAATTATGGGCGGAAGATTCATGTTAAAAAAAAATGGGTACTTTTCGGTTAGCCGGGCGCCAGTGATATATGTGCATATATAAATACATATGTATATACATATATTTGTATGCATATACATACATATATGTATATATATGTGTATGTATATATATGCACATGTAGATATGTGTATATATGTGTGTGTGTATATATATACATGTATATATATCACTGGCGCCCGGCTAACCGAAAAGTACCAAAAAATGTAACCTTTTTCTGGTTTCATTTTACTGAACATAACCATAAGTTTTGGACAATTTTCAAATTTATAAATATTGCCCTTGTGCTGACCATCACAAGTTTAGCTTGTGAACAGGCTTTAGCATGCAAAATCGAATAAAACCGAATCCAGTGTAGAAATTAATTCAACAATCTCATTATTTAGAATCCATAACATTTGGTGAAAGTTGAAAAATAGAAATTGTATAAAGACATACTTTTTTCATTTTTAATTAATTTTTTTCATAATTAGATTAGTTAGATTTAAACTGCTTCAATAGCATATTGCTATGTCTGTATTAATGTAATTCTTTAAAATGCGCATTAAATAATAGTGGATTAAAAAAAAATCTCCCCCCCCCCTCCCTTCCCAAATATCTCAAGTCTCCTCTATTTATAAATGTTGAGAGGGTGACTCCCCTCCCAGGAAAAATTGAATTTCAAGCCCTGAAATAGAATGCTTTTTATATAGCAATAAAATTTTGAATAAGATAGAACAAAAAGTTATAGCATGCAGTAGTCTCAAAAATCTGCACAGTTTGCTACCTGAGTGTGTGCAACTTCTGAATTTGGCAGATTTTTGGAACACAATACATGATCGGTCCATTTAAGTTGAAGTAAAACTTATAACAGTTAAAAATAAGCAAAACAAAATTTGAATTATCTGATTTTAGCTCTGCATTATTTTTTTGATATACAATTCTATATTACATGTTCTGAATATTTCCTGTACAGTTCTTTGCTTAAAGTTTCCATGTTCTCTGATGAAGTTTCTGTTGTCTATGTATATAGAAACTATTTCTTATTGGTCCTGATGAATTACAATTTCATAAATCTAATGCATCAGATTTTACAGATCTAGAGCAAGTATCAGAATTTTAATAGAATTGCTACAGTTAATTTACTTCTATCATAAATTTCATATCGATATGATGACCTTGAATGGTGGATAAAATAAAGCTTTAACCCACCCTTCAGAGGAAGGGTGGAAATAAAGGATTAATTTTTTAATGAGATACTATGTTGCAAAAAGAAATTTATAACTGGGTCAAGCTTCATGTTTATGTTGTGACCAAAGTGATAAATAGACTTTTGTCCCCGCCTGGTCCATACCCCCTCCCTCCATGTTTCAAGCAATACATATACATTTTAAAGAACTTAATTAAATGACAACATTAAAGAAGTGAATATAAAACATCACATATTTTGGCTAGGATTGCTTATACGCCCTCAGATCTAGCGGCCATTTTTTGGCGAGGTTTGGCGAGATTTGGCGGCGATGTATTTGCCGATCTGACTACCGGGCGGACTTTTGACTTCTGGCAACCCTTAAATAATCTCCGACCCGGCTTTTTTTTTCCTTCTCACTTTTTCTGTGAGCGTACAAGTGAGAGGTTGTATTCTTGATTTCTTGACTGTTTTATTACACGTGGTATCTTTGATCAGGTTGTATAATTCCAACTTTTTATTATTATTATTAATATTTGATTATTTTTTTTGGATTGGTGATGTCTTCTGTTGTTAGTTTACCAGTTGTTGGTGATGTGCTGAAATATCAGCAAATTTTGAAAGCAAAAGGTGGTTTCAAGGTTTCGCGAGATATTATCTCGAAACCTAGGCCTATTTTTGGAGTGCAATTGCATTTTGCACTATTTTAAGTTTTATTTTTTATTTAATTTTGGAATATATACAGATTAAAATATATACAGATTAAACATAAAAAAGGTAAATTCAAGAAATTTTCGTAGAAACGTGAAGTATTTTTTGCAATTTATGCACGGAGATTTGATTTTTTAATGGATGTATCCATATTTGATTTTTCAAATTAATTCTGCAGGTGTTTTTCTGATGTTTTTTTTTCTAAGTTTGTTTAAAGATGTATTTTTTTAATTTATGTACGCAGGTTGAATTTTTCAATTTCTGGTGTTTTTTTTTTTTTTTTTTTTTTTTTTTTTTTTTTTTTTAATGGAGGCTTGTTATTAAGATATATTTTAGAAATTTATGTACGGATTTTTGAATTTTCTATTTGTCGATGTTTGTTTTTTCAAATTTTGTATCGAGGTTTGTTTTTTTAAACGATAGGATATACGTTTTAATTAATTTATTTTTAGGGATATGTTGGTTTAATAATGAATCTTTGCGTTTTTTTTAAGTATCACTATATTTACGTTTCTGCCGTTTGCTCAGTATTCAGTGAAAATTTCTTGAATTTCCCTTTTTTATGTTTAATCTGTATATATTTTAATCTGTATATATTCCAAAATTAAAAAATAAAACCTAAAATAGCCCAAAATGACCACTTGGCGACAAATTCTTGTTGGCGATAAACGGTTTTTCGCCAACAAAACAAGATGGCGGACCTGAGGGCGTGTAAGCAATCTGTTCCCATATTTTTACTGAATGGTGTATACAAATTTAAAATTTTATACATACATTAATATTAAAAATATCGACGTTTCGACCACCATCTATGGTCATCTTCAGGAAAATTTTCTTATATTGCTTTTAAAGTTTGAAATGCGAAAAACAATCCGTCCGTTGCCACATTATTATTGCCGTCCATAAATTAAAAATTAACAAGGGTAACACTCAACCATCGCACCAACCAACCACAAGTAGAAACGATGCAGAAGCATCTCCTAACGGACAAAAATCTAACTGCTGTAAATGTATTATTAATGAAGAAATTTAAAATAAAGAAAAGCGTAATTAACTATTTCAAGATGTTCATCCAAATTTTAGGGATATTAAATGAAATGCTATCATTACAAACCTCATTTTTCCTAATCATAATTTCAATGGACTCCTTTCGCAGACCCTCAAAGACGTTATTACATGGAATTTTAATTTTAGCGTTATCAAAATCTATGTGGCTGTCAGGATTATTAAAATAGAACTTAGCCAGGGCTGTCGTCTGTTGATATTGCGAAATATTCCTTTTATGTTCTTTTAGACGTTCAATAAATTTCCGTTTTGTAACCCCAATGTAAAACTTTTTATTGCCATCTTTCAAAACAATAGGTATTTCATAAACACCCGCACATTCGTGCAACGGTGTAGGATCCAGGTTACTACATAATAAATTAGTGAGGTAAGGAGGGGGAATAGCAATAAACTGAATATTAAACCCACAAACTATACTCCTTAACTTTTCAAAAATAACAGAAACATATCCAAACCGACAATATGTCGGCCTCTGTTGGTTATTAGGCAAGCTGTGAGTAAGGCTCCTATAAAGGGAGCTGACGCATATCCATTATGTTGCCCAAAATAACCGCCATATTGTGACCTAGCTCAGCATTAGGAAACCGACTGAGCAGTTGTTTGCCGTACCTGCTACTGTCACTTGCGGTCCACTAGTACGGTAAGCAAACCGGTTTTAGCTTGGTTTTTGGTCCGCTGGGTCATTAAATGGCGGTATGATTCAACCTGTATTATAGGAGTTCTAGCTGTGAGGGGGTGGACAATGACGTCTTTGAGGGTCTGCGAAAGGAGTCCATTGAAATTATGATTAGGAAAAATGAGGTTTGTAATGATAGCATTTCATTTAATATCCCAAAAATTTGGATGAACATCTTGAAATAGTTAATTACGCTTTTCTTTATTTTAAATTTCTTCATTAATAATACATTTACAGCAGTTAGATTTTTGTCCGTTAGGAGATGCTTCTGCATCGTTTCTACTTGTGGTTGGTTGGTGCGATGGTTGAGTGTTACCCTTGTTAATTTTTAATTTATGGACGGCAATAATAATGTGGTAACGAACAGATTGTTTTTCGCATTTGAAACTTTAAAAGCAATATAAGAAAATTTTCCTGAAGATGACCATAGATGGTGGTCGAAACGTCGATATTTTTAATATTAATGTATGTATAAAATTTTAAATTTGTATACACCATTCAGTAAAAATATGTGATGTTTTATATTCACTTCTTTAATGTTGTAATATTTCATGGTGTAATTGTCCAGCATTTATATTAATTAAATGAATTATAATTTATTAAATGTTGAATGAACTATATAAAGTTTTCTATATATATATGTAAATGATATGTGTGTTCTTTCAAACGCGATGTTTAAATTTACATAAAAAGAACAATTATGCTAGTTTTGTAATTTGTTTTTTTACAATTTTACAAAAATAATACCTTGTCTGTAAAATCTGAAGGTATCTGAATTTAACATTAATTTTATGTTCACAAAATTAAGTTTTTTCGCAATTTCACAAAAACAGGACCCTGTCTCAAAAGTCTGGACAGATTCCTGTTTGGTTATAGGAAACTTACTCCTGTACGGAGGGGGGGGGGGGGGGTGAGAAAGATAACCTTTGATAATGAAAGTGGTGAGATTAAATTTTAACGGAATATTATTTTAGAACAGGAAATTTACATTGTGCCAAATTTTAGGTCAATCGGGCAACTCTAAATTAGAAAAAGTTTTGCCTCCACTTCCGCTAGTGGTAGAAGGGTACTATTATCCCTTAGTGGTGCAACTGTTTAATTAATTTAAAATAAGAGATTGTATTGTGCCGGTAAATAGTAGCATATTGAATTTAATGTCAAAGAAATAGCAGGAAGTAAAAATAGCTTTTTGACTCCTAGCTAGCAGACAAGGGGGGAGTGGAGCAAATTTTTTAAATTCGCCACAAAAGATTTTATGACTCCTACCAATATAAATTTGTACAAAAGTTTGTAACTCTGTTTCCAGTAGTTACAGAGAAATTCTTCACATAGATGCTTTTAATTATTAGCTTTAAATAAATAATAAAAAAACTTCCAATTGTAAATTATTACTAGTATATAACCCCCGTCAAAAATGACTGATTGCTGACAGGGTTGTAGTGGGTAGCTACCCGGGTTGGGTTAAAAAAAAAAAAACAGGTTTTTTACAACCATAAAGGTTGTAGTGGGTAGCTGCCCGGGCTGTTTTTTTAAAAAATAAAACCCAGGTTTTTTACAACCCTGATTGTTGATGTGCGTTCCATTTTCATAAGACTTCATACAAACAAACAGCATGAAGATTTTATTATTGAAAGGTTTGTATTGTAGAAAAGTAAATTTTAAAAATGACAAATGATTTCTAGAAATAAAAATGATGAAGATATATATATATATATATATATATATATATATTATTATTATTATTTTGCTTCTGCTCGATTTCTGATTTTGGTGTAAAAATATTTAAATGACCACCTAAATGACTTCCCACCCTCCTTCCAAAAAAAAAAAAAAAAAAAAAAAAAATATTTTTTTTTTGTTGTTGCTGTTGCCTCCCTCCCTCCCAATACACATAGTATAAAATCTTATTTTTCCTTCAGTTCAATGTAAAATATACATGTGATTCAAGGGTTGAGATTAGCCAAATTGTAGAAAAGTCTTTTGCTTTCTTCCCACATATTTAAAAATTGCCCCCCCCCTTTTTTTTTGGGGGGGGGGGGGGGCATGCAGAAAAAATTTCAAAGATAATGAAAATTTTAAATGAATGAGATTTATATGAAATAATGTATATGAGATTTTAGGTAAATCATCTTACAACAAAATAAAAAATAGCACAGAATTTAAAAAATAATTTTAACGATTTTAACTTTGTTGGGTGAGGGTTAGAAGGGAAACAGGAACTTTTGGGAAAAGAAGTGTAGTTTAGGTAATTGATTATTTATCATATTTATTTATGTTACTTTATTATTCAGGGGTCGATCCAGTCAAACTTTTGGGCCTATTTAAGGCCCTTTCACAAAAATCAATTTGATAAAATGGCGCCCTTCACAAAATTCCTTTGGTACTTTTCGGTTAGCCGGGTGCCAATGAAATATGTATATATATATATACATACATATATATGTATATGTATGTATATATATGTATGCGTAGATATGTGTATATGCGTGTGTGTATATATATATACATGATTATAATATCTATGAATTTCAAAAACATATCAAGTTCTAATATCATTCTACTAAAATCTACTAAGAGATAATTAATGATATTGTGTAATCAGAATACCACATAGCTAATAATTAACTTGTGCAATCATAAAATTACCATAGCATGTGCTTCAATGGTAATTAGCCAAATTTACTCATACCTGAAGAACATTTAAAAAGAAAGAGAGAGAAAGGGGAAAAAAATTATAAATTGAAGTTGCTATTATGTAAAAAACACAAATGGATTAATAAATTAATTATGAACATTATTCAGTGGAAAAACTGGACCACAAGAGAACCAATCAAGAATTGGATATGAAAAAACATATGTGGATGTACTCTTCAGCGTGGCTGCACCCACATGTGTTTTAAAAATAATTCAGTATTTCATAATTCTACTGGCATGATGCTAAGTACAGTAGAATCAACCAAGTATACTGAATTATTACCAGACAACAATTGGAAAAATTTAAAATTGGAAATATGTAAAATGTAAATCAAAAACCATTAAGAAATATATAATATATCACTTACAACGATTATCCAAAATCTTTATAAATCACCACACTATATAACCACCAGATATCATTTTTGAAATAATATTGTAATTTTGAACCCTTAAATTGTAGAAAAAATGTTTTACTCACAAGAATGATACAGTATCCTCAAAATATAGCAACTTCTTCATAATGATCAATTCCACATGGCACGTATCAAACATGTTGACATTCGAGTCGAGTTGAGAGAAATGACACATAAATCACTTTGATTAACTTCTATATATACATTTATATATATCACTGGCGCGAGGCTAACCGTAAAGTACCATTCTTTTTACTAAAATAGGTCCTTTCACAAAATTCTGTTCCATTAAAACTTACCATTTATTATTTATTTATTATTTTGTGATGTTTTAAAATGTGTAATTTGTAAACAAACAAGTTCACCAGAGAAGAAAACTTCAGCAAAAGGATTTAAAAGTTTTTGTTTATAAATGCTTGGTTCGAATTTGAGTATAACTGGATTTTAACTTTCGTTACAAAATGTTATTTTTCATAAAAATATAATAAATTTCACAAAAATAATCTTTGCTTTTCACAAAATGGGCCCCAAGAAAAAAAAAAACCCTGCATCGACCCCTGTTATTATTATTATTACTATTGAGCAACAAATAAAACAAAATTTTTTTTTTAACTTTTTGTGCTGGGGAGGGAGGGTAAAAAAGAAAAGAAGCAGACATTTCAAGCAGCGGGAGTGGGGAGGGATTTCATTAAAATTTTGTAAAATATATAGAAATCCACAGAAAAAGTCAAAAGATTCAAAATTATGTCCCTTAGATTTCTAAATCTGTTTTTTCCACAAAAAAAATTTGTGAAAAGGAGGGGGGGGGTCTTATATTAGGGAATGGAAAAGAAAATTAAATCTACTTAAAAGTGGGTACGGGGCTTACTTCCAACGAGGGGCTTAATCGGGATTTTACAATATTATTAAAGTTACATTACTTTTGATTTTGATATAAATTAGCATTTCTATATAAACAAATTTGCCTTATTGCAGATTCTGCAGAATATTTGTAACTGAAAACTGTAGCCGAATTGTTTATTTTTCTTGTATTTGTTTCCTCGCGTTTCAATATTTATTTATATTTAAATATTATGTATGCATTTTAATATATGTAATTCTGCTTAATATGACTAAAGACAAACTTTTACATAATTAAAATATGAATTTACTTAAAAAAAAAAAAATCAAGATTGCACAAATATTAAAGCAAATGTCATATAACATTGCCTTCTTGTTGAGGAGGCAGTGCGTACTTATTTATGTGTACAGACGAAGAGAAAAAAGTCTGCTTTAGAAGGAGCAAATGTGCGGTGTGGATGCACAGAGCAACGGCGAATGGTAAAAAAAGTTTGTTTCAGTTTACTATTGAGCTTACAATACTTGTGTCCTATAAGTTTTATTTAGAAATAGTTTCTTCATGTAATAACAAGTAAGACTGATCTTCTTCGACCGCCATTGATGTCGGACGCACTTTTTTGGAGCTCCACGACAATGTCTTATAATACGGTATTTATTTAAATTTTTGCTGATTACACTGTGTATTTTCATTAATTAGACTAACTATATTGCTTTCTATTCTTTAGCTTAACATTTTTAGTGCTATTTAGTCCATTTTTGGACTTAGTTTCTTTCACGCTGACTTGAACGGCTTGCCATTCAGTCAGTGTTTTGTTTATGCTAATTATTGACTAATATTATAATTTATTTACTTTTACTTCTATAATATACTTAAATGTTACTTACTTGTTAGTTTTTATCCACTTTTGTTGCTGAGTTCCTGTTTTTTCAAGTGTTTTCTTGTATTTTTACGTGGTGTTGTTAAATGGCGGCCATAAGTCGTTGTTGATATCGTGTCAGTTTAATAATTGTTGTGCAGAGTTGTTTTTTGCTTCTGTTGTTAGATTGTGTTAATTTATGATTGGCGGGAATTATTGACGTCATAGTTTTGAGGCCGTGTAACGTGTAGAGGTTTTTGGGTGCTTTAGTCCTTGTGGTTGCTGTGGTTACGTTTATTTATCTTTGAAGTACTTTGTTTGGGGAGGTGTGGTTGTATATAGTTGAGTGTAGGCGTGTTGTTCTGCTCGGTACTGCTTTGGAGGTCATTAGTTCCTTCGTTTTTTCTGCTCATCTGCCTTTTGAATCATTAGTTTTGTTCGCACCCCTTTTGGAGTGCTTACATATAAGCTGAAATTTTATTCACATTGTGAATGCCCTTTTGGTTAACTTCGGCCTTGTTGTTCCTATTGTGACTGCCTTTCTGTTTTGTAGTTAGGTGTTCGGATTTGCGTCTCTTTTGTGTTTGTTTTGTCAAAGTTGATTAATTATGGATGACTTAGATGGATTGATTGAGGATTTGGATAAATTGGATTTTCCAGTGGCAACTTTGAGATTGTTCGCCACTTATTATGATTACTTGGTAAATAAGAATACCGGTCAATCAAAGGTCAAGCAGGATGTTATTAAATCGACTAAGAAGATTCATGATTATATTTCAGAGAGAGCTATCGCAGTGTTTAAGGAGAACGTAGTGCTAAAAACGAAAATTGAGGAAAACGAAAGGCGAAGTGCTGAATACCGGGCTTTGTTGGACAAGATTGAGAGAAAGTCGGTTACTACGGCGGAGGAAGAGGCAGCGGCTATTCCATCGCAGAAGAAGAGTCGGATAGAGGATCATGCAGTCATTATTACGGCAGTGGATCCTAAACAGGATTTAGATGTTTTTAAACAAAGTATTAAAAATCACTGTAAACAGAATACATCGCCTGTTTCACCTGGTGATGTCGTAGTCACTAAAGCAGGTCAGGTGATAATGAAAATGAAATCAAGAAGGGAGGCAGAGGTGATGAAAGAGGTGTTGCAGGGCTCGGAGGAAATTAAGAGTTCGGCTAAGATTGTTGTGCCTTTTAGGAAAGGGAACGCGTTTTGGTATTGAGTGTTGATACATCAGTTGATGAAGACTTATTTAAAAAAGACTTTGGTAGAATCTTAGAGGATTTTGGTCTGGTGGGAGACTTTGGTTGTGGATTGGCTCAGAAACTTAAGGATCCGTCGTTATCGGATGATGTGAGGGCGGTTATAGAGAAATTGTATCAAGAACATAGAAGTGAGTTTAGGATAGTAAAAGAAAATTGAAACCCGTGCTGGAAAAGTAAATTGGCTTGTAGATGTGGATCAAGAAACAAAGGCAGGTCTTTTGCTAAGGAAAAGCATTTGTATAGACTACGAACGATATAGAGTGGTTGAACATGTCAACATTATCAGATGCTTTAAGTGTCAAGAATTCGGCCACATGTCTGGGCGTTGCCAAGGTGAACAGAGGTGTCTTAAATGCTCGGGCAGTCATGGAATCCAGGATTGTAAAGCAAAGCAAGATCAATGTCCAAACTGTTACTTTGCAGGAAAAGACTTAGAAACTGATCATAGAGCAGATAGCCCGAACTGTCCCTCATTTAAGTCTTATCGCGATTCTCTGATTCCCCCCCGGTTGTAAGGGCACCTCGGCTGTCACGACTTCTGGTCTTGTGGATGAAAAGAAGCTGAGCTTTTTGCAGATCAACTTACATAGAAGTGTGGATGCTAACGATGCTTTGGCGGATTACGTTTTTAATTTCGGCATTGATTGTATTATCTGTCAGGACCCCCATATATCTAACTCTAAATTAAGTTCTATTCCTTCTTCTTGGTCTACTTTTCTTTCTAATAACAATAACGCAGCTATCGTATTTACAAATAACAATTACACAGTGATCAGCACAGTTAAATTTGATAATTCTATTTTTGTTAACTTGAGTCTTAAAGATGGTGGATATATAATTATTGGCTCGCAGTATTCTTCGCCCTGATCAAATATTGACAATGATTGTACAGCATGGTCTGCAGTATTTCCTGATTACGGGAAGATTCTACTAGTGGGTGATTTTAATATACACATTAAGGATTTGGGATATTCAAGAGAAAACACAAGAACGGAGGAATTTATGGAACACTTGGTTACGAATGGTCTTTTTATAATGAACGACCCTGAGGCTCCTCATTCTTGGATTGTAGATAAAAAAAAGGGCCGTCCGGATTTGACAATTGGTGGAACAGAGATTTGTGAAAAAATTTCATCATGGTGTGTAGATACAGATAATTTTTCATACTCTGATCACAGATATATTAGGTTCACATTGGATTTGTCTGCCAGCAAACGTTGCAACACAAGATTTAAGACTAAAAATAAAAATTTTAAGAAATTCAATAGGTTATTTAGTAAAGAAAAAACTTTCTTGAATAATGCATTGAATGTAGCTGATTCATCGGTTGAACTAGACGACTGGATGAATATATTTTACGAAAAGCTGATGTCTATTACGGAAAAATGCTTCAAAAGGGGTCAGATCTCAAGAATAACAGTCCCACATTGGTATACTACGGACCTTAAAATTGAACGTAATAAGGTAAACGCTCTCTACAAGAGGTCAACAAAGAACCCAGAAAATGAAGCATATAAACAGTCTTTTTTGTCGGCACGAGCTTTGTATAAAAAGAGTCTTCGTATAGCGAAAAAGAAGTCATGGATGGATTTCTGCGCTAAGTCTGCGGACAAATTTGGCAGTGTTTTTAAATATATCTCCAATAAACAGATCAGACATACGGATTTGGTTTTTTCAACTTTGGAAGATTCGGAAATTTTTGATACCCATGATGATGTAGTACTTACTTTGATGAAAGAACATTTTAAAGTGGATAAAGTTCCTGAGAATATTTTTGAATTTGAACCATCTTCTCCATTGATTCCTGACTGTGCATTGGACAAGTTTACCCGTCGTGAATTGCTCTTTGTTTTGACAAAACAAGAAAATGGTAAGGCTCCTGGTTTCGATGACTTAGACGCATTAATAATAAAAAATGTCTGTCATCGTTTTACGGATCTGATGCTAAATCTTTTTAATAAGTGTTTCAGTCTTGGTTATTTTCCGAAAATTTGGAAGAAAGGCTTAGTAGTATTTTTTAGGAAGCGCAATAGGCAGGCCAATCTCGCCAGATCCTATCGTCCTATTACTCTCCTTCCGATTATGGGGAAAATTTATGAAAGATTGATAAAGCTCCGCGTCATGACTCGACTGAAAAGTATTAACTTTTTTCATAAGGGTCAATTCGGTTTTAGAGAAGGTCTCAGCACAACTTCTGCTATGGTAGAGGTGAAAAGAATGGTTAAAAGGATCTTATTATCAAATAAATATTGTTCATCGATCTCTATAGATATTCAGGGTGCGTTTGACGCCATGTCATGGCACATTTTGGCACAAGTCATAGAGAAGCTTCCTCTGGATATTTACATAAAATCAGTTCTCAAAAACTATATATCATCACGCCAAATTGGCTTCAGAAGTACTAATGGAGTGAAATGGTTCACCTCGTTCCTCGGCTGCCCACAGGGATCTTGTCTTGGTCCTTTTTTGTGGTTAATTGTTGCAGATGACATTTTGAAATGCTTTTCAGCGATGGATGAGAATATCGTTTCATATGCTGACGACTTTGTACTTCTGGGAGGATCTAATACGAGACAAAGTTTAGAAAATAAAATTAATGATAGATTGGAATTTTTTACTGAAATCTGTTCAGAGTATAAATTACAGTTAAGCTCTGAGAAAAGTGAAGCTATGCTTTTTGGACAGTTTACGCTCAGTAACCGTAACCCAATTTTTAAATTAGGTGATGCTTCAGTTCCAGTGAAACAAAATATCAAATACTTAGGTTTTATCATGGATGCTAAATTCAATTGGTTAGATCATCTTTCTGCTGTTAGGGAAAAGATCGCTTCGTTTGCATTGAGTCTTAAGAAGACAAACTGCAGAGATCTGGGTTCCCCTACATCATTGCGTAAGATGTGGTATCAGGTTGTAATAGACAAGCAATAACATATGGTTTTCCGGCATGGTTTCCGGACCTTCGCGTCCATGCTATTCGGCGACTTAGTTCATGTCAACGTGTTGGTCTTTTATCTATAGTTGGTACATACCGTACAGTCTCCACTGAAGCCTTATGTGTTTTAAGCGGTATTCCTCCTATTGACATCGACTTGAAATATAGAAATTTGAAGTATTTATTGCTTAATGGTGATAGCTCTTTGTCAATGGAGAATTTTGAGATTACTAGTAGCGATATCTCACCCTTGATCAAGACTTCTGATTTTCCCTTTTATTATAAACTACAAAATTTGACTTTTGATCGTGCTTTTTCTTTTGGAGACTTCAGTGAAGACAGATTGATCATTTATACAGATGGCTCTAAAACAGAAAAAGGTACAGGTTGTGCTTCTACGGTTTGCAGGGCTGGTTTGTTCATTTTTGATGATAAAATTCATCTTAGAGCATATAATTCGGTCTATCAAGCTGAACTGACAGCTATTAATGAGGCATTAAAGTGTTTTTTTACTTTCTCTGATGCTAAACTTCTGGAAATAAGAACTGACAGTCTATCGTCAATCCACGCGTTGCAGAATATTTTCCCAACAAATGTCATTATTAAAGAAATTTTTGACCAACTTCTGTGCAATCCCGACAGATTTGTTAATTTAGTTTGGGTTAAAGCTCATGTAGGTGTTTTTGGAAATGAGCGTGCAGACCAATTGGCTAAGATTGCAACATCAAATAGAACGATTAAAATACCATACCCACGTTCAGTTTGTAATATTTATTGTAAGCATCATGCTCAACTTTCCTGGCAGGACTACCTCGTGACAGGTATAACGTTCTCAATAAAGTTAATAGTGACTTTGTCTGTAGTGGAAAATTAATTTCATATTTCCTTTCGGGACACGCCAGTTTCCCGTTTTATTTAAAGAAAATCGGCCGTATGCAGACTGATAAATGTGTCTGTGGTCAACAAGGTACTGTAGTACATTATCTGTTTGGAAAATGCCAACTTATTCAGAATAATTTTATATTTGATAAGAGAAAGACACTTAGGAAAAATTTTGCTAGTGTTTTTTTTGGAAAACAGAATTATAGGAAGTTATGTGATATTTATAATAAACTGAACGAAAAGTACTCTTTTATAAAATATAGATTTTAATTGTATATAACAGTATAGCTAACTTTACTATTGGGTATTTGTCCTTCTACTCATACTTGGGAAGTCTTGTTATTCGTTGTATAAACAGCTGTTTACTTTTATTATATTATTTGCTGAATAACTAACTGGGTGATGCTCTCTATGTTTAACAGTGTTTATCTAAACAGTGCTTTTTCATGATGAACATTATGTGCTTGATTGTTTATCATCTCGAGAATGCATCTACTTCTAGTTGGGAATAGATACTGGTGTCATTTTTAGACGGACTTTTGCCATGGATGGAACTCTTTTAAATTCTAGTAGTGAACTGCTGGTGTTGATTTTATGCTGAACTCTGCTTTGGACAGTGATAGTTTTTCTTCTTGTTACTACAATGAACTGGCTAATGACTTTTGAACTCTAGCAGTGATAAACATCAGTTTTAATTTTGACAGAGACTTGCTGTTTTTTTCTTTTTGTGCTGTATATTCTGTTTTGTTTTTAATTTAATTTAATTTAGTTTTATTTTTAAGTTTATATGGTCTATTGACGTATTAATCGAATAATTTTTAGTTTTTAAAAGACCAATGTAACTCCAATGGTCTATAAAGTTGTTTCTTTTTAGTTTTAGCTAATATATAGTTTAGATAATAGTTAGTTGGTTTGTTTTACTGTATTGTTGACATTTTGTCGACTATGTATTGTGTTTGCTCCACATTATTTGCCCGTTGTATCCGGGCCTGTTGTCTTGGCTGGGTTTCGTTGGCGGTGGAGGGGATCCGCTGTGGGAGGTTGTATCACCTATGCCTTTTTTTGGTTGGTGTTCCCACAGGTGATTTCTGTCCCTTTCTGTAATAACAAGTAAAATAGTAAAAGTTTATTCTCACCGATCACCGACTGAAAGTGGATTCTACATTCGTTTTAATCTAATGATTTTTGTTTTTAAAATTTAAGTATGTATTTTAATATATAATTCTGGTTAATATGATTGAACTCAAGCTTTTTCATGAAGATTCCTAAAAATAATCAAGATTCTGCTAATATCAAAGACGATCATGATCTTTTTCACAATAACTGCAACAGCTGAAGCCGTATTGTTTATGGTAACGATTTTTATGTTTATCTTTCTATGGTTCTATATGTAATTTCGGCTAATACAACTGATTCCAATATTTCAAATGAAAAAAAAGGGAAAAGAAATCGCATTAGTTTTACAATAATCCAAAAGTAGTGATCATAAAAAAGCATCATAGTGGTTTTTTATCTAATTTTATTTTTATTTCACATAACTATTTTATGTAATTATTAAACTATTATATAATTTACTTAACTAGTTTATTAATTTACTGATTTGTAAGCATTCATTATAATTTCCAATGCTTAAGTACATTCAAATTATTGTTAAGAAATGTAAACAACACAGTGACCAGAAACCCTCAAGATTCTAAAATCCGCGCTACCTCTGGTCCTAAGCTGCGCGGATTTAAGGGAGTCTACTGTATTTAATTCTATACTCTATATAAATAACTTCCTGCTTCATTAAAATTGGTTTTAAATTTTTGTGACTATTGAAGTATTTGATAATGGGTTGATAATGGCTTTGATTTGATTTTATTTATTTTTTGCTGCGTTTTTAGAAAATGAGTTGAAAAATATTTTAATTTCTGTGATTTTATTTTACTGAAAAAAAAGAAGAAAGAATAAAAGAAATTAGCATCATATTATTAGTGTGGGCACTTAATTTTAATATAATTGTAATTAATTTCAAACACCTGTGGAAAATGTATTTGGGCATATTGCATTTGATTAAAAATGTAGTATACTCTTAAATAATATTTCCATTTTCTTCTGGGATTCGCTTTGGATATGCGTTGATAGATAGGGTCGTAATAAAGTCAGGAATTAAATTTCATTTCTCTACAAATCGTGTTGTTAAAAATGCGTTTCATACAGGGTGTCTCTTATTATCATTTAGTAATAGCTAATTTCTAAACCACTAGTTTTAGAGGTATAGTTCTAATTTCAAAAATGCCTCAAATTTCGTTTTGCATCATATAAAAACAATTTACGGTAAAATTACTTTTTAAATAGTTAAGAAATTAGAATTTGTGTACAATACTTGTGTCCTATAATTTTTATTTAGAAATAGTTTCTTCATGTAATAACAAGTAAAATAGTAAAAGTTTATTCTTCTATCACCAAAACTTACCGAGTTATGATACTTAGAATTTATTCAATTTTCAGTGTTTTAGTCACCAAAAAGGGAAAATGGTGTTTTTAGAGCCAAAAAACGCTGAAAATGCATGAAATTCAAAGTATCATAACTAGATAAATTTTTGTAGCGCAAAAGTTGAGTTTTAATCTTGTAAACTGATTTTAATGATATGGATTCATCTAAGTGGAAAACCTCATCTATACTTATGTCCCGAAATTATTTCAAATATTATATTTAAAGGCTAGGCAATTCTATTTAAAGGTCATTACTTAAAACATCTGATAAATTGCTTTAATTTTAAATTTAAGTATGTTTCATTTTTAAGATGTTTTATTTCCAGCGTTAATGTCATGTTTAACAAAGCCCTTCCTGATCAAGGATATTTTATTATTTCCTGCATAAATGTCACTGTGTATAAAGCTTTTCCTTAATGTTGCTTTCTGCAGTGAAATAGATAAAATTAGAAGTAATTTGAATGCATGCATAGATATACGTACAAACTTGTTAATTTTAACATATATAAATGTTGTTTACATCTGAATCTCATAAGGGGCTTAAATATAAAAATACTCGAGTTTGAAATTTAAGCAAAAAATAGTTGTTTTGATATTCTTAATTTATACTAGAACTATCACAGTTCTAGCATTGATGTATATTAACCCATTTATGCCTACTGCCGATACTTTAGTAAAATGGAAAAAAGTGCATTTCACACCACTTTTTTTATTTAATAGAAATTAGGTGTCTTTTTTTTTTTTTTTTTTTAATCGAGGACGCCTAGATAAAATAAGACACCAAATTTCTATGTAAAAAAAATGGTGTGAAATGAACTTTTCCCATTTTACAAAAGCGTCCCAAAATTGGGACGCTAGGCATAAATATGGTAATTATATTTGTACAATTACTGCAGTGTTAATATTTGTTTTTATGTGTACCATTGCAAAATGTGTTTTTACTTTTTAACAATATGAAACTATTTTTTAGCTCAAAATATGAATATGCTGTTGTGGAATTCACCGATGAAAAGGGCCAGATAGCCATAATTCCGTGTGTATGGATAACAAATGAAACTCCTGAAGAAGCCTCGTGTTACTGGCCACCTATTCGTAGCACTACAAAGCTTAATAAAGCTATAATGTCAAAAATTGAGCCAGATTGTGACTGGGAAATACACAGTATAAAGATTGTTCGAAAATCTCGTATGTTTCAGTTTTCATTTTTTGATTACATTTTGATATCTAATACCCTGTATTAGTACAGGTCTAATATATTTGATAATGCGTGTAGCAGAGCTGTACAAATAGTGCCCTGGAAGACATCTGAAGGAAAGCTAAGTGTTGAGGTCAGAACAAATAAAGAATCATTTGCTTGGTGACTACAGTTCTTTATTCAAAGTATACTTGATCATTTAAAACTGTTAAAAACACTTTCAGATTTATTCAGAGCAAACGTGTGGATAAAACAGAGCTTCATCGTTAAAAAAATATCTTAGTTAAGCATAACTTGACAGTTTAAAACGGAGTTTTGAAACAGTATTGAAATAAAACTAACTCATAATAACAACTTAAACTTTCTGTTAAATTATAACTAAAACGTGCTTAAAAACATTTTAAAATTAAATCAAACTACTATAAACTCAAGTTAATCCATTTACAAACATAACTAATTCAATTCAAAACTAAAAGAAACACGCTACAAAAACGAAGCGAAGCGAAGCTTCCGACTCAAAACGTTGAAAGCACTTATACTCTCCGAAATACGAAAAGAGGAGATTCCACTTTAGCAAAAGGGTATGTTCCGCAGCAGTCGATTACGGAACAACCAACGCCATCTATAATATGCTTTTAAATTACACGGCAGATTTTAAACATCGAAATCGGAACGAGAGCTATTAAACCAAAATAAGTTTTAAACCCAGTTTAGCAGTTTAGCCATAAGTGACAAGTAAAAACCGGCTGATTAGATAACACATTTGAATTTGTCTAGATTTTTTTTAAATTATGAAATGATAAGCATCTATAATTGTAAAAATAAGTATTAAAATTGATATTTAATAACCATGTTTAAAAGTGATATAATTTCTGTGCATTAGAGAACAGCAGAGTTGGTATGTAACAAGAAAAATCTGCGAAAATAAAAAATCTAAAAAAAAAGGGAAAGGGCAGGAAATTTCTAACTTTTTAGCTAATTTCTTTTCCTTTGTCTCTGCTATTGATAGAAGATTGCAGGGTTCCCAGCGATATGAAAAGTCATGGAAATTTTAAAATATATAGGAAATATCGGGGAATTTACAAATATTTCCTAAACAGTCATGGAAAGGTCTGGGGGGAAGGGGAAATTAGAATTTGAAATAATTTCTTTTTCAGAAAAGTGTTACTATGGCATTCATTTGAAAACTGGCAAAGATGAAGTTTTTTTGCATTATAGTATTTTATAGAATTTTATTTTACAATTTTGTTGAAAGGTGCTTGAATTTTCTCGTGCGAAAAGAGTATGAACCCTGTTATTATGATACAAATTTTGATTTTTTTTTTTTTTTAATTTATGCTGCTTGTTATTTTGTGTTATTTAAAGCAGATTTTGTGTATGCCCGTTTGGTCATGGAATTTGTTTGGATTTGGTCAGGGAAAATCATGGAAAGTCAGGGAAATTGCCAGACATGTGTTGCTGGGAACCCTGGATTGAATTATATGAGAATCTTCGGGCTCAGCCTCATGGTGAAAATTTTATTTATACAAAAATGGAAAAAAAGAAAAAAAAAAACTCGTTATTTGAGAAACAAGAATGTGGCCTAAGTTTCTTAGTGTTTTACAATCCTTTAAAAACTAAAAGTAAACTGAATTGATAATAATGTGATATAAAGAGAAATATTCTTTCTGATTTTGAAGCCTTTGCACAGTCACTGTTAGTAACATAAAGAAGCCCCGAGATATTTCTCTTCTGTTTGAAGTCCTTTGTTTATTGAAAAACAGAACTAATATCTTTCTGCCATAGTTGTACAATGATATTTTAGCATAATGAAAACAGTGACTTTTGCATACCCTTTTACAGACATTCCATAGCAAAAATTTAGCATTCATAATGTAATGCCAATTATTCTAAACATTCTTTGGACCAAAATTGCCTGAACGAATGAAATTTTATGTCTGGTATGTCGATATACCAAACATACGAATATATCGACATACCAGATATAAAATTTCATTTGTTCTAAGACGATTTTGGACAAAAGAATGTTTAGAATAATTGGTGTTACATTATGAATGCTAAATTTTTGCTATGTATGCTTGTTGCTTAAGTTAATCAAATCTGTTGAAATTTTTTCAATAATTTCCTTGGCCTTTCATGATTTTCTATATTATTTTATGGAATTTTGTGCATATGCTCAAAAAATATTAAGACTATATAAATAAGATTATATAAGATTTTTCTTTATCATTTTTACAATTTTGAAATAATATGTATGTCTTTTTAATCATATTTTGTTTATTTAACAGTTACTGAATTTTTTAGCATATCAGAAAGGGAAATTTAATAAAATACAGTTGAAGCACTTTATAACGAATTACGATATAACGGAAAGCACGACGTAACGAAATGCTCATAACCATTTAGTTGATCTGTATGTTAAAGAATACTGAATTCGAAACAATGTAACGAAATATTTATAACGAAAAGCACGATATAACGAAAAGAATTTGAGCATGGAAAGTGAAATAAATACGATATAGCGAATTTTTCCCCCTTAAAAAAAAAAAACAAAAAAAAACTTAACTCTGGAAATAGAACTTTATTTCTTAAATACCTGTTTTTTTTTCCATGACATAACCTTCAATCTTTTTTCTAATTCCAAACACATATCTTCAATACTTCTAAAATTAGATTTGGGGGAGGGCGAGTGCTTTTAAAACAGACAGAGGATCGACTGCTGAGCTAAACTCTTTCTTTTCTATGAGAAGTGGTCGACGGGATAATAGACAAGTACCAATTATTCTTATTTGAAGTTCGTCTCTATTGTCATTACCGTGATGCACAGTAATTTTTTATTCAGCTCACCACTAGATCTTGTTTTGATATGACAGTATTCTTACCTTGTACAGTACTACAAGATCTAACAAGCAGTAATGCCCATTTTTGATTAACAATGCAAGAACATGTAGTGTGATTTTTTTTTTTTTAAATATAAACTTTTACTAAGTAATGACTGTATGCATTAGAGTAATGTTGTAAAATAAATTATCTATGAAAATTTCATTATTTTAACACTAACCTGGAACTATCAGGGAATTTTAACATAAGATATTTGTGACCACCCTTAAGTTATTTTCTTTCCATTCAAAAGAGAGAAAAAAAAGTCACCTTATTTTTTCATATGTTCCATGTGTTTTTCACCTCCAACATTAACTTTAAAATTTTAAGTTCATGTGATGCATCGTGAGTATTTGGGGTTTGACTGGCCTCTATGTATATGACTATTTTGGTTATTGCATAAAACAAAGGACTCGAAATTTTGAATTTAAATGTATGAAACCAGTAAGCAATACATTGTGAATACTGTGCAATTGTGGCACTGACATTAAATTCTAATAGTATACAAAATATTTTGGAATACTTTTTCTTATAAAAAAATTGTTCATGTTACATAAGAAGACAGTGTACTTAAAAAAAAATCTTAATATATGTATATATTTTTTTTAGCTGCTGTCTGTCAAGTACCAAATACAAGAGGGGCACAACACACAAGCCAACACAAGCCAGTGTAATGAATATTACATCCAAATTTGAAAAGCCAAACGGGCTAAATAATGAAAACGAACTTTTTGATGTAACAATATAAAAATGTTTACATCGTTGAGTATGAAAATAAATAAGTTAATTTGAAAAGTTTTTTTTCATTTTAATGTAGTAACATTTCAAAGTTCCATATTGAAACTGGTATAAACTTTTAAATTCCAAAACTGGGATCGTCAAGTATGAATCGATGAGTCCGAAAAAAGAAAAAACATGTCATCTCTATCTTAGGGGAAGAAAATATTTTTTAATTTATTCCCAGTGTCAGAGATCAATGCATTCTTGAGCTTGATCTTTATTTTATTCAAAACATGTGTTCAGAGATTATAAGTTAATGTTCAGTCTCTTATATAATTTTTTTTAGAATTAGTTGACATATTTCTGGATTCATCGATTCAAATGTAAATGTATATTGAATTTTTTAACTAGATAGTTTTTGATAACCCAAAAGTTTTTAAAGAGTATATAAAGCATTGATTACATGAAAAGTTGTATGATTTCTAAGGAACTTAAATAAATAAATATATATATATCTAGTTATACAAAAGAGGCCATTTGGATACAGTTAATTTATGTGTTCATAGCCTTTGTATGATTAATTGTGATGAACTTTATGCTTTTCTCCTCCTCTCCTCTACCAAAAAGGGTTAAAATATAAGAAAAAGTAATGTCTTGCTTTACACTGATAAGATTTGATATGTATATATTAAAAGGTTGGGTGAATAAAACTTTAATGTAATGTACTACTTCGGTTGTGATTGAATATAAACTTCAGTTTATTTTAGCTTTTAGGCTATAAAAAAAAAATTAGCTACTAAATTTTTAAGATAAATAGGTTTTTGTGTCAAATTTAATATTTTCCATATTTAATACTCATGTGAGTGCCAGTTGGCCAAGCCAAATAAAGTTTATGAGAGCTTACATTTTTCTTTATATTCAGGTGTCATTGTTTATATTTTCATTAATACGAACCTTGTTGACCTAAAATCTTTTAATGACATTTTGCTTAACGCAAATTAATAAAATATTATTAACTATTTACACTAAGTTCCTCACAACATAAATTCATTCTTCAATTTTATGGTAACTAAATTTGATTGTAATAAGTTTTCAAATATATTAAAATAATATGCATATTTTCTTAAAATTCAGAATTTCAAAGTCTCGTAAGCGAGTTAAAATGATTAAAGAGGAAAACTTTAATTTATTTCGTTTGTTTATTTAGATATTCTGACGTTCAACTCAACTATCTAACATAATTCGCCAACAATACATGATATTTGAAATATTTAAAAACACTGCACTAAGTATACAGACAAATTCTGGAGTTATTGGCATTAGTTATTATAAAAAATTTCTTTTTATGAAAACAATAAATACAACAGATGCATACAAGAAATTTTATTGAGATTTATTATTTTACATTTTTATTCTCAATAAAATTTTAGGTTTCAGTTTTTGTTTTGATGTTTAGTTAACAACTTCGCAAAAGGAATGACTGGAATAAATAAGACTTGTAGAACTGGTGTTTCACTGTGCTTTCCTGTGTAAAAAAAAAAAAAAAAAATTATAAAATGTGTTTAAATAGAGGCAAGATTAATGTTGCCCTTACAAATGCCGTGCAGAGAAAATATAAGTATTAACATATTTGATTAAACAATATGTTTCTACGCGACTGGAAAACGGGGAATTGTGAGGGAAAATGACAAGGGTTCAAAAAGTCAGGGAAAATTGCAATTTTTTTCTAAAACCTGGAAAAGTCAGGGATTTTTATGTGCTTCCATGTGTCAAGATTCTCCCGAGTTCTGAGGTCCTTCTGAAAAAATTCCAATTTTTCACATGCAAGTAAAATTTTCATAAAATTTACATGTTTATAACATAAAGATGTTTTAGTTATTTTGCCGCCATATAGGCAATATCAACGAAAGAAATTAATGAGATATGAATAGTTAAGTAAGTAAAATTAAAAATGATGAAGCAAGCCCCCCCCCCCCCCAAAAAAAAAAAAAAAAAAAAAAGCTGTGTCTGAAATTAAATTGTTAATACACAAAACAATTGAAACTGCAACAACAAACTACTTCTGAAACAACATAAATAAATGACATGATAGCAGCACTGTCTAAGAAAAAATTAAAAGTTTAATATGTATAAATTCATATATAAATATAAGCTTATATAGCTATTAATATATTATAGCTTAGCTGAATTATATAGCTTACATAATTAAAAAGTTACTTTGAATTCATTTGAGTTGTATTTTAGTTTTTTTTCTTTAATTATTTTTATTTTATAGTTTTTCATATTTTAAATATCAAATAATAGATTTGTTGTTCTAATTTCCATTTTCAGAGGAAAATTTAATCATTAAAATCTAGATATGATGTAATTTGTATTTCTAAAAATCTCGTGAATTGTAGTCAGGGAATCATAGGAAATATGATCTGGAAAAGTCAGGTAATTTTGTTCTTTGAATAGAGTAACCCTGTTAAATGATACAAAAATGGACTGCTTGAAGATGCATATTTACAAAAGTAATACAAAATAAAAGTAAATTTTTGGATAGGTTTATTTTTTTATATTTATGCCAGTGGTAATTATATGCAGGATATCATTGATAAATACCACATGAAAATTAATTTAATATAGCATAAGATATATAATATATATAAAAAAATTAAAAGACCCAAAATAAAGCAAAAATGTTGTTCAAGGATTGATTTGCACCCTAGAGGCCCCTGGGCACAAGAATAAGAAGCTTTTTCAAGAAAGCGTAGCAAAAATTTTAATGGAATTCCTTGAAATTTTTCGAAAAATAAAGAATTTATTAAATAAATGAGTTATTTTAGGCTTCCACAGAACTTTTGTAATAAATGTAATTAAAAGTGAAAAATTGAACCTTAGAACTTTTAAAATGCAAAATATGTTATTTTGGGGCCCCCAAAACCGTGGGCCCCAGTCTGCGTCCCAGATGCTCTGCCGCAAATCAAGCCCTGAATGAATATGCTGGCCCAGCAAGCAGTAATTGCTGGTCCAGCAAAGTGAAAACTGTTGGTACAGCAAAAGTGCAGCAGCACATACACTGGGTAATGGCTTACCGCTTTATAAACACCACTGGGTGGATGTCTGCTTGGAGTAAAAAAAAAAAGCTGACTGATGGTTTGCCACTGTATAAACATTGCAAGATAAGTGATGGTGGTGGATTAAAAGTGCTGACCCAGCAAAGGACTAACAGTAGGATGGATGCTAGTACTGATTAAAAACTGATGGCACAGCAAAGGTCCAGCAGCATATACACTGGATGATGGCATACCGCTTTATAAACACCACTGGGTGGATGTCTGCTCGTACTAAAAAAAGCTGTCTGATGGTTTACCACTGTATAAAAACTGCAGGATAAGTGATGGTGCTGGATTAAAAGTGCTGGCCCAGCAAAGGAATAGCAGTAGGATAGGTGCTGGCCTTGCAGGGAAAGTGCTGGATTGAAGTAATGTGATGGCATACCAATGCTGGCCTGCTGCTGGACCAGCAGCGTTTCGAGCGGATTTTTATTTCCTGATTTTTAGCTCAAATTACTCTCTCTAAAAAAAAATGATGTCAGTTTTTGCTAACGAATAATCATGAATTTTTGAGAATAACTAAAAGTGTTATTACCTACGCCCCCCCCAAAGCATACTTTAAAACTAAATGTTTGGCTGGTTTGATGGTTATTTGTTACGGTCGATTATGTGCGCTAGGGATATTGACTGGCGGGGGAGGGGGGAAGTGCACTCCGTGTGTGTGTGTGGGGGTTCTTTCTAAGAGATCTTAACCCGTATTTACGGCAGCAAAACTAAATGGTAATGAATGATCATAATAATGGCATTTTTAATGTCAAGTCTATTTTAGGGGGTTAAACTGCAACCCTAAATCATTCAACAAACTTAAATTATTAAAAATGTATTTCAGCAGTAATTAACTTGATAATAATACCTAATAAATACACTAAAAGTTTGTAACAAAAGAAACAATATAAAGTAGTACTGATACTCTTATTTAAAAATATACATAAGTGTTCGTAAAAACGCGTGGAACTACACCGTCTAAGGACGTTATCATACGCAAATGGGAAATGCAAAACACAAAAGCACCAGTTCAATACCCAACTTTAGCAATTACTGTAAACAGTTCAAAAGAATCCGGATTCTTTTGTATAGATCTATATATGATCTATTGATTTGTATATATACTATACACACAAGTTAGAACACGGACGACAAACCGAATTCTTAAACACTTTTCAACTATGTTGGAAAGTTTCAAAAATATATTAATTTTCATTTACAGATGAAATTTCTCTTTATTTTCTTTATTTTTGAAAGGCATATCAATGCAAAAAATAAGATAAATAGTAACTTTAAAAGACACTTCTCTAAAGTGAGTAGTGTAAAGACTACAATTGTATACCCTAGAGAACCTGGACAAGTAAGAGAAGCGTCATGAGTGGCAATAGACTCTGATTCGTCCAAAGCTCTTTTCAACCGCCGCGGGCAATCGACTGCAGCGCTACCATAGACTTTATACAGGGCGAAAATACAGAGTTTATAAATCCATATCATTCATAATATTTTCATGTTTGTTTAAATTTTTAACGCGATTTTCAGGTTTAGGGATGTTTATATTATGGATATAAACAAAAGTTTTTCTAGGAATTTCGCAATTTTCTGTAGAAAATATTTTTTTTCCTCCTGAAGTTTCGTTTTCACCCAGTCAGCACGAGCATTATTATTTCTTTTTCTCATTATATTTTAATATACATAAGAAAAATGTGGATTAGTTTTATTTCTATAAGTATAGTGTATATATATATCTTGCGTTATTTTTGTGGAATCGCATCACAAGTATTTTTTATTAATATTTTTCCACTGTCAGTGTTTAAAATTGTTGTTGGCGAGGATTGAGATCGCGCCAAATTCTCGTATGACTTGCTTTGAATCTAATATAGTAGTTTCGCTATTTCTTAGTAAGATTATGTGGTGTAGTGGTCAGAAGCATGCAGTTGTCACGGCAGAGATTGCGGGTTCGATGCTCGTTATTAATTTTTAACATTTTAGAAAAAAAAATTTCGATTTTTATTCATTTCTTATGATTGCCTACTCTGATTTTTTTCAATAGATTCTTGTTAATGAAACTAAATTATAATATTTTATTTTATTCTTTTTTTAAATTATTATGAATTATTATTATTATATATTATTATTTATTTATTTATTATAAGTTACTTTGAATTTTTTAAATAGATTAATGAAACTAAGTTTTAATATTTAATATATAAGGGCTATATTATAATAATTAAAATGAAACATATATTTTAATGCAATTATAACATCAAATAAAATTACATTAAAAATATTTTTATGTTGTAACTTTAATAGCATAAAATTATCTAATTACCAGAAAGAACTTATTAAAGTATTCATTTTTATAAAATAAAGTTTGATACTTCATACACAAAATACGCACACAAATTCAAAAGAATATGGAGAAGATGGTATATTAAGTTAGGATTTTATAATTTTTAATTATAAATGATGCTGGGGAAGGGGGGGTGTGTCTAAGAGGATTAAAGGTGGAAATTTTGGGGAGTGCTAATTTAGAAGAATATATATATTATTACTGCACAATTCCAAATAGAGCAATTTAAAAAAAAGGTGATACAGCTAAAAAAAAAAAAAAAAAAAAAAAAAAAGAAAGAAAGAATTGAATTCGTCCTCCCTATTCAACAAATAAATCTCTGCATCAGACGTGATTATAATTTGAAATGTAGTATATTTGCAGGCAAAAGAAAAACGTTGTTCGATTGTAAAGAGGTGGAAAATAAAATTTCATGCATGCTTATTTGCAAATATCACGCATTTATGTATTAAAAATGACATCGTGAAATATATTGTTGTGAGCTCGGGGTTCGAAAGGACTGATGCCAATATATAAGAACAATAAAAAGGCTTTATTCACTATAAACGGTGCAATACGATCACAAATATCTTCTGAAAATTACAAGATATTCAGTAATCTTCAAATCCAATAAAAGCGCAGCAAAATTTCACACAGAAACAATGCGTTCAATACGACGTATCAACGACAAAATCGATCCGAGAAACACAGTTCTCAATGCAAAGCCTCTCGTATGAATTCAATCGCAGTTGACAGACAACTAACTCAACTAAACTGATGGAGGTCCTTATATAGGTTTCAGAGATCTTTCCAGATTATTCCAGAGCCTTCAGATGCTAGAAATTACCAGAAAGTGCTTTAACTTTCGATAGATAACCCAAGCAAGAAAGGATCCCAATGTATAAGTATAAGGGGGGGTGGTTGCACAAAAAGTCGCCAAATCCGTCGCCAACTTGGCGACATTTGGCGATATATCGCCAAATTTGGCGACAAAAATAAGTCGCCAAAACCATCGCCAACTTGGCGATAAACCCATTCCTTGGAGATTTTCCAATAGAACTCATTATAAAGATGAGGGTGTAAGGTTGTTTTCCTTGCAAACCATCTGAGGCCTTTAGCATTGAGTTACATGATGCTCAATAGGAAATACATTAATAATACTGCAATTTTCACAATAATAAAATAAAATAAATTTAAACAAATGGAATATTTACAGATATATACAAAATTCATAACATTGCCCCCCTCTCAAGGACTGCACGTCCCGGGCAGTTCAACTTTTGATCAGGAAAGCAAACCCGTTGCCAACAAATGCTATACTATTCAAAACACTTAAAGCAAACATGCAAAATAACCATTAAACACATTCATAATGCTGAATTATACAAAATATACACTTATTTAAAAAAAAATTAAATTAAATTAAAGCAGACATCATTACATACAAGTATTTAAATAATAATAACATTAATAATGATAATGCTAAGCAAAAGAAATTTTTACATTAACTTATATACAAGACCATGGTCATACTAATTTACATTATTTACATTACACTATTTACAATCAATGAACTAAGTACTATGGCCATAGTATGGAGCCAGCCTGTCGTAATGAACGACTCTAGGCTTCGAACTTGGTGACTTTCGGATCCGAATTACGACATCGTTCAGTCTGTTTAGGACTGTATAAGGACCGTCCCAGCGTGATTGCAGTTTGGGAGAAAGTCCTTTACGTCGAGTCGGATTATAAAACCAAACCTTGTCACCTTCTTTGAATTGATGTCCCGTGGCTTTCGTGTCGTACCTGGTCTTCATCTTCTCCGTCTGTATATTTATCCGCTCTCGAGCCAAGTTGTGGACGTCTTCAAATCGTGCCTGGAGATTCTGCACATATCCCTCTGGCGATGAAGGCGCATCTGGAGGGCGACCAAAAAGCAGATCACAAGGTAAACGAAGATCACGACCGAAAAGCATCTGAGACGGGGAATAGCCGGTTGTTTCATGGACGGCGCTGCGATAGGCGAGAAGAAACAAGGGAAGTTTTTGGTCCCAGTCTTGTTGGTTTCTTGAGACTAGCAGTGAGAGATTGTTGAGGATGGTACGATTAAATCTCTCAACCATGCCATCCGACTGTGGATGTAAAGGCGTCGTTCTAGTTTTGTCCATTCCGAGAAGTTGACAGAGACCCTCAATCACAGCAGAGATAAAATTTCTCCCCTGGTCCGAATGCATTTGGAGAGGGACTCCATACCTTGATATCCACTGGTGTACCAAGGCATCCGCAACCGTAGAAGCTTCTTGATCAGGGATGGCATAAACTTCAGGCCATTTTGTGAAATAGTCCATGACAACAAGGAGGTATTTGTTGCCATCAGCACTTCTTGGCAGAGGACCTAGGATGTCAAGGGCGATGCGTTCAAAAGGTGCTCCTACATTGTAGAGATGTAGTCTTCCTCGGCTACGTTTCTTTGGTCCTTTCCGAGCTGCACATGCATCGCAAGATTTGCACCATTGTTCGACGTCAGCTCTCGCTTTTCCCCAGAAGAAGCGCTCTCGGACTCTGTGTAATGTTTTCATGACTCCAAAATGGCCACCAGTGGGACTGTCATGAAATTCCTTGAGGATCTCAGGGATTCGGGATCGAGGAAGTACCAACTGCCACCGAGATGTCTTCCCATCTTCCGATTCGAATTTTCGGAACAGGACACCATTTCTGACGTGGAGGGAGTTCCAAAGAGCCCAATATTGCTTCGTCGTAGGACTGTAAGTCGAGATGTCTTTCCAACTGGGCTTCGTGCTAGAAGATTCTAATAACTCCAAGATTGGTTTGATCTCAGAGTCTGCCATTTGATCTTCTCGAATCTTCTCATCACTCCAGGGATCTGGTGGCGTCAATAGTGAAGTCTTCGTCTGGCGTATGACATGTTCGGGATTATACTTGTTCTCCGCTCTGGAACAATAGCGACAACTTTCGGGACACGGTCTTCTTGATAAGGCATCAGCATTTCCATGCGATGAGCCTTTACGATGCCTGATGTCAAAGTCGTATTCCTGGAGTCGTTGTATCCATCTGGCTACTTGGCCCTCTGGGTTCTTAAAATTCATCAGCCATGTTAGGGATGCGTGATCAGTACGAAGGAGAAATTTCCTGCCATAGAGATAGTGATGGAAGTGTTCTATGGCTTTTACTATAGCTAATAACTCCTTACGAGTGACGCAATAATTCCGCTCTGGTTTCGACAAACATTTGCTCCAGTATGCTACGACTCGTTCTTGGCCATCTATTTCTTGGGAAAGTACAGCACCGACACTTTCATGACTAGCATCCGTGTCCACAATGAATTGTTTGTCGGGGTGTGGATAGGTTAGGACTGGAGAGGATGTGAGAGCTTCTTTCAGCTGCTGGAAGGAATTCTCGTATTCTTGTGTCCATAGAAACTTCTGCTTGCTTTCAGTGAGCCTATGCAAGGGTCTTGCGATGTTGGAGAACCCCTGTACAAACTTTCTGTAATAAGTGCATAGTCCCAGAAAGCTTCGCAACTGATGGACGTTTTCCGGACGCTTCCAGTTCTTTACTGCAGACACTTTTTCAGGATCTGTTCGAACACCTTCAGCTGAGATGATGTGTCCTAAATAATTTACTTCGCGTTGGAAGAACTTGCATTTCAGAGGGTTCAGCTTTAAATTCGCCGCTCTTAGCTTCGTTAACACTTTTCGAATATTTCCAAGATGTTCTTCAAACGTGCGGCCACCAATGATGACGTCATCTAGGTAGATGAGACAAGCTTCAAAAGTCAGGCCTTTTAACACTGTCTCCATGAGGCGCTCGAACGTTGCTGGAGCATTGCAGAGCCCGAACGGCATAACTTTGAATTGCCAAAGTCCTTGTCCAGTAGTAAATGCGGTCTTCTCTTTGTCATCAGGATGGATCTCTACTTGCCAATATCCACTCTTCAAATCCAGCGTGGAAAACCATTTATGTCCTGAAAGAGTATCTAGCGTGTCGTCTATTCTTGGTAGAGGATAGCTGTCCTTCTTCGTGATATCGTTAAGTTTACGATAATCCACACAAAATCTTGTGGAGCCATCTTTCTTTCGGACCAACACGATGGGAGAGGCCCACGGACTTGATGACGGTTCGATGATGTCACTATCCTGCATCTCTCGTAAGAGCTTAGAAACCTCTTCTTGTTTTGCGAACGGCAAGCGTCTTGGATGCTGTTTAATCGGTGGATGGTTGGCAGTATCAATTCTATGACGTGTCAGTGAAGTGCGCCCTATATCACTCTCGTTTTGTGAAAACACATCCTTAAATTCCTGGAACAGTCTTTCTGCGGCATGTCTCTGTTCAGGAGATAAATTTTCATTTCGTCCAATTACAGGTGTTAAACTTGTAGGCGGCTCCGATAACGTCAAGCTCGGGTCTTTGCAAACACAGGTGACTGGAGCACAGGTTGCAAGCACTTCACCTTTCTGGATAATTCTAGACTTTTCACTTACGTTCGCAATCCTCACAGGTATCACATCTCTCGACAGATCTACCAGCGCTGATGCTATTAGCACTCCCTTTGGGCTCTTCTCAGGATATCCAGTCAAGCCATACTGGAAAATTCTTTCGTTTCCAGTTAATCCAGGTATCATCATTTCGGTCCGAGGAGGGATGATAACATCTGCCTTGGCTGTGATCCGTTGAATAGACCCGGACTCATTTCCAAGTTTGAAAATAGTGACATCTTCTTGAGCAGAGCGTAATTCATTATTCTTAAAATCCAGTGTAAATCCATGCTCTTTTAAAAAGTCCAGTCCGAGTATAAAAGGGTCTGAAATATCGGCAACATAGACTGTATGGTGGTAAGCGGCGTTCCCAAACTTTATTTTCAGTGTCATTCTTCCGTGTATATCGATCTTATCTCCGGTCACAGTTTGAAGAATAACACGCGGCGGGGTCCAGGAGAATTTTTCTTTCAGCCGCTGAGCTAGATCTTTCCGAATGATGGTCACATTGGCTCCTGTATCGATGATCATATTACAGGGCAAATCATTCACACTTCCGACTAGAAAAACTCCGTTCTCGCCGCAACTTCTTGCAGAAATTTCACATACTTGAAAATGAGGCTTCTTAAGATCTGGAAACCTCCGCCCCGCAAGATGGTCAATAATCAGTTTTCTTGCTCCTCCGTTAGCGGGTGAGCTATTACCTTCGGTGCTGGGTCGTCTTGGGCAGTCGATTTGGATATGGCCTTCTCCACCGCATCTCCAGCACTTGATCTTCCTGTAAGGTTTGTTGGCCATTAAGGAGTTCATCTTTCTCATTATGTCATTCATCTGCTGCTGTAAGCACTCCACAGCTCTATCCGACGTCTCAGGCAGGTTGGCTGCTCGCACAAAGTGTCGATCTTTCCTAGTAGCTTGCTGGGCTGCCTCGAATTTCAGAGCGTAAACCAAAGCCCCTCTTAAGTCACTGAGATCTGCAATCCGGAGTTGTTTCTGGATCTCAGAGTCACGCACACCATCGATAAAATGTTGCAGAGCTAAACTCTCTCTAATTTCAGTCGGACAGTCAGGATAAGCAAGATGTGAAAGTCTCTCGACATCCGTAGCAATATCTTGCAGGGATTCAGTGGATTTCTGCTGTCGAGATTTGAGCTGGAGTCTGCTATATTCCTTCATGCATTTCTCGCCAAAACGCAATTCTAAGGCACTGACGAGCGTTTCAAAATCCAGTGGTTCATTTGCAGGCAAAGTCTGTAGGACGTCGGCAGCATCAGCTCGTAGAGAAGCAGCTAACTGGCAAGCCTTTGTCTGGGAATCCCATCCATTGGCGTCCGCTACGATCCCAAATTGTGTCTTAAAAACTGGCCATGAGGATTTTCCGTCATAGGTCGAGAGTTTAATAGAGGCCCGAGGAAGCATAGCTTGATACTTGACATCTTCGGGATAGTTTTCGGCAGTTATCTTTTGTTTCTTCACATTTTCCAACTCCTTTTCTACACTCTCAATCCTTTCTTCTACGGTTTTGGCTGTCCTTTGTATTTCTTCTACCTTTTCTTCTACGGTTTTGGCTGTATTTTGAACTTTTTCTTCTATTTCTTGAAATCTTTCTTCAACTTTGTTTTCCACGCCGTCAATTCTGTCATTTAAAGATGTTATTTTATCCTCTATTAGTTCTTTCAACTCACCAAGGTTGGTTGACATATCCTTCTTTATGTCATCTTTTAACTCACCAAGGTTCGCAGTCATTTTCTCATCCATCGCTGACATATCTTTCTTCATTTCAGCCTGGTTCGCAGTCATTTTCTCATCCATCGCTGACATATCTTTCTTCATTTCTTCTTTCAACTCGCCAAGTTTCGCAGCTAATTTCTCCAATAATTCTTTCAGTTGACCCTCCATTGCTCTGGTGATCGGCATTCAACCCCACTCCTGACACCAAATGTTGTGAGCTCGGGGTTCGAAAGGACTGATGCCAATATATAAGAACAATAAAAAGGCTTTATTCACTATAAACGGTGCAATACGATCACAAATATCTTCTGAAAATTACAAGATATTCAGTAATCTTCAAATCCAATAAAAGCGCAGCAAAATTTCACACAGAAACAATGCGTTCAATACGACGTATCAACGACAAAATCGATCCGAGAAACACAGTTCTCAATGCAAAGCCTCTCGTATGAATTCAATCGCAGTTGACAGACAACTAACTCAACTAAACTGATGGAGGTCCTTATATAGGTTTCAGAGATCTTTCCAGATTATTCCAGAGCCTTCAGATGCTAGAAATTACCAGAAAGTGCTTTAACTTTCGATAGAGAACCCAAGCAAGAAAGGATCCCAATGTATAATGGGGGGGTGGTTGCACAAAAAGTCGCCAAATCCGTCGCCAACTTGGCGACATTTGGCGATATATCGCCAAATTTGGCGACAAAAATAAGTCGCCAAAACCATCGCCAACTTGGCGATAAACCCATTCCTTGGCGATTTTCCAATAGAACTCATTATAAAGATGAGGGTGTAAGGTTGTTTTCCTTGCAAACCATCTGAGGCCTTTAGCATTGAGTTACATGATGCTCAATAGGAAATACATTAATAATACTGCAATTTTCACAATAATAAAATAAAATAAATTTAAACAAATGGAATATTTACAGATATATACAAAATTCATAACAATATTTATTTATATATTTTTAAAATTATTTATTAGATATGGAGATGAGCAATATACATACATAGATTTTCTCTCTCTCTCTCTATCTCTTTTTTTTTTTTTCCCTTATGCATTCAGGAATGTAGGAAATAAATTAAAATTTTTCAATTGGTTTGGAAAAAAGAAATTCGAATTTATTATATATTTAGATAATATTTATAGTATTGTTTTTATTAAGTGCTAAATTCAAAGTAAGCAATCGTATTTAGAATAAAGGTTAAACGTTTCCAGAATAAAAATGCGTGTTTCTATCCTTCCATAAACGCAAGGAATATTAGAAAATTGTTAGCATGAGCAAAGTTATATTTGGCTATTTCAAAATTTATTAAAAATTAATTTATTGCAGAGTTTTCAAAAATGGTAAAAATAAAAATAGTTGTCAAAATTGGTGTAATGTCTATTATGTATTTTTAAGTATTTTATTTTCAGTGAATAACTTGCCTCTCACTTCGGTATGCTTAAGCCTAGGCTTTTCTCAAATTCAAACTGGCTACTTTCTGACACATTTTTAAATTCATTTTTGTTTGCAAACGTATCAAATTGGCAGGTTGTCTTATTCAGAAACTATGTAATCGAACTGATTTTTCGTTTTTCGGTAAAGGCAGAAGATTTTTAGAAAATGCTGTCAAAGTTCATGCATTGAACTGAATTTCCTGATGCGACACCGCAGAAAAGTTAAAAAAAAAAAAAAAAACTATCGTTTATAACTCCAGATGCAATTCATTTATCGGTAAATAAAAACTGTTCTATTACAAATCATTTCAATAACCATATCTCCAAGTATAATGTTTTTGTGTTTAAAAATGAGTCAGAAAATGTGTCAGGAAATTTTCGCGTTGTTCAGAGGTGAGAAATATTTTTTTTGGGAGCCGAAAAAGCAAATTAATGGTGGAGACAACCAAAATAAATAAAATACAACTGCTTACCCCCCCCCCCTCTAAGGAATTTTGAAGGTAGCTCTCAAATTCAAACTGATTACTTCCTAACATATTCTCGAAGTTAAATTCATCCGCAAATGCACAGTAATTTCAGCGGTGCAATGCAGTGAGATAAGCGATTTCATTTCATTCGTTATTCTTTTACAAAAAAGTTTAATTAGAAAACTAATAAATAAATATTTATTGTTATATTCTAAATAACCAATTTAATTAAAATATTAAATGTGTTATAAATATAGGTAAATTGCACTTAGTGAAACTTTTGGCATAATAGCGACAAAAACAGAAAATTATCCACTTTTTACAACAGATTCGTCATAAAAAAGAAAAAAAAAATGTTTTGTTTACCTTGTTCCGTTTCTAAAGAACGCGCATTAAAATAATAATAAAAATAACCAAAGCGCGAATACGCGCCAAGCGTGGAAAATCGGGTTTGCTACAATTTGGACGAGATTTTCGTCCAGCCGCCATTTTTCTTCCACTGAGCATGCGTATTTAAACTCATGACGCTTCTCTTACTATGTCCAGTTTCTCTAGTATACCCTAGAGCTCCTATTATAGGAGCCTTAGTATACCCTAAAGTGTAGCGCCATCTGTTGACCGTTAACTGGGTGCAACTTTTCAGCCGAATGCTTTAGGCCTTTAGTATTCTGAATTTAGTGACCAAATAATAATAATATTTTTTTCTATTGATACAAATTTCACTAATATATTTTTTTTATATATATTTCTAATTTTAACTTTTATCTTAATTTATTATAAATATGCTTATTATTATATTTATAGTTTATAACAAAGTTCATAGAAGATCTTTTCCATATTTCTCTCGTTCTGAGATATTTTTTTTAATTGAACCAACTGTCTTCTCTGAAAAAGCAATTCCGTGGTCCTTTGGATTAGGTGTACCTGCGACTAAATCTTTCTAAGAATACAGCATTGGTCATCTGACTGATAAATGCCCGATGACCTATGTTCAATTTAAAAGTGAAATATTCAATTGTCAATCAATGAAACCATTACTTAAATTATATTACAAATGATTCATTTATATTACTGGTATGAGAGTTATTAAAATAACTCTCATACAACGAGAAGCATATTTTGATTTCAAGACGATTTTGCCCTGCCCTATATTCACAATTTCGCTGACTGTCGTACATTAAATTTACAACATCTGCAGATATTCACTGATGTAACTTAAAATTAGTTCTTAAACGAAAGCATTCAAAAGAGTTTTTTGCATTAATGATGACATTATAATACAGAAATAATATTATAAACAATAAAATTTGATAAGTTTGCCGTGTTTTAAGAAACTTAAATTTTTTAATGCCTTTGAAGATTTTTATGTAGAGGTCTATAGAGATTGGTATAGAAAATTTTCTTTAGAACAATTTACCGGGTGAACATCATTAAAGTTCACCTACTCAGAGGTGTCTCTATTCGAAATTATCCATCAGAAAGTATGAAATTTTGAATGCGACTAAATGAAGCGATGCAAAAGACATTTAACAGAAAGACAATTTAATTTCAAAAATGCTCACCAGACTGTGTAGTATATTATTGTTTTTTTTTTCAATTTTTCAATCTTTTTAACACTTTCCAACCTAGTTGAAAAGTGTTTATGACTTCGGTTTGTCTGGCCGTCTGGCCGTCTGCCGTCTGGCCGTCTGCCGTCTGGCCGTCTGGCCGTCTGCCGTCTGCCGTCTGCCGTCTGTCCGTGCTCTAACTCCCGTAAATATGCTCGGATTGCCCTGCAATTTTTATATGTTATAATCGTTATCTATAGCATGTTCCCTATTTCAATGGAAGTGTGTAGCACTTATAGTTTTTTTACAGGGACACTCAAAAGAATTCCGTTACATTGCGGTCTATGGGGAAAAATCATTTGCGGTTTATTTAAATAATGTTTCACTATTTTAAACGCACTGAAATTTATATATATCACTAAGGTGCATTAGAAGAAGCTTAATATGGAATTGGGTGTGCATAGCACTTATACTTACTTTACAGGGACAGTCAAAAGAATTCCGTTACATTACGTCTATGGAGAAAAATCGTCTGCGGTTTATTTAAATAATGTTTCCCTATTTTAAACGCAATGAAATTTATATAAAGTTCATTACAAGAGACTTACTACAGAATATTGTGTGTATAGCAGTCATCGTTCATTTACAGGGACACACAAAAGAATTCTCTACTGTATGTTAACAATAATTCCTGGAAGTGCGTTTTAAGTTACTGAACGCTATTTTAATTTTAAATCGCTTTTTGTCTATTACGTGGTGTGTATAAATTCTGTAGATCCTATACAGGGAAGCACAAAAGTTCGGGAACACATTTCCGTATTATTTAACTCCAGACGGAGAATTTTAAACTGTGCTACGTGTTTCCTAACTGAACTAAAATTTAGCATCCTATGTAGTATATATACAAATCTATAGATCCTATACAGGGCTGAATAAAAGTATTCGGATTACTTAGATGTTATCTTTTAGCTTATTAAAGAGTATGACTCGTAAAATTATTTTGGAAGCGTTGGAAAGTGTTACATAATCTATGCTTGACGCATGATTTTTCGTTCTTGTTTTATTTGTAGACACTTGGTTACAACTGTATACCAGTTACAACAAAACGGAGTTAATTATGGAGCAAGGCACGCTCTTTAAAATAAATCAACTTGGTGTGAAAATGCTCCAATTAAATATTTAAAACACTAAACAGTGAAAAATAATAATAAAAATAGCCCTGACGGCTCGGCCTACAGGCACAGGTGTATTTCGAAGGCACAGACCGTTTGGAGCCTGTTTATTGGGAATTGCAGAACAAAGACCTATTTGCTATGATGCGGCAGTTTGGACCGCCCACTTCGAAATATACCTCTGCCTGTAGACGAAGCCAGCATTTTTTTTTTTTTTTTTTTTTTTTTTTGCTGTAAAAGTTTGTCTTATAAAAAAAACTTGTCAGAATAAAAGTTGTAGATAGTATTAAGAAGATTTATAATAAATTTAAACGGATTTGATATCTTGTGAATTGACGGAGTTATGACTTTCTTCTTCTGAAACCCCTAGTTCTTCCCCTTCTTGGGGGCATTTTAAATCAAATCAAAAATCTGTCATACATAAATTTTTGGCCCTTTTCCTAGAAATAATAATAACTTTGGGCCCATAACCTGTCAGAGTTAGCAGGTTATTAGAATAAAAAAGGTTTATTATAATAGCATCGCGTTAAGGATGTGATAAACAGCTACAAACACCAACATCGGCGGTAAGAGAGATACAGATTAAAAAGTGTTGCCAATACATGAAAGGTAAAACTTATTACAGGATGTTGCCAAACAATAAATATAAAATCACTTACTTTAACAGTTTTTTTTCTGTTTTCACAAAAAGCCCCTCCATTTGCCCCCCCCCCCCCCTTCCCCTGGTTCGATTTTACCCAATAACGAACTTGACCGAGATTTTATGCCGCTTGATTTTATGTATCAGTTTGGAAGAGATTTATGCAGAATTATGGAATTTATCTTGTCCATAAACAAGTGATATAGATAGATAGATAGATAGATAGATAGATAGATAGACTGATAAAGTTTTAAACTGGGTTCTAGGAGTCATGATAGGTGTAGATCTGCAAAAATGTTTCAGGAATTCCAACATAGGGGAGAATGTAATAGGTAGTATTTCTTACGAAATCTACCTAAAAAGAGTCACATATTTTTTTAAATATACTTTTATCAATTAAAAATTTAAAAATTATTAAATTATGAAAATGTGTTGAGAAAACAATTTAGAAATACTGAATACATAGTTCAAATAAAGCCTTTTTTCCCGTTCCTGTTAGCATATCATTTTTTTTTAACTGAAAAAAAAAAATTAAAAAAAAAAGAAACAGGGCGAAAATTATATATATATATATATATATATTTTTTATATAATTTCTAAAGTTTGGACTTTCTACCAAGCGTAAATCAAAGTCATGAATTCTTCATTATCGAATACCACACGAAATTAACTTATTGTAAAATAAAAATTTTTGGAAACAACATTAGTTGCAGATATGAAATTAGGCGAGATTTTAAAGATATACCTTGAATGCTTATAAAAGAGTGTTTAGAAAAGAAAAACTGTTTTTACTTTTAATACTTTTTTCTTTTGTCTATAAAAATCCTACTCCTTGACAAGTTTCATAGTGTAAATCGCACTCCGATGCTACCATTTGTTACATTTTTATAATCATTCTAAATCTGAACTTACCTATGGGTCTCGTTTAATTTTTATTTTTTATTTTGCAGAAAAAAGATTTAAAAAAGAAGAAAAAGAAAATGATAATGAACAAATGGGACACTTTGACAAGTATTAAGGTGCAATCAGACTGCATTCAGCTACAGCCGATCCTTTGTCGGCTCTTTTAATGTGGTGAGTCTTCTGTAGCACTACAAGGGCATTCTGTAGCATTCCAAGCAGGAGTCCCTATAACATGTTTATCACCAACGCTTTTTTTTGCTGTTGACCAAGGAACCCCACGTTAAATAAATAAATAAATAAAGACGAGAGAAATAATTTATGGCTATGAAGCTGACTTTTAAGAATGTGGTCAGAACGCAGTCTTACGGCGCAATTCGCATCCCGATGTGAAATTTTTTGGGAGTACTTTTGGTTTTTAATGGCCACAGAGGATGAATCGGCAAGCGAGCAAGATTTATCGCCAAATTTTAAAGCATATACGACATTATAAAAACAATATCATTTTTCGAACATTTCAAGATATCTCTCGGCATTCAGTATATCTGACGAAGTTTATAATCTTGACCGAAGTGAACAGAAAGTTCTGAAAGACCGCCCATTTGTATTGTTTTTGCCGAAGTGCTTTTGATGGAGGCGTGTGGCGTCAAATTTGCACATTAAGAAATTCCTATATAAAACTTTTATTTATATATATAAATAAAACCAAGTGAAAAATTAAGTTTTATAGAAAAAAAAAACTAAAGATACATTTTATGCTATTTTTATGCTATGTATTTTTATACTATTTTTGATAATGTTTTTACAAGAAAAAAAAAATCAGTTTGTGTAACTTTTAAATGGATGCTTCTTTATCTTTTAAAAATGCTTTTGAATTTCCGATTTTTATAAGAATTTATTATTATTATTAGCAAGAATACAAGTTTAGTTTCAAAAGTAGGTCATTGATTTTTTAATTGCAAACTATTCATCTAATTCTAAGTAATTATTATTATGACTATTATTATATGTATAAAATAATAATAATAACCGTTTAGGGCTAATTTATGTGCGTGTTAACTTGTGTATAGTGCATGAATTTTTGAGAAAAATTACGCATATTTATGACTTACTAATAAAAAAATATATATATATTTAATTCCTTACGAAGGAAAATTCAAAATAATTGGGTTGTTAAAACCTTTCTTTGTAGTTTTGTGGAAGGGGAACAAATGAATTTTTACACAGAAAGCTTTAAACTTTCTTACTTGCTTTAAATTTCTAAGTTTTAAATTTCTTACCTGTTTTAAAATATTTTTTTACCATATTTCTAACAAACTTAATAATAAAAAGTGATATTTAAATAAATCTTTGCTAAAATAATGTAAAACAAAAAGTTCTATTGCGATTGAAAAAGTATCATAGAATTAAATGATAGTTTTGTCAGACATTTTTTTCCCCAATAAGAGAGAAATCTACTCCCTGTCTATCACCTCACGAAAAATCAGTCACTTTATTTGAAACCTTTTTATAAACGTATTTGTCCCTTGCTTCTTCCTGATCATACTTTAACAGTATCAGGGTTTTCATTCGTCTTGTCACATAGCAAGACTAGACTCCCGTTAAGCAGGAATCTCTCCTTGTGCTGTGAGAGGTTTCTGTTTAGCACATCTGGGGTAAGAAAAATCCCTGACGGCTCGGCCTACAGGCACAGGTAGATTTCGATGACGCAGATCGTGGGGCACCTGTTTGTCGGGAATTGCGGAAGAAATGACCTTTTTGCGATGATGCTGCAGTTGGAACCGCATACTTCGAAACCAAACTTCTTTGCAGGCGGAGCTAGCAAGGATTTTTTTTTTTTTTTCATAAGAGTTGGTCCTATAAAAAACATGTCAATATAAAAATTTTAGATAATATTAAGAGGATTTATAATAAATTTAAGCGGATTTGAAATTTTGGGAATTGACGAAGTTATGAATTTTTTTCTTCTAAAACCCCCCTTCCCCCCCCCCTTAAGACAATTTTTAATTATATCAAAAATCTGTCGGCCCTTCTCCTAGAAGTAATAATAACTTCAAACGGATTCAATACGTATCATAATTAAGAAATTATGGGTTTTTTTCTGTTTTCACAAAAAGCCCCCCCATCCCCCCACCTTGGTTCGATTTTGCCCATTAACGAACTTGACCGAGATTTTATGCCTCTTGATTTTATGTATCAGTTTCGAAAAGATGCGGGAGTTGGAACCGCCTACTTCGAAAAATAACTTGTTTGCAGGCGGAGCCGGCAGGGATTTTTTTCGTTTTTAATTTTTTTTTTTGCTATAACGGTTGGTCCTATAAAAAACTTGTCAATATAAAAGTTTTAGATAATACTAAGAGGATTAATAATAAATTTACGCGGATTTGATATCTTGTGAATTGACGAAGCTATGATTTTTTTCTTCTAAACCCCCCCTTTTCCCCCCCTTGGAGCCATTTTTAATTATATCAAAAATCTGTCATACATAAATTTTTGGCCCTTTTCCTAGAAGTAATAATAACTTTAAACGGATTCGATACGTATAATAATAAAGAAATTATGAGGGTTTTTCTGTTTTCACAAAAAGCCCCCCATTTCCCCCCCTCTTGGTTCGATTTTGCCCATTAACGAACTTGACCGAGATTTTATGACCCTTGATTTTATGTATCAGTTTGGAAGAGATTTATGCAGAATTTTTCCAGTTATCGTGGTCAGAAAAAAGTGACATAGATAGATAGATAGATAGATAGATAGATAACGTTTTGAACTGGGGGTGGTTTTGGGTTCTGGGAGTCATGATCGGCGTAGATCTGTAAAAATTTTTCAAAATTTCCAACTTAGGTGAGAATGTAATAGGTAGTATTTCTTACGAAATCTACCTAAAAGGGTGTCGCATCAATTCGTTGCGCACAATTCATCGCCGAACAATTCATTGCGCACAATTCATCGCAGCGTCAATTCGTCGCGACGACAATTTATCGCAGCGTCAACTCGTCGCAGCGTCAATTCGTCGCAACGTCAATTCGTCGCAACGAAAATATTTTTGAAGTCTATGATGATTAAAGTAAAGATAATTTAGTAAAAGTATTTAACGATAATTGGTGTTTTAGATATAGAGAATTATAACTAACAATTTATATCATTAAATAATTTTACTAAATTATCTTTACTTTTATTATCATAGCCTTCAAATGTATTTTCATTGCGACGAATTGACACCACGACGAATTAATAAACCGCGACGAATTGACGCTGCGATGAATTGTGCGCGATGAATTGTTCCGCGGTGAATTGTGCGCGACGAATTGACGCAGAGCCAAGAAAACGAGGCTGTTTGAGATCTATAAAAAATATTCAGTAATGAAAAACAGTAATGGAATATTCAAGGTCAGGATCACAGATGCTGTGTCTAGTGTGACAGCCCAAATGTTGGGCAATACGTGGCGAGAAATGGAATACCCCCTTGACATTTTTCGAGCTACCAAGGGTACTCACATAGAAATTTACTGAAGTAATTGAAACAAGCATGTGCCTAATTATATAAGTTTTTCTGCAATAAATTATTGTAACCTGGGAAAGACTTTATAACCACCCTATATATCGCTCAATGTCAAATGATGATATTCAGCAATGACAGAAAAAAATATCACTTAATGTCAAATGATGATAGTATTCAGCAATGACAGAAAAAAATATCACTTAATGTCAAATGATGATAGTATTCAGCAATGACAGAAAAAAATATCACTTAATGTCAAAAAATTATATTTTGAGATGTTGGGAAATATTGGCCACATTGACAGATGTCAAAATGTAATATTCACGAACATCATTTAGAGGGTGGTCATTTAACGTTGGCCACTATCAAAATTTTATATTGGCCGATATTGCATTTTGATATTGGCCAATATATTTGTGCTGCATGCATTATAAGTTGTATGTATTTAATTTTATTTCTTATTTTAGATAGTGGAGATGTTGCTGTCGTGTCAGTCGTGTCAGAGAAACTGCCATGGCACTTCTTTGAAAGAAGGGGTGCCAGAGCCTCAAGAGAGGTTGGACTTTTAGAGCTGATCTCCTAATTTTTGAACCAATTCTAGATGAGAGACCTGCAGCTGGATTGGCACCCCCTGAGGTATTGTTTTCAAACTTGGAGGACATTGGAGCCATGAATAGATTTTATGTGCACCAGCTCCCATTAGCGTACATGGTCCTACAGCAGCCGCAGTCGAGAGAGGTTATCACTCTCCGAAGCACTGACCATGGTCGATGCTGCTTCACTTTTGGAGATCTTCACGGGAACCGAGCTTAATCGTCGGAGCCACTACAGGACAGACAGTGGAGATTTTTTAACTATATTAATGTTGCGAATTCAGTAGTTAAACTGTAGTACAATTTCTTAATTCTGATTGTGCTCGTTAATATGCAAAACAACGCAAAAAATATATCTGTTGAAAGCGGCTTCGTCCCACTTTTATTGTCAACGTATTTGAAATATCGTTGACTAAATAAAGATACTAGTAGCAAAATCCTACTGATATTAATATATATTTATTCTGAAGTTCTGATGCAAGTAGACACTTAGGTGTATCATTGCCGAAATCAATACGTTGAGAAGTTTTTGTCGAATTCTATCAATTCTTTTGTGCAGAACTGTATATTACTTATAGATTTATATATATACTACATAATATTCTACAATTTACTTCAGTTGGGAAACGCCATAGCACAGTTCAAAATTTTCCTACAGCATTTTACGCCAATACATGGAAATGTAGTCGAGGTCTTTTGTGCAACTCTGTAAAGGATTTTTAGAATATATGTATAGCCATTAATATGCAAAAAATTAATAATAATTAATAAAATGAATTAATAAAATTCATTAATATCAAAAACGCCTTCCGCAACTGAAAACGCACTTCTAGCATTTATTGTTGATTGACAGTACTGCAACTGAGTTCTTTTGTGTGTCCCTGTAAAGGAAATGGGTACTACTCTATTATCCCGTCGACCACTTTTCAAACAAAAAGCTATCGCCAAATTGTAAGATTAAACGCCAAAAATGCAGTCCCATTTACTTGATGTCAGAAGTATTATGCGTGTTTGTTATATGTCATCAAGTGGTTTTTAATTCGACATTTGCATGTATTTTTCATTATGTTTTACTGATTTATTAGTTATTTCATTAATTAAAATAACAATTGTGTCCTTAAATTCTTATATTTTATTTATTTATTTATTTTGATTCGTTTGTTTGGCATTACAGATTGGCGATAATTTTTTGTTATGAAAAGTGGTCGACGGGATAATAGAGTAGTACCAGGAAATGCTATGCACGATGAATGCTATGCATACTTTATTCTATAGTAAGCATCTTGTAGTGCGTCTCAGTAATGTATATCACTTTCAATGTGTTTGAGATAATCTAACATCATTAAAATACACCGCAAACGATTTTTCCCTATAGACCGTAATGTAACGGAATTCTTTTGAGTGTCCCTGTAAATGAACTATTAAGGTACACACTTTATTTTCAATACCGAACAAGCCATACTAAACATCAATATCAAATATGAATTGCATGGTGAACCGAGTATATTTACGCGAGTCAGAGCACGGGCAGACGGAAGACAGACAAACCGAATTCATAAACACTTTTCAACTATGTTGGAAAGTGTATAAAAAGATTATAAATTCAAATGAAGCTTCTTTAGATGAGGGTTTTTAAAACTGCAGTTTTTGGTAAGTTTTAGTTTGCTCTTTATAAAACGTAACATTTTGTATCTTCAAACAAAAATTATACGAAATGATGGAAAATACATGATGTAAAATATTCTTGCCTTCACTATTGGTTTCTTCTCATTTGGTGGAGAATGAAGTACATAAATTGAATTGAGAAAGTGCAGTTTTGCAGTGCATAGTGTATATTAAAGGGTCATCAAACCTTCTTGTGGTAATTTTTCTATGATTTTTGCATCATAAGAGATTTGAATGTCATACGATAAGGGCTTTTTTTTTAAAATAATAATCACCAAATCTGTTTTTTCCGAACAAGTATTATAAAAACGTTAGATTTGTAAATTTGATATAAATTTCGTAAGGGAATTTACATTTGCATAAGTACTTTAATAGATGAGATTTCAGCCAACTTCAAATCCCGACGTTTTGTAGTTGACAGCCATGTCAGGTATTTTATTACGTAGGATAAAATCTCGTTTATTGCAATAAAACATAGTTTAAAACGTACTTGTACATACGCTAAGAATCATGATATACCACAATTATTGCCAATTGAAATATTAATTCAATGGAGACAACTGGGGTTCAGAGGGTAAAGCGCCCTCTGAAAAAAAATGTACATTTTTAATCGAAAAAAAAAATGAAACAATAAGCAGTTGAAAAGTATAATTGTATGGAATCATGTTTAATATGACAGTTCTTAAAAGTTAAATTTTCAGGATCTTTAGGAGAAATTTCATATGTTTAAAAATATAATATAATCTAACATTGCTAAATAGTGGATTGCAAGACGTTAATGGGATAAAATACCCAATTCAAAATTTTAACGAGAATTATAAAGAATGACTTTACACCTTTTAATTGAATATTTAACAATTTTATGTAATACCAAATAACGCTTTGAATTAACAATCAGACTTAAGCCATCTTGTTTTGCATGCAGAATAAAAAGGTGGATATTTTTCTTTCCACTTTTTCGCCCTTCTTTTGTATTTTTATAGTGAGAGACACAAATAGAAGCAGAAAATTTAAATTTATTTTAAAATTTTATACAAAAATACTAATTTAAAGAGCAAATTATTGTTAGAATATATTTATTGCTGGAAAGGATTACACCGAACAAAAGCATTTTTGTCGAGAAGATGATTCAATTCATGTACACATTACCTTATTACTTCTGGTGCTAAATATACCATCTGATGAACAAAGAGGAGTCATATGATAATAATAATTTAAAAAAAAAAACCTAAATTTTGTCAAATTTTGCGCTTTGCACAATTACCTGTATTTTCATAATTTATATTTTCGAATCGATGGATCAAATTAGAAAGATATTGTAATTTTTTAATTTTCTCAATTTTGACAATTTATTTGCAAATAAACAAATTAGAACAGAAAAAAAAACATAAAATGATTACAAGGTGGAGCTTAACACAGCTCCACCCTAAACACCGCCCTTTCCTCTATAATTTTTCCCGCCTTTTTCCACATACTTAAAATATGCTACGTTTAGCACAATTTGAAATAGCAAATACTATTTGGACACAAATAAAGAATATTTTTCAAAAAAAAAAAAAAAAAAAAAAGAAAAAAAAAAAAGGTGATTTACAACTAAATACAAAATACTTTGTATTTTGAATTCAGAAAGCAGTATTGTTATTTGCTCCCATTTTTTACATTAAAAAAGTTAGTGAAAAGTAGTTAGTGACTATACGATGCATCGGTTTTTAAGAAAAAATAATTTTTGTTAAAAATTAAAAAAAAAATATGATTTTCAGTGCAAATAGGTGTATTAATATTTATTCTTTGACATTTGGAGAAATTTACAGATAACTATACAACATCTAAGAATCCAAAAACGCAAACTTGGTTCAAAGACATGTGGCAGATGCTTATAATAATGTTTCTGTATTTTTCCTGTTACATAGATGCATCCCTAAATTCATTTCTTATATAATGGAAGAGAGTAAATGTATATATAATCTGTGTAGATGTATTTTTCTTCAAGCATAAAAGTAGAAAAAAGAGAGACATCCCTTTCCATTTTCGGAATGTAGATTCTTCAATAAAAAAAAATTCATTTACATTTTTTATTTTCCTAGCACTCTTCATGTACAACCAGCGAATGACGTTCTTGGAAGAATTTCTTAACTACGATTTATGGCATTCATGAAAAACAGAAACGTGTTCATCGAGGCACGAATTTTTATCATTCTTCGGGCTCGACCTCAAAGTGAAAATTTCATTTATTCACAAATTGCAAAAGGAAAATGAAAATTCCCGGATGCTATTTGTGGCACAAGAATGTAGTCCAAGTTTCTAAAAATGTTTTTTTGATATATAAAGTGTGTTTGAGTCCAAGTTTCTAAAAATGTTTTCCAGTCTTTTAAAAATCAGTCCGAAAGAAAATTAAATTATTATTAAATATATATAAAGAGAAATACCGCATCTGATTCTGATGTCTTGGCATGGTCAGTGTTAGTAACATGAAGAAGCCGTAGGTCATTTTCCAGAATTATTAGAAAACAGAACTCGTGTTTTCCTGTCGTAGCTGTAGATTGATATTTTAGAAGAGTAATAATTTTGACTTTAGGGGGATAGTCTGCCAGTGGTCGGGCATGAATAACAAATTTACTATTTTAAACAGATGTTCAGTTTCAAAGACATGGAAATCGTAAAATTTCAACATATAAAATGTGTTTGAGTCCAAGTTTCTAAAAAATTTTTCCAATCTTTTAAAAATCAGTCCGAAAGAAAATTAAATTATTATTAAATATATATAAAGAGAAATACCGCATCTGATTCTGATGTCTTGGCATGGTCAGTGTTAGTAACATGAAGAAGCCGTAGGTCATTTTCCAGAATTATTAGAAAACAGAACTCGTGTTTTCCTGTCGTAGCTGTACAATGATATTTTAGAAGAGTAATAATTTTGACTTTAGGGGGATAGTCTGCCAGTGGTCGGGCATGAATAACAAATTGACTATTTTAAACAGATGTTCAGATTCAAAGACATGGAAATCGTAAAATTTCAACATGTGCTGGGGGAGAGTTTAGGATTAATATTTATTTAAATGTAACAAAATAGTTTTTAATGAGAATATTGATGCTGAAGTCATTTTAAAGTTCTTTCTAATTTTCAAATGCTTACTTCAAGTATTGTACACAAAAGTTATTAGGCTTGTTTAAGGACTCCAGTTCGAAAATTCAGTGGTTTAAAGCACATACTTTTAACTTTTACTTTTTAATTAACTTGTGACTGAAAACTGAATAAGAGAATAAGTTTTTGTAATACTATGAATTTTGTTGCTTCGGAGATTTCTTGTGATATCTTGCACTTACAAAAGTCTGTGTCTCCGAAAAAAAAAAAGACTTGAATCCGAGAGGAGTGCCCCGTAGTAACATATGGTAAGCGGATAATTAATCGAACTATGCAACTAATCCAATTTTCCATTTTTGCGAACTGCAACTTGAGGGACGCAGCAATTTGGTTGAGTAGAATTTTCACTGAGCTAACTGTTAGGCAACAAATTTCATAGTATTACTAAAAATTAGTCTCATAAAAAGTAAAACACCATAAAAAGTAAAAATTAAAAGTCTGTGCTTTAAGCCACAGAGTTAAAAGAAAGAATACAGAGGAAGTAAATCGTCAAATGGCTTGCAAATGAAGCAGGTTATCGCGCAAATCGTTAAGCTCAAGCAGGAGATTTTATTGGATGGAGAGAGACTGCACGTGGAACAAGGACTGGATTCACTGGACGGGAAGAAGTTTTCAAAGCAAGCCGTCAGTTGTTTGGGCCGAATGTTGGGCTGCATTTTTGTACCCACGACAAACGTAAATATTTCATCTTCAGTTCCTCTTTACTCCGTGGCTTTAAACAATTGAATTTTCAAACTGGAGTACTTAAATTACAGTTTGTCATAAATAACAGTAAAATAAATTTTCACACATATTTTTCTTGATGAATGAAAACGCTTACTAATTTTAAAATATAATTTATTTATTTTTTCGTAAATATAAGTAATTATTTTAAAATCCGAAATTTATCTGATTTTCTAATTCAGCTTTTAAAAATTTCCATCATATTTAATGCACGATACTGAAAATGCAGATTGGAACACAAACTCGAAAATCAATATTTTCTGAATACAATTTTTAGAGACTCGGTATCCCTTTAAAATATTATTATTATTTTTTTTTCATTTGAGTGTTTTATAACTTTTTGGCGTATTACTCGCATTAAATAATTTTATGAAAGGAAATGTTTAAAATAAGAAAAATTCAAATTGTATGGTAAAATTTAAAAAAAAAAAAGTTATAATAATTAAAATATCAATAAATAAATGAAAACAGAAAACTTTAAAATCAAACTTCTACTATTTGGTACTTGTTGGAAAAAAAAAAATAATAATGGTTTTTGCAGGTGCGCTCTATAATTGTAAGGACGACCTTTCCCATAAGTCATTTTAATTGAAAAATATGGTAAAATGTTATGCAATAGGTGAAAATAAGGCAACAGAGACAATTTCCTCTAGCATTTTAATAGTTAAAAATCTGACTATTTATATTATTGTAAATCAGATCCCTAGTTTATTATTTAACAGAAAAATATAAAATAAAAGGAATGGCATAGATGAAAATTTATTTTATTGTCAAACAGACAAAAAATTATCTTAAAACACCATCAATATTACTAATTAAAAAATATAAGTGAAATAAATCAAGAAATATATTTTGAAGAATTTTGAATTTTTTAAAATGAGAATATTGATGTTGAAGCCGTCTTAATGTATTTTGGGTTTGCTCTCGGAAAAGGGAGACTAGAATCTGAGGAGTGAGGCCAAAGAATATAGATACGGGGTAAATATTCTTTGGTGAGGCCACTAAAAAGTGCATTTTGGAAAGGTTAATTAATGTAGTTACGAAGATGCTGAGATTTGTTGTGATGCAGACTGCGACTTCAATGTCACAGAACTTTTCTAGAATACCAAAAAGTTTGGACTATCCACGTTCGCCATAAACTTCTTAGTATATTACAAAAAACAATTTTATTTTTTATTTTTCTGACACAGGTTAATTAAAAAGTAAAAATAAAGTCTTAAAGCATCCAGTTTTCAAACTGAAGAACTTAAGTTACAGTTTGTAAGAAATGACAAAAAAGAATATTCTCAAACACAATTTACTTGATGAATAAAAATCTTGCTAATTTTAAAATTTAATTGTTTTTTTTTCATAAACATAAGTAATTATTTTAAAATACAAAATTTATTTGATTTTTCTAATCCAGCTTTTAAAAATCACTATCACATTTAATGCACTATACTAAAAATGTAGGCCGGAAAACAAACTCGAAAATCGATATTTTCTAAATACAATTTTAAGAGACTCGGTACCCCTTTGAAATATTTTTTGTTTCATTTGAGAGTTTTATAACTTTTTGGCATATTACTCGCATTAAATGATTTTATGAAATGTTTTAATCAAGAAAAATTCAAATCTGATGGCAAAATGAAAAAAAAATAATAATAAAGTAATTAAAGTAAAAAAAGTAATAATAATAATAGAAAAACACATTTTTTTAAAATTAGACTTCTACAATTTTGTACTTTTTGAAAAAAATAGGGGGATTTTTTACAGGTGTACTCTTTAACTGTAAATACAACCAATCCTGTAAGTTATTTTAATTGAAAAAATAAGATAAAATGTCATGCCATATGTGAAAATAAGGGAAAAGAGACTATTTTCCCTAACATTATAATTGCTAAAACATGAACTATTTATATTATTGTAAATCAGATTCCTCGTTAATTGTTTTAACAGAAAAAAATGCACATATTTCATGGCATATGTAAAAATATGGCAAATGAGACATTTCCTCCTAACACTTTAATTTTTAAAAAATGAACAACTTATATTATTGTAAATCAAATCCCTAGTTAATTATTTTAACAGAATAATATTAAATAAAAGGCATAGGTGAAAATAGGGCAAAAGAGGCTTTTCCCAAACATTTTAATTGTTAAAAAATGAACTATTTATATTATTGTAAATCAGATTCCTCGTTCATTGCTTTAACAGAAAAAAAAAATGTATATATTTCATGGCATATGTGAAAATATGCCAAATGAGACAATTTCCCCTAACACTTTAAGTGTTAAAAAATGAACAATTTATATAGTGTAAATCAAATACTTAGTTAATTATTTTTACAGAATAATATAAAAGAAAAGAAAAAGGTGAAAATAGGGCAAAAGCGACTTTTCCCGACCATTTTAATTCTTACAAAGTGAACTATTCATTTTATTGTATATCAGATCCCTAGTTAATTATTTTAAAAGAAAATTATAAAATAAAAAGTCATGTCATAGGTGAAAATGGGGCAAAAGAGACTGTTTTCCCTAACATTTTAATTGTTTTAAAATGAACTAACTATAAATATTATTGTAAATAATATCCCTGGTTAATTATTTCAACAACAACAACAACAAAAAATAATAATAATAAATAAAATACATAAATAAATAAAAATAAATAAAATAAAATGTCGTGACATGTGTAAAAATAGGGCAAAAGAGCTATTTTTCCTAAAATTTTGATTGTTAAAAAATAAACTTTTTATATTATTGTAAATCAGATCCCTTGCTAATTATTTTAAGAGAAAAAATATAAAATAAATGGCATGGCATAGGTGAAAATAGGTCAAAAGATTCAATACCTTTTTAATTGTTAGAAAATAAACTATTTATATTATTGTAAACACGATTGCTGGTTAATAAATTCTTACAGAAAAATATAAAATAAAATGTCGCGACATGTGAAAAATTAGGGTAAAAGAGACTATTTTCCTTAAAATTTTAATTGTTAAAAAATGAACTATTTATACTATCGTAAATCAGACCCAGACTTTCTTAAAACACCATCAAGAATACCAATTTAACAAAAAAAAAAAAAAAAAAAAAAAAAAAAAAAGTAAATTGAGGAATATATTTTGAACAATTTAACATTGTGATATAAGTACAAATACAAATTGAGAAAAACTGATATTAAATATGGTAATTCTGAATCATTAAAAACAATACAATGCAGTAAAAGGCCTTTTTCACATGCTTAAAATATTTAACGGATCTTTACATAACATTTTTATGCAGAACGTGCATTTTAAAGCAAAATATTGGAATAGTGATATTCGTAGTTTTCGGCACTTTCAACGGTAGCAATTTTCGCAACTCTCAATTCTCGCTGAAGCGCGTTTGTCACAAATATAATTAAATCGAATATTTCGAGATAAGAAATATAACGATATATATTATTATTGTTCTTATTAGTATTTTCTTCTTACGCTAATTGCTAGTAAATCTGTTGTTGAAGGAATTCCAAAACAATATTCTTCTTTTTTAGCTTTCACAATCGTATGAAATAATTCAGTTATTTTATACATGAAATTCAAAATTTTTGCATACTGTCAATAAACATAGTTCTTTTTCGACATTCTTTCTTTCGTTATTCTTCTTTTTTAGGAATTTCCACTACGCAGTGTGTTTTCATACTCTCAATTCTAGTACTCTCAATTCTCACTGAAACGCGTTTGTCGCAAATATAATTAAATTGAATATTTCGATATAAGAAATACAAAAATATATATTATTATTGTTCTTATTTGCATTTTCTTCTTACGCTAATTGCTAGTAAATTTGTTGTTGAAGGATTTCCAAAACAATATTCTTCTTTTCTAGCTTTTACAATCTTATGAAATAATTCATTTATTTTACATTAAACATGAAATTCAACATTTTTGCATACTATCAATAAACTTAGTTCTTTTACGACGTTCTTTCTTCCGTTATTCTTCTTTCTTTTTAATTTCCACTACGTAGTGTGTTTCATCGACGAAAGCGTATACTTGGGAAACGTCATTGGGTTCATGACCACCCCTACTTTTCTGAACAAAGAAATTCTCACGACAGGACTTTATTAATATTATTTTTATTATTATTAAAAACATTATGTGTAATTAAAACACATCCTGCTCAATAACACCGACTACCTACTTCCAACACAGAATATGTCATTTAAAACAGATATGCATTGAATTTTGAGAAATCAATTACTTTTTAAGCACAAAAATATTGAACATCGTTTTACATTTTCTTATATAGTTGATAGAGCTTCAGTAATAATTAATTGATCAGGCATGATCCTCTTTTTCTGACTGTCGAGTGACGAAAATTGGTTTATAATAGAATGTATTCCCTACAAATAATGAAATATTTTTTATTTGTATAAGAAAATAAGCAAATATTTATAAATATAGCAGCAAATTTTATGTGTTTGTCAATGAAAATAGCTTCCTTAATCTATAACAAAACAGCGAGTTTACAGTTGTGCACAAACTAAAGATGTAAAAATTGTGTACGTGTATTTGTGTACCCCCTTCCCCGTCCTATTCTAAATGTTGGTCTGGATCCGCCCAAAGTACTCGAAAGAAAAATATCTTTTTGAGGTTTATTTAAATTCTTTCCTGTCCAGGGTAAAACCATCGCTTATTTTGTAATATTTCAATAACTCTCAAATCGCAATCTGCCAATTCTTTCTTGTTTGGTCCCTCCTTAGCCTATTTGCCGGGTTCCAATTTATAAGAACGTTTCGTAGGCGCTCACTGTACATTCTGCTCGCATGCACATTAGAGATGAGTTCGGGCTCTTTTCTCGTAGCACGAGCCGGACGATTTCAAATCCGAGATCACCCGAGCCGGAAAAATTTTCTGCCCGAACCAGAAGTAGCAAAAGTACGCAGTTTAAAATTGTCCATAACATTAAAAACATTTTTCAAGATTAATTTTCTTATTTAAAAATGCCTTCTTAGATAAAAAGAAGTATTAATCCTAAATACTCCTGTGATTTTCATGTCCCTGAAAATCTATTTATAACAGCAAATTTGCTATTTACACCCAGTTACTGACAGAAAGTCACAGTTCTTATTCTTTTAAAATATCATTGTGCAACAGCTTTGACAGAAAAATTTGAGTTATTTTTCTTCAGTCATTGTGACGGCTTCTAAGAATAAAAGTACCGGAGCCCTAATATTCTTCAGTACTAATACCCTCCTGCCCCCCAACCCCTCCGCCGTCATTCCAATCTGCATATTTATATTTTAGACATTATTTTCAAAATTTAAAACATCTTATAACAAAATAACTGCCTTTCCCTAAATGAAACAACGTATAGATGGCGCTATTGCCACTTTTGGCAGATATTTTGCCAAGTCCGAACTGAACTGAAGAGAGCGAATAACTTTTCGCGGGTTCTGTAACTCTGTAGATGTAGTTGAGTGATGACATGTAGTTAGTTTAGAGAATGGATCTCGTCCCGAGACCAAATGTTGTTGTGTTTCTATTGTGTTTTGTGTGTACGCGCCTTCTGCGAAGTATATGTTTGTTTTTGTCGTTTGTGCTGAATATTAAAACTGTGATGTCTTAAAATGTGTGAGTCCTTGAGAAAACCCGCCCCACCAGTGGCTGAGAGGTTGTGCTCTCGAAGCTGGTAGACGGGAGGTGCTGGGTTCGATCCCAATCGCGCCCGTCGGCCTAATCGTTCGGAGTTTTCGTGGTTTTCTTCGAGCCTTGGATTTATCCATGCGTAAATACGGATTAGGTTCCCTTGGAAAGACCCCCACGAAGGGCACTCCCCCCGGGCCTATATCACTAGTGTAGATAATTGGCCGTCAATAATCAACCCAACCCTTGAGAAAACCCACACCAGACCAGCACAAACATTACAATGGCGCCCAACGTAAAAGAAGAGAAAATCGTTTGGATTTTCAACGTATAGTACAGTGAAAGAACCACCATGGTTCAATTTTTCTGTGAAAAAATAAACCACCCCGGTTTCAGTTTCTAAAAATCGTCCTAAATCGTAAACCATCCTGGTTTTTCGAGTCTTTTAAAGTGAAGGAATCGTCTGCATTCTACATTTTACCCGCCCATCCTAGTTTCGTTTTGAAAGATGTTTTAAAACGATTTATCATCACGATAATTGGTGAATCGTCTACGTAATCCAACGTGTATATTCAACAAATATTCCATATGTGTTGCGAAATTATTTAGAACCATCCTCTTTCTTATTTATGCTGTGAAATTTTGAGCTAATTTTGTGGAAATTCACGTGACTTCTTTTTCATTCACCAGAAAAAAAAAAAAAAAAAAAAAAAAAAAAAAAAATTCTGATTTTGAAACTATACTGTGAAAAATCACCGCAACCTGCCTTTTTTGTTTTTCAAGCATTAAAAGTTTAGTGTTTTCAAGTGTGATGTAGTCGAAAAGTAAAAGAAAAGATCTTGTGAAGATCTGCTGTTTTAGTGATTGAAAGTTACGCGTTTCGTTTTTTTTTCCTTTCTCTGTTTATTTTATGAGATGATCATCTATTTCTAATTTATTTATTTTGTTTATTAAAAGTTTGGAAGATTTTTTTTTTTTTTTTTTTTTGCTGGATCCAGAGATTATTGGGTTTTTTTAACACTTTCCAACCTAGTTGAAAAGTGTTTATGACTTCGGTTTGTCTGGCCGTCTGCCGTCTGTCCGTGCTCTAACTCCCGTAAATATGCTCGGATTGCTCTGCAATTTTTATATGTTATTGTCGTTATCTATAGCATGTTCCCTATTTCAACGGAAGTGTGTAGCACTTATAGTTTTTTGACAGGGACACTCCAAAGAATTCCGTTACATTGCGGTCTATGGGGAAAAATCATTTGCGGTTTATTTATATAATGTTTCACTATTTTAAATGCATTGAAATTTATATATATCACTAAGGTGCATTAGATGAAGCTTAATATGGAATAGGGTGTGCATAGAAATTATAGTTACTTTACAGGGACAGTCAAAAGAATTCCGTTACATTACATCTATGGAGAAAAATCGTCTGCGGTTTATTTAAATAATGTTTCACTATTTTAAACGCATTGAAATTTATATATTTCACTAAGGTGCATTACAAGAGGCTTACAACAGAATATTGTGTGTATAGCAGTCATCGTTCATTTACAGGGACACACAAAAGAATTCTCAAATGTCTGTTAAGAATAATTCCCGGAAGTGCGTTTTAAGTTACTGAACACGATTTTAATTTTAACTCGCTTTTTGTCTATAACGTGATGTGTATAAATTCTGTAGATCCTATACAGGGAAGCACAAAAGTTCGCGGACACATTTCCGTTTAGTGACAGAAACTCCAGACGAGAATTTTAAACTGTGCTACGCGTTTCCTAACTGAACTAAAATTTAGCATCCTATGTAGTATATATACAGATATATAGATCCTATACAGGGCTGAATAAAAGTATTCGGATATTTTTCTGAATATTGTATATGTTGGAAATTCCTCAAATTATGTTTTTAAATATATTATGCGTTTTCCAAATTGTTTACTTAGATGTCATCTTTTAGCTTATTAAACGGTATGATTTGTAAAATTATTTTGGAAGCGTTGGAAAGTGTTACTTAATCTATGCTTGACGCATGATTTTTCGTTCTTATTTATTTCTTTCTTTAAACGGTGTATATGTATTTTTTGTTTTGTTCATTAGTTTTGGTAAGTTACGAAAGATTAATGACATCAAAGATTTATATTATTCCTTTGGTACTATATACATTTTTTTTTTAAATGAAATGTTCTTTAAGTAAAATACATTTTATCTTTATTTATTTCGCTGTATAAAATAGCGTATAAAATACATCATTTCAATAACTTTCTATAATTATTCTTCATATTATTTTTTAAGATGTAAAGTAAGTATTTTATTTATAAATTATGTTGCTTTTATCTTTATTGGTGATAAAGTTAGATTATCTATAATACTTGTGTTTGAATTGAAAGTTTGATATATCGGTAAGTTAAATTGGTAAATGGCTGAATATTAATATTTCGTATACAGATTTAAATGAGCTCATGGTTAATTGGTAGTAAATTTTAGTATGTTATTAAATTATTTCCTATATGTTTTATCAAGTGGTTATAAAAGTTTGATATATTTATCTGTTTATATTTACCTGTAAAGGGAAGGTAGTTGTTTTGTTAGTGATTTTAGGTCAAGAATTGCATATAATTTTGTAATTTAAGTATTCTGGGTATACATAATTGAAATAACTGCTTTGAGAAAAATGACGTTTCTGGCAAAGGGAAAAAAATTGATTTGTATAATTTAGCTATCGAATTAGACATGGCTCCGGATACAGGTGATACAATTGCGGTTTTACGTGATAAAATTATAAAGTGCGCTCTATTTAAAGATGATGAGCAATTTGTGAAAGAAACATTCCTTTCTATAGTGGATGATAGAAAGAAACAGGAAAGCGCAGAAGAACGAAGGTTAGATGAGACGCGTGTCGCGGAAGAACGAAAGTTGGAGGAGAAGCGTGTCGCGGATGAGAGAGCGTATGAACTAGAAAAACTTAAACTACAAGCTCAAACCCCTAACGCGACAACTGTACCACAGAATCAACTGGATTTCAATCAAATGCGCATAGATATTAAAAATATCCTACCAATATTTATTCCCGAAAAAGATGACATGTCGTTGTTTTTGACAATGTTTGAACGTCAGATGAAATTTCTAAGTGTCCCTAAAGACTTCTGGGCTTCACAATTACTTGGCGTTCTTCCAAACGATATTGCTAAACTTATAGCAAGAGAGCCTGAAACAATGTTTAAAAATTATGAACATATTCGCGACATACTGATAAATAGATTTAGGTTAACAGCAGAGAGGTTTAGGGTATTGTTCACCAGTAATCAGAAAAGAGAAAATTCTACATGGAAAGAATTTTACTTTGAAATTCGAAATTATTTTGAGGGTTGGTTATCGGAATTAGAAATTGATTCATTTGAAAAGTTAAAAGAACTTATAATTGCTGATCAGATTAAAAGAAAGTGCCCACCAGAATATAAAAATCATTATTTAGATGGTTGGGACAAACTAAATGATCCTGTCGTGTTGGCAGAAAAGCTTGACATATACGAAAATATCAAACCATATTCTCAAAAATCAGCAAGTAATTCAAAAACGCGTGAAACACAGAAATATGTTTTCCCGAAAACTTCAAAGGGTCAGGAATTCTCTAAAAATCAAATAGCCAAAACTGAAGCTAATGAACATTTTGGAAATTATAAAAATACTACCCCTTTCCAAAAATATATAAACTCGCGATATGTAAACAATGACAAACATGCAACTGTAACTTGTTATGGATGTGGGAATCCCGGGGTTATTCGTTCGAAATGTCCTAAGTGTAATCCCTCTCTTAAAACAAAATCTAAAGAGTTTAATAGCGTATATCTGTATACCTGTGTAGCAGACTCTGCCCACCTTCCCATCTTGGATGTCCATATAAATGAATTTTACGGTACAGCGTGTACCGATACAGGTGCAACTAACTCTATTGCTGGAGAAACTTTGTATAATTTATTAAAAGGCCAAGGAGTTTCTTTTAAGTCCAAAGTGATAACAATGACTCTAGCTAACGGAGGTAAACTGGATGGTGAAGTTCTATACACTGAAGTAACTATCCAAGTTAAAGGAAAATCTTTTCAAACTGAATTAATTGTTTTGCCCAAAGCAAAAGGAAATCGCACTTTGTTGGGTATAGATTTTTTACAAAAAGCAGGAATTGTTCTTGATATAAAGAACCGGAAATGGTATTTTAATGATTTTCCTTATCAAGTATATGACTTTTCTCCTGATGATGACCCAGTGCTTCTGCAGAAAATACCAAACGAGTTTAATTCATGCGTGTTACGTGAAGAAGAGGGGAATCAGCTACCTGAAAGCCAAAGAGAAGAATTAAGCGAAATGTTACGAGAATATGAAGATGTGTTCAAACCAGGGGGAGAGCCCACTCCTTTTATAGAACACCATATTCCTACAGGGGACCATGCACCAGTAGCTGGTCCACCCTATCGAATGTCACCTATGAAGAAAGAATTATTAAAGAAAGAATTGGAAGTTTTACAAGAAAACGGTATTATTGAAGAATGTGAATCCCCATACGCAGCTCCTGTTGTTCTTATACCAAAACCTAATGGTGAAATGCTTAGATTACCGTCTATGCACAGATTACCGAAAGCTGAATGCAATTACGACTCCGGATACTTATCCACTCCCCAGATTGGATGATTTATTACAGGATGCTACTCCTACAGCTTACATGTCAACCATTGACCTGAAATCTGGTTACCACCAAGTTAATATGAGTGCCGCTGATAGAGATAAAACAGCTTTCATTTGTCCATTTGGAACATTTCGCTTTGTTAGAATGCCTTTTGGATTACACAATGCTCCTGCAACGTTTCAGAGACTAATGGATAAATTCCGGTATGGATTTAACAACGTTAAAATTTTGACATACTTGGATGATATCATTGTTCTGTCATCGACTTTTGAGCAACATCTTTCCGATTTAAGATTAGTGTTTGAGAGACTATCCAAGTTTAAACTTCATGCTAACCGTGACAAATGTTACTTTGCTCGTTCGCGAGTCAAGTATCTCGGACATTGGATTACAAGCAAAGGCATTGAAGTTGACCAAGAGAAAGTTGCAGCCATTATGAAAATACCCTCTCCAAAGACTGTAAAACAGGTATAATCATTCTTACAAACTTGTTCATGGTACCGTAGATTTATCGAACATTTTTCTGATATTTCACGTCCACTGAGTAATCTTACTAAAAAGAAAGTTCAGTGGAAATGGGGAACTGAAGAAGAAAAAGCTTTTGCCACTCTAAAGCAATGCCTCATCACCACTCCTATATTGCATCAAGCTGATATGACAAAGCCATTCATTCTTCGAACAGATGTCAGTGCATATGCTCTTGGAGCAGTTCTATTCCAGGGCCAAGGATCTGAGGAACATCCTGTCGAGTATGCCAGCAGACTTCTTAATCCTGCTGAGAGAAACTATTCTACCACAGAGCGTGAAGCCTTAGCCGTTGTATGGGCTCTAAATAAATTTCGAAGCTATATTGAAGGTTCTGAAATCACCGTAGCCTCGGACCATCAACCTCTCCAATGGTTGATGAGCCTAAACTCTCCATCAGGTAGATTGGCCAGATGGGCGTTGCAGATACAAGCCTACAATCTAAAAATAGAGTATATCCCAGGAAAAGCAAATGTAGTTGCGGTTATGCTATCCCGCCCAGATTGTACAGAAGATTCATGTGAAGTGAATACTGTCATAGTGGACTTTCCCATTAAAAGTTCTAAAGACATTCGAGAAGAACAGTTGAAAGATCCAGAACTGAAGAAAATTATAGATAGTTTTGAGACTAACCCCCCTACTACGGATTTAGTTAATTGGACTGAAAGAGGCTATCTAATGAATCAGGGTGTACTGTATCGATATGCCCCTGACTCTGAAGTCGAAGAAGCTCAGTTGGTAGTTCCAACTCATGACCGTGAAAGGATCCTAAAAGAATACCATGATGCTCCGACCGCTGGACACTATGGCGCAGAAGGAACTTTCCGTCGAATTGTTAAAAGATATTACTGGACCGGCATGAGAAAATTCATATCAGATTATGTTAAAGCTTGTCCTGATTGCAACCGGTATAAAGCCTCAAATCAAAAACCAGCTGGACTGCTGCAAACTCCAATTTTTGCTCAAAGGCTAGAAACTCTCTCTATACATTTGTTTGGGCCTCTTCCAGAAACTAAAACTGGAAAACGATGGATTTTTATTGTTGAGGATTGTGCAACACGGTGGGTGGAGCTGTTTGCATTATCACAGGCTACTGCTATGGAATGTGCATTAACTCTCCTTAATGAAATATTTTTACGTTATGGTTTACCCAGAAGAATAGTTAATGATAATGGACCCCAATTTGTGAGCGATATCATGCAACAATTATGTCATCTGTTGGACATTAAACAAAGTCTAACATCTGTTTACCACCCTCAAGCGAACCCTGTTGAGCGTAAAAATCGCGATTTAAAACCTCGACTTGCCATTTTAGTAGGAGACGACCATAGCTCCTGGGAAGAGCGCTTACCAGCTGTTAGGTTTGCAATGAATTCCGCAAAATGTGAAACTACCGGTCAAACTGCCGCATATTTGCAATTTGCGCGTGAGATGCGTACACTCGACGATGTTACGCATGATTTAAGAACTGTGATTAATAACGATAATTTCGTCCCTGAAATTACCCCATACCTTAAAAATTTCGCAAACTTTTCATTTATAGTGCATGATCTAGTTGAAGAAAAGCAAGATAAACATAAATTCTATGCGGATAGGAAGCGTAGAGCAGGTCCAAATTACAATCCTGGAGATCAGGTGTGGGTGACTTTACATCCACTTAGTAACGCTAAACAAAAAAGGAGTGCTAAATTCATGCCGCGCCGTGATGGTCTGTATACCATCTTAACTCAAAAATCATTAACAACGTATGAAATTGCTCATCCGAATAATCCTAACATTTCGGTAGGCACTTATCACACATCCGCACTCAGTCCATATCGAGGTGCTGATGAATTGCCCGTGCAACCGCTACGGAAGCGTGGTCGACCGCCTAAAATTTCTGATTCCTCGTCGGGACGACTTCGGAACCAGAGGGGGAGGCTATAACAAAATAACTGCCTTTCCCTAAATGAAACAACGTATAGATGGCGCTATTGCCACTTTTGGCAGATATTTTGCCAAGTCCGAACTGAACTGAAGAGAGCGAATAACTTTTCGCGGGTTCTGTAACTCTGTAGATGTAGTTGAGTGATGACATGTAGTTAGTTTAGAGAATGGATCTCGTCCCTAGACCAAATGTTGTTGTGTTTCTATTGTGTTTTGTGTGTACGCGCCTTCTGCGAAGTATATGTTTGTTTTTGTCGTTTGTGCTGAATATTAAAACTGTGATGTCTTAAAATGTGTGAGTCCTTGAGAAAACCCACACCAGACCAGCACAAACATTACAATCTTTTTTTTTTTTTTTTTTTTTTTTTTTTTAGTGTCAACACCACAATAAATGGATAGTTCGCAGTTACGCTGAATAGTAAAAGACTATTTCTGTTTTCTCTTTATTCTGATAAAAATAGCATTAAAATGATTTAAAATCGAAATAAATAAAATTTTGAATTTAAGACAGATTGAGCTCAAGCATGCGCAAACCTCAAGACTGATATAAAAACAGAGCCCGTTTCATCTCCATCTCTTACGTGAGCGACACATACGTCACTTGTCCTGTCACTGTTTTGATAAAAAAGAAGGCAAAAGATAGGTGATGAGAGGGAAAGGAAAGGGTAATCTAGGATTCGTTTTTCGGAAGCGTTATTGCACTGGGCTCCGGAGTGCAGTGTTTATGAGCTCCGGTGAATTCTGGCCAATATTTAAATATTTATTAAAAACAGAGAAGTACCGTTGCTGAGCTCCGGTGGACTCCGGCTCAAATTAAGCCCTGGCTCATTGTGTGAAAAGACGAGGTAGAAAGCGAGGATAATCAAGTAATATTCCACATCTTCTTTATGTTACTAACACTGACGTTGCAAATGACTTAAAATCAGATAGACTATTTCTTTTTATATCTCATCAATAGGAATTCAATTTCTTTTCAATCTGATTTTTAAAGGATTGTACAATACTTTAAGAAACTGAAACTACATTCATGTTTTTCAATTAATTTTTCAAGTATTTTTTCCCCTTTTTTATCAATTTGTAAATAAATATTTTTTTTTCCTTCGAGCCAAAGCCCGAAACTCAGTCTAAATCCGTGTTTTTCAAATTGTTTTTCAAGTTATTTTTCTGCCTTTTTCCAATTTGTAAATAAATACATTTTTCTCTTTGACATGGTTCGTAAGCTTTTGCCACATTTTTTAACAGAATTTTTCGCCTTATTTAAATGCAGAAAAGAATTACAAACCCTACAATTCGACGAGGTGTCTACATTTTCTTCTATTTAAATATTAAATGGAAAAAGTCTATTAAAAAATTGTGGTAAAAACGCCTGCCCCCTGTTAAAGCCTGAGCTCGAAGATTGAAAAAACAATTAGTCCGAACATAAAAATTATTCTTGGATTTCATAGCCTCGGGTTCTTACTAAATCTATCTAATCTCTAATGCCCTATTTCAGTTTTTGAAAGTTTGATCGTTTGTGAGAGATTCTTTTTTATTTCCATGATTTCATGTATTCTTGAATGTTTAATTTTTTCCCAGTCGAGTCCTTATGTTTTTGCTGATGTTCGCCACAAGCTTATTCCTATTGAGAGGAAAGAGTTCTTTTGGTGGGAAAAATTTAAGCACCATGTCTCCGAACAATACAGTATAATGCTTTGCAAGATTACACTATGGATTAGTCATTTAGTTTTGCGAAGAATATTACTATACTAATAATTCATTATTTATTTCAAAAGTAAAAAAAAAAAAGTTTATAATCCAATGTGCATAAATGGTATATAATAGTATTAGAGAAAATGAGTACTGTGTACTTATATGTTAATCAAAACTAAACAATTTAGGGAGATGTGTTGAAAAGTATTTTTTTTTTATCTGACTGAAATCGTGTAATGGAATATAGGTAAGATAGAGCAGCCATTATTACCAATTTAATACATGTTTTAATTCAATGCAGCTACCACTGTTTTTGAATATCGTGTTTCGCTTTATTTAATGACTAGATGGAACCCGTCAAAATTTGACGGCAAAAAACTTGATAGTACCATAAAAATAAAATTCATAGCTGCTTTAAAATGTTTGAAACTTTTGCAGAATAATTCAAATAAATAAAAAACCCACTTTGAATTAAAGCTAGGTTGAAGAACAGCAATTGGCTAAGTTTCACTGGCACATGTACTCGCGGAATTTCTTTCATCTGACACATTTAGCGCTGTTGTGCAAGTAAATGGTAAGTGCCCCCTTGGGGAGGGGGAAATGGCGGGATGGACCAAGGAGATGCATAACATGAATAAGCAGTCAAAGACCTTTCAAACAATATGTAACATGAGGGGTGTGTGCAAAATTTTAAAAAGTACCCCCTTGGGGGGGGGGGGTAAAGTAGGGGATGGACACGGAACATGCATAATATGATTAAGTGGTGGTCACAGACCTTTCCAACGATATATAACATGAGGGTTGTGTGCAAAATTTAGAAAAGTACCTCTTTGGGTGTGGGGGGGTGGGGCAAAGCGGGGAGATGGACATCAGAGATATGCATATGATTAAGCAGTCACAGACCTTTCCAACGATATATGACATGAGGGTTGTCTGCAAAATTTAGAAAAGTACCCCCTTGGGGGAGGGGGGGGGCAAAGTGGGGAAATGGACATTGGAGATATGCATATGATTAAGCAGTCACAGACCTTTCCAACGATATATGACATGAGGGGTGTCAACAAAATTTAGAAAATTGCCCCCCTTAAGGGGGGGGGGAAGTGGCGGGATGGACCCCAGAGATGCATAACATGAATAAGCAGTCAAAGACCTTTCCAACAATACGTAACATGAAGGGATTGTGCAAAATTTACAAAAAGTACCCCCTTGGGGGGGGGGGGGCAAAGTGGGGGAATGGACACCGGAGATGCATAATATGATTAAGCGGTCACAGACCTTTTTAACGATATATAACATGAGTGGTATGTGCAAAATTTAGAAAAGTGTCCCAATTGGCGGGGGGGGGGGGGAGGGGGATGGACCACACAGATGCATAACATGAAAAGGCAGTCACAGGCCTTTCGAACGATATATCATATGAGTGGTGTCAACAAAGAAAAGTCTCCGCCCCGTGTAGGCAAAACATACTCCCCCCCCCGCCGCCATAATTATTGATGCGGACTCATTTTTTAAATTCGTTCGCACCCCTCTTCTCCCGCAAAATGTTGTGAATTTTAAAAACTCCACTTACAAATTTTTTTATACCAAAAGCACTTATGTCTGTCGTCTGCATGCAGAGTTTTGTGCTTACAGACGCCAGACACAACAACACTCACACAGACAGACGTTTACCGACATTAATAGTATAGATGATACTCAGTGCCTACACATTTCACCCTTTATAATTCAGCCAATGAGTTGACGGTTGTTCATTTCCAGAAACGAAACAATAATTCTTTAGGATGAATTTTGTTTGTTTGATACACCGTGGCAGAATGCGTGCAATGCAGCGACAGGCATCACAAACTTTTTAGGGCACCTGCAGACTAAAAACATATAATCAATCTTCGCGGGAAAAAAATCCTAGATTTCGTCAAATGATCACGGGAAAAACACTAATTTCATCAAAGGATCATGTAAAACGTGAATTTCGTTAAAAGGCCACAGAAAAACGCGATTTACACAAAAGATGAGCAAATTTTGTCAAAGAATCGCAAAACAGGAAATTTCACCCAAAGATAGCCCTTTCTTGCCAAACTTTCTCTAAAAATTGCGGAATAAAATGTATTTTATCAAAAAATCGCTGGAAAATGCACATTTCGTTAAAGTATCGCGAGAAAAATGCGAATTTCATAAAAGAATCGTGGAAAATAACGCAAATTTCGTGAAAAAAAAAAAATCGCAGAAAAAACACAAATTTCGTCAAATTATCACTGAAAAAAAACCACGAATTACGTCATAGGATAGCTGAAAAAATTATGAATCTCGACAAAAAAAAGATACAGAAAAAAATGCGAATTTCATTAAAGAATCACGAAAAAAAATGCGAATTTTGTTAAAGAATTGCGCAAAGAATGTGAATTTTTTGAAAGGTTCGTGTGAAAAATGAAACTGTCTGTATTAAAAACAGCACACACACAAACATCTATACAAACCTCAATACACACAAACATATTATAGGCAGGGCTTGAAATTCAATTTTTCCAAAGACGGGAGTCTCCCTACCAACATTTTTAAATGGAGGGGAGTTGTAATGTTTGGGAGGGAGAAAAAAAATCTTTAAACCCCACTATTCTTTTACGTGCTATTTAAAGAATTACATTAATGCAGACATGACAAAATACCATTGAAAAAAATTAAGTCAACTGAGAATGATTATGTAAAATGTTTATTTTTATTATAAAAAAGGGAAGAAAGTTAAGTTTTATATATGCAGTGTATTTTTCAAGTTCCATTAAATGTGTTAGGGACCCTTAACAATTAGGTTGTTAAATAAATTTCTGACTTTAGATTTTACTTGATTGAGATTCACCGATCGATCGTGGAAAAGACACAAAGTTCATTAATCTGTCGCGGAAAAAATGCTAAGTTCGTCGATCTGTCACCAAAAAACGCAAAGTTCGTTGATCAGTCGTGGGAAAAAAGCAAATTTCGTCGATCGATTGCAGAATAAACACAAAGTTCGTCGATATGTCCCCAAAAAACGCAAGGTTCGTCGATCAGTCGCTTAAAAAACGCAATGTTCGTCGATCTGTCGCAGAAAAAAAATCAAAGTTCGTTGATCTGTCACAGAAAAAACCACAAAGTTCGTCGATCAGTCGCGGAAAAAACACAAAGTCCGTCAATCGGTTGCGGGGGAAAAAAATCACGAAATTTATCGTTCGGTTGCAGGTAAATTAAATAATGCAAATTTCTCCAAAAATGCTGAAATTTTTTGGGCGGGAGGCTCCCGCTCATGATCTTTTTTGGGCGGGATTTCAAAATTTTCCGTGCGAATCCCGCCCTGAAATTCAAGCCCTGATAGGTATAGTTTTAATCTGAAATAATATACTGAACTTGAATTAACTTTTGAAAAATCGGGTTAACCCAAATCCAACTTGCAGAAATCTACACTCAGTCTGAAATCGACTCGAACCATAAAGACAGTTAACCCAACTTGCAACAAAAATAATTATTTTCTGTGAATTTTCTGATTTTTTCTTTTCTCAGAAATGCTGTAGTCATTTTGTCCCCAAATTTTGCCCTTTACAATTCAGCCAATGAGTGGAGGGGGCCAAAGGAGCGTTCCTTATCACAAACGAAAGATGAGATACGTTCGTTTGATGTCGTTGTTGAAAATTTATGGATTTCTATTATTAAAGTAATTTTTTCATTTTACCGTATTTATTTTCTTTTTGTGTTGTATGTATTTTGCTACTTTGAATTTTTTTAAACTAACCCTTTTTTTTTTTTTGGAGAGTGAGAGAGAGAGATTTAGTAATTTGGTGACACAAAGTTCAGCAAATTCTTAAAATCCACAAATCGTTTCCAATGTAAACAATGAAATTTACAATTAAGTTGCAAGTGCAAAATTTCAGTTTTTTAAAATTTTCATGTCATTCTGTACACATTTTAATATGTCATTCTGATCATTATACATATTTAGTTATGCATTATTAATTATTTACTTGACCTTTACTTTTAATATTTTAAATATTTCAAACTTACAGCTGAATGTAATTATTAAAACATTTGAAATACTGCATTCGAAAAATGAAATTTCAGCTTAGAAACTCGACAATTAAAAAATTTAAAGTAGAAAAGTACTTATGATATAAAAAGAAGAAAAAAAAAATACACCAGAATTTATCTGTATTACGAAAGCTGGAGAAATGATTTTCTGTGCTATACGAAATGATATCCAAATAACTCAATCATGAACATAGAAATAGGTATCAGTTTTTATGTTCAGGTGCACTCAATCCAAACTTGAAACTTTTAAAACGGTCATTGAATGAATGAAATTCATCTCCGCCTTTCACATCCAGAAAACTTGCTGTGTCGCCAATTATGTTTATATTTTATATATATATAAAAAAATAATAATTCAGGCACTTTTCCGTTATACGGACACCATTGTCGCCAAACATACATACATACATACATTTTGGCATAGTATCCGTATAACAGAAAAGTACTAAAGTTCATGGTTTAAAATCACAATAAAATATCATGAAATTTATTGATTAGTTGTGGGAAAATAATGTGTTTTTCGTGAATTTTTTGTTTTGTTAACAATGTGGTTAGAGAGACAGGGAGAAATCCAGAAAACTTGCTGTGTCGCCAATTATGTTTATATTTTATATATATATATATAAATAATAATTCAGGCACTTTTCCGTTATACGTACACCATTGTCGCCAAACATACATACATACATTTACATACATACATACATTTTGGCATAGTGTCCGTATAACAGAAAAGTACTAAAGTTCATGGTTTAAAATCGCAATAAAATATCATGAAATTTATTGATTAGTTGTGGGAAAATATCGGGGAAATAATGTGTTTTTGTGAAATTTTTGTTTTGTGTTGTTGTGTTTAATTGTAAGCATTCATTATAATTTTCAGTGCATTATTAAATTGAAATTTTTGTTTAAAATATGTAAACAAAACAGTGACCAGAAACCTGCACAATTTCTAATATAGATAGATAGATGCATGCATGTAGTACTTTTAATTATTTGGTAAAAATACTGTGATCGTCACTGAGAAAACCTGAATTTAACCTAAAAGTAATTGTCGAGTGTTTAAGCTGAAATTTCATTTTACGAATACAGTATTTCAAATGTTTTAATAATTACATTTAGCTGTAAGTTTGAAATATTAAAAGTAAAGGCCAAGTAAATAATTAATAATGCATAACTAAAAGTAATTGTCGAGTGTTTAAGCTGAAATTTCCTTTTACGAATACAGTATTTCAAATGTTTTAATAGTTACATTCAACTGTAAGTTTGAAATATTAAAAGTAAAGGCCAAGTAAATAATTAATAATGCATAACTAAAAGTAATTGTCGAGTGTTTAAGCTGAAATTTCATTTTACGAATACAGTATTTCAAATGTTTTAATAGTTACATTCAGCTGTAAATTTGAAATATTAAAAGTAAAGGCCAAGTAAATAATTAATAATGCATAACTAAAAGTAATTGTCGAGTGTTTAAACTAATTTCATTTTACGAATACAGTATTTCAAATGTTTTAATAGTTACATTCAGCTGTAAGTTTGAAATATTAAAAGTAAAGGCCAAGTAAATAATTAATAATGCATAAGCAAAAGTAATTGTCGAGTGTTTAAGCTGAAATTTCATTTTACGAATACAGTATTTCAAATGTTTTAATAGTTACATTCAACTGTAAGTTTGAAATATTAAAAGTAAAGGCCAAGTAAATAATTAATAATGCATAACTAAAAGTAATTGTCGAGTGTTTAAGCTGAAATTTCATTTTACGAATACAGTATTTCAAATGTTTTAATAGTTACATTCAGCTGTAAGTTTGAAATATTAAAAGTAAAGGCCAAGTAAATAATTAATAATGCAAAACTAAATATGTATAATGATGAGATTTTTTTTTTTCTTGAATTATTCAGTGAAACTCGTCTTATAAATGTACGCAAATAATTCACATCAAAATCTTAAAATAACAAAGTTTTCTTTCGTGTTTAGCTATGCTTAATAACCAAAAAAGCTTGATTAATACAAAAATTATTTGGTAAAAATACTGTGATCGTCGCTGAGAAAACCTGAATTTAATCATATCACACAGAATTACATATTAAAAGTTTAAAATTAGTTTGTTTACATCGGAAACGATTCGCGAAATTTCGTGCCACGAAATCTCTCTCTCTCTCAAAAAAAAGGGTTAGTTATAAAAAATTCAAAGTACTAAAATACATACGACTTAAAAAGAAAATAAATACGGTAAAATGAAAAAATACCTTAATAAAAGAAATCTATAAAGTTTCAACAACCGAACAACCAAATGGAACACATACGCTTCTAGAGAGAGGAAAAAGCCTTCACCTCATTGGCTGGAACATCGCGTCTGAAGATAGTAAAAGCCTCTAGCTGATTAGCTGAATGCTCGCGCATGCGTATAAATAGCATTTTTGCACGAAAAACTAAAAAGCAGGTTAGCTTTAAGTATATGGATAAGCATTACGTGATTAAATAAAGCAGAAATAATGGTAGATTATTTGAATAAATAAACGTACTAAAATGGCAGCGTTATATAGCGTAGGATCTGAACGACACAACGCTTGGAACTGATTTTCCCGTCACAGATTTTAAAATCCTCCGTTAACATATGGTGTGAAATTTCATAACCGAATTAGCCAGTGTTCAATTTCTATTTAATTTTTTTTTGTTAGAGCTTTATTTAGTTTATACATCTGATACTAGGTAACATGTTTCAAAACAACGTCTTCGTAATTGTTACCTTTTTAAAGAGCTGTAATGCTTGAAATTTTCGGTTATATAATACTTTTATTTATTTTCATACATTTGAATATTATCTTGTTTTTTATATTTGTATTAGAGTTTGCCATACTTTGTAATAAATGAATATAATATCAGGTGGGCGGAGCTTGTAATATCATTTATATTAGCTGCTAACTCTTTTTTTCTCTGAATAACTCGTTACTTGTAGAAAAAGTAAGAAAACGTATTGAAGATTTTGTTTGATTTTGCTTAGTATATTGTCTGAAAGTAACTTGTTAAGTGAGAAGTGTTTCGTATCTTAAATAAGTATGGGGATTCTTTTTAAGCATTAGGGGGGGGGGGGGGGATTAATAGGTTTCTTCGTATACTAAAGTTTTTAGGGTGAATAGTTTACATTCTAATGTTAGAGACGTTCAACTTTAATAATAACAGAAAATGTCGCTCTCATTTTTATGGCTACCTCTATTTCCAAACAATAAACCTTCTAATTAAATCAGCATAAATGTCCTAAAACCATATACATACCATTTCATAAAATATTTTACTAAAGGTGTTTTGACTCCATATATAAAACTGCATTTTGTATAGTCAACCGGGCGCTTTCGAGCAAACCTTAGCTCATCACCAGGGTTACAAAACAAACGTAAGTATGCTTGTAACCCTGATGATGAGCAAAGATTTGCTCGAAAGCACTTGGTCGTATATGTAAGATACAGTTTAGTATATGGAGTCAAAACACCTTCAGTAAAATATTTTAAGAAATGGTATGTATATGATTTTAGAACATTTATGTTGTTTTTAATTAATATTTGTAGTGCAATTTGAATATAGATTCAAAGAGTGTGTTTATCAGAACTCAAGTTTTTGATAAAAATGCTTGTAAATTTTTACATATGGATAAAACAGACTACTATGAAGTAGACTTCTGCTATATTTGCAAGAGAATTCTAAAATGGAAATGATTGCTATCAAAAGTTGTAACCAATAAAATGAAAAAAATAGGCAACACTTTTAAATGTTTTTAAAATTAAAAATTTTTGTTAAAATATTCAGGAATTTTATTTTATTCATAAGACAGAGATATATTCTATAAATCCACGAAGATTGCTTCTAAAAGTATTAAGCAGTTCAAGAGAAATCTTAGACACAACTTAAATAATGCAAGTTTTTAGCTTTTTGTGATAATTCGCTTGAAAGTGACATTTAACCATTGCATTAACCATTTCACTAACTAGCATAATTATGAAGGAAAAATATTGAATTAGATATAAAATGCTCATTAAAAAATTGTCCTTTTAAATACATTTTTTCCACCAGAAAACCGAAACTTCTAGGTTTAACTGTGGTATGTTCCTTAATAAATTGAACATTAAACAAAATATGCTTGTTAACTAGGAGAAGACCCTTTAAATGCCTCAGAGGAGGACTTAAAGGAATCGACTGGGAGCAGGGACTTGATGTCCAATCCGCACCTTCCATCGGTGCAGCCTGTTAGTACCCTTGCCTAGTGCATGGGGAACGAACGCGGATGGGCTTCCTCCAACCCGCTTGGCCAGCGTGGAGGAATTTGGCCACCTCCCCCCTTATTTTACCATGAATTCACAAAACAAATCACGGCCCTCAATTCCCGGCAGTCTGCATGTTCCTGATTACGGCAGCGATAAGAAAGTCATGAAGACAGAGGGTGCTAAGAATCACCGGGCTCGGCTTGGCTGCCATAAGTTGATGACCTTGGCTACGTATAATGCACGATCCTTATCTTCTGAAAGTCGTTTACAGGAACTTGAAGAAGAATTAGAAAGAATCAACTGGGACATCCTAGGATTATGCGAAATAAGAAGAAAAGGTGAAGAGAAGATTGATCTTGCCAGTGGACATGTATTGTACTACAGAGGTACAGAAGATGGAAAAACAAGTGGTGTAGGATTTCTGATTCATAAAAGGTGGAAGAATCACATCGTAGAATATAATAGTGCATCAGATAGAGTTGCAAGGTTAGTTATACAAGTGTCAAAAAGATACAAGCTGCAAATTACCCAAGTTTATGCACCAACAATTAGCTATACAGATGAAGAAATTGAGGATTTCTATGAAGAAGTAGCTTCAATGCATCAAAAAGGGAAATGCTACATAAAATTAATAATGGGAGACTGGAATGCTAGAATTGGGGAAAAAAAGAAAGGTGAGTTCTCAGTAGGAAATCATGGATATGGGGTGCGTAATGAAAGAGGAAACAGATTGATTGAATTTGCAGAATGTGAACAGATGTATATCATGAATTCATTTTTCAAGAAAAAGCCACAAAGAAAATGGACATGGCGTAGTGCAAATGGCTCAACAAGTGAAATCGACTACATCTTGACAAACAAAAAGCATCTTATTCAGGATTGCAGCGTTCTCAATAACTTCAATACAGGAAGCGATCACAGGTTAGTTAGATGCAAACTGCTTTTAAATACTAAAGTGGAAAGAATGAAGCTTTTGCAATGCTCAAAGAAATCAGTCGATATTATAAATCTCCAGAAACATAAAGAAGAATTTAATTTAGAACTTAAAAATCGTTTTCACGTACTTCAATCAATCTTAAAAGAAGAACAAGATGTTACAGTAGTGAACAAGAAAATAACATATACTCTACAAGAAATTGCAAGGACGATAGCTGGTGAAGCACAAGTAAAGCAAACAAAGAAAATAACAGAAGAAACAAGAAGACTGATGAAGAAACGCAGAGAATTTAAAATGAAGAAAAACTATAATCTCCGGTTTGCTGATGACATTTTAATTTTCAGTAATAGCCCTGAAGAATTGCAAAATATGCTAAAAGATTTGGCAGAAGCTAGCATTAATGTGGGATTAAAAATAAATTTGGAAAAGACTAAGGTGATGTTCAATTCATTTGCATCAAAAAAGAAAATCGTCTACAACAACACTGAGATTAAAGATGTTGAAAGTTATGTGTACCTTGGACAAGAAATATCTTCAGACAACAGTATCATGAATGAAATCAATAGAAGAATAAGAAATTGGATGGAGTGCTTTTGGGAAGAACAATATTATTCTGAAAAGTAACATGCCTCTTTGTTTGAAAAGAAAGGTGTTTAACCAATGTGTTTTGCCTGCACTAACTTATGGAGCAGAAACTTGGACACTAACAAAACGGATGGTACAAAGATTACAAACAACACAGCGAAGTATGGAAAGATGTATGCTAGGCATAACCAGAAGAGACCGAAAGAGAATAACGTGGATAAGAAGTCAGACGAAAGTTTTTGACATTATCGAGAGAATTAAACGGCTAAAATGGAAATGGGCTGGGCACATTGCAAGAAGACAAGACAATAGATGGAGCACAAACACCCTACAGTGGTATCCCAGAGATGTAAAACGACCAAGAAGACGACCTCAAGTAAGATGGAGTGACGAAATCAGAAAAGTGGCCGGTGTTAATTGGATGACTAAAGCACTAGACAGGCAACAATGGAAAAATCTGGGGGAGACGTACATCCAGCAGTGGATTGAAAACGGTTGATGATGATGATGGTGATATATATATATATATATATATATATTTTGAAATTACAATCAGTATCTTTTTCAATCAAATAATCAGCTATTTATTTATTTTTCACATTATAATGCAACATAACGATTATTTGAGATAAAATCACTTGAAAGTGTCCATTGAGGTATTGCTGACATCAAGATGCCTTTTTAGTCTTAACTAGTGTAACTGGTGCAATTTTATGGAATTTGTTTTAAAATGCTCAGAAAGTACTGTTCTTGCACATATATTCCCCTCCCCCCCCCCCCGAAAATGTAATTTTTAAATTAACTATATTATAGTCCTTCACGTATTTAAAATTAAACTAAATATATCATATTTTATTTGTTTCCACAAAAGCAATTTCCGTACATTTTTTAACTTAAAATGACACTACAAGAGTCAACCTGAAAAGTTGTAAATTTTAACTTAATAAAATGTACAGAAATTGATTTTGGGGAAACAACTGAAATACGTTACATTTTGTTTAATTTTAAATGCATGAAGGACCATAATACAGGGTTTGTACGTTTTCATCACAAATTTTTAATAGAATTTTTCGCCTTAATTAAGTGCAGAAAAGTATTACAAATCTTGCAATTAAACCAAGTGTCAACGATTTCTGCTATTTAAATAAATGGAAAAATTCTATTAAAAAATTGTTTGGCAGCTTATTGCTTAGTTGGCGGGTTAAAACACTATTAGTAAATTACGCTTCCTGAGTGCTCGCTCCGAAATAACTAGCAAGACTGGTTTTCGATTCCCGAAAATAATGAGTTGGAATTGGTAAAATGTGGATGCTTTGTTTATTTAATTTCAAAAATCTAATATTAATCAGTAATGTTAAAGAAATGTGAAGAAAAAGTTAAGAGAGAGCATCAATTTCTCTAATACCATTAACTACAATAATAATAAAAATTAACCGTAGTAACATTTTCTTTTTCACGCTGATAACAAATTTAATTGGTCCTGTAATAGTAATTGTTATTTCATATAAAATAGCATCCGCGAACATTAGCTTAATTTTAGGGGATGTCATGTTTATTCAATTTTTCGCAAAATTTCATCCATGTAATTACGACCTAATTTTTATGATTTACCTATATAATTAAACAGAATAATGAAGATGACAGAATTAACTAAATTTTTAATTTGATATGTAGTTAAAATTGTTTAATGAAATAATTTTTGTGAGTGACAGTAAAATTACACCTACTGAAATAAAAGTGGGATTTCTGTAAAATCATATCATTCTCTCTGTTAAAAAAAAAAAAAAAAAAAAAAAAACATTTATTTGATGTGGATGGACCATCCAAACTCAACTATATCACGTCTCTCATGATATAAGATTTTAATTAAGTTTTATATATTTTATTTAAATACATATAAAAAAAAATTATGAATAAAAAACAACAAATAGAATTTTTTTTATATCTGACAAGTTTAAAATTCGTATCAAGATTTTAACATTAACAATTGTAGAATGAAAATTGTAGAAAAAAGTGTATCTCTCAGAAGTTCAAAATTCTTATCAAGATTTTAACATTAACAATTGTAGAATAAAAATTGTAGAAAAAAATTTATCTCTCGGAAGTTCAAAATTCGTATCAAGATTTTAACATTAACAATTGTAGAATTTTTTTATCTCTCAGAAGTTTAAAATTCGTATCAAGATTTTAACATTAACAATCTATATTAATAAAAGAAAGTTTCGCTCTGTGTGTGTGAGAGAGAGAGAGAGTGTGTGTTTGTTTGTCTGTCTGCGATGGCAAGTAAAATCTAGCCCACCTAGAAGTCTAAAAATTTAGGCGTGGATAGTCCAAGGTTTGGCCATGTGCACCTGAGTCTCAGAATTTTAATATTTTGATAATTACTCAAGGTATTAATTAGAATATCATTAAACATCGCATCGAAAATGCCATCTTTTAAATCAAAATGGCTAAAGAAAATAACGCCTGTTCTCGATTTGGAAGTGGAAATAAACGAATTCCAAACTTATTTACTAATTAGCGAATTTAAAAAAAAACTAATTTAGATATCAATTTGAAAACTTCTGAGCATATGCAAAAAAATAAAAAATTCTGCATCCGACTATGCGATTTTTGAAAAATTCGGCCAGTAATTTTTCTTAATTTATGAAAAAAAAAAACTGCCAAAAATCTGTTGGCGCCAGTGAAAAAAATCCGAGAAAGTTTCAGACAGGGATCTGCTTTCATTAAAAATTGAACTACAAAGAGATTTGCTTCTCTGCCGATACCTCCATTTACTTTGTGAAAATGAAAGTAAATAATTGTCAGTGTTTACTAATTAACAAAAATTTAGGTGACTAATTAACATACAGATTTGAAATTGAGGTCGGGAAGGCGTGTCATCTGCCGGCTATTTTAGCGTAGCGTCTTCGTTATGTTCTAATTATCAGAAAAATTTAATTCTTTTTTTAATGATAGCGTTAATATAGGTGACGGTGGTTTTTTTTAACAAATTATTCATTATAATTGCAGGTATGGGGAGGAAGAGGGTTAACGCCTTTCTCTGAGATTGTAATTATCTCGGGCCCGGGCAACGCCGGGCGGATACCTAGTTCTAGAATAGAAAAAATCTAATAAAATAAATATTTCTTAAAATGTGAAATATTTCACCAGGTCTGAAGAACTTTGAATGACATTTTCATAATTTAAATTAGTTCAAGTGAAATAATAATAATATACTAGCTGGCTTCGCCCACTAGCGGGCCCCTAATTTACATCGGATCCTCGAATCTATGAAAATCCATTTGTTGCACCGCCAGGGGGCACAATATGTCCTATACGAACATAGGCACGAGTATTTTTGTTTCACTAAAAGATGAACACTGCACTAAAGAATTTTTATTAAATCGAACAAACAGTTTTCTCCGAAACAGCAATTCCCTGATTCTTTGGATTACGTGTGTCTGCAGCTGAATCTTTCTAAAAATACAACATTGGTCATCTGACTGTTAAATTCAGGATGACCTATGTTCATATCACAAGTTACATTTGTACTGGATATGATCTTGAATTTGAACTTGTGATAGGTTCAATGGGCTTCCAAGTTGCGAAGCAACTGCACACCCTGGCTTTGCGTAGGTGTATATCAAATCCTGAGAGAGCCATAAGAAATGTTTAGACGTAGTCTAATTGACTACATAAAATTAGGATAATGTTAAGTATATCAATAAAATAATGAAAATTTACTAGTTAAAGTATAAAAGTAAAAATAGTTCATAGTTCAAAAAATAAAAATAATGCCAGACGAGGTAAAGTAAAGATGTTAGGAGAGGTTTAAGAGAAAAGTCAATTTTTTTTTTTTTTTAATAAAATAAACATATAATAATATTTTTTTTTAATTAAAGAGAAAATAAGAATTATAGCTCGGAAAGACTATTCATCAAGAATAGTGGAGTACCTTGGTTTTTCCGGTTGGATGGACTGCAAGCATCGTAGTCAGGTAGCTCATAGATGAGTTCATTTTGGATGTGATTAATGTCATTGTAGAATTTTTTCGCAAGGTGTTTAATGCGATGTTTGAGTGAAGTCGTTTTCAGATCCTTGAGGATTGTGGAGTTTTTGAGGTATCTAGACCCGTTCCTGATGTAACGGAGCTGTTTGTAATGGGTACTAGAGAGGCTGTTCATACTGGTTTTGCAAGTGAAGCCCCAGATTGGACATGCATATGTGATAACAGAGAGAATGCAAGCATTATAAATTAAGAGTTTGTTGTGTATGGAGAGTGAGTGGTTGCGAAGAAGGAGGGCGAGGGTTTTGGAAATCCCGGCGACTTTACCGCGGATATTAAGAATATGCTTTTTAAAGGTAATGCGTTTGTCAATGGTAACCGCCAGGTACTTGGCATCGTCAGACCAGGGAATGGTAGTATTATTGAGGGTTAATCTAGTAGGAGTGGAAAATGTTCTAGAGAAGTAAACAGCAGTAGTTTTAGATTCGTTTATTTTAATGCGCCATTGATCACACCAATCCATGAAGATGTTGAGGTGATGTTGTAGATTTTGGTAAAGATTGTATGGGTGATGTGCAGTGCCATAGAGAACAGTGTCGTCCGCATAGATTGCGAGTGATGTGAAGAGTGTGCGTGGAGTGTCATTAAAGTATATTATGAATAAAATAAGGCCAATGACTGAACCCTGAATAATACCACAGAGTATTATGTGTAGTAGAAAAAGTGAGTTGTTTACGCGGACGTAGAAGTTACGATCACCAAGGTGAGAGTGTATTAAATGGATAAGTCCAGACGGGAACTTAAGCCGAATTAATTTGTAAATGAGGCCCGCGTGCCAGACTTAGTCAAAGGCCTTGGCGACATCAAGAAATATGGCAGCAGTAGGCTTCTTCTCACTGAAGTTTTCAGTTAAAAATTCCACAAATCGAAGAAGTTGGTGTTGGGTGGAGTGCTTGGCTCTGAAGCCGAATTGTTCGGGCATAAGAATGTTGTTTTTGTGAAGGTAGTCATTGAGCTGTGATCTAATGACGCGTTCGATGACTTTACTTAGAGAGGAGAGAAGACTGATGGGACGGAAATTAGTTGGATCATTAAGATTGCAGGATGGTTTAGGAATAGGAGAAATGATAGAGGTTTTCCAGGGTTTAGGAAAATAACAGTGCTTGAGGATAGAATTAGTGAGCTTCGTAATGTAGAGAATACAGTTGATAGGAAGTTGTTTAAGAGTATAGTTGGAAATTTTATCGTACCCAGGAGATTTTTTATTATTAAGTTTTTGAATGATATTGTTGATCATGATGGGTTGAATTTCGGGGAGTGGGGTAGGAGGGGTTCAGAGGAAGTCATTAACAGTATCATTGACATTGTTAAAGTGTGCTTGATTTGCGAGGAAGGGATTCGGAGAGAATTGCTTTTCATATGAGCCAGCAAGGCATTCTGCCTTGTCCTCGTCAGTATACGCAGTTTGACTATTGACAGTAAGGGGAGGGATAGGAGTGTAATTATTGTTGAGTTTCTTTTTGATTTGCGAAAAAAGAGTTATCCTCGCAAGTAAGACTTTCGAGAAATTTAGACCAGTTTTTTTGCTTATCTTTTTGAATAAGGGTTTTAATTTTATTGTTGAGCGTGTTGACAGCTGTTTTGAGGGTGGGATCTCTGGTATTTTGGTAGAGTCGTCGGAGTGTGTTGCGTTGGTTACACATATTATATATGTAAGTGGGTAAAATGTAACAGTTATTATTTTTGAATTTGGTGTAAGTGGCATCTTTTTGAGCTTTGTAAATGATGTTGTTGAGTTTATTAACTGCGTTGTCAATGTCAGTAGTGTTGTTGATTGTGGGGTAGGTAAGGTCGGTGTTGTTGAGGTAATTTTGGAATTTATTCCAGTCAATTGCTACTGAAGGAGGAGGAGAGATAGGGTTGATAAGATCAATTTTGAGGAAGACAGGAAGGTGGTCAGAGCTTAGGTCATTAATAACAGAAGTGGTGATAGGGAAGGTAAGATTTTTGGTGATGGCGAAGTCAATAATAGAGGGATGCTGGTTTCGAGCAACTGGAATGTGTGTCGGTGTAGTAAGTGCGTGGAGACTGAGATTGAAATTGCTAACCAAGTTGTTAAGAGATCTACCTCTGGTAGGGGTGGAATGACAGTTCCTCACAAAGTTCCTCAATTTTATAGATTTTCTCAAAGTTAGTGCAAGGGAGGACGTTGACCATGTAAATTGGCATACCTCTGCCGGTTTTGCGACTCTTAAGCATGGCGGCTCGGGTGGCCTTAAATCCATGGTTACCAAGGTCTTCGATAATAAGTTGGGGGTCAGTGTTGGTAATACAGATTTTTTTTTGGTCGGAGTTTTTTTGAATTAAGGGTGTTGAAATTCATATGTTTGTCAGTTAGGTATCTTTGGATTTCTCTAAATTGGCTCACAGATTTGGGTAGAACTTTTAGAAGTTCCCCGGAGAGGCTGACTTGAGGGGGATTATCAGAATCAAGGGCTTTTATCTCTTGGGCGACTTTGCGCCAATCCATATCTTTGAATTCAATAAAGAAGGGGTGCTTGTCGTTTTTTGAACATTCAACATCGGTGCTTGCAGCACCCTCTTGAGTAGATTCTTGATCCATAAGATCATAGTTATCAAGATTAGCTTCGGAATTTAGATTTCCGAATTTATTTTTGAGGGGAATTGGATTTTCAGATTCAGAATTTTTTCTTTTTCCTACACGGGGGGGGGATTAGAATGTGAGCTAAAATTCTTTAGAACTTGGAGTTTTTACCATTGGTTATTCCCCAGAAATCTAATATAACCAGTTCTACAGGCTAAATCAATTAAATCTAATCTAGATGGCTCCCCCAAAATAGATATAGCAAAAAGACAGAGGTCTTTTACCTGAGCCTTGTGGGTGTCGTTGTAGTCCTTTTGTTGTTGAAGAGACCGTATTTCCTCATCTAAACCGGATAGCAGTTCCCGAAAGACTTCATTTACTTGATCATTTAGAGTAGGGAAGTCGTTGAATTCTTGTAGCCAGTCCGCTGGAACATATCCGCTTATAATTCCATTCATCAAATCGTCAAGCTGTTATTTTTCTTTCATAGCCATAGCATAAAAAAGAGCAGTCACTGAAGATTACCAGAGATCAGGTGGGCGGGAGTAACACGCCCCTTTTCCAAGCACCGCCGGACGAACACACAGCACAGGAGACAAAAACTGGTCAGCAAGAGGGCGGGAATTACACGCCCCTTTTCCAAAGTCCCCCGACGAAGAAACAACCCTGATCAAAACCATTACTTAAATTATATTACAAATGATTCTATTATATTACTGGTATGAAAGTTGTTTTTAAAACATATTTTGATGGGAAGACGATTTCCATTAGTCTCTTTTACTGATTCTTTGGATTAGGTGTACCTACAACTGCATCTTTCTAAGAATACAACATTGGTCATCTGACTGTTAAATGTCCCATGACCTATGTACAATATAAAAATCTTTTTATATAATATATCCCTTGAACTTGAACTTGAACTTGTGATAGGTTCAATGGGCTTCCAAGTTGCGAAGCAACTGCACACCCTGGCTTTGCGTAGGTGTATATCAAATCCTGAGAGAGCCATAAGAAATGTTTAGCGGTAGTCTAATTGACTACTTATAAATAGGATAATGTTTAAAACCACTACTTAAATTATACTATAAATGATTTGTTTATATTAGTGGTATGAAAGTTGTTTTTTTTAAAAAAAAGCATATTTTGATTTTCATTCGGCAAAGTGCTCGTAACCATCTTCGCTGTAAGTCGCCATCTTTTGGAAACGAAAAAACGTGAACTTTTGGTCCATCTTTATAATTTCCTTTACAATGTATAGCACAACACCTGTAAGGCATTCTTCACACACTACAATTTTTGTGTAAAATTGAAATATAACAACGTATTTATTATAATAATTAAAGCCAAGCAACAACAAAAACAACACGTGTCTACATGCTTTTTCGCCTTCGAATGAAGAAATAAGAAAAAGCCAAGCTAACGTGAAATGCATTATGGGGAAAAGGATAAACGGTAAACTATGGCAACCATGCTGAATAGCTAGTGTGGACTTGTGGACTACTTAAGACAACGTCATTTCAAAGTACAGTAACCTGCAAGGCGACTTGCTTATATAGGGGGTAATGACTGAGCCCCCCCCTAGTTTTTTATATTTGCAGACTGCAACTTCAGGGCCGCAGTGCTTTTCTTGAGTAAAGACGACTTCAAAGAAACCTTGGATTTAGATAAAATTTTTCAGTATATTACAAAAAAAAACATTTCCCTGTTAATTTTTCTGACACAAGTTAATTAAAAAGTAAAAGTTAAAAGTCTTAAAGCATTCAGTTTTCAAACTGAAGAACTTAAGTAACAGTTTGTAATAAATGACAGTAAAGAATATTCTCAAACACAATTTACTTGATGAATGAAAATCTTACTAAGTTAAAAATTTAAAAATTATTAATATTTTTTTTCATAAACATAAATAATTATTTTAAAATACGAAATTTATTTGATTTTTCTAATCCAGCTTTTAAAAATCACTATGACATTTAATGCACTATACTAAAAATGCAGAATGGAAAACAAACTCGAAAATCGGTATTTTCTGAATACAATTTTAAGAGACTCAATACCCCTTTGAAATATTTTTGAGAGTTTTATAACTTTTTAGCATATTACTTGCATTAAATGATTTTATGAAAGGAAATGTTTTAAACAAGAAAAATTCAAATCTTATGGTAAAATTAAAAAAATAAAAAATAAAAAATAAAATAAATTTTAAATTCAAATTAGACTTCAACAATTTTGTACCTTTTTATACTTAATTTTTTTTTTTTTTTACAGGTGTTTTCTATAACTGTAAAGACAACCATTCCTATTTTAATTGAAAAAAAAAAAAAGATAAAATGTCATGGCATATGTGAAAATAAGGCAAAAGAGACTATTTTCCTTAACATTTTATTTGCTAAAAAATGAACTATTTATAGTATTGTAAATAAGATTCCTCGTTAATTATTTTAACAGAAAAAAATGTATAAATTCCATGGCATATGTGAAAATATGGCAAAGGAAACATTTTCCCCTAACATTTTAATTGTTAAAAAATGAACAATTTATATAATTGTAAATCAAATCCCAAGTTAATTACTTTAACAGAATAATATAAAATAAAAGGCATAGGTGAAAATAGGGCAAAAGAGACTTTTCCCGAACACTTTAATTGTTAAAAAATGAACTATTTATATTATTGTATATCAGATAACTAGTTGATTATTTTAACAGAAAAATATAAAATAAAAAGGCATGTCATAGGTGAAAATAGGGCAAAAGAGACTGTTTTCCCTAACATTTTAATTGTTTAAAAGTGAAATAACTATAAATATTATTGTAAATCATATCTTTAGTTCATTATTTCAACAATAAGTAAATAAATAATAAATAAAATAAATAAATAAATAAAAATAAATAAATAAAATAAAATGTCGTGACATGTGTAAAAATAGGGCAAAAGAGACTATTTTCCCTAAAATTTTGATTGTTAAAAAATGAACCTTTTATATTATTGTAAATCAGATCCCTAGTTAATTATTTTAAGGCAAAAAATATAAAATAAACGGCATGGCATAGGTGAAAATAGGTCAAAAGACACTATTTTCAATACCATTTTAACTGTTAGAAAATGAACTATTTATATTATTGTAAATCAGATTCCTGGTTAATTATTTTAACAGAAAAATATAAAATAAAATGTCGCGACATGTGTAAAAATACGGTAAAAGAGACTATTTCTCAAACATTTTAATTGTTAAAAAATGAACTATTGATACTATCGTAAATCAGACCCAAAATTTCTTAAAACACCATCAAAAATACCAATTAAAAAAAAAAAAAAAAAAAAAAAAAAAAGACGAAGAAGTAAATAGAGGAATATATTTTGAATAATTTAACATTCTGATATAAGTACAAATAGAAATTGAAAAAAACTGATATTAATTATGGTAATTCTGAACCCGTAAAAACAATACGATGCAGTAAAAAGCCTTTTTCCCATGTTTAAAATAATTAACGGATCTTTACATGACATTTTTATGCAGAAAGTGCATTTTTACGTACATTTTTAAGCAAAATATTCTAAAAGTGATATTCGACATTTTCGGCCTTTTCAAAGGTAGCCTGTACCACGGCCTAACTCGATTTTTCTCCTTCCCCTTATACGGCCGTAACAAAAAGTCATTTTCCCTTTGTTCAAGAGGAATCAGAGTTACTCCCCGGAGGAACGTAGGTGGCGCTATTACTTATCATGACTAATGGAGAATTTCCTTATCTTCGCGTTTCGTTCGTCAAAACTATTTATGAATTGATATATCCGAGACTAATAAAAAACCCTTTATGGGAATGTGACTTAAACGAGCATAAAATAAATATATGCTCATTAATATGTGCAAAATTCTTGCCCATCAATAAAAAAAAAATATGGCAAGGTAGTTTACAAATGAAGCCAATTTATCTGCGTATAAGAACTCTTTATCAAGAAAAATTTTAAAGTTTACTTAATTTTAATTTTATAATATTTAACTAGGGGGCCTACCTCCTGCGAGCTACGCTCGCGAACCCCCGCTCAGACTTCGAGGCCTCTAAAAACATGACAGCGTGCTTTGTTTTAAAAATATTGGTAAATCTGTAATTGGGTTGCCATGCTTTTAACGTTTTAATGGGGCATTTTTTGATTATCATGGCCTCATACACAGCTGTTGCGACAACTGACGACTGTTTTTGGGATTGATAAGTAAAATCAATTACACCTTGAAAACCAGCTTGTATAAAATGGTTAGTTTTAAATTGTGGCTACCTTTCGGACTTTTATAACAACGATCTGTATTCTATTCTTCCTTTGTGTTTAAGGATGAAAAAAATTCCATATGCTTGTGAATAACATTAAGAACCACGGTATTGAAAAGTACTATGTTATAGATATTTTCAGTAACAGGTTTTAATTTTCTCTCTATTTTAGTGCACCATCATGCATATTTTCATGTTATTTTAAATATGAAAATTATTTATTTTAATTAATGTGTATATAAGAATTTCCTAACAATTATTTATCATACAAAATTAATTAAATATTTTGTGCATGCATGCCTGCATTTATTTGGCATCAATTGATGAGATATTTAAACAAATTTGCTATCCGCGATAATTTTACACCTTGTTATGTCACTTGAATATTGTCCATAAGAAAATCGGGTACTTTTCCAGTATAGGATCCTTTGCTTTTAGGTTTGGCGTAATTCGAGCTTCAAAAGGGATAGATTCGTTAGTATACATAGATTTGTTGACAAAAGTTATGAAAACAAACCTAATGAACTTTTGGTGTTTTTCTATTATAGGGGTCTTGACGCTTTTTAAAAAAGCTTGGCGCAATTCGGACATCAGAAAGTGAGATTTGGTGCCAAATGACATGAACAGCCATGGAAACAAATTCGACGATTTTTTTGTTTATATGCGTACTGTAATTATACGTATATTATTATTGTTTTTTCTATACAAATTACTTTTGATTATATATAAAATAGGATAAATGACATTTTACGCTAAACAAATTGTATAAATATTCAAAAAATGCTTCTGTATACGAAATGACAAAGTGAATAGGTTGACAGAAAGTATGTTGCCAAATTTCCTTTTCCGCCAAGGCTATTTTCTCTTCGTCAAGGCCCCATATACTGGAAAAGCACCGAACTTTTATGCTTGTTTATACATGTATTTATATATATATATATACAATTTATTTATAATTGTCTTTCAATTTACCTCTTTTTGTACATAAAAATATATAAATGGCTTCTTTATATTAAATAAATTGTATAAATATCGAAATAATTGCTTGTGTATATCAAAAAGCGAATAGATTGTTAGAAAACATGTTGCCGAATTTCAATTCATCCCCAAGGTCACTTTTTGTATGTCGCGAAGGCCACTAAATTGGAAAAGAAACGAAAATCATTTTAATATATAACGTAATTTACACCTTAAGTGTGCTTCGAGTATAGTAATTTAATTATTTGTAGTTTTATCTTCTCTTTGTTATTTATGTGTAAACATATAATTCATTATTAAAAAAGTAATGCTACTGAAATATTCATTTGTTTTAAATTTTAATAGCATTTCTCTAATATATAGGGAGCATTTTTTTCCTTGCTGCCAATAGAAGAGAGAAAGGAGTAAATGTCATTTTACCATAATTGATGTCATATTCTTATTAAAATTGGAAAGAAAACCAAGCAGGATATTTTAATTCTCCTCGCGTTCAGTTCGGCAATTATTATTTTATATATTCGTTTCAAATATCCGAATTAATGATTTTATAAATTCGTTTAATTAAATTTTACAAAAAAATAACAAAATGATATCAATAAATAATAATTACTATTAATTCCTTCCCCTCCCTTTCTTTTGCGTTTACATAAATGACGTCATTTGGACGAATTTATTCAAAATATTTTCAGTTTATAAATTAAATTACATGCTGACAGACGATTGAATCTTGACGATAGAAATGTGACTTTTTTTTCAAATTTTCCTGAAAAACATAATTTAATCACAATAGTTGTCTTTGTTATCGATTGAAATAAAAGATAAATTCAATTTCAATTTGAAAGACGAATAAAAAGAAATCAATAATCCGTATCGGGATCCTTTTAGATTTTTTTCCCTTTTTTGTCTAAAAAAACTGAGTAATTAGTTGCCATCATTACAGAAATGTCATTAAAATTAGAAAAAAAATAATATCTCGAAAACTAATTCCAATTTCAAAATTCTATTACCAGTTTTGACATCCACGGATTTTTATGGACAATTGGTATTAATTTCACCATCAAGCGTTTAATATTTTATTAAAAATAGCCCTGAAACATAATCAGTCGTTTAATCAGTCGTTTCATAAAATCGTTTCATAAAATCGTTTCATAAATTCGTTTCATAAAATCGTTTCATAAATTCCTTTCATAAAACCGTTTCACAAATTCGTTTCATTAGGATTTTATATATATAGGGTAGATGTATATTTCATTGTAAAAATTATCAATGTTTAAAGTCTAATCACGAAATAGAATCTGCATATACCTATAGATACATATATATATATATATACAAAAAGTGCGGATAGATTTATGAATTAATATTTTAAAGATCTGAAAAAATATTCTGTAATTTCTGTAACCAATATTCTAAAATTTCCACAAAAACTATTCTCTCATAAATGGAGTACATAATGCTACAGCAAAAAACTTGTTCATTATCTAAAATAATAAAACCTGTAAAAATTAATATGAATTTGTTAAATAATCCTTGTTTTGAGAGAAAAAAAAGCGATATGAGTTGATTGCCGGATATAGGCGAAATAGATTTTCTTATTCTGTTGATATTATGAAACATGAAAGTATATTTTTATTTTTATATACACACTTTTATACCATGACTTTCCAGAATTAGAATATAATATTTAATTTTATATGTAATTCTATTATATTTCTATATGCTTATATAATTCAGATCAGCACCTAATGGTTAAATTTATTGAAAATTGTTTTGAATGTACACATATATACATATATTTTAAATAATTAAGAATAGTGTAAAAATAATCCATGTTTTGAGAAAAAAAAATTCGATATGAGTTCATTGCCGGATATTGGCGAAGTTGCTTAATTTTCTTACTATTGTGAAACTAGTAAATATTTTTTAATTTTTAGCTCACAGGCTATCAAAGCCTGAGAGCTAATGTGCCCGTCCGTTCTGTATGTATGTACGTATGTACGTATGTACGTAACGCGATAACTCTTGACAGAAATAACTTTTTTGCTTCGAATTTTGTTTATAGGTTCCTTGTGATAAGGCGCTTCCCTGATTAGTTTTGGGGGTTGATTGGTTAACTATAAAAGGGGGGGGGACGGGGGGCTAACCCCCCTTAATTTAGATTAATGTTTTTTTCATGCAGAATTATCCAATTTTCTTCAAATTTTGTATATAGGTTGATTGTGATAAGGTTCTTTCCTGATTAGTTTTGGGGGTTCATAGGTTATATAAAGGGGCTAATCCTCCCCCCGTAATTTAGATAAATGAATTTTTTATGTAGAGTTATCCGATTTTCTTCAAATTTTGTATATGGGCTCATTGTGGTAAGTGGCTTCCCTGATTAGTTTTGGGGGTTCATTGGTTAAGTATAAAGGAGGGAACGGGGGGACTAACCCCCCTTAATATAGATAAATGTGTTTTTCAAGCAGAATTATCCGATTTTCGTCAAATCTCTATTTATATATATTTGTTTTACGTGGCGCGAAAATAGGGCTGAATTTGTAACTTATTGTTTGGCAACAACCGTAGTTTCCAGAGCTCAGACCAATGAACAGACTAGATTGTGTTAGAATAGCTCCACCTCCAATATGGCCGTTAGTGTGAGAGCATTGAAAGCATAGAATGAAGCTCAAACTAGCAATTATTAAAAATAAAATAACATGTACGTAATCCAAAGCGTCTGAGATGATTCCTCATTTTAATTATGAGCAATATCGTTAATTTCAAATGAATTCTCAACTCTTATTCAGAATTCATTTACAAATTTCACTCCCTCAAAAATCGGAGAAGAAAAAAATCAACTTTGTAGATTGCACCTGGCGCCATCTGTTGATGTATTGAGAAAGTAAAAAATAATTTCTACGTAGTTTTTTTTTCTAATGAATTTAAGTCGTGCTGTACAAAAGATCCTTTTTTCATAGTATTTAAAAGATTTATATGCTCATTGGTAGCGCCAACTAAATACATTTTCAGTTATGTTTTTAACGGAGAATTACTTTTTTACATTAAAAAAAATTGTCAATTTCATATGTTCAAATGTTTTATGGTAGAACTCATTCCGGCTAGAATTGTTGAAAAGAAGGGGCGAGCGAGCGAAGCGAGCTGTGACCGCGTAGCGGTCTCAATGTGAATTGCTTCGCAATTCACGGGGGGTTGGCGAGCGTTAGCGAGTAGGGGGCTGAGCCCCCTAGTTTTACATATATGTTCATTGTGATAAGGCGCTTCTCTGATTAGTTTTGGGGGTTAAGTATAAAGGGGGGGAACGGGGGCGGGCTAACCACCCTTAATTTAGATAAATGGATTTTTCATGCAGAATTATCAGATTTGCTTCAAATTTTGTATATAGGTTCATTGTGGTAAGGCGCTTCTCTGATTAGTTTTAGGGATTCATTGGATAATTATAAGGGGGTTGAAACGGGGGATGGTCCCCCCCCTAATATATTGACGATTTCTCCATTTTTCGAGGGCTTATTTCAAATTCTTTGAAATAAGTATATAATTTACAGTTAGTGTGAATAGCCTGTGAGCTCAATGCCGTCAGTTTAACTGGGCAGTTTTCTTTTATTTTACTGTGTATTTTACGCTCAGAATTATCAATGTTTCAAGTAATCCAGAATTTAAATGTATATAAATATAGAAGTTTACTTATAATGTTTGTTTTACATTTTATAGTAGGGTGTTATTTAAAGTATTTTTAATTGCTTAAAGCATTGTATTTATTTATTTTATCTCTAAATCTTTTAGTTTTTCCCGTTTGTAGTAAAGAAAACGCCGAAGTAAAATATAGATATGTTATATATAATGCTTATATATTTCAGATCAGTACCTATAATGATTAAATTTATTGAAAATTGTTTTGAATATACATATATATATACATATTTTAAATAATTAAGAATCGTGTAAAAATAATCTATGTTTTGTCAAAAAAAAAAAAAAAAAAAAAAAAAAAAAATCGATATGAGTTTATTGCCGGACATTGGCGAACTTGCTTAATTTTCTTACTACTATTATGAAACTAGTAATTATTTTTTTAATTTTTTACTGTGTATTTTACGCTCATAATTATCAATGTTTCAAGCAATCAAGAATTTAAATGTAGGGGAAACTAGGGATACTTGACCCAGTTGTTAGTTTTGGATTTTTAATTTTTTTTTTTACAATACTTATGGGTGTGTAAATGCAGTCTTATATAAACTTAAGGAAGTATTGCACAATATTTATTATTCTTATTCCGAAATATTAACTGTAAAGGTAGTAAAATAGGAATATTCAAAAACTTTCAATTTGGGTCAAGTATCCCAATGTATAGGGATACTTGATCCAGCCATTAGGATACTTGACCCAAGTCAAAAATTTGGGGTATGATTTAAAATTACAAACAAAACACTTTTACATGAGAACGAAATTAACGTTAAGGTTGATACTTTTTTTATTTTTGTCAAACAAAATTAATACATTTAATTTTTATTACATAGTCCTAGCATTAATATGCCCAATTTAAATTTTTATTATAGAAAGTTCAAAATATTAGCAGTCTGAAAGTTCATCCTGTGCCTAAACAAGTTCCAGAATAAGAAAAAAACAATTTAATCAACTCCAAATATAAAATCATATTTAAACACAGAACTTGTAATTCTATCTTGGTAGTTAACTTGGTGACTAACCATGATTTATGCGAGCAATAACTTCTAAATAGTTGGACAGTTCTTCTTCTTTTTCATTAAAAACTTGCTTTGCTTTACTATATGATGGAACAAAATTTGTTGTTTGCTATCTCTGGATTTTTCTGACATACCTTCTTAAAGTGGTTCTACAGAGACCAAATTCTTTGGCTACTGTATGAGATAGGACATCATCCAGAACCTTTTCCACAGATTTTTCCTAAATTTTAGAATGAATAACCTCTCTGGGTTTAGCCCCCTCTTTTCTTTTATATTTTTAGGGCATCTATACGAAAAAAAAGAAACCAAAATAAATAAATAAAACGCATTTGAATAGTACTAATCCCTTGGGTCAAGTATCCCTAGGTGACTTGGGTCAATTGTCCCTAGTTGCATATTTACTACATAACCCTAAAATGCAGCCATTTGCTAATAAGTAAATTAATACTATTATACATGTTATTGTAGCTAAAAACATGTACAAAACAAATGACCAATTAAAAAAGTCTTACCTTTAAACATAAAAAAAATTATAACATCAGAGTTTACAGCACAAAAAATTACTTTTGGAGCATGAAAATGTATTTTGTCTGATAGTTTATAAACTTATGAAATGATTCAGTTGTTATTTTCACCATATGGTAAGCCGTCTGAAAGAAAAGAACTGATGCCACTTCCAGCTTACATAACTTTCCCAGTTCTGAGAAAAAGGCCTTGGGTCAAGCATCCCTATAGCTGCGTTTTCACTGGTCGACCCAACTACCTAAAAATCCCAGCGACCCAAGACCTTAACCTAAGAGCGTTTTCACTGGTTGCAGGGAAGCACTAGCGCTAACCAATCATGAACAAGGTTTTACTCCGCAAGCGTCATATTTACGGATCGATATCAGCTGTGAATGATTATAAACATACACAAATAATTATTTGTTGTCCTTATCTTGTTAATAACAAATGTTTTGCGTGGAAATAATCCTAAGTTTTGGCTAGTTTTCGCTATTAAAGGGTCTTAAATAATGCTACACAAAAATATTAATCTTCCGTTAATAAATCAATGATAACTAATAATTTTTTTGTGGTTTCAAAAAATAAAACATATTTTTTTAATAATGACGATCGTAAATCATAAGATTTCGAAGTCACTCAGAATACAATGAAAGCTCATTTTATCTGAGAATAATTTTTATAGCATATGACTTGTATATCTAAAATTATATTTCTGCTTTTCACAAGTTAAATTAAAAGTCTAAATATGTTTTTGATATTTACTTCAGTGCTATATACAATTTATTTGTACATGCATATATCATTTTTGTGCCAATGCAGTTATACTTTTGAAACAAATAGTAATATTTATCATTTATTTAAAAACACCTTTCAGGATTGTCATTATACATGAGGCTTCTCCAAGGTACATGCTAATAGCATGTATCAGTTGATCACACTGGCAGCTAGTTTTATCATATAATCACTACAATGTAGAATTATAGAATGCAGTTACATCTACTTTTTGTGACACCCCCAACCCCTCCCCACAAAAAAAAAAAAAAAAAAGTCTCACAGTAAAATGCAAATTAAATGTATTTAAAATTGTAAATTTTACTGTATGATTGATTTCACATCAAAGTTTGATGCAGATTTTTTTCTCCCATCTCTCTCATGGGTATTTTTTTTAATTATGTTTTGCGAAAAATAAAATGATGTAACAAAAAGTCAAATCCAGTTACTCTTAAATTCAAACTGATTTATATATATATATATATATATATATATATATATATATATATATATATATATATATATATATATATATATATATATATATATATATATGTTAAGTTTACCTTTTTGGCGAGCTTATTTTGTTTGCAAATTACACATTTTAAATCCCAACAATTTTTTTTCTTTTTTAAATGTAAAATCACTTTTATAAAAAAATAATTTTGTGAAGGTACTTCTTTTATTAAGAATAATTTTGTGAAGTGGTCCCAATTTTTGTCAGAAGCAGTCACTGATTTTTCAAATAGATCACAAAAAAGGTACTTTTATGTTAGCTGGGCCAATATTATATTATCTTGCCAATATCTTTTTCCCCCCTCCAGCTATAGCACCGTTTATTTTTCACTTGCTTAGATTAGAAACAATGGCTTGATGTTGAAATGAAATATTTTGGTTTTTTGTATTATTTCATTTATTATTATTCTTCTTTTAAATAAATGTACTTTAAATATATGTGATATGTGTATTTTAAATGAAAAATTCATATTTTAAATAAAATGAATGATAAGTCTATATTTCAAAAGAAATTAATAGAATACGAATAATGGTAATAACAACAATATTTAACGATTAATCTCATGTGCCAGGCTGACATAAAGCCAACATTGCATTTGGCAAAGATTCCGATTTTTTGTTGTGATAGTTCGTTAAATTTAAATAGCTTTACATCATTGTTTTTTAAAATGTATATACATAAATACTTTAAAATGTGAAAAAATAGGGCAGGTATATGAATTTTTATGCAATATTGCTTAAATAAATGCATAATTTAGTCAATTTCGGTGGCATGGATGCTATAAATGGTGGTTTATCGCTCTTTTCTAGCGATCGTGAAAGTGTTACATTGGCGATATGTTTATGGTGGTTTATCGCTCTTTTCTAGCGATCGTGAAAGTGCTACATTGGCGATATGTTTTTGTTTATTTTGTAATTACGATTAATAATGAAGGGGCAGATATTTGTATCAATCACACAAGTCAGATGTATGTTCCCAATAAAAAAAATAATAACGAAGGCTTCTCTTAGTATTTGATTAATCTAAATTGTTTAAAAATCAATACTAAAAGTTATACAGAAGAGTAAACAATATTTAATTTGTTCCTAAATGTAAACTTAATATGTCATTTATTTGTATTGTTTTATTTATAACATATTATTTCTTTCGTTTAGATTTTTCACTTGAAAGTTAAATCAGATTTTTTAAATTAATTATCCTTACCAAACTTAATAAGCTTAAAAAGATTGTTATAAAAATAACAATGTTAATAAACTTAAACTGTTAAACTTTCATTTATATTATATTAAGCTTAACTGTTTACATTAAACTTTTTCTCCTCATCATTCAAAATATCTTAAACGTTTAATTGTAAAATTTAAAAATAAAGTACAGTTGGAAATTTTTAATTAATAATCAAAATAACTGTTGAAGATTTCAATTACAAATAATATGAGGTTGTGAATCAATATTTTATTTTCAATATTGTCACAATAAAAAATAATTTAGACTAATGAAAAAAAAAAATCACTCATTTACATGAAACTATTCCAACGTTCTACTACCAACAACAAATTATAGTGTAAACATTAAAATTTCAAGAATTAGGGATATTACATCAAATATGCTGCAGTCAATCACTTAGTCTTATAGTTTTTTCACTCTAAATAACAAACAATAGAACCTAATACTATACTAATTTGTGCTCTAAATAGCGTCACAAAAAATAGAGTGAACACTAAATTCTGCAAATTTATTCACAGAATAAACATAAAGAAGTATTTTGTTTTCTTATTAACAAAGGTTTTAAAATATTTTAGTATTTGATTTCAATAATAAATAAATAAAAACCCGTTTTTATATTTTTGAATGTAGTTAAAAATAAACATAATTTGAGAATAGTAAATATTTACTGTGTATCGCACTAAATAATGTTACAAGTTTTTGAATGCATCTTTACATATATGTGTCTAAAATATATAATTTTTTTTTCCATACAACTATGGTTGTTGTATTTTTAAATTGTAGTCAGAATAAAATAAGAAATAATGAAAATAAATAAATACTCTATTTTTCGCGAAACCTTGAATGTTAAGTGTGTGTATTTCATAGATTTGACAGCATCAAATTTGTAAACAAACAAACTTCGCCAAGCAAAGGCGCCAAAAGTAAGGGTTAACTTACCGGAAGTAAAAGGCAAATGTTTCTACATTAGTGTCCTCGGCTTGAGGTTTACAGAAAATTCAGTCTATAAATAGCTGTCAACTATTCCACTTTTTTGTTACCAGTACTTCCGAACAGAAGTCTTCGCCTAATCTTGACATGGTTTAATTGCAGAATTTTGCAATTAAATAAGGTCAATATTACTATCCAGATTTAGTAGCAACACAGATAAGGATTAGTTGGCAGCTATGCATATATATAAAATAAAATCTAATGAATGAACAAATAGCAAAAACATTTATAAAAAAAATTTCAGAAAATCTTACTCGCTAAGCATTTTTTTATCAACCAACAATATAAAACATACACGAATGTCCTGGTAAGTTGTGGTGTACAATATTTATAAGCTCTGGCTATATTTAAGTATTCACTGAAAACAAAGAAGTACCAGAGCTGAGCTCCATCATAAATTAAGCACTGATTGCTAGATATCCAGTATTCACTTATAAAATTCACGTAAAATAAATATTTCAATAATATTGAACACCTGCTCCAATTCAAATCCATCAAAGCAAAATAATCTGATGATTTAAAATTATAAACAAGCATCTTTGACTGCTCAAGTGTACAATTCTTAAAATTAAAAATAACGCTAAGGGGCAATTCAAGTATTACATAAGCAGTAAGGAGGAGTTCAGGGTTTGATTATTTTTGCTGACAGGGAGAAGAGGGGTGGGGGGTGGGGGGGATTATGACAATTCTTATGAATGCATTACAACATTGAAATGACAACGCAGCAACAACAAGAAAAAATACATGATGGGAAATGAGTATTCTGTAGTCTGCTCGGAACTTCAAACACGTAACATTTCTAAGATTCCTGTTAAAAATTTTAGTTATGATGACTAATTAAGTTAGGACCTATTGTTAAGTTTTATTGTTCAATGCGATAAACAACAATATATTAAAACCATCTTGCATTATTTTGATACCACAACCCCTATATATGCCTATTTATATAAATTTGTAAGATTAATAGTGTAAATTAATGGTAACTGTTTTTTCCTGGCAAACATTGTTGACGTACAAAATGTCAAAATCATACATAAGGAAAAAAAAAAAAGGAGAGGGGTTACTATTTGCCTATTTTTTCTGATAAGGGAAGGACGGGGTATAAAATTACTAAAAATATGCTTACGGGTATACTTGAACGACCCCCTAAGGTCACTTGAGAGATAACATCACCATATAACTTTTGTTTTATTCATGTTCGAGGAAAAATATCTTTTCTCTGTCAGAACCACCAGCAAAAGGAAAAAGGTTGCTAGAATTTACCAGAAAATGCATATCGCCAAAATTTCACAACTTTTCGATTTTTCTTAGCAGGAAAATATTCCCTTTTTTTTTTTTTTTTTTTTTTTTTTTTCAGACAAAAGCATTAATTTCAAGCTTAAATTGATTATTTTTTTAGATTTGTGTGATAAATGGGCCATATCAATGTATATTTTAAATATTAATACTAGTTGGCGTTGCCCGGGCCCATAATAATAAATTTAAAAAGAAACATCAAGTTTTTATTATTTTATATCTTTAATCAGATTTTGTATGACATATTTTAAAATGAAAAATATTGATATTTAGTGATAAAAGTGCTCATATTCTTGTTTACGTAGGGTTGTTTCATAGTTTTAAAATAAAAAGTTCTTTTTGTCTGAACTCTTTGAAATCTTTATTGGTGATAAATAAACGGTTTTACAACCCGTGTAAAAATTTTGGGAAACATAGCAATAACAAAATAGTCTTCATTTTCAAAACTCTCTGACATTTCAATCGGTTATAAATATAACTGTATCCAAGCTCTCTTTAAAATTTTGTCTGAAATTATATTTTAAAATGAAAAAATTGGCGAAAAAATATTAATATTTATTTAGTGATGCACTCATTTTCTTGTTTACATAGGGTTGTTTCATAGTTTTAAAATAAAAAGTTCTTTTTGTCCGAACTCTTTGAAATCTTTATTGGTGATAAGTAAACGGTTTTACAGCCCGTGTAAAAAATTTGCGAAAAAATATTGTTATCTAGTTGTAAAATAAATGTTTTCTTCTTGCTTTTTTGTTTGTTTGTTTTTGTGTCGGCTCTTTTAACATAGCAATAAAAAAATTGTTCTCATCTTCCGAACTCTCTGACATTTCAATCCGATATAAATATATAACTTTATCCAAGCTCTCTTTTAAATTTTGCGAAAAATATGCATATTTAGTATTGGAACAATGAGTTCTTAAAAAAAAAAAGCTTCAGCTTTCAATCTCAGAGCAAAAATATATTAGAAGGTCTATGCTTAATGCAATGGTGAGGTGACTCCATCTGTTTGCAATCAACCCTTTTCAATTTCCCTAGCCTAAACAGGTGAGGGCTAATACATCAGGTTTCTCCTTTCTGAGGGGAGAAGCCTTCAAAAAACGTTGGCGCATGTGCAAAGAGACTATATTCGTGTGGAAAATTTGACAGAATGTGCTTTTAATTTTAAATATATAGATAAGCCAACTAAATATATTGTTGATCACTTTACATAATTTATCATTAGATATTAGACATTAAAAAAATGTATGCATGGCTTTTTTCTGTGAGATGTGTGTTGGAGGCGAGTGGGTGCATTCTCCTAAACATTGTGTAAATCTAAGGAGACAAAAAATTTAAAAGATACTTCCTCATTATAGTGGCCTTCACAATTACTATTATCCCACAGTTGTAATGATTTTGCCAATCTTATACAGTAGACTTCCTTAAATCTGTGTAGCTTAAAACCAGAGGTTATGCAGATTTTTGGTCACTGTTTTATTTACATTTTTTAAACAATAATTTGAATTTAATAATGCACTGAAAATTATAATGAATGCTTACAGTAAAATAAAAAAATTAAGAAAATTTAAAAAACATTTAAAATATAAAAGTAAAGGTCAAGTAAATAATTATTAATGCTTAATTAAATATGATAATGATGAGATATTTTTTTCTTAAATTATTCAGTGAAACTCACCTTATAAATGTACACTAATAATTCACATTTCTTTCATGTTCAGCCGTGCTTAATAACCAAAAAAGCTTGATTATACAAAAATTATTTGGTTAAAAAAATATATATATATTGCAATCGCCACTGATATCAGCAGTATCAAGAATTTTTTCAGAAATAAATTTATACTTTCTTCATGAGAAAACACGAGTTGAATCATATCAAACAGAATTACATATTAAAATGTGTACAGAATGATATAAAATTTTTAAAAAACTAAAATTTTACACTTACATCTTAATTGTAAATTACATTGTTTACATCAGGAATGATGTGCGGATTTTAAGAATTTGCAGATTTTAGGGTGGTGGATTTGAGGAAGTATACTGTATATATGTATATCCAAAATGTACCCAATATATATATATATTTTCATAATATTTACGTCTAAAATATATATACATCATAAAATGTCAATATGATTTTAATGTCATATATGTAATATAACTTGGCGATACATTTTAGTCGCCGCTATCTATATCAAGGAAATACCATATTAAATATTTTATTACATTTTAATTAATTTTTTGATAATTATAAAATACTCTGGATAGAAATTACAGACTGCCCAAATGGCGATTTTCTTGTGTCAAACTGTCCCCCTAAACAGATTTAAGAAAGGACAACACGGACTGAAGCCCCATGAGTTATGTCACAAATTTTAATACAACCTTTTTTATTAAGTATCATAAACATCTTACGGAATATTAATAAAAATGGGATAAATTATTACAATAACAATAAACGCTTACTTTTGGTAAAGCTTTCTCCCTGCTAGATCAGTTGCTGGTGAACACAACTTTTCCCATTTTATAGTCGAAAAAACATTGCTTGCGTATACAGTTCAAATTATGTATCAATATACAGCAAGCAATATTTATCCAACTATGCCACAATGCAGCAGTAGTTCTCACCAGAACATGGCAGCTAAGTCGCATCAGATGTGGTCATTTCTTCCTTGGATGGCTCTTAAGAATGCCATGTCACTGTTATAGACTTGCACAAAACGTTAGCGGTGTGGAGAGTCCTCTCACTTGGAGGTCAGTAGATGGAAGAGAAATGCCAATCTCGTGGCAATTAGGCCATGTGGTATCTCGTGAAATAAAAGTTGCACATGTGGGTGAACCCAGTTCCTTTAATCACATTGATATCTACAGTTGTCCAGGATACAACAACAAAATTGGCTCTAAAAAGAGAGAAGATTTCAGATTTTAAAAGTTTGGTTAAAGTAAAAATTAGGCTAGAAATATTTCATAAAATTTTCTGTTTAATAATATATATTATAGTATATATGAAGTATAGATAATGATAATTTGTGGGCTTTTCCAAAATTACATTTATATTGGCACAGATGTCATATACGCACCATGTTGGTGCGATCCCCCCCCCCCCCCCCCTACCAATTTGGCGAAAAAAAATAAATTGTTGTTATTTGCTTTTAATTCTATAAATTATTTTATTAGGTATATCAATATTTATTGGAACAGATGTCATATATGCACCACATTAGCACAATTTTTCCCCCTGCCAATTTTGCGAAAACTTTGTTCTTGAATATTAACATTACAATGTGCATTAATGTTTATAACACTAACGTTATAATGTATATTAATGTTATAACGTTATTTTATTTTTATATTGAAATAAAAAATCACATGCTATTATTGCATGCTATTTGTAACTAATATTCAAAAACAAAGTTTTCGCCAAATTGGCGGGGGAAAAAAATCGCGCCAATGTGGTGTGTATATAACATCTGTGCCTTTATATTTTAGACTTATTTAAAATTGACTCACTCAAAAAATTTTCACTTTTAAATATTAATAATAAATCATAAAATGTTTTCCTAATCTATTATTAAAACAATACTTAATTATCTTTAAACATCTAAAAATTAATGGATTTGTTTTTTCACATTGGTAAGTTCACAGCACTACTGTCAATTTGCAGATAAAGAATTTTATCATCTATCTCTGAGACATCATTACACAAGCATAAAATTTCAAATAACAGAAGTTGCATAATGCAACATTGTATCAGTTAAAAAAAATATCACTAGAATATTCACTAAATTTTGTTTTCTTAATTAAAATATAGTAGAAACCTAAACTGACTCAATAACATTTATCAGGATATAACAATCATCTTATAACTGATACAATATAAATATAACTATTTGTAAAATGCAGTAGAAAATGTTACATAAGACTAAATGAAATACAGCAAACTACGTCTAAAACAGAATCGACCAGGACCGAGAAAATTTTCCATCATAGATAATATTCTACCTTAGACAGTGTATAACTCTATTAAAATGAGGACTTTAAAATCTTTTAGCATTACACAAAGTTTATTGTACACATAAAAGGTCTAACCTAAATCATAAAGTGGTTTCTGTTATTCTAATGCTAATTTGTGAAAGAATACCTTACCATTAAAAAATTTTTTAAACATTATTTGCAATGTACCAGTTTGTTTATTTAAGCTTAGCATGCTATTAAACATTTTTTTTTTTTTTTTTAAGTTACATGCCTTATAAATGATTGTTTATTTCCAATCTAATTCTTAAAATTTTCCTAAAGAAAAAGATAAACACAGACTTGGAACTAAATTTCTCCTTTTTTCTACATTCATAATTAAGAAAATAATAAGACTGAAGAGCAATCAAAGAATCCAAATCTAATAACTTTTATATAATATTAAACCTGCTGCTTTCTTGTTGACCAAATAAAGTACATATAACAAATTCAATGGGATAACTCTCAGATTCATTACTCCTCACTTAGAGAATACAGAATATTTTTTACCCAAAAAGTGCATTAATTCCGATCAAAGTTACAGGATTTGTGGATTAAACTATGGTGAAGTAAAAATTAAATGCCATTCGAATTGAAATATCACACGAAAACATTGCTCAATTAATAACAAATCATATATGATAATGTGTGCCAATTTTTAGAGATGTCTGTTTAAAAAAGTTGTATATGATTGCAATTGATTTAAATTTCATACAAAGTTTTAAATCTTCATAAAAGTTTCAGCATGAATGGAATAACAAAAAAGATTAAACTCAAATATAGTACATCTGCAGGTGAAATGCATAAAAAAACAAAAATTAAACAACAGAGTTTTCTTTATATAGCAAAGTTAACAAGTAAATATCTGAAAAGGCAAACTGTTTTGAAATTAGTAATACATATTTCACCTTTAAAAGAGAATATGATAATACAAAATACACTGGCTTATTTAATTTAGAGAAAGTTTGTTTACATGCTTGAATAAACATGAATGTTTAAGTATTAACAAAACTGGATTGACGTTTGTCTTTAACTAATTTTCAATTTAAATACCAATGGGCTAGGCCAGTAAGCAAATCTTTCTTAACTTATAATTATTTTAAATGAGAAAAGAGAAATTTAATTCTAAATTGCCGAAAAACACATTATCAAATAAGGATGTATAATAAATTAAAATCAATGAAACAAGTATATTTAATTCATTATGAGAAAGAAATATCCATAATCATAATATATAATATTTTTATTTACTTTTTTTTGTATTGTTAACATTCAATCATAATAAAATAATTTTGAGAATTGCACTTTATGTATCCATTATTACATCAGAAACGAACTATATATTTAGTATTTTAATATTAATAAAAAGCATCTGATTCATTACCAAAAACAGAGATATTTATCCTAAAAAAAAAGTGCAATAATAAGTACTATACTGGATTGCTATTTACTAAACGGAAAGACATTAATAAACGATATAAACTTGTTAAGAAAACTCACTATTTTGCTTCAATCACAAAAAATTGAATTTCTTTTTGCAAAAGCTGAATAATTCCAAAATAAATATTATTTATCGCCGCCATTATGTATGATGCTCTTTTCTAATTGGCTGGGCTTGGGTTAGATGGGCTTAGGATTGAGTACTGATCAAACCTTCAAAATCGCTACCTAACTGCCTAAAATCTTGGGTTTAGGTCGAAAGTTGGGTAAGTTAGGCCTTGGGTCGACCAGTAAAAACGCAGCTTTAGAGTCAAGTATCCCAAGTTCCCCCTATATACATATAGAAATTTACTTATAATGTTTGTTTTGCATTTTATAGTAGCGTGTTATTTAAACTATTTTTAATTGCTTAAAGCATTGTATTTATTTATTTTATCTCTAAATCTTTTAGTTTTTTTTTGTTTGTAGTAAAGAAAACGCCGAAAAAAAAGATACATATATTATATATACCTTTTACAATGAATATATTGCAAAGATTCTTGTATTTTCATGTATAGAGGTAACCTTTACTTAGCATTATTTGTAGTAGGTATCAAAGCCAGGTATATCATATTGCGCCATGTACCGGCGAAAGTAGCCCTTTAACGATTCCGAAACTAAGGGGTGATTGTGAAGACCGTATGAGGGGAGGGAGAATCGAGTTTGGCCGTGCCTGTACTCTCAGTTCTCGCTGAAACGCGTTTGTCATAAATATAATTAAACCAAATATTTCGATACATGAAATATAAAGATATATACTATTATTGTTCTTATTTGCATTTTCTTCTTACGCTAATTGCTAGTAAATCTATTGTTGAAGGATTTCGAAAACAATATTCTTCTTTTCTAGCTTTCACTATCTTATGAAATAATTCAGTTATTTTACATTACACATGAAATTCAACATTTTTGCATACTATCAATAAACATAGTTATTTTACGACATTCTTTCTTTCATTATTCTTCTTTCTTATGAATTTTCGTAGTGTGTTCATTGACATAAAGGGTATATTTGGTAGACGTCACGGTGGTCATGACTACTCTCCCTTCTCTGAACGACAAAAGTCTCACGACAGGATTTTTTTAAAATTAATTAATTTATTTATTTATTGTGTAAAAACATAATGTGTAATTAAAACACATCCCGCTCAATAATACCGACTTCCAACTTCCAACACACAAGATGTCATTTATAACAGATATGCATGAAATTTTGAGAAATCAATTACTTTTTAAGCACAAAAATATTAAACAACTCTTTCATTTCCGTATATATGTGATAGAGCGTCAGTAATAATTAATTAATTAGGCATGATCTTCTTTTTCTGACTGTCAAGTGACGAACATTGGTTTATAATTGAAGGTATTCCCGACAAATAATGAAATATTCTTTATTTTTATAAGAAAATATTTAAAAATATAGCTGCAAAACTTATGTGTTTGTCAATGAAAATAGCTTCCTTAATCTATAACAAAACAGCGAGTTGTGGACAAACTAAAGATATAAAAATTGCATACGTTTATTTGTGAACTTCCTTCCCCACCTCTTTCTAAATGTTGGTCTGGATCCGCCCAAAGTCCTCGAAAGAATTTTTTTTTTAGGTTTCTTTTAAATTCTTTCCTGTCCAGGGTAATAGCATCACTTATTTTGTAATATTTCAATAACTGTCAAATCGCAATCTGCCAATTCTTCCTTGGTCGGTCCCTCCTTTGCCTCTTTGTTGGGCTTCAATCTATAAGAACGTTTGGTAGGCGCTCACTGTACATTCTGCTCGCATGCATATTAGAGATGAGTTACCACCCGAGCCGGAAAAATTTTGTGCCCGAACCAGAAGTACAAAAAGTACGCAGTTGAAAATTGTCCGTAACATTAAAAACATTTTTCAAGATTAATTTTCTCAATTAAAAATGTTTTCTTAGATAAAAAAAAAGTGTTAATCCTAAATACTCCTGTGATTTTCATGTCCCTGAAAATATATTTGTAACAGTAAATTTGCTACTTACACACAATTACTGACAGAAAGTCACAGTGCTTTTTCTTTTAAAATATCATTGCACAACAGCTATGGCAGAAAGGCATGAGTTATTTTTATTGAGTCATTGTGTAAAAAGATTTCAGGCAGAAAGCGAGGATAATCAAGTGATATTCCACATCTTCTTTATGTTACTAACACTGAACTCGCAAATGATTTAAAATCAGATAGACTATTTATTTTTATATCACATCAAAAAGAATTCAATAACTTTTCAATCTGATTTTTAAAGGACTGTACAGTACTTTAAGAAACTGAGATTACTACATTCATGTTTTTCAAATAATTTTTTAAGTATTTTTTTCCTTTTTCTCAATTTGTAAATATTTTTTTCCCTTTGAGCCTGAGCTCCAAACTCAGACTGAATCCTTGTTTTTCAAATTGTTTCTCAAGTTTTTTTTTCCATTTTTCAAGTTGTAAATAAACAAATTTTTCTCGTTGACGGGTTCGTACACTTTTACCACAATTTTTTAATAGAATTTTTCGGCTTATTTAAATGCAGAAATGTACTACAAACCGTACAATTAATCGAGGCGTTTACAATTATAAAATATAAATATTAACCTTTTGAATCCCGCAATAGCCGAAATCATCCGAAATCTCTGAAACTCCTTAGAGCTCTTGATAGCTGAAAGGATTTCTCTTCCCCTAAGTGGGTTGGTGTACTATCAAGGGGATGGTCTCTCTCAGTGATTGATGGGGTAATGTGTGTATTAGGTAGCTTTCAATACAAAAAAGTATAAAGCTACCTATTGCAGCCGTTCGGAGGAAAGCAGTTCCGGAAAATTTCGATATATTTTCACCGATCATGACCCCAAGACCCCAAAACCACCCTCCGTTCAAATGTTGATTTATATATATATATATATATCTATATATATATGTCGTATTTCCAAGTTCGAATTCGGTGTGAAATGCAGTCGAAAGCTCGTTGATAAACAAATTTAACTCTGTGCCGGGTTTCCATTATAGATCGCATCAGGAAGCCGTGTGGTATCATCAATAACAAAAAACTTCAGTCCGGTTTTCAGTCGAAGAAACAGTTTATTTCCAGTTAAAGACATTACTTCAGGAGGAATGCTCGTTAGCCAACGCTACGAAAAAAAAAAAAAAAAGAAATCTCCGCTGACAACGTTCCATTATTTTAGAGAATCCGTCCCGATTCTTTTAGCAAACACCAACGTCCAAAAATTCTCTCCGAATCAGGATGTACGTGTTTTTAAACTAACTTGCGTAATAATACAGAATACGTCACGTGACCCACTTTTATCGAATCAAAAGGTCTCTTTAGGAACTCTATTAATACTTTCGGTGGATTTATTTTGTCGTAAAATGATTTCCTTACCGCCAAAAATCTCTACGCTTCTCCAGAATATTCCATAATCTCGTACCAGATGCCTGCCATATAAACAAATTTATCTGTTTTGAGGCTGTAGCTAAACTTCGAATTTAATACGTAATAAAAAATAATAAGAAGAAAAGAAAATGAATCTTTATAAAAGGGTAAAAAAAAAAAGAAAGAATTAAAAGTTTTTCGGAAATATTTTAATAGACATTTAATATTTAATAATAGGATAACTTTATGAAATAAGGTTTTCTGAGCGGAATACTTTAAGAGATACGATATTTTAGCATTTAAATAAAGAAGTTATAGCAATTTGACTACACGGGAATAATACTAATGAATTTTAATAATAGATTAAAATAAAGATGTTCTATTTAAAGAAGAAATTAAAAAAGCTATCGCCATTTTTAGACTAACGACCTTCGAATAAATATTATTAAGTGGATTAGGATAAATTGGCTTTACATATGGATAGTAAAAGGCTATTTTAAGAATAAGAATTATTTTAATAAGCTGAGTTATATACGGAATATTATTGAATGGAAAAAATTTATAGAATAATTGAGGAAAAAAATTAAATTTTGTAATATATATATCTTCAAGTGGTTCAGTTTACAATTAGCTTTGGATTTTATGAATTGTCTAGATAAACGTTTTGGATATGGTTTAGGCATTTGTCAGGCATATTACGACGTTGTAATTATTCCTTATAAAGTTTTCCCAATTTGTTTATTGCAGTTTAATGCAGTTTAATTTAATTTTATACAGTTTAGTATAGTTTATTTCAGTTTAATTTTGTTATATATTATTCGTTCATGTTTTATTTTTAAATTTTATAGTTTTGTTTATAGTGTTGGATTTAATCATTTGTTTTCATTTTGGTTAATTTTATAAAAAAATTGTATTTTGTGTGAATATAAATTTCAAATTATGGATTATACAAAAAATGGAATTTTAGATACCGGCAAGAAATGGAATTCATTAGAGGACCATTGTGCTCGGTCGATTCCCGATAAAATGGTAAGGAATGGATCGTTAAAAAGTAACCATTATTTAGATTTGGATTTGGATTCGGTTGGTAGTGGAAACGGCCACGGAAGGAAAGGTGTTGATGTGGGTTGTTTTAAAAAGTGTATGCCCAGTTTAGTTATGGAGAAAAATAAAAAAAATTATAAAAATAATAAAAATTGTGGAAAAAATTATGAAAAAAATTGTGAGTTTGATATTTGTTTGGAAAGAGGGGAGGTTGAAGGTATACGAAAAAGGAATTCGATCAGGTATAATACCAGATATATTTATAATAGTGATTTAATTTATGACGTTCACGATGGAGGTGATGGTAGAGATATCGAGGTAAAATATAAAACTAGAACGTTTTACAATACAAACTTAAAAAAGGAGAGGAGTTTCAGTAATCTTAAACTAAGAAAATGTACTGATAAACGATGCAAAGTTTGCCCGAGTGTGGGAATAGAGTATAACACTATCGAGGACATCAGGTATTTAAAGGTATGTAAGGTATACAATAAGTTGCAAGAAATGTGGTATGTCATATATAGGTCAAACTTCTGACCCAATTAATAAGCGGTTTAACAACCATAAGTCTGACATCAGAAATTGTAAAACTAATAAAGAAGAACAGGAGATTGAAATTAGACATTTTAACACGCATGGTATTGAAAATATGGAATTGACGATTTTACAGATAGTCCCTAACAAAAGGGAAAGATTGATATGTGAAAATGATATAATGATTAAATGTGGTACTGTGTACCCTTACGGGTTAAATGTCATGTTCAATGGAACCAACGTTATGAAAAAATTAAGAAACATATTATTAGATGTTTCAATATACGAACGTATCGAACATCCCATGAATTATAAATTCATTACAGAGATAGATCATAAAGTAATTGGAAAAGGATATGATAGTATAGATGAAATTAAACGTTCTATTCTTGGGAGAGATTTTAATGGTATAGTAAGAAAAATAAAATTTATTATATTTAACAAGAAAAAACGTTTTATATGTGATTTGTTAAACTTTTTGTATTCATATAAGAGTGATTACAATATTGATTTGGCTTTAGATATTTTGAGGTTAAGGATTAGATCGCAACATTTGGAGCAATATCTGGGGAGATGCAATAACAACAATAAATTGGTTAATAGAATGTATTTTGTAATGGACTACATAGAAATAAAAAAACGTGGTATAAACATAGGTCATGTATTGAATAAATACAATGAATTGCTTCCAGATAAAGACGTACAAATTGTCAAGGTTTTTAGATATGATAAACCGTTAGGACGTATGGTTTTTAACTATCATAATTTTTCAAAAGAAATCGGTAGAAACAATGAAAACAATTTATGTCATTGTCAATTTATCAAGGTATAGTAATTACGCGGATGCGGATCACGGTCACGTATTGACTGGAAATTTAGATATTGTCAAGGACAAAACATTGAGGAATTACATGCAATACGGTACAAAATTTCGTTTAAAAAGGATAAATACTAGGGATTTTATAAAAAAACGATTAAAAATCAATGTCGACATGTTTATACATAAACTAATGAGCAAATTTTGCTTGCCGGAAATTGCTTTTTTGGAATGAAAACATAATGTATTGAAGGATTTGAGTTCAATTTACTGCGGTAAGACAGGGGGGATTTCGATAGAAGATTATAATTCATTAAAAGAATCTATTAAGGATTTACAGAGTAATTTTGTTATAACTTATATAGATAAAGCAAATACAAATTTTGCAATTATTTGCAAAAAGCTATACAGTAACCAACTACAACAAAGTTATAATAATAAACATAATTATAGGTTATTAAAAACCAATCTAAAAGAGACAGAAAGAAGAATTGGTGCATTTTACAAAAGGTTAAAATACACACAACGTAGTAAAGAATTACCTTATATGGTATTGATTCCTAAATTTCATAAGGACCCTGTTGCCTTTCGTACAATTACATGTGGTTTTGGCACTTATTTAGAAGTTGCTAATAAAAAGTTTTTGGATATTTTACAGAGTTTATTTGATGTGGTATTAAAACATTAACACTTATATTATAAAAAATAGTTTTGAGTTACTTAACAGATTGAAAGTTTTGAGCAATATAAAAGGCTTATATGTTTATGATTTTGAAGATTTATATAATAGCATTGATTTAATAGATCTTAAAAATAAAATTTTTGATTTTTTTAAGCGTTACAATACTTTGGGCAAAGATTTGGATTATTTAATAAATTTATTTAATTTTGTAGTTAATGAAAATTATTTATTCGACGGTAAACATATGTTTCAGCAGATTAGGGGTATACCTATGGGGGGTAGTTGCAGGTCGGTACTTGCAGATATATATTTATTTTATACGAAGTTAACGAAACATTAAATAAGGATTTTTTAAGTTTTAGATATATTGATGATGTTTTGTTGGTTAGGATTAACGATTCCAACAGTGAATTAAATTTAGATTATTACCCCCAAGGTTTGACATTAAAGAGAACTTCATATGACACAAAACATGTAAATTATTTAGATCTCGCTATCGACATCGAGAGGGGTGGCTTGCGTACTTGCATTTATGATAAGAGAAATGATTACAACTTTGAAACAATCAAGATATTAAATTTTAATTCTGATGTTCATATTTCAATTTTTAGAAATATATTTATCAATAGTTTAATTAGGATTATAAAATTAAATTCTAAACATGATAGTATAATAAGTGACATAATAAATCTCTATCATGGTGCAATGGTTCAGAGTTATCCTATTGCTTTGTTAAATAGTTTGGTGAATAATTTTGTCAAAGGTAAAAAATACAGTGATACTCTCCTTTTGGCGATTAAAAAACTCGCCAAATAAATGTAGGTTTTATAAGGAGCTTTGTCTGGCCGAGTCGTTCTTTTCATCCTGGCTTATTGCTTCCTATGGTCAGTTTGGTCGCGACGGGCATAGAGGGGGGGGGGGGGGGTTCATGTGTGATTGCCGGTATGGCCCGGCGTGCAGGTCTTTAGCCTTGCAGCCTGTCTCCATTGGTTGTGGTTTTTCTGTTTATAGTTTTCGTTTAGAGTTTTGTTAGTTTGAATTTTTATGGTTATTTGTTATTTTTTCTCTGCTGTTCAGGAGTTTTGGGATTGTAAGTATAGTATGTGGTATTCGTATTATATATATATATATACAGTAGATTTCCGTTACAACGAACTCCACGGGACCGCTAAAATATTTCGTTGTAACGATTTTTTCGCTGTAACGGAATCACTCCTATTTATCTAATGAATTACATATACATGTAAATTAATTATGTAAGATAAATTTACCTTTCATTATATAGGATTTCAATGGAAGACAAGTTAAATTAACATAGAAAAAGTTAGTAAATTAAAATTCAACATTAAAAATACAAAATTACGGACTAACCTTTATTTAGTAGTACATCATTGCAGAAAATCTGTGATTTTAGTTTGTACAAAGGAATGTGTTGTTGATGATAACAAAAACGTGTGCAACGAATGAATATGAGAAAATACCTCCTCTGGAACATTCTTTTGATGAGAAACAAAAGCACGAATTTTCTCCAAGCATGAGAGAGCTTCCGAAGAGGTAACTTTTGAATCGTCGGTGACATCAATATCGTCATCACTGTTTTCGTCATTTTGTTGGTCTAATGTAGTTTTAATGGATAAAATGATATCTCCATCAGTCACTTCAGAGCATGTTTGAATATTATCATCCACAGATAAGAAATCCTCCAAATCCACCTGATCAGGGATTGATGTTAATTTTTTGGCAGCCTTCCAAATTGTGTTTAACTCAGAGGACTCATCCAAATATAAAACTTCTGATTCACTTTCTTCGGTCTCAGTTAATCGGTTATGTTTCCAACAGTTAGAAATTGTTTTCTGGCTAATTTCTTTCCACGAACCAGAGATAATTTCAATAGCTTCTTTGAGATTTATTTTTGGCCTTTCGCCATTTTCTAAGCCGCAAAAATTTCTTTTAGCAAAAGAGTTCTATAGCGAGATTTTACAGCACGGGTGATGCCTTGGTCTAGATCTAGATGCTGTAGAATAGAAGTGCAATTCGGCGGAAAGTACTCAACTTGGATGCAGTCTAATTTGGGGGGATTATTATTAGGCATGCAGTTATCAATAAGGAGAAGAATTTTCCCTTTTTATAGCTTTCATTTCTTTGTCAAATTGCACTAGCCAATCATTAAAGATATCTTGTGTCATCCCTGCCTTCTTATTGAATTTATAATCGCAAGGCAATGAATGACAGTTCTTAAAGCAACGGGGCTTGCCAGAGTGACCAACAATCAATATTTTTCTCTTCTCGGTTCCAGATTTGTTACAGCAAAAAAGTGCTGTAATTCGTTTCTTTGAAGTTTTTCCTCCAATGCATTTGTCGCCTTTAAATGTTAATGTTTTTCTCAGTTCAAGTTGATAAAATATTCCAGCCTCGTCAGCATTGAAAACATCATCGGAGCTGTATGTCTTTATAAGGGCAGCTACTTTTCCAGCTCTCCATTCATTTACAGTGTTTTTAGGTACATCAATTGCTTCGCCGCAAATTGATTTCATTACAATTCCATGACGATTACGGAAGCGATTGAGCCATCCGACACTGGCTTGAAAATTTTCGATACCAAGCATTGTTCCGAATTCTTGAGCTTTTTGCCTTATCAGAGGACCACTTATAGGTACATTGCGCGAACGAACATCTTCGAACCATTTGAACACGGCTTTATCGACATCTTGAAATTGGGACTGTCGCATTCGTTTTCTATGGGAACCAATGCTTGCAATTTGGAATTGCCTCTCAATCTTTTCCTTATCTTTTAGAAATGTAGATAAAGTCGATGGTGTTATTCCATATTTTTTGGCTACATCAGTTTTCCGCAATCCTTTATCAATCTCAGAAATTATAGCTTTTTTTTCTCCCAACGAAAATTGTTTTCGTTTCACACAAGCCATTTTATCAACGAACGAAGCAAGAAACACACTGCAACAGGTACTGGCGATAGAGATATCCCAGAACAAGCATAAACACTCCTTTCACAGTGAAGGCCACCTGCTGTCTGTCACGTGATCATTTTGAAGCGTATGGGCTAATGAAAGAAAAGGAATTCGGAAAAAGAAGTAAACAAAATAAAAAATAGTAAAGGGGAAAAAAATCTGAAATTACACCTGTCCCCAAAACAAAGTTATTTTTTTATCTTCGACATTCTAATTCGAAGTATATTTCATTTCTGTTAAGCAATTGAAAAAAAAAAAAAAAAAAAAAAAGAGCTCGATGAAAATTTTTCGTTGTAACGGAATTTCTAATAAAATGCACTTCGTTAAATCGAAATTTTTAATACATTGGAGTTAATGAAATTTGAAAAGGGGATTTGTCAAATTTCGTAGTAACGGGATTTTTCGTTGTAATGGAATTCGTTGTAACGGGAATCTACTGTATATATATATATATATATATATATATATATCTGATCTATGTCATACAATAACGCTCGTATTTATAAATTAATTTGGATGAAACTAATTGTGTGTATTAAGCTCACCAATGCCTCAACCGAGTTCGTTGGCCAGCTTGGTCCGCCATCTTGTTTCAAGATGGCGGTCACTGAAAATTTTAAAACTAAAATAAATATACAAAAGAGTTAAAAATTCAAATTTAGTTTTTAATTAGGTCTTAGGCCTTGATACAAGGATTCCAGAGCATTTTTTGTTTTACCTCTATCTTAAAAAATGGCTGAGATAGAGCAGTTTGAAATTCTAGGGTGACTGACATTTTGAAACAAGACAGCACATTACAAAACACCAACGATTAATTTATGAGTTTTAGTGAACGCGATTTCTTGCAAATTATTTTCTTTCATTGTTGTAATAATTTTCCCAATCATACGCATAAAACTATATATTCATATCCGTTAGCGCCAAATTCTCGCCAAAATTGGCGACATTTGGCGAAATATCGCCAAATTTGGCGACCAAAATAAGTCTTCTTAAATGAAGCCAACTTGGCTATAGCTCAATAATTTGGCAATTTCTTATTCAAATTCAGTATTAACGAATCGTCTGTAATCGGTTTCTTTGCATTTTAGCTTGCTGTTTTCGAGTAACATTAGCTAAAATTTTAAAACGAAGATATACGAAAGCTACCTTTTCCTCCCGGTACAGGCCGGAAGGACTTTTTCTTTTCTGGACAGTACAGAAAGAGGAACCGGGATTTTTTTTTCAGTAACTGGAAGAATATTCACAATGATAAACAGAGAGATGTAACGCTTGTCGAAATTTGAATGAAGGGAGAAAGCAGTGGGGCCATTTCCACTACTTACCTAGTGAAAAACGGGGATAAAAAACCCCGCGTATTTTGGGGATATTTTGTTGGGATTCTAAGGTCGCTTAGTTTTTTAAAGCTTGGGATTTAAAGAGTTAAATACAAAAACTTTATTAAAAAATTGTGGTAAAAGCGTACGAAACCTGTTTGAGCCTGAGCTCGAAGATTGAAATAAAAATTAGTCCGAGCTTAAAAATTAGTCTTTGGCTCATAACCTCAGGTTCTTGCTGAATCCATCTAATCTCTAATGCCCTGTTTCCGTTTTTGAAAATTCGATCGTTTGTGAGACATTCATTTTAATTTCCATGATTTCATGTATTCTTGAATGTTTTACTTTTTCCAGCCATTATATTACTGCTAATGTTCGTCGCAAGCTTATTCCTATTGAGAGGAAAGAGTTATTTTGGTGGGGAAAATTTAAGGACCATGTCTCCGAACAATACAGTATAATGCTCTCCAAGATTGGCATGATTTGCACTGTTAGTTATATAATTTATCAGAGCAGAGGTGGATCAACTACCACCCGGGCCCCTAGGCTTGATCTTTTTTTGTCTCCCCCCCCCCCCCTACAAAGCAATATATAGGGTGATTCAAAAAAATACATGTTTGCTCATTAGACCACTGATGATAGAAACATAATTCCAATTACAACAAGTACAGATTTTAGACATGACATTAGTTTTACAAGAGGCTTTATACATATTAAAATGCGAAATTTAATTTTTATACGGCCCCTGGGTTCTATATGTTATACCATAGTTGTTATATATTCTATACTTAGAAAAATGTCATTCTTTTACGAAGAACATTAAAAAAAAATTTCCAATTCTGTTATGACCTAAACTTACTACATTATTATACTTCGTATTTTATGAAAATTTCAGTGTTTCCTGACACTAAAAATGGAAGGAAGCACTGTTAGTGCAGGTAAACGTTGAAATTCCATTAACTTCAAAGTTTCATAATTCGGTACAAACTGGAAGCCGAAAAATTTCATGAATCCAGTACTTTCTTCTTATGAATATAGAAGAAATTAAAAGGGTAATAGCATTTGGAATACCATGTATATGTTAATAACCTGAAAGATTCAATAAATGAGTGAAACAAAGAATATTGTACATCATTTCCCTTTTGCATAAAATATCAGCCCAATATGAAGAAAAAACCCAAAAGAAAATCTAAACACAGGGGCCCTTTTCTTCCGGGACCCTAGGCTTCAGCCTACTCAGCCTAATAGGTAATCCGCCTCTGTATCAGAGATGGTTTTAGTATCTCGGATATTGTTGCACTTTACTTAGTTATAGAATTACGGGGGAAAATTTTATAATCAGATGAACCCGGTTATGAAAGCTTAGCTTTTAAAAAATATTCTGCCGAATGGATTTTGACGGAACAATCACTGTTAGTTAGATGAGTTTTCAAGGATGGTTATAGTATATAGCATACGGTTTTATCGTTCTTCACCAAATTCTACTGTAAATCATCAACTAAAAGAGTTTGTCCTTAACAGCCCAAATTTTGCCTGACACTTTAAAAATGTAATAACGCAATGGCGTTCGTATCGTTTTCAGAAATCCAGAAGGATTTTCCAAGTAAAGGTCCGTATGGTTTTAAAACACGAGGTCAAATTCAAGGTAAATATTTCGTTCGATTAATAGTGCGTATAGAGAAATTGACCAGCGTAGAGGGTGTAGCTTGCTAATTTAATTTAATTTAATTTAATTTTTTTTTTTTTTTTTTTTTTACGAGTTAAACTTGGCTGGAAAAATCTCAACGATAAAAGCCATGGGTGGCCAATCTATATTCCTACATTCTGCCGTAAGGTATAATTTTTCCCGCTTGTTTTTTAAATGTCTCCATGTTGGAAATGTCATAACACCAATAAAATGCACAGCAAACGATTTTTCCCCCATAGATCATATTGTAATGGAATTATTTTGTGCGTCGTTGTAAACGAACTATAAATACTACTTAATCTATATTCCTGAGAAAGCATGTTGTAGTTCACCTCAGTGATCTATTTCATTAGCTTTAAAATATCGCAACATCAATAAAATGCATCGCAAACGATTTCCTTTCCATAGACAATAATATTGCGGAATTCTTTTGAGTGTCCCTGTAAATGAACTATAAATGCTACACACTTCATTTACAATACCAAACATTCGATAGTAAACGTCTATAACATATAAAAATTTCGTGGCAATCCAAGTATATTTACTCGAGTTAGAACGTTAAAACACGGGCAGACAAACCGAATTCATAAACATCTTTCAACTATGTTAAAAAGTGTTAAAAAAAGGTAAGAATAATGGGATATGTTTGCTAACTAACTGGTAAAGAAATATCTCTGTGTTTGTTTTACTTGTATAAATCTATTTAATAATTTTTAGTGTACATTTGTGGCGAAGCTAAATATGTTAATTTCTTATATTGATTCACAGCCTAACTTGAAGGGAGCTCTCACTACGCAATCCATTGCGTCCATTGCGTCCCCTAAGTTAGAATTTTTGAAAATTTTTTTACATATCTACACCGATTATGACTCCCAGAACCCAAAACCACCCCCAGTTCAAAACTTTATCTATCTATCTATCTATGTCACTTTTTTATGGACACGATAACTCCCATAATTCTGCACAAATCTCTTCCAAACTGATACATAAAATCAAACGGCATAAAATCTCGGTCAAGTTCGTTAATGGGCAAAATCGAACCAAGTGGGGGCAAATGGGAGGGCTTTTTGTGAAAACAGAAAACCCCCCATAACGTCTTAATTTTTATACACATCGAATTCTTTTAAAGTTATTATTACTTCTAGGAAAAGGGCCAAAAATTTATGCATGACAGATTTTTGATTTCATTAAAAATGTCCCCAAAGGGGGGGGGGAGGGGGGTTTCCGAAGAAAAAAATTCATAACGTCCTCAATTCCCAAGATATTAAATCCACTTAAACTTATTGTAATTCTCCTTAAAATTATCTACAACTTTTATACTGACAAGTTTTTTATAGGACCAACTCTTGCGGCAAAAAAAAAAAAAATAAAATAAAATAAAAGCAAAAAAATTCCTGCTGGCTCCGCCCACAAGCAGAGGTGAAAACAGGAAAAAACAAGTAACTTCTTAATTTTTATACATATCGAATCCGTTTAAAGTTATTATTACTTCTAGGAAAGGGCCAAAAACATATGTATGACAGATTTTTGATTTCATTAAAAATGCCCCCAAGGGGGGGGGATAGGGGTTTCAGAAGAAAAAAAATTCATAACTTCGTCAATTCCCAAGATATCAAATCCGCTTAAATTTATTATTAATCCTCTTAATATTATCTAAAACTTTTATATTGACAAGTTTTTATAAGACCAAACCTTATAGAAAAAAAAAAAAAAAAAAAAAAAAAGCCGAAAAGGACTGAGAACTCTGCGGAAAACCTTTAATCACTTGCGTATGCCATGGAAACGACCGATGTGGCGTTTCGAAATGCTGCAGTGCGGTTTTGTGCAAACTACGTAGTGCATTTGTTTAACATTTTAACATGTTAAATTATCTATACATTTTGTTGAAGGTATATGCAAAATATATTTTCTGAGTTAATAAAGACCTTTCACAGCTTTTACTACACATACTCTTTTAAAAAATGCAACGTAAAAATATTCATGTGACTTACTTTCACAGTTACTATAATTATTTACCAAAAAGCTGAACGATTTCTAATGTGTCGCCATTTCATGAACTGTAACATGCGCATATTGTGGTGGATTTTTATTTCCGGTAGATTCATCAAGCTTTCGGATAAAATGCTATATCATTTCCTATAATTTCTCTTCAAAAGCCATTTTTCATACAGCTTCAGAGCATTTAACAATTGTAACACTGCTGACGTAACAATACTTGTATGCTATCTTTAACAATACAAATAAAAAATTACAATTGAATCAACAAAGACATTCTTCAGATAAATCAAATGATGTGCAAACTACGTAGTGCATTTGTTTAACATTTTAACATGTTAAATTATCTATACATTTTGTTGAAGGTATATGCAAAATATATTTTCTGTGTTAATAAAGACCTTTCACAGCTTTTACTACACATACTCTTTTAAAAAATGCAACGTAAAAATATTCATGTGACTTACTTTCACAGTTACTATAATTATTTACCAAAAAGCTGAACGATTTCTAATGTGTCGCCATTTCATGAACTGTAACATGCGCATATTGTGGTGGATTTTTATTTCCGGTAGATTCATCAAGCTTTCGGATAAAATGCTATATCATTTCCTATAATTTCTCTTCAAAAGCCATTTTTCATAAAGCTTCAGAGCATTTAACAATTGTAACACTGCTGACGTAACAATACTTGTATGCTATCTTTAACAATACAAATAAAAAATTACAATTGAATCAACAAAGACATTCTTCAGATAAATCAAATGATGTGCAAACTACGTAGTGCATTTGTTTAACATTTTAACATGTTAAATTATCTATACATTTTGTTGAAGGTATATGCAAAATATATTTTCTGTGTTAATAAAGACCTTTCACAGCTTTTACTACACATACTCTTTTAAAAAATGCAACGTAAAAATATTCATGTGACTTACTTTCACAGTTACTATAATTATTTACCAAAAAGCTGAACGATTTCTAATGTGTCGCCATTTCATGAACTGTAACATGCGCATATTGTGGTGGATTTTTATTTCCGGTAGATTCATCAAGCTTTCGGATAAAATGCTATATCATTTCCTATAATTTCTCTTCAAAAGCCATTTTTCATAAAGCTTCAGAGCATTTAACAATTGTAACACTGCTGACGTAACAATACTTGTATGTTATCTTTAACAATACAAATAAAAAATTACAATTGAATCAACAAAGACATTCTTCAGATAAATCAAATGATGTGCAAACTACGTAGTGCATTTGTTTAACATTTTAACATGTTAAATTATCTATACATTTTGTTGAAGGTATATGCAAAATATATTTTCTGTGTTAATAAAGACCTTTCACAGCTTTTACTACACATACTCTTTTAAAAAATGCAACGTAAAAATATTCATGTGACTTACTTTCACAGTTACTATAATTATTTACCAAAAAGCTGAACGATTTCTAATGTGTCGCCATTTCATGAACTGTAACATGCGCATATTGTGGTGGATTTTTATTTCCGGTAGATTCATCAAGCTTTCGGATAAAATGCTATATCATTTCCTATAATTTCTCTTCAAAAGCCATTTTTCATAAAGCTTCAGAGCATTTAACAATTGTAACACTGCTGACGTAACAATACTTGTATGTTATCTTTAACAATACAAATAAAAAATTACAATTGAATCAACAAAGACATTCTTCAGATAAATCAAATGATCTATCAAATGCAGGTTTACCATCAATATTGAAGTTTGGGTAACAGTACTTGTATGTTATCGGAAACAATAGCAATTATCAATCGCAATTGGTATCAACAATGAAGGACATCCGTCAGATAATCAGATGATTTGTCAAATTCAGATTTGTCATCTAGGTTGCAGGTTGGATTAAAAAGGTGCTTCTGAAAGGTTAGTTATTTTATTCATAACATTTTAAAAGTATATAAAATACTAAAAACAATACTTTTAAGAAATGATTTGAGTGGAGTTCTAAATATTTCACAAAACCTCCATAAATATCGCTGAAGTTAATTAGTTTTTATAGATGCCTAAAGTTTTTGACAAATGCAGAAAAAATTATTTCGAAAGGAGAGATTTCGATACTTCTCCTTATATCACCACCAAAGTCGCCAAGCGTAAAAGTGGCGCCAAATAAAACATTTGAAAAAGATTAACATTCTTAGCGAATACGTTTATGAACTATTTTATTAAATCAATACAAAATCAATACAAATATATAGTACCTTTAACATTCCTACACTCCAATTGGACTCTAAAAAATTTTCGACAAAAAAATAACTTTGTCATTTTTCATCCAATTTTTTTTTTAAACTGAACACCTAACTCAAATAAAACTTTAACATTTTCATCACACAATTCGGACTTTAACTTATTTTCGACAAAAAATAACTTTGTCATTTTTCATCCATTTTTTTTTTAACTGAACACCTAACTCAAATAAAACTTTAACATTCCTACACTCCAATTGGACTCTTAAAAATTTTCGACAAAAAAATAACTTTGTCATTTTTCACCCAATTTTTAAAACTGAACACCTAACTCAAATAAAACTTTAACATTTCTACACTCCAATTGGACTCTAACAATTTTCGACAAAAAAAAAAAAAAATAATAATAATAAAAAAAAAAACTTTGTCATTTTTCACCCATTTTTTTTTTTAAACTGAACACCTAACTCAAATAAATTTTAACTTTTTTACACCCCAATTGGACTCTAACTAATTCTCCACAAAATAACTTTGTCTTTTTTCACCATTTTTTAGAACTGAACACTTAACTCAAATTAACTTTAACTCTTTCAGTACGCAAAATACTTTCGAGTGGCCACTCTGCGGGCATGCGCCTTGCTGGTGTTGGCTCTGTTCCAGCCCCTTCATTTCAGCTCTCCCCATTCTTTCCGTGACCTCTTTCTCCTATTAGAAGTGCATGGCAAACACCCCAAAAATTCTCGTCACTCACCTTCTCTCATTAGAAACATGCTGCAAGCCTATGGAGACATCATGGACAGGAAGAGTGTTGCCCGTGCCCAAGGGTCTGTAGTCTATTTTACTTCATCTCAAAATTTTTCCACAGCTAGCATGAGCCACACTCCTAAAAGCAACACAAAAAATAACAAAGGTTCTAGAATGTCACGCAAGGATTCCTTTCCTACCTTCAAAATCCCTTCGGTCGAAGCTCCGTCAAGCACTGACGAAGACACAGATGACCAGCTGAGAGTCTCACTAAAATCAAAACATCATCATATGAGCAATCCCTCCCTCTACATGGAGGAGAAGGAAGACGTTAATATTGCTAAACTCACCAACAAAGCCAGGGCAGATACAGATAGCAGGTAGACTAGAAAGAAATTGTCAGCCAGAAAAACAAAGTCTACCATCACTCAAAACAATTCTAAATCACGTAGATCAAATAGACACACTCACCCTAAGAGAAATGCTAGCACTTCAAAATGAGAACACAGCACTGACAGAACGGGTTCGATGCCTGGAAGAACATCTAGAAGTCTCACAACAGAACTATCAGCAATTAATGGAGAAACTCCCCAACACAGCCGAAATCATTGATGCAGTACAAAACACCATCAGCAAGAAAACACCGGCCACGACAGACAACACACCAGCACTACAAGATGAAAACATAAAGCCCACATCCAGCCAAGCGCACACACAGCAATGCAAGAAGAAACTCCGCAACAACGCCATTAGACACACACTCATAATAAAAGGAAAAGAAGACATCACATGTAATGATATTGATAAAACCCTACAACAAAATGATGAATAATGATGTCTAATGGCTCAACAGTGTTACGCCGATAGCTCAGTTAATAATAATTTATTACTACAAATAATAAACACACACTCTCAAAATAAGATAAACTCACTTGCGGACTGTATCTCATTTAATATCTCACAACACTCAATAAAAATGGTCGAGAGCCGAGATTTACACAACTTCACTGATCGGCATCTCAAACCCAATTCACAAAAAAGTTGTAGTTTTTTTTTAAAAACATTTTACATAGACGGCGCTTCTAGCGGCAACAAACCGCCGGGCATTGAATGTTGCTAACATTCAATAATATAAATGCAATATAATTCAAACACAATCTCTAAGTGAAAAATACAATCTCAAAAAACACAATTTCTTCTCAAAAATACTACACTAAATAAAATACTAAATTTACAAATATAAACACAAGAATGTAATACACTGCAGGAAAAGTATATAGTTTAATAAAACAAATGTATGAATTTAAGTACTCAATAAACCATCATTCACTTATGGCAAAACAACAATTTTTGCCACTGGCCTTTTATATGTGCCATTTTTATCTTTCAAGGTGACAACTCTTATAATATTGTCTTGGCCTGGATGAATTTTAATAATTCGGGCCAAATGCCATTTTAAAGGGCAATAATTATCAGAATTTATTACTAATACTAAATCTCCCTCTTTTATCTTTACCCTTCCCTTGTACCATTTAGGTCTATTTAAGAGCTTGTTCAAATATTCTGATGACCATTTTTTCCAAATATGTTGTGTTAATTTTTGAACTAACTGCCATCTGCTCAACCTATTCACAGGAATTTCTGTATAATTGGGTTCTGGTAAGGCCATTAAAGAGGAACCAATAAGGAAGTGAGCAGGTGTCAAAGCTTCAACATCATTTGGATCATTTGAAAGGGAGCAGAGTGGCCGAGAATTAAGAACTGCCTCAATTTGAGTAATAAGAGTCAAGAGTTCCTCATAACTTAAAATAGTTTTACCTACAACACGTTTTAAATGGTATTTAAGGGATTTGATATTTGCTTCCCACAAACCTCCAAAGTGAGGAGCTGAAGGGGGGTTAAAATGCCAGTTAATACCTTCATTAGCTAAATAATTTTCTATCTCCTCCTCACTTTTATCTTTAAATAAAGATCTGAGAATTGCTCTTAATTCTTTATTGGCACCAACGAAATTTCGACCATTATCACTATATATATCAGAAGGTTTTCCCCGCCTTGCTATAAAGCGTTTAAGTGCTGCTAAGAATGCTTCACTTGTTAGATCATTTACTATTTCAAAATGCAAGGCTTTTGTAGTAAAACACACAAATACACAAATAAATACTTTTTTTACCTGTTTACTTCTACCTATGAAGTTTTTGACTTCAAAGGGACCACAGTAGTCCAATCCAGTACGCATAAATGCTCGGGCCATTGTTACTCTAGAAGCTGGCAAATCAGCCATCTGTTGCTCTGAATTCTTAGAATTTACCTTTTTACAAGTCATACAATTGAAAATGATTTTACGAACTATATTTCTAGCAGATAAGATCCAAAATTTGTTTCGGATGAGAGAAAGAGTTGTCTCAACACCTGCATGAAATACAAATTATGAAAATATTTAATTACACAAAAAGTAAAATTATGTTTTGAAGGAATAATCATTGGATATTTTTGATGATCAGTTAAGTTACTGTTTTTCAGTCTACCACCAACTCGGATTATACCATTATCATCTAAAAACGGGCACAAGTTTGTCAGTTTACTACTGTTAGGGATTGCATTACCCTTTTCCAAATACTGTATTTCCTTCACGAATGAAGTCTTCTGGATGTTTTTTACTATACAGAATAAGGACTGAGAGAGTTCACTGCTGGTTAAAGTTCCACCTTTGGGATACAAGGGATTTCTACAGTTATGGATGAATCTATTACACCATGCTACTCTCTTTGCAGTTTTATGAATGAAGAACTGTTATTAATGATGTCTAAAGGCTCAACAGCGTTAACTAATGTACATACTTGAGTTACTGATGGTGCTTTCAATTCACTGATAAACAACTCACTGGTTTCAACAGAAATAATATCAGGAGACTCCACCATCTTAGGCTGTTGTAGGAATGATGGACCGAACCACCATAAATCACATTGCTGGATCTTGATGGGATCTAGGCCTCTAGAAATGAGATCTGCAGGATTTTGCTTGGAAGGTACATAATTCCACTGATCAATCGAAGTTAAACTTTGTATAATCGATACCCTGTTTGCGACAAATGTCTTTAGATCATTTGACTCCTTTTTTAACCATGCAAGTACAATAGTACTATCTGTCCAAAAACAAGTTTTAGAAACTTCTTGCTTTAGAGCACTTAACACTTTTTGCATCAACTTAGATAATAGGACTGCTGCAGAAAGTTCTAGACGAGGGATAGTAATAGGCTTTAGAGGAGCCACTCTAGATTTACTAGTGAGCAGTTTGATAGCAGAATCACCATAAGAATTAATAGATTTTACATAAACGACCGCACCATAAGCAAGTTCAGAAGCATCTGAAAAACCATGCAAATCCACACAATTAGGTTGTTCTACAAATACAAATCTTGGGATATTGATCATATTTACAGTTTTTAAGGAAGTGAGAAAATTAGTCCATTCGATATTTTCTTTCACTGGAAGATAATCACACCAATCTATTTTCAGCAACCATAATTTTTGGAGGAAAACCTTGGCCTTCGTAATTATTGGACCTATCAAACCCAACGGGTCAAATATTCTGGCAATTTGTGATAATACTGAGCGTTTGGTATACCTTTCACTTAGCTCTATAATTAAATTAAATCCGAAACAGTCTGGTTGCGGCTTTCACAATATTCCTAGGGTTTTTGTCTCATTGAAAAATGAATATTCAGATATTGCATTATTACACAAAAGAGAAGAATTATTCACTGACCATTTGTGAAGATCCATGCTTCCCTTCTTTAACAAAGATATCAGTTGTTGTTGGATCTCTTTAGCTGTGTCTAGATCATCAGCACCTGTCAAAATATCATCCATATATACGTCTTGAAATAATACATTTGCAGCTAAAGGAAATTCCTTTCCTTCATCTCTAGCTAGCTGGGTAAGGGTTCTTGTTGCTAAAAGGGGGGCACTCGTTGTGCCATAAGTCACCGTACATAATTTATACACCTTAACTGGTTCATGTACCTCAGGTTTAAACAAGATTCTCAATAAATCTCTTTGACTCGGATGTATCAATATCATACGGTACATTTTCTTAATATCTGCTACAAAAACAAATTTGTGCTTTCGAAATCGCAACATTATACTAAATAATTCATCTTGGATTGTTCCTCCGTTATACTGCAAACTATTTAGAGATTTTCCGGTAGAAGTTAAGGAGCTAGCGTTAAAGACAACTCTTAATAGTGTGCTACTTGATTCAGCACGGAACACGCAATGATGTGGTATGTAATAAGTGATATCTGGTTCTTCAGATTCTATCACCTCTTCCATATGACCCATACTTAAATGTTCTTGCATAAAGACTTTATAAAGATCGTTAAATTTAGGTTCTCTAACTAAGCGATTCCATAATGAATTTAAAACTTTCATAGCCTTTTTCTTTGATTCTCCAAGACAAGATGGGTCTTCCTTAAATGGCATTTTTACCATGTATTGCCCTGTTGCAGTTCTGGAATAATTTTTCAGAAAATGTTCTTCACAAATTTCTGATTCCTTATTTCTAGAAACTTCAGATTCTCTCTCAATGTTTTCTATTTCCCAAAAATCTCGAATTACTCTTTCCAACTTCAAATTATCTGTTATCAACCCACAATGTATATTACTTTCAACCTTAGCCGGAAGGCTTCCGCTAACAATATAACCGAAAACACTGTTTTGTAACACTATTCTTGTATTTAATGGTTGGGGGTAAATTTGACCTGGCCTTAAAAATTCATAGAAATTTTCTGCACCCAAAAGCAAATCAATACAGCCTGGCACATTAAACTTTTCGTCAGCTAATTTGATGTTATTTAACGATGAAATACAAATCTCAAGCGGTCTAGAAAGCGTAAATTCCGTAATTTTCGGAACGACTAAAAAATCTAATTTTAAATAAAAATCTTTATCTCTATTCGAAATAGTTGTGTTAACTCTAGATCTAACATTAAGAGACAAATTATTTATTCCTGAAATACAAATATTAGTCTTTTCTCTTTTCAAATTTAGTTTATCTACTAACCTTTTACTCATAAAATTAGAGTTTGCACCGACATCTAATAAACCACGTGCTTCATGAAAATTACCATATTCATCTTTTATTAAACAAACAAATGTGCTAAGTAACACAGCTTTTAACTCGTTAGACAAATTACATATCGTTGAAAATAAATTGCTTTGGTTATTAACTTGGAAAGGCTGGAATACTGGAGCTGAAGCATCCAAATTAGATTTATTACCGACTTCGTTTTTAGAACTCATTTCCTGTAAAATTATCTCTGGATTTTCACCTTTATTTATTTTTTGTTCACGCGGGAAATGCAAAGTTACATGATGTCTTCTCTTGCAAATAATACAAGAGAATTTAGATTTACAATCAATCACTTTATGATTCATAAGACAGTTAAAACAAAGGTTTTTGGATTTTACAAGCTCAACTCTATTACCCACTGACATGTTTTTATAAACAGGACATTTATGCAAAGGATGATTTTCAATTCACGACAAAATACATTTAGAATTTTTTACGTCAGTTAGAAAAACTTTAGAAACATTTCGATAATAAGTATTTTTATTACTCGCTCTAGAATTGTCAACCACGGGTTTTCCCTTAGACGTATTATATAAATCAATTTCCCGAGATAATTCAATGGGAGAAAACCACGATTCTGCTTGTCTAACATTTATAAAATACATGACATCTTTATCAAGCGTTTGACAAATCTTATCAGAAACTATTAACTGTTTTAAAGTTTCGAAATCTGTCACATTCCTCAATTTTAAATAATAATCCCAACTCGTTGTTAATCGGGATGCAAATTGTACATATGTTTCATTAGGATGACGTTGTGCTTTCCTAAAATGTTCTAAACAAGTCTGGGGGGATGGCTGAAATTCTCTAAGTAATATAGCCTTTACTTTTGAATAATCTTCTAATTCCCCATCTTTGATGTACGTAATTACGTTTGTTGCCCTTTCTCCTAACAGATTTAGTAGAATTTCCGATTTATATTTTTCTGGGACATTTTTAGAAATAAATGCTCTTTCTAACGATGAAAAAAAATAACTCCAACCTTCTGGTTTAGATGGAATTTTAATCGTTAACGTTCTTACAATTTTAATCAGAGAGTCTAAAGATTCTATATTATCTTTTTTCTCGAGATCACTTAAATTATCATTTTTAGTTTCTGCACGGGCCTTAGCCAACCCAATTTCTAACTTTGCATGTTCAATTTTTAATTTCTCAAGATCTAGTAATTTTGATTCTTCATTTTTTCTTTCCTCAATAAAACTGTTTGCTATGTCTTCAACCAGTTTATTATCTGCTTTATACTTCGAACTTTCCTTTATTAAATTTATTGAATCATAAATAGTTAATTTGGAATCTGATATATCTATGTCTAATTCAGCAGCAATTCGCTGATAATCTTCCTTTTTTGCACCTTTAAACATTGTATTATAAATACAATTCACAATAAATAAATAAATAAAACTGACATACCTTTATCTATTAATAAATATCCAAATCGGATAATTCCACATTGAAAAGATTTAATCCACTCTTTCAATTCTCAAATTAGCTCAATAATAAAGAACATCGGTTCTTTTCTGCGTAAACACATTCACAGTTCATTTTTCCGTATTACGAAATTCTCCAGGTTAATCGAAATTATTTTTCTTTACTATATTTTTATAAATATCGATGCTGGATAAAAAGTCTCATAGCATCGCAGTACCGTTTCAATGAATAATTCCATAGCCCTGAAACAAGTTTATTGCAGTTTACTCATCATCAGGTTACTGCCAAATGATAAAATTCATTTAAGCGCAGACGAAAAATGTAAATTATAATTTAATACGAAATATTGCAAATATTAAACAAGTGGGTAAGTGTGATCGAAGATCGCTCAAAGGGTTTCGTTTAATATTCCTTTCAAAACACTTTATCCTTTCTTTAATAAATTCAAACAAATTTCATTTAGCAACAACAAAAAAAAAAAAAAAAGAAAAATCATGTTTTTTTTATAAAGTAAAAATTTACCGGTCTATTTTTTCCTTTTTTCGAATATCTAAACCAGCCGGATAGCGGTCCAAGCCCGCTATTATATTCTGTCATAATAATATCCGTCATACGGACTAAATGCAATATTTAAAAAAATAATTTCAAAATTAAACAAATTGTACACCTTCAAAATGTTAAAATATGCGAATATTTCTATAATCGGATTTTCATCACGATTCAATATGTTTCTCAAACTCATATATTTACTATTCTCTATTATTTATATTGATACTCGCTTTGTATTATTCTCAAACATTTGAGAAATTAGTTAAACTTCCTATATGACGTCAGATTTTCTTTTTAATTCTCTAATGACGTGATATTAATCTGTTTTGTCCACTTACACATACTCATACCCCTTGTATTATTGAGAAATCTTAGACATTTTCCATTTTATTTACCACTATGACGTCAATAAATTTTATTTCATATTTATCTTTTTTTCAATGGGTGAAACTTTTCATTTCATTTTCATTTTTCACGTGAAAATCGTCTCATAGAAAATTAATTATTGTAGAAAGAATTTCATTGTGGATTTTAAATCTTTGGCATCTGCTGCACATTGCTTTTAACTACGTTATCGGAAATTACATACACAGCGATTTTCGAAACATTAAAACTACCCGTTTTAATACTTTCGTCATTTTTAAAACAAAAGAAAATAATACTTTAATACATGAAAAACACTCCTCTTAAAAAACATAACGAATATCTTTATTCTCTCACTTCCGAGCCGACAAAACATTCTACAAAACCATTTTCCGACAACAACATATTTTTTTCACACAGCTTGGAAAGATACAGTTACAAAAACAAAAAAACATCTTTCTCACACAGCTTAGAAATTTACATCTACAAAAACAAAACATCTTTCTCACACAGCTTAGAAAGATACATGTATGAAAACATCTCTTGCTAGTAGGAGCCAAGAATACGTTTAATTCAATTGGATTCGCGACAATCTCCCACCTTGAGTTTTCAACAGGAAAACTCAACAATATGCACAACAAAATTCAAAATAAAACAATATGTGTAACATTATACTTACATTACATGGCCAAAGCATAAATATTCTTAATGCTAATTTTTCAAAAACAAATTATACAATTTCCTGCAAAAATTCAAACAAAAATTCAACATATTATTACAAATTCAAATTAACACTAGGAAATGAGATATACTAAAAATAAGGGGAAAAAAGTTTATAATGTTCAATGTTCAAAAAATAGTCTTATGACTGATAACGTTTTAGAAAAGTCACTGTTCTGCCACTTCTCGTTCGTAGTACTGGCTCTAAAGATTGTTCTTTTGGAATCTGTAGATTGTACAGTTTTTGTATTGGTCTTAAAAGTTCACCATTTTCAGTTTTTACCCGAGCAACTCTCGGGTGACCATCTTTTCCAGAAATTAGCTCTTGCACACGAGCTAAAGTCCAATACGTACGTTTCTTATCAGACTCTACGAGAACGACATCACCAACGGTCAGTTGCTTGACATTCTTTTGCAGGGAATTTTGTTGGCGTAACTGCCCTAAATACTCAATACGGATGTTCTCGAACTTGTTGTCTATACTTTGCTCTTCTGTGTAATTCTTGTGCGTCAATTGCATCAAAATCTGTCACATCTGAAGATCTTATTTCTTGAAGAAACATTGATGGTGTTAAAGGTGCTAGATCATCCACATCTTCTGAGACATACGTGAGTGGTCTAGCATTTACAACTTATTCGCAGTCACAAAGAATTGTGATAAGCTCTTCATAGGATAATGAGGCTCCACCTAGTACTTTCCTCAAGATGCGTTTCACCATTTGTATCAACCGCTCTCACCAACCACCCCACCAGGCAGCAGTAGGTGGATTGAATTTCCAACGGATCTTTTGTACAGCTGCTGCAGCTGAGATCTGTTCCCAATCGATGTCTGAAAAAGCTCTATCTGCACCGACAAAATTTTTACCATTATCAGAATAAACGGTCGTCGGTCTTCCTCTTCTCACTGCAAAGCGCCTAAAAGATTGAAGGAAGGTATCTGTTGCTAATGACGTCACTAATTCTAAATGTATGGCCCTGTACACTGCACAAGTGTACAACAAAATCCATACCTTTTTTCCATTTTTCAAATATAAGGGCCCAGCTAAATCTACTCCAGTTATTTGGAATACTGCTGCATCTTGAACTCTTTCTGCTGGCAATGCAATAGATTCTGACTCTGTCTTCTGTGCACTAAATATTTTGCAACGCACACATTTCTGAACTACTGCACGAATGGTTTTCCTGGCTTTCAGGATCCAGTAGTCTTCTCGTATAGATGTCATCAAAAGAGCCACTCCTGCATGTAATAGCTCTTGGTGTTTCCAAGAGATCAATCGGTGGACTACAGGATGGTCAGACGGCAAAAGAATTGGGTACTTAAAATTGACAGTATCTTCTCTATAGGTGTTTTTAATCTGATGATACCATCTTCATCTAGGACTGGTCTTAGGCTACGAATTTTCTCATTATTCTTTTCAAAGCTGTCTTTCTGGATCAAAAGCATGAATTTTCTTTCAGCTTGTTCTATTTCAAAACATGTAAGTCCAGATATTTCTTTTGAATTCGGTTTTCTTGAATTACTTATGAATCTTAGAATCCATGCAATCAATCTTATTATTTTCTTGAATGATGAAAATCGTCGATAATACCAATCATTAGGTTTCGTGTTCTTGTTTAATGCTGAAATGACACTTTTCCGTTTCTCAGCATTAATAACTTCATCTGGTGATTCGACATTTTGAGGCCAAGTAAATTCTGGCTCAGCCAGCCAGGCTGGTCCCTCCCACCATTTTAGCTGTAAGAACTGTTCAATGGAACAACCTCTGGAAGGAAGATCAGCCGGATTAAATTTTCCTGAAATATGTCGCCACTGATCTTTCTGTGATAAAGACCTGATTTCTTCTACACGATTCCAGACAAATGTTCCCCATCTATCATCTCGCTTTATCCAGCTTAAAGCTGTGGTTGAATCACACCAATAACAGATCTTCAAATTTGGAATTCTTAAATCAGCAATGACACGACTACACAACCTGGCTCCAATGCAGCATGATAAAAGCTCTAACCGCGGTATAGTTAGGTTCTTAAGAGGAGCTACTCTTGCGCGTGCTTGTATAAAACTCACCAAAATTTCATTTTTCTTCTTTACTCTCAGAAAAATACAAGTAGCATATGCGTGTTTACTTCCGTCACAAAATATGTGAAGACTTACATCATTTTCAAAATTATCTAGATTCATCCAGCGCTCAAGTTTGATGTCAGAAATTAATTTTATTCCCTGCACCCACTTCAAAAATTGTTTAGCTAAATTCTCTGGAATTAATTCATCCCATTTTAATTTCAACTTCCAGCATTCTTGTAGAATAAGTTTAGGGAGCAAAGTCACGGGTGAGGCAAATCCCAAAGGATCAAAAACCTTCTGAGCCAATGAAAGTAGAGCTCGTTTTGTAGGAATAATTTGCTCTTCCTCAATAGGGCCGATTTTGCAAGATAGGGTATCGTTTTCTATATCCCAGTTTAAGCCTAGTACTGGTGTTATGTTAACTGTTGAAGTTTCAGACATAATTTGAATTGGATAATTTGACAGCCATCCCCTTAAATTGAATTTCGCGGAGGACAGTAACATTCTCGATTCAATTATGAACTTGTTTAACTCTTCAGTTGTGTTGAAACTACAAACACAATTATCTACATACAAAGATTCATTCAGTCTCTGCTGTAGAAACAAAATTGTCAGGTGTACTTTCCAGATGGTGTTTCAGAGTAGCCGCTAGTAAAAAAGGGCTGCAATTGATTCCGAAAACCACACGTTTATGTCTATAAATTATATTATCCTTCCATAAAAACCGTAGATAGTCTCTATCACTTTCTGTAATACCTATCTGTAGGAATGCCTTTTCTATATCAGATACTGCACCAACAGGAAATTTCCGAAAACGATGCAATATTGAAGGAATCATTTCAATCATATTTAATCTTTTATCCAGACAATCATTTAATGAAGGAAAACCTTTCACATGAGCCGAAGCATCAAAAACCGGCCTTACTTTAGTAGTTTCACTCGATTCTTTAAATACAGGCCTGTGTGGCAAATAATGTATTTTGGATTTTTTATTATCGACCACCCTTTCAATTATTCCTGCATTTAACCATGTATCAAATACTTCATTATAAACTTCAGTTTTATCCAAATTTTTCAAATTTGATAACTTTTTCTTCGTTGCAGCAAGCCGTTTTTCGGCCAATTCTCTATTACTAGGTAAGCGGGCATTATCTAGTACCCAAGGCAATGCTACTTCATACCTCCCATCTAAATCTATTCTTATGTTTCTTTTAAAATGTTGCATAGTTTCTTCATGAATTTAATTTTTAGTTTTAGATTCAACCGGATCAGTTATACCAAGAATATCTAGCTTCCATAAATTAGCAACGGAACTTTCGTTCCAAAGAGACGAAATAACCATAAGAGAATCATTTGTTTCAGATTTAATGCCGGGAATTTTCCCCATGAGAGTCCACCCCAAATGGGTCTTTACAGCAACCGGACCACTTTTTAAAACTTTAATATTTCCGGTGAGTAATTTTCCCGCCACATCGGAACCAATTAACAATTTAATTTCATTTTCGGTTTTACAGACATTGTTTTCAACATCCGAAATCTTAATACCATATTTATTTAATTCTTTTAACCAAGGTCCATTTGGCACCTTTTTTATATTAGAACAAATAACAGGAACATCTAAAACATGCATATCACATTTATAACTATTATCAATACTACTTAAATGAATTCTATATTTGTTGTGGTTTGTCTCACTTGTTTCAACACCACCAAATAATTTATGAATTAATTTAACTTGATCAATACTTTTATAATTCAAATACTTAATTACATCTTCTGATAAATATGAACGCTCAGACTATGACTCCCCGTACATTTTTTTCTTTACCATCGTGCTTTACACGTACATGCAAAGTTTGTAATAACACTGTTGGGTCGGAACCTTGAGTAGTCAAAAAAGTATCACTACTCCCTGACTCATGTTTACGACTTTCTAACGCCGTATTACCCTCTTCATTACAAACATTTTGACACATTACAGCAAAATGCCTTTTACCACAATTTAAACATTTAATCTTCGATTTACAGTGACGTGAAATATGATTTTTCTTAAGACAGACAAAACAAGCCCCCTTTTTCAAAATGATACTTCGTTTATCTTCAAAAGAAAGCGAATTAGCTTTAAAACATTTTTCTGATAAGTGACACTTGTCACAAAATATACATGCTTCATCATATTTCTTAATTAAATATTTCTCTAGATTTATCACCTACAATAAAATCAGTAGCAGTTGGCATAGAATTATATTCAACATTTTTAAATCTATTAAAATTCTTAGATTTATCAAAACCAAAAGTAGTACGCGCCAATAAAATACATTCTTCAGACAGCACTTCATTTTTTAAGAAATTAAGTATAGAATTTAATTCAGTCTTACCTTGTGCAGACTTTTCACGATCCCGTTCCCAAATTCGGAGAACATCATGAGGTAAACACGATTCCAGCAACGGGAATAAAATGCTCGCGTATTTATCTTCTGTAACCCCAAGAGATTCCAACGATCTAAGTTTGGTTTCTAGGTTGTCATATAACGATGACAAATTGCACTCTCTTCTCGTTGTATTATTATTGCATAATACCAGCTGCAGCAGATCGCGAAAGTAAATTTGTATCAGAGTGTCTTCTCTTAAGAATCTTTCTTTTAGATGTTGAATTACTTTAGGATAATTTTCAGCCGATATAGGATAACTGCTCAATATTTGTGACGCTTTCGATTTCGGAGTAATTGCTTGCATCAGATATACGAACTTCGAGTGATCGTCTAACACAGTGTCTTCGTGAATTTTCTTGAATCTATTCGAAAACGTTAGCCACGATCTTGAATCTCCATCAAACGGTTGCAAGCTTATCTCAGGTAACCTAAGTGTGCGGGATCCCATCCTTTCGATTTCTATCGAATTAGGTAAAAGAGGTTGATGTTCGACGGCCGGCTTAACGAAAAGATGTCTCGCATTTTGCTTCACTGATATTAATTTTTCATGGTATTCTTCGCATGCTTCGAATTCTTTTACATAATCTTTTTCCGCAGACCCATTCGACAACATAAAATTTAATATTTCGTCATCTGTGGAACGTAATCTAGATGCTTTGTCTACTAGTTGATTTAATAGCTCTTCTATTAGATTAACATCTGGGCTTGACTGGTTAAGAGCTTCGTTTAAAGCATTTAAAGTCTTCGTAATTGTGCTTCTAAGCGGCGTTCTTTTTATTTTTAACGCATCCATACTTGAACAATTTTCCACTTAAAAAATATTACTTCCTATGTCCTTCTGTTCGGGAGCCAATTTATCGCAAATTACATACATAGCGATTTTCGAAACATTAAAACTACACGTTTTAATACTTTCGTCATTTTTAAAACAAAAGAAAATAAAACTTTAATACGTGAACAACAGTCCTCTTAAAAACAAAACGAATATCTTTATTCTCTCACTTCCGAGCCGACAAAACATTCTACAAAACCATTTTCCGACAACAACATATATTTTTCACACAGCTTGAAAAGATACAATTACAAAAACAAAAAACATCTTTCTCACACATCTTAGAAATTTACATCTACAAAAACAAAACATCTTTCTCACACAGCTTAGAAAGATACATTTATGAAAACATCTCCTGCTAGTAGGAGCCAAGAATACGTTTAATTCAAATGGATTCGCAACATACGTGGAATGAGTTTTTTCTGGAATATGCCTCAAGTATTGAAATAAAACTGATATATGCTTGAGCTCGATATTAGCTAAGTATGTATGTATGTATGTAGGTATGCATGTATATAAATATGTATGTATGCAAGTAGTTGTTTGCAGAATATGTATGTAGAATTGTATGTAAGATTAAAAATAGGATACAGAAGGAAATCTGATATCGGCTTAAAATTTTCGATGTTTTAGGTGGGAAAGGTTTTCTTTAAATTTAGAGTGGGCTTTTTTAAGGATGAGTATCTACGTCTCTATATTAAGGGCGGGAAAATCCTACATTTTCAGGATGGGTACATTCAACTTTATTAAATGTGAGTACCTACACGCAGATCCCCTTTAGAAGGCATGTTCAAATAGACCGAAGGATTTAATTTTGCGCTCTTGTACCGCAGCCTAAACAGGCGAAATTTTTTTCTATTTTTTGTTCTCACCCACTCTCCTCCTCGAGCCTACTTCTCGAAAATTAGAGCTGACATCAGATTAGTTGTATGTAGTAGAATGTATGTAGTTGTATGTAGTATGTATGTATACATGTGTTTATGCATGTATGAATGGATTTAAATATGTATGAAACTGTGTAGTATGTATGTTGTTGAATGTAAAAGTGTATGTTGAGTTGTATGTACATGTAAGAATCGGAGAGCAAGGAATGAAGAATATTTGTGCGCTGAACCTCCATTTTAATTGTTATTTGCTTAGGGAAAGGTGAAGATAGCAGGTTGAGAGAACGAATCAACAAGTTAAAGCAGAAGAAAGAAATCCCGGAAGGAATAAGGGACCGCCTTATGTATAAGAATTATTGATGAGAGGGAGCCCCTGATTAGTAGCTGGGCCCTGGCCGTTCTTATGAGCGTGAGTTTTTTCTGGAATATGCCTCAAGTATTGAAATAAAACTGATATATGCTTGAGCTCAATATTAGCTAAGTATGTATGTATGTATGTAGGTATGCATGTATATAAATATGTATGTATGCAAGTTTTTTTGCAGTATATGTATGTTGAATTGTATGTAAGATTAAAAATAGGATACAGAAGGAAATCTGATATCGGCTTAAAATTTTCGATGTTTTAGGTGGGAAAGGTAAACACATCCTACATTTTCAGGGTGGGTACATTCAACTTTATTAAATGTGAGTACCTACACGCAGATCCCCTGTAGAAGGCATGTTCAAATAGACCGAAGGATTTATTTTTTTACGTTCTTGTACCGCAGCCTAAACGGGCGGAATTTTTTTCTATTTTTTGTGCTCATCTACTCTCCTCCTCGAGCCTACTTCTCGAAAATTAGAGCTGACATCAGATTAGTTGTATGCAGTAGAATGTATGAAGTTGTATGTAGTATGTATGTACACATGTATTTATGCATGTATGTATGCTTGTATGAAAGTGTGTAGTATGTATGTAGATGTAGTTGAATGTAGAAGTTGTATGTTGAGTTATATGTACATGTAAGAATCGGAGAGCAAGGAATGAAGAATATTTGTGCGCTGAACCTCCAATTTAATTGTTATTTGCTTAGGGAAAGGTGAAGATAGCAGGTTGAGAGAACGAATCAACAAGTTAAAGCAGAAGAAAGAAATCCCGGAATGAACAAGGGACCGCCTTATGTATAAGAATTATTGAAAGTTTTTCTGGAACAGAAAGTCCTTTTCTCTGGAATAATTAAAAATGTTTGTATGTCCTTTCTTATCTAATTGAAATATGGGCTGCGGCTCCTTCGGGTGTTCCGGAATCATTCCGACCTCTCGTGGTGCGGAAGGATGACCTGGAGCCCGGCAGTAGGCGCTGTGGCGTCCGGATTCCATTTTCAGGAGTCTGGGACAAAGCAGAGCCTCCGAGGGAGCAGTAGACGACGTAAGCCCACTTCCGGGGCGAACCGGGCGGGCCAGCTTTCGTTGGTTCGTTCGGACAGCTCTACGTGCAGCCTGGGGATCTCGATCCATGCTCGGAATGGAGTGGCCTGAGTCCTACTCCTCTTCATTGCGGCACTCCAGGGGATAGACAAGATAAGTGCTTCTCTTGTCCGTTCCCGGGGCCCCTGGCGGGGGGGGGGGCGGCGGAGACAGCTTCTTTGAGGTGTGCTGGTGTTCGAGCCTCTGGAAAGAGTGAGCTAACGGGCGCGGGCGTCTACACAGGTCTGGACGGACCACAGGGACGAAACTATTGCACTACTTGTTTCGTTCCTATCACTTTTCGCTTTCAATACTAACGTTCTCTCGGCTCTACGGCTCTGGCGGCCTAGTCATCCGAAAGCGTGGCGGGGGTTGAAATATCTTCCTCGTTTTTTAGCCTATCTGTGTTTACTAACCTAGTTTTTAAGATGTGTTGTCCATTCCCGACTAGAGAGACAAGAGATCACTCGTGTGAGTTGTTCTCGATATCGAATTGGGATAAATCAATTGATGAGAGGGAGCCCCTGATTAGTAGCTGGACCCTGGTCGTTCTTATGAGCGTTCCAGACAAGCACGGCTTCGAGGATGTCACGGACTGTCTTTCATTAGCCGAGCTTGTCCGACCACTCTCGTACCCATGTGTGGGGTTACGATCGCGCCGAATCAGGCATCAGGAGAAACGAAGTGGGCAATGTCCAGTATTGGATGGGTGCCGCGTTTTTTTTAAACACCCGAACTCGTCTTACCCTAATTGAAATGTCACAATCTAATCTCAGCTAAATTGGCAAAATTATTAATATATAATGTTATAATCTTATATCAGTTTTAATGCATTTAAATCTGTAGGCTGTAATAAAAGGATGAAAGTAGATGGAAGAGGTTAAAAAAACATTTAATGAAGAAAATTCTTCATATCTAATAATAAATGACGTTTCATTGCGCAGGATACTTTCCGTATTGGCATTAGGAAAGTATCGGAAAAACGGAATAGAAAAGATTCGAGAACGCGAACAGATTGCTAGTAATGGAAATACGATTCGGGGTAGGCTGCACATTACTTTTAACTACGTGGAATGAGTTTTTTCTGGAATATGCCTCAAGTATTGATATAAAACCGATATATGCTTGAGCTCGATATTAGCTAAGTATGTATGTATGTATGTAGGTATGCATGTATATAAATATGTATGTATGCAAGTAGTTGTTTGCAGAATATGTATGTAGAATTGTATGTAAGTGCACAGTTTTACCTCCTACTAACAGTTCATAGAGGTAAAAGGCTTCTCTCTTATCAGCCACTTTCGTTTTCAATAAAAAAGTTAAAGAATGACTTGTAATCATCGGACAGCGTTCTCTGTTTACATCCGTTGTGTTTCCAATATCCTTATAGCGACACGTCATGATTTTTTCACTCCAGCTGTAGGCATCCTTTTTACGCAAAATACAACCAATATCGTAAGATGAAAAATAGAGTGTTCCATCGTGTCCAATAGTTCCAAAAAGAGAGTCTATTCGAAAATTTGAAATGAAGAGTTTGAGTCTAAAATCACGAGCATATAGGGTATTCATGGTAAAGGATTGGTTATGCCATCTGAAGAATGTACAGCAGTCAAAATAAGCTCGTCTCAACGAGTGAAAGGTTTTATACCGTCGTAGGCGGGAGAGTGAGGTGGGAAGGATGGCTCTTTCAATATTACGTAACTGAATGCGTCATTATGACGTGGGAGATAAATTTAGATACGTGTTGTAGAGACTATTTTCGAATCTAACCATGTTGAAAATATAGAATTGCTTTTCATAAATAATTACTAATGGAAAATCTTTAGAATTTAATAATTTTTTTTATTTGGGAAGGAGCTATTTTCAACATCATGCTTCAAGCATAGATTATGTAACACTTTCCACCGTTTCCAAAATAATTTTACAAATCATTACCGTTTAATAAGCTGAAAGATAACATCTAAGTAAACAATTTGGAAAGCGCATAACATATATAAAAACGTAATTTCGGGAATTCCCAACATATACAATATTCGGAAAAATATACGAATACTTTTATTCAGCCCTGTATAGGATCTATAGATTTGTATATATACTACATAGGATGATAAATTTTAGTTTAGTTAGGAAACGCGTAGCACAGTTTAAAATTCTCCTTCTGGAGTTTCTGTCAATAAACGGAAATGTCTTCGCGAACTTTTGTGCTGCCCTGTATATGAAATATAGAATTTATACACACCCAGTAATAGACAAAAAGTGAGTTCAATTTAAAATCGCGTTCAGAAACTTAAAACGCACTTCCAGGAATTATTGTTAACAGACAGTAAAGAATTCTTTTGTGTGTCCCTGTAAATGAACGATGATTGCTATACACACAATATTCTGTAGTAAGCCTCTTGTAATGCACCTTAGTGATATATATAAATTTCAATGCGTTTAAAATAGTGAAACATTATTTAAATAAACCGCAGACGATTTTTCTCCATAGACGTAATGTAACGGAATTCTTTTGACTGTCCCTGTAAAGTAACTATAAGTGCTATGCAGACCGTATTCCATATTAAGCTTCTTCTAATGCACCTTAGTGATATATATAAATTTCAATGCGTTTCAAATAGTGAAACATTATTTAAATAAACCGTCAATGATTTTTCCCCATAGACCGCAATGTAATGGAATTCTTTTGAGTGTCCCTGTAAAAAAACTATAAGTGCTACACACTTCCGTTGAAATAGGGAACATGGTATAGATAACGACAATAACATATAAAAATTGCAGAGCAATCCGAGCATATTTACGGGAGTTAGAGCACGGACAGACGGCCAGACGGCAGACGGCAGACGGCCAGACGGCCAGACAAACCGAAGTCATAAACACTTTTCAACTAGGTTGGAAAGTGTTAAAAAGATTATTCCTTTGAACTATACTCTACATTGAAAAACTATTTTGTCTTTTCGGACTTTAAAAAGTAGACTTTACCAACGTTGGTAACTAGTGAATTGCAAAAAAATTGGGGTTGAAAATACTTGAATTCCAAGTATTTTCAACCCCAAGTTTTTTTAACTTCAGCACCCATTCGGGCTTAAGAAGTATTCATAATCGGATTCCTTTCAGTTGTGTTCTTTTTGGAGATTTAGAAGTCCGAGTTTGTGTCCAAAGCTTTTGTTGTTGATTTTGCAGCCATGTTTGAAACACCATTCCTTCCGGGGATTTACACTGTAACAGTTGAGGCACACCTTCTCTATAGTTTATGACTTTGACACGTCCATACCGAAAAGTATAATGGAGATCAAATTCAGTTTCCACATAGAACAGGTTTATTAAGGCGTTCAACTCAATGACCCAGGTTTCAGGTCTTCTCAATGTTTGGTTGCTACAAATATCTTTTAGCTGACACGTAGCATTGAGAAGTTCCCAAACACTGTCTTTATTCAAAACCACAATTATATCCGACATGTAGAAATATATTTTAAAATTGTGTCCCACAACACCCGTAAAACGATAGATCCCACTATTTCGCATCAGAAATAAATGGAACGAAGCCATCTCGAAAACTCTTCTAAGGAGCAGCACGTCTTGCTCTTTTAAGCTACGTCTACTTGTAGGCGTGGGGAATGATCCAATGACGAAAAATGGGGCGGGTTGTATGATTCAAACTGGGTAAAAGTTCAAAAAATATATATTTAGAGATTCCTTATTCATCAAAAGTTTAAGCCGGGATTTATTCAATTTTAAGCTTGTCTTTATTCAAAAGATCATATATAAGTTAGGTAGTAACCTATGGCAACGTGGAACCTATGACATCTTGTACTTTAACATCACTCAATACATAAGGGTTAAATCAGGTGGCGCTGCTGTGCTCCATTATTCGCAATAGCTCTATCTCAAGAACTAATGAGTTTATTTTCATCAAAATTCAGGTTCAGTTAAACCCAGACATAAATAGACACTGATTAAAGTTTGGTGTAGATATCCCAACAGGTGGCGTTCCTGTACCACATTTTCTCTATTTTTATGATAGGTATGTCTCAAGAACTAATGCACGGAATTTCATCAAACTTTATATTCTGTTAAACCTTGACATAAATAGATGCTGCTTACGTATTTGAGTAAAATGCCCAACAGGCAGCGCTGCTATGTTACTTTTTTTATGATTTTTATCACGATAACTATATCTCAAGAACTACTGCACGGATTTTAATCAAACTTCAGATTCAGTTAAACGTTAACATAAGTTGTTGTTGATTAGGTTTTGGCCTAAATCTCCCAACAGGTGGCGCTGCTATGCTACATTTTGCAGGATTTACACGATTTTAGCAATAGTCCTATCTCAAGAACTAATGCACGGAATTTAATAAAATTTTAGACTCAGTTAGAACTTGATATAAATTGGTGCTGATTCTTTTTAGTGTATGCGAAATCTGTTTGAAATAGAAGAAAGTTTTGGGATTGGCACATCCGACTAGTTGAGTTTATCGCGATTATTTTTTTGCAATTTTTACGCGTTTTGCGGCGATTTTTCTTACATTCGTAAAGGAAATCTGATTTAAATCTTTGAACACAATATAGTAAGTTTTATCGTCAACGATTTTTGAATTTTTCGTGAAATTTTTTATGGAATTTTTTTAACGTTTTTGAAGATATTTTTATATTCGAAAAAAGAATCCGGATTCAATAATGCTATCGTTCTTCACATATAACAGTTTATAAAATCTAATAATTTTAATAATAAATCGCGTTAAACTGTTTAGTTTGTTTGTTAAACACTAAATATACAGTTGTTATATTTAATTAATATTTTATTATTCATATACAAAAATACGTATAAATATTAACATATATATTATTTTTTATTATTTACAAAAACAATTATTAAACACTTATATATTTTATTATTAATATAATTTCATGAAACATCAGCTTTTAGCATAAAATTTAAAATTCAAATATATATTTTTAAAAAAATCAACATTTTAAAAATATATTTTCTAAAACAGCTTTTAGCGTAACTAAAAATCTCTTAAACATAAATATTTTTTTAATACATCAAAAACACTATTTTGCATTTATCAGCTAAAAGTGTGTAATGTGTTATATCAAACGTTAAAATGGTGCGACAAACCATATAATATCATATTAAAAAAAAAAAAAATGAAAAAAAAAAATTATATATATATATTTTTTTATTTTTTTTTTTTTATTTTTTTTTTTGTTAAACGATAGCTGCATTTATTTTATCATTCATATGTTTAAATCCATATTCTTATGTTTAAAATATTTAAACATTTTTAAATTTATATTTTTATTTTATATATTAGTTCAAAAAGATTCACACTCAATTTCTAAGCAGTTTAACTATTAAAAAAAAAAAAACCTTTCATTTAGTGATTTAACTCTTAAATATAAAGAAAAAGGTGACAACAAAACTGATGTAATGAATTCTCCCTCTTTTAAAAATTAGAGACAGACAGGTGAAATTCGTAACATATAACAACAGCTAGCAGCAAACTGCAGTTTTGCCGAATCCTTTGAACTTGAATCCAGTTTTTGTAAGCTAATGAGGAATGTGTTAAAAAGATTGATAATCTTTAACTGCTTATCCTAATGAATATAGAAAAAAGACTGATGATTTCAGATCAGTATAGTTTGAAATAAGAAAAAGATATACACTGCTCAAAACAATTAAAGGATATTGCAGTTTTAGGTGGATTTTGTATCTGGGAAACTTTTTAGCTGATTGATACATGGTCGACAGACATAGTAGGCTATATGAGAATAAATTACACATGTTTGGCAGAAAAAAATGCATTTTATTGCGCATTTGTGTACAAAAGGAAAAAAACACAATTTGCGCATATGAGAAAAAAAGAATAAGAAAAGGTGTTTTCTTCAAAGAAAATCATTTTCAGTAGGAGGTATGGTTTCCACGGGCGGCCAGCAACGTTGAACACCTTTGAGGCATGGACTCAATGAGGCTATTAATGACGAGTTGGGGTATTCTGCCCCACTCTTCCAGAAGAGCTCTTTCCAGTTCTTGGAGAGTTTGTGGGGGTTGTTGGCGGCCAGAAACTCGTCTTCCTAGAGTGTCCCAAACGTGCTCGATTGGATTCATGTCTGGAGAACACGCTGGCCATTCCATTCGAACGATTCCTTCCTCGAAAAGGAAATCCTCCACCAGGTTTGCACGATGTGGCCTGCAGTTATCGTCCATTAAAATGAAGTTATCTCCGATTGCTGCAGCGTAAGGGACTACAATAGGTCTGAGGATCTCATCCCTATATCGGCGACCAGTCAGAGCTCCATCTCGAATGATGTAGAGGTCAGTGCGCCCGTCAATGGAGATGCCACCATACACCAACACTCCTCCACCGCCAAATCTGACACTTTCGTGCACGAACGCAGGATTATTCCTACTGCCACGGTCCCTCCAGATGAAAATACGCCTATTATCCGGATGCACAGAAAAACGGGACTCGTCAGAAAACAGAATATTGCTCCATTCATTTCTCCTCCAGTTGACATGCTCGGTTGCCCACTCCCTGCGGTCGCGACGATGCCTTGATGTTAATCTAACACATACCATCGGTCGGCGAGCATACAGACCTACAGCATGGAGCCGGTTTCGGACAGTCTGAGTTGAAATCGTGGTGCCTGTAGCCGAGCGAAGGTGTTGTTGGAGAAGAGTAGCGTTCATGTTTCGGTGTCTCCGAGCTGTTAACGCTAAATACCGATCTTCATTGGGCGTTGTTGCCCGTCTACGACCTTGCCCTGGTCTTCGGCCTGCACATCCACTCTCCAAAAAACGGTTCCAGATCCTGGAAATGACACTTTGTGACACTCCAATGGCTTGCGCTACTTCGGCTTGAGTTTGGCCCCCTTCTAACCTACCAACAATTCTCCAAGCTTCTGAATCTCTCAAATGACTTCGCTGAGACATCGTACTCATCGAAACAAAGCAATAACTGAATGCCGATCATCCTTGTCTTCATTCTCTTTTATCCAGTTGAAAGTCAAATTTCATTCGCTGCCGCTGAAGCGACGTTTTTGACGTCGAACTCAAAATTTGCATACTCCACAGTTTGAAAACCAGAAAAATTTGCATTTGTGATTCTCTTCTTCTATTTTCGGCAAAAAAATTCGTTTATATCTTTATTTTATATAAAACTTCAAATATCCTTTAATTGTTTTGAGCAGTGTATTTAAATCTATAATATGAATTTTACATAAGATTCATTTCATTTTTAAATAGAAAATAAATTTTCAAAACATTGTTTTATTTTTAAAATGCTTGTACGGCATGAAGTGCCTCTTCGAGACATTTACACATCGATTCCAAGGTTCGTTTTCGATTACAATCTTCTTTGCAATCTTTACAAATAATTTCTTTATCCACCGATACTAATATTTTATCCAGCAATTCCCTTTTCACAAAATCCATCACTCCCTTTACTAAAAAATATAAAATGTACTTAAAAGCCGTATCTTCGATATGCTTTTGCTGAATGTTCATATATTTTTCAATAATTTTTCCCAATGTATTTCCATTGGCTTTCGCCGATTTATTGGCTTCGATACTTTCCATAGCTTCCGTGGCGTCCGAATCCCGACCCTCCCCCTCACTGGATGATGTCGCATTATTTGAGTTTATTTTGTAATCTGATTTACTGGTTTTATTTCCCCATAACTTGATGGAATATAAAGATTTGTGGGCCTCTACATCTGGAAAAGAAAAATCACGGTGACACGTATTAACAAAATACATTTCCGCTTTTAAATGTTTTTCCAATGATTTTTTGGTTTCCGCTGTCGCATCAGCAATAAAATTTCGAATGAGAAAGAGCAGTTCTCTTTTAAAATTGGGATAGGCATTTAATACGTCAGATACCTCTTTTGCCGTGGATTCGAGAATCTGGGCAATGTCATTCACCAGTTCATTCAGAGGATCAAAGTACAGTGACAGGAGTTTATTGGCTACCGTTTCCAATGCCAAAGAAGACATAGTAAACCCATTGCGGACGCCCTGCAAATTGGCGATAATGGTCAACAGCGTTTCTTGACAGGGAACGGTGGGCAAGGGCAAGTTTAGGATTGTTTTATACAATTTGAAATTAATCAGAGCCCTTGCCGACAGTTCCTGAGTGGATACGGATGTCGAATGGCCAAAGAGAACAGTATGAAATTTCTCGATAAAAGGTTGGGTGAGATGAATCATGAACTCTTACAAACCTGAGGTATCCTTCATATTGAAGTGTATTAACGTTTCTTGGAGAGGCCCTAAGTCCTGGCGCGTCGATTCTAATTTTTGAGAGAGTTGAGTCCGCACTGTTGGTAAATATTCTTCAATATGCGCATACAGTTGTTCATTGAGCGTTTTTCTCAAAAAGCGAGCGCCCATGTGCTCCGCAAGTGGTTTATAACAAGGTGTCGAAGAAAAGAATTTCGCTTCCTTCGCTAAACTGTAATGAATGTCTTTACCACTTTCAATGTCTTTTTGATTCCGGTTCAGGACGCCAATATAACCTCTTTGAAGAGGAATCTTTTTATTCTCTAAAATGTCTCGGGCATCTGTTCCCTCATCCATCAAGTCCAGCTTAGTGAACACACCAATTGTGCGAACGCGTTCGGGATCTACGATTTCCGCAATTTCCAACGCATCCGACAGAGCAAGATCCTGATTCGCGGGCGACACAGCTAAAATGAGACAGTTGGGTTGCGAAATGTACTCCAGCACCATGTTACGAATTTCCTTCACACTGTCTTCGGATTGGTTATCGGTCTTCACACGAATTAAACCTGGCAAATCCACCAAAGTCAGCTTCAATACGGCAGGGGAATAAATTTTAAGAGAGATGGGAAGCGAACTAAACCCAACGGGACCAGGATTCCGCTTCGTTTCTTCAATAATTTCATTTTTCACATCGGGAAAATAGGTAAATTTGATGCCGGGTTTATGCAAAAAAGTGGCATATTCTTCGTCATTCGGTATGAGCTGTACGGCTGCGGGTCTTCGCGTAACGACCCCCGTACCCCGAGGAAGAAACTCCCGCCCCACAATATTTTCCAAAGTACTGCTTTTGCCAGCACTCTGGGATCCCACTACGGCAATTTGAGGGAGAGATATTTGAAAGGGAACCCCACTCGCAGCTAATTTATCTTGAAGTTGATTCACGATACCAATCAAATCGTCCACACCACTGGTAGAACTGAAACTTTTTTTAAGATCCAATTTTTTAGAAGGGGCAGACATTTCACACGTCTGTTGTCTCTTAAACAGGAAAATAGAAGTCAAAACCACGAGAAAGCTTTTTAGATAAAAATAACTTGACCCAAAATGACTCACGAATAAAATTTTCTCGAACATGTAAATTAGCCCGATTGTTTTCTGGCACACCACAACGATAGAATGTAAATTATCGTTAAAAGTGTTAAGGTCGTTTTTAAGACGATAAAATGGACTGGATATAGGATAGGCATTATCACCTACTCAGCTATTACATGCGTATATTATACTTAAGGATCTATTAACGAGTATCATTACCAACTTTTCCTCCTTTGCAAAATTTAAAATCGCGTTCAGCAACTTAAAACGCACCTCCAAGAATTATCGTTAACAGACAGTAGAGAATTCTTTTGTGTAAATGAACGACGACTGCTATGCAAACGATATTCCGTAGTGAGCCTCTCGCCATGCTCCTTAGCGATGCATATAAGTTTCAATGCGTTTAAAACAGTGAAACATTATTTAATTACACCGCAGACGATTTTTCTCCATAGACGTAATGTAACGGAATTCTTTTAACCGTCCCCTGTAAAGTAACTGTAAATGCTATGCACGCCCTATTTCATATTAAGGTTCTTGTAATGCACCTTCGTGACGAGTGTCAGTCACGATGTGTTTGAAATCGTGTAACATCATTCAAATAAACCGCAAGTGATTTTTTCCCCACAGACCGTAATGTATCGGAATTCTTTTGAGTGTCCCTGTAAAAAAAAAAAACTGTAAGCACTTCAGTTGAAATAGGAAACATACTAAGGAAATCTAATTTTAACCTGCGATTAATATTTGAAAGGGATGGAAAAAAAATCTTTATTAAATTCATTTCACTTTTGAAACATGAAATATATATATATATATATATATATTTCATTTCATTTGAATTACACATAAGAATAATTTACTGGAAGTTATTCCAAATAGAATTTTAAATAGTTTAATAATAAATAAATAAAATATTTATATATATAATTAATATATATATATATATATATATATATATATATATATATATATATATATATATATATATATATATATATATATATATATATATAATTAATATATTATATATATATATATATATATATATAATATATATATATATATATATATATATATGTATATACGATATTAATAATGTATAACAATATATATATATATATATATATATATATATATATATATATGTAAGTAAATGATATATGACTAGGCACTTTACTGAACCAATATGACAAATAATCGATGAACAACAAAATATGCACTTTAATTTTAACTAATAACACTTTTGGTCGAAACTATACAACAAATTTACATTACGATAATCCAACCAGGCCTAACGGCTATATCCATTTTTACATATCTTGCTTCAAAACAAAAAAATAGAAAACTGGCTCTTTGCCAAAACTCGTGATCCAAAGCATTTTTAGCTCACGCATTTAAATCATGGACAATAGCATTAGAGTATCAGTTCATTTGATGAAGTGAAGCGTTCAAACTGAAATCTTACAAATCGGTCATCCTGACATGATGGCGTCTCGATATCAGCATCTTGATTTGTTATGTTTTTTCATACCTATTGCTTCCGGAATGATAAGAATTTGAATAAGTTTCTCGTCCACTATAAACTTCTTTAAATCCATGATGAGAAATTTTTTTATGTGCTGGTTGTGAATATTTTGGTTCATTATAACTAGTCTTGTATGATCGTTGGCCACCATAATTATAATTATTTTGACCATGATAGTTGCCTCTATTCATGTATCTAGGGGGAAAATCTAGATTGTACCTTGCTTTTGAATTATATGAAGTATTTTCTGTTATGTCTTGAGGTTTCAAAGAACTCTGTTTCCCATATCTATATTTATTGTAATTTCCACGGTTAAATGACTGTTCAAAATATCTCTGGCGATATTTATTATCGCTTATGTTATCAAATGGTCTATTAAAATTTCTGTTCTTTCCCTTATGATCGAAATTCCTATTGCGATCTTTCACATAGTCTTTTCTACCATGTGCAGGACTACTACTTTCGTAATTTTCTTCTGGAGATGGATATTCAACATTCCATTCATCGGATAATCTTGTATCTTTTGTTTTATTCAGCTTACATGGTTTTATTACTTTTCTTATTTTTTCTCTTATTTTAACGTATCCTACTCTTACTGTGTTACCGCTTGTTATTCTAACACCTTCTTCCGTTACTTTTAACGTCATGCCTTCTACTGCTTCTCTACCTATTATTAAATCGTAAAATTTATCCTGGATTTCTATTTCATCCACGTAGACTTTATGCCAGAAAAAACCTGTTGGCTTAATTTCTTCACCACCTATGCCTGATATGTATATATTGTCGCTGGTTAGTTTTGGCGCATTTATTGCAGTATGATATCTTAAACTGGCGATTGAAATATCGCTTGCTGCATCGATTATTACGTTTGCTTTTATTCCGCTTGATTATGTTGCGGGTAAAAATTTGAATATTCTTGTTCTGTATTATTTGTCATGGCACATTTCGCACTCACGTGACCAGGGTTGCCACACGTAAAACAGATTATATGCGACTCGTTGCTTCCATAATTCATACTGTGTCTATTGTCAATTTAGCGTCTTTTCAAATTGGCGTAATCAGCCACTCTCGATCTTCTGTCCTCAAAATGTCCGCTTGTATTCCTAACTGTTCGTTTATTGCAAACCCTTCGGGCCGTTTCGTAAATATCCAATTTATTAACTAAGTCATCAATTTTCTTTATTACTAACAATTCCTCTATGAAATGTGTTTTTGTTTCCGTAGGTAAATTATGCCTGATTTGATTAACAACAATTAATTCTGCTAAATCTTCAAAGCTATTTACTTGAAGACCTTCAATCCATTGCTGAAAATACACCTTTATCTCATAAGCGAAATCTCGCCAATTGGCTGATGGCTCCTTTTTAGATGAGAAAAATTTCAGCCTAAACTCCTCTGATGATAGCTTGTAGCGTTTTAGTAGAATATTTTTTATATAATCGTAATCGTGAATTTCAGGTTCGTTTTCCCTTGTTATTATATTGATCACATCTAACGGCATTAGATTAATTAAATAATTCACCCATTCTTTTTTATCAATGCCCGTTTGCGCCATTTGCCTTTCGTATATAGATAAATATAAACTAATATCATTCGAGCTATCATATTTAGTTAATAATCTAAGCAATTCGAATTGCTTACCTGGATTTGTCCTTGGGTTATCCTCAATGTGTTCTCTTGAATTTTCTTGTATCTGCATTTTCTTGATTTCAAAATCTCTTTCGCTTTCGCGGTCTTTTTGCTCCATTTCTACTTTCCATTTTCTCTCTTCCATTTCCATTTCCATTTTCAGTTTATTTTCTTCAATCTCTGCTTGTAATTTCTTCTCTTCTCTTTCTCTTTCTGCTTGTAATTTCTTCTCTTTCTCTTTCTCTTCTCTTTCTTCTTTCTCTTTTCTACTTGCTATCACTACTTCCAATCGATCTCTTATAAAATCTTCTTCGTAACTCTCCCAACTCTTGATCAGCTTTATTAGGACAGGAATTGTCGGTTTTTCTGGTGCTTTAATTCCGCATTCCTCGCAGAGGTTTATTAGATCAATTCTCTTGGCTTTATTTAGAGTTCCCATCTTTCAAAAATTGTACTTGAAGTGATACGATTACGGTTTCACCTTGCTAATTCGTAACCTAACTTTTGATACTGGCGTTTTACAATACTTTACGTTTGGTTTCCATTTCACTACTAGTGGCTCTTACTTTTAATAATCCCGGCCGAGCCCCCAAAAATGTAAGTAAATGATATATAACTAGGCACTTTACTGAACCAATATGACAAATAATCGATGAACAACAAAATATGCACTTTAATTTTAACTAATAACACTTTTGGTCGAAACTATACAACAAATTTACATTACGATAATCCAACCAGGCCTAACGGCTATATCCATTTTTACATATCTTGCTTCAAAACAAAAAAATAGAAAACTGGCTCTTTGCCAAAACTCGTGATCCAAAGTATTTTCAGCTCACGCATTTAAATCATGGACAATAGCATTAGAGTATCAGTTCAGTTGATGAAGTAAAGCGTTCAAACTGAAATCCTACATATATATATTTCTTTTGGCGAATTATTCAGATGTGCAATTGAAATTATATATCTTATCATTAATCATTAATCAATCATCAGTTTCTAAACGGTTTTTAAATACCGTAGTACAATTTTATAAAAAACAGACACATTACCCAGACATCGATATATTCTATAAACAAACTTACAAAACACACGCTTATAATAATGAAACATACAAATAATTTTTTATTCCAATTCTCCTCTTCTATCCATTCGAATAATTTTAACGTTGGTTTTTCTAATTCCTTTTGGCTAGGAGGGGCTGTGTGCAAAGCCGTTAAATATTCTTCCACCCTCTCTACCATAAATTGAAATTTGTCACTTTCATCTTCGTTTTTGGTCAATAATTCATGGTCCCAAATATACTCGGGTGTCAATTCTGGATTCACAATTTCATTTTGAAAATATTGGTAATCTAACTTTCGATCCAATTGCTGTAAAGTCTTTTTGTCTAAAACTTTATTAAAATCATATTTATCCAAAATATCTAATACGCCCCCTACTAAGTCGTACAACGTAAAGACATTTGTCACTGCACTGAACCCTTTACCCAATTTAATTAAAAAGGGTAGTCCTACTCGTTTGATAGTCATAGCGATAGAGTATTTAATGACCAGTTTTGCAGACAGAAAATCGACGGTGGCCCCTAAGACTTTCGACGCTTTTTTCCGCAAAAACATTTCTACTGCCCATTCCGATACTTCCTCCCCCAATTCTTCCACTAACGCCAACGCAATTTCCTTAAAAACCTAATTATTATTTGGATCGATCACATCCATCTCGGTGGTACGTGTCTTTTGTTTTTGGGGAACTTGGTAGTTTAAGTACGCAGGTAACTTGGGAGGATTTGTAGTAAAGGGTTTAATAGTGGCTGTTTTAGAGGCCCGATAGGTCGTCACATCTAAAAGCCATTCATAAAACGATTGCGCCCCGGACATGGTGCAATACCCGTCCATAAAGTCTAAACCATAAGCTTTGCAGTAGTGTTTGTTTGCTTTCAATGTTCCCTCGACAACATTGAGCCCGCCGTGATAAATGAGTCGCGAATCCCATTCAAACAGTTTCGGGGGCATAGACGCCATGTACTCTTTCAACGTATTCGTAATTTTACACTTCCCTTGGATCCATTCGGTCGTGAGCGGATGATCTCGACAGGCGTATTGGCACGCCACTTCAAAGTGTTCGCCTATGGTCACCCACTGCGGTGGATCTTGTTCGGTACACATTTCCCCGTTCTGTTTAAATGGAAAACAGGAAAAACGCTGACACGCAATTTCGTCGAAATAGGTTCGCTTTACCACGATACAATGACCTGCCAAGGTAGGGGGGACGTAATAATCTTCGGGGATAGCTGGGCGTACTTCGAGGTGGGCATGTGTAAAGAGATGAGGAAAATCTTTCACATACTTTTCCATTAAAAATACTTTGGTCGCTTTCAAAGGATACCGGAGGGCATGTATGTGAGCTAAATCATACGTATTATTTATGAAACTTTGTTTAACCGGCAGACGCTTTCCAGGTTTGGACCTTTACCGTAAGGCGAGAGCACGATAGATTGCAACATAAACACGGGGTCTTTCAGGAGAGTATAGCGTACGCAACATTCTCCGTGAGGGGTTTTCTGAAACAGGGGGCGGTTACCCAGGGTTCTTTTCAACGATCCATTGACAATGGTGCTTTGAAACGTTTTGAGTCGATGGCGGAAAAGCCACGTGACAATGACATAGGTTTCTTCAACGGTACAATCGGAGGGCAATGCGTACAAGGGAAATCCTAATAGCGTGTGTTGGTGATGCCGGACGAGAATAGATCGTCCTTGAATGGCTAAAGCATTGCGCGTGGGACAGGCGCAGGTATCCGTTCGATCAAAGAAAGCGTAGGGTTCGATGGGTTCGGGTACGAGTTGAACGAGCAAGAAGGCGATATTTAAAAAGTCTTTTGGTACGCTTTCGGGCACATGCAGCGAGACGAGCTCCATGATTAAAATTATACAGTTTGACGCGGGTACAAATGAAAGAACCTTGAAAATGCCAGGGGGAAGAAAAAAGTTTAATAGCAATATGCGTCCGAATATGAACGCGCATGTAAGCGACGATATAATACGCTAAAAAACGACGATTCCAAATAAGAGCAGGATTTCGAACGCGAATGTCTAAAAGGAAAAAGGACATAATTGAGCGCTTCGATATTAAATATACTTTAAGTAGTTACAAAAAAAAAGTGGGTATTTAAAAACATCCTATGAAAGAGGTTTATAACATACTTTACAAAAATTGTCTTTATCATGACGTGGCAACGGGATAATCAAAGTGATTTGTTTAAACCTTTTCCGTTCTTCGATTTACCCAGAGTGGTTCAGTGGAACATTTTGAGAAAGTATGTTCCGCTGCTCACCAAAATAGACACGCTTGGTCAATTACCCGAATTTTCCGAACTACTTGACTGTCGCTCTTCGTGGATGAATGTTTCTGAAGAATTTGCTCAGTTAATTCCAATCCTCCGTTCGCTGCGAGAGGATTTGTATATCCCTTCTGAACCAATTATTCCCGATCATGCCTATTACGTACAGAGGGAAACCTGTGGCCATAAAATCACGTTTTATTTATGTAGTATCAGTATTAGGGTCATTGTAAGACCGCCCTTCAAGATAAGGCAGTTCAACGTCTCTACACCTGTGACAAATATAAACGATTTTTTAAATTATTTTCTGATGCACTATTGCCCGGTGAAACAAAAAACAATCTTAGCTTATGAATTTGAAAGATGTTTTAACATTTTAATCAACCGTTATGAAAACGCTGCAATGTGGAATGAACTTATATACCCGATAAAAAATAAAACATGTATGATTAAGAAAGATAAAAATGTTTCCAAGTTTCATTCATTTATTAATTTTACCTTAGATGAATCTGATAAGATGCTTTTAAATTTCTTTGAGAACGAATATCTACTTAAACCCAAGTCTTTAGAGTCGTATCTCCTGAACGACGACTATTTCATTCATGATTATGATTCTGTTTGTGACAATTGGAAAGAAGGTCCATTACCTATTATCAGAAAAGCAGGAAAATTTGATATTGTCTTGGGAGGAAAGGAAAAAATATCCGCAGATGTGTCAACACCTACCGGTTTTATGTGTTGGCGATGTAATAATGAATGTTTATTCAATAAACTTTCGAAAACTATAGGAGAAAAACTTTTTGAATGGAGAAATCAGTCAGTTTTTATGAGAATTAAATTTTTACTTTTGTTATGAAAAAAGACAATACATTTTCACGTACACATGTTTATTAAAACATAATATATAAATGAATTCGTTCATCATTCGGATAAATTAAAAGATAACATAATGGGTGATTTGATGGTGAATGGTGGTAACTTGAATCATTATCCCAATACATGTATTTTTAATAAACATTTTATAAATGCAATGGGATATAATTTGTCGCACATGACTGTTTATGAGATTTCATTTAAACTAAAATGTAGATTTTATCACACGATTTCATAACAAACTAAAATGTAGATTTTATCATACGATTTCATAATAAACTAAAATGTAGATTTTATCATACGATTTCATAACAAACTAAAATGTAGATTTTATCACACTTTTCAAATTTAGAGTTCACTAAGATTATTAATCGTTTTTCACAGAAGTTGTACACTGATACGATTTTAAAGATACAAAAAGATTATTCAATTCTTCAAATGTATGTTTTTGCCGTCGGACACCATTTGATGGAAATTTTCCACAGGCATGATTGTAACTGGAATATCTACAAGCATAACGTAGAGCCTGACCATTCCTATGTACAGATAAGTGACCCTCCATGATTCGAAAATCTATTTCAAAAATTTTTCTTTCATTGTAAATTTTCATTTCTTTAGGAACATTTGGATGTAGATTTAAAATATGAGCTTCCAAGGACATAGGTTCGATTTCCTGTTTCGTTATTTTGAGAGATTTGTTTTGAAATTTATCTTCCGTAGTATAATGTATTAATTGCACAGTGTCATTTTGTTTCAAATTAATTATAAAGGTTTCAGTTACACTGTGCTTTATAAGGCATGTTTTATTTATAATAACATATACTTTCTGACCCCAATGTACTTTTTCGGTAAAAAATTTATATAAAAATAATGGTAGCCAAACTGGTAGATTTGGATTCTATTTGCGGTAGAATATTTGCTTAAAAATATAGTCAAAAATTTCTGCATAGTTTGTAAAGAAATACACATTCTTTCGTCATGGTTTGGATCAAAATTAAAAATATACTGTAAAAAATCACGCTTCGTATTAATAGTAATACTGCAAAGTGTAAAAAAAATATATTTTTTCGTCTATCCACACATAATAGCCTGCATTTACGTCCTGTTCCAAATTCCAGTAAAATCCAGGTTCGAGACAACGCAGAGTAGGGTATAAATTGATAAATGTTACAGACGGTTTTAACCAAGAGCTTGGGTAGTTCAATAAATCCCAAAACTCTGGTAGGCGAGAGAGTATAAAAGTCTTGCAGTGAAAAGAAACATATTGCTTCAAAATTTTACACTTAACCAAAATGGGTAGACGGTGAAACTGGAAAGATGAATAGTCCATTGTGTATATCTTGTCTCAGCAGTAAAAAAAACACAACCAATATGGGTAGACGGTGGAACGGGAAAGATGAACATTCCATTGTGTATCTAAAAAAAAAATTAACCAATATGAGTAGACGGTGTGGAACGGGAAAGACGAATGTGTATCATTTGTCTCAGCTGTCAAAAAAAAAAAAAAAAAAAAAATAAATATAAAGTTTTTTTTTTTGACAGCTGAGACAAATGATACACATTCGTCTTCCCGTTCTACACCGTCTACTCATATTGGTTAAGTTTTTTTTTTTTTTTTTTTTTTTTTTTTTTTTTTTTTTTTTTTTTTTTACTGCTGAGACGACAAGAGATACACAATGGAATATTCCCTTCCTTTTTTTTGTAAATGAAATATTTTTATTTATTTCTATTTATTTTTATTCATTTTTTAAAGTATGAAGAATATACTAATTATTTCACGTTTTTAACACTTTCCAACTTATTTAAAAAGTGTTTATGATTTCGATTTGTCTGTCCGTGCTCTAACTCCTGTAAATATGCTCGGATTGCCCTGAAAATTTTATATGTTATTGTCGTTATCTATAGCATGTTCCCTATTTCAACAGAAGCAGTGTGTACCACCTATAGTTTTTTTTACAGGGACACTCAAAAGAATTCCGTTACATTACGGTCTGTGGGGAAAAAATCATTTGCGGTATATTTGAATGATGTTACACACGTTCAAACACATCGTGACTGACACACGTCACGAAGGTGCATTACTAGAAGCTTAATATGGAATAGAGCGTGCATAGCACTTACAGTTACTTTATAGGGGACGGTCAAAAATTACGTTACATTACGTCTATGGAGAAAAACCGCTTGCGGTTTAACGCTTACTTTCTTTCAGCTTATTAAACGGTAATGATTTGTAAACTTATTTTGGATGTATTAGAAAGTGTTACATAATCTATGCTTGACGCATGATTTTTCGTTCTTGTTTATTTTTTCTATTTAGTCTTTTTCATCTGCACTAGGATATTCCTCTCGTTCCATTTAAGTTCGTTTATCACTTCGAACACTTTTTTCAGTGGGGCTGGGGGATTCATCCTCTCGTTCTATTTGAGTTCGCTTATCGCCTCGAAATCGCTTTAAACTCTTAACCAAATTTTCAATATTTTCCTTTCCCATCGTCTTCATGTAAAATTCGCCACAGTCTCCTAGCACTTCTGGATCCACTACCTCTTCGTCGTCAAACTCAATTTTTGGTAAAGTAACCTTAGCCATCTCCATAAAACAACGCCTCACAATTTCATAAATCTGTTTTTCGGGGACAGGTGCGTCTCCCAGCATGTTATACATTTCTCGAACGGTTTGGACATGGAGTCTTTTGTATTCGGGATCATTGTCAAAGTATATTTTGGGATCGTTTTTGTTTCCATATCGGAGATGACTCACATAATGTTTTTGGTCAAAATTATGTCCATTTGTGATGTTGCCTCCCAACCCGTCCACTGCTAAGATTTTATCCATATTCTTTCCATGCTGCGTTAACACTTTGAATAGACGCACCAGCTTTTCATTTCGAACAAACATTTGAGAAACAGTCTCCATAACGTCTTCGTCTCCAATCTGTTTGAGCTCTTTGCCAATTTGAGGATGAATGAGCGTATGTGTCTTAAACAGGTTAATGAGGTAGGTCCAATCGAGACCCAAGCCTTCCATCACTTTTCCTACCAGCATCAGTTTCAACGTTTTTATGCTTCCGGCATCGTCTTCCTTAATGTTGTAGGCCCGAATGCTTGTGTACAACAAGTCTTCAATTTGCTCCTGGAGATTTTTGGAATTCAAATTTTCCATCTTTATTCCTCGTCGTCATTGTTCACAAGAAGGTAAACTACTTGCATAATTTCTTTCTGAAAATCTTCATCGCTTGCAAAAAACAGTTTGAGCATGTCCATGTTCCAAATGGGTTTTTTCGTAGAATCTCCATCATCAAAGTCCCGAATTCGCCCTACAAACCGCTGTACCACATCATGAATCACCCTCGCCTCTTTAAACGCGCCTTTGGGCAAGATGCCATTTCGTTTGTTGACTGTCATGATGAGGTGATTATACCCCATCATGAATCCCAATTGATCTGCATAATCTGTAAATAAAACGGCTGGAAAAGCATGTTGAAACGCCACATCCATAATGTCAGAGGACGTATTGGGCAAGAAATATTTGTTCTTGAGGAGCGCTTGGACCTCGTGCAAAGGTATCCATAGGTTTGAATAATGATCCTTGCAATATAGGATCCTGCGCTTTTTATAGGCCTCACCACCAACTGATAATAATTACCTTGGCGCGTGTTGTAATGGATGTTTCCTTGGATGAGTTTTTGCATTGTCTTAATAAAAATTCAATCGCGATACTGCCCCCAATAAAACTCTCCTCGACAAATACGCGCCAAGAAGTTCAACGCCCAATTTCCAACCACCTCCATATTACAGGAAGAAGCATAACAACACACCATGAGGTGAAGCACATCAAAAGGGATCGCATAGCGACTAAAGGTTTTTCGAATCACGTGTGAACGTAACAATTGAGAATGTAATTCGACGGCTAGATTGGGATGTTCCGATTCTGCTGGCAACGGTTGCCAGTCGGTTAAACATTTTTGAACAAATGGAACCAACACGTTAAAGTAGGTTTCGAAAAGATTGATGGCGTCTTTCACCGATAAAATATCGTGCATGCTTTTCATTAAAGCGTGTAAAGCTTGTAGTTCGTCTGTGGATTCTGCATGGGAATGTTCATAAATAATGTTGAGAAAATCGGGGAGAAGGGTACGCATGTCTTCGGTCACTTGAACATCTGCCTCGGTGGTAAAAGGCGCATTGAGCGCCCGCAGTAACCGAATACTTTTCCGCACGTGGTTCAGCGGTTGACCCACTACAATCAAATCGTAAATACCTTCAATATGGGAGAGAGGAAAACTCATCGGTACAAACTCATCGCCTGTCCAGGCCTCGTAGGCCTGCGCGAGTTGACTGGAACGAAAATAATCTTCATGGGGTTGGTTAATGTAGTCGTAAATCGCCATCGCCTATTTTTAGCAAATCGTACAATGGAGAGTGGGCCCGGGACTCAAAACGAGACCTTGCACGTGACAGACATCCCTTTGAACTAAATTTAAAAAATCCATCCACCTTTCTTATTTTTTCGATCTAACAAACGTACTTTTTCGTGTACCGCAATGAACACAGTTCCCTTTAATCATGGGTCTACCCGTTTTAGTGACATCATGTTGTATGCTATGGGTTTCCGTTTGTGTTTGACATTTGGCACAATGAATCCATCGGGGTTCTTCCTGTGTGTCCTCCATCTATCCTTTATTTGAGAGGATCAAGAGTATAGAGTACCGTCGCGAAATTGTAAGGTTACGCGATACCGAACGATTAACGGAAAGACAAATTGCTCGGCTCCTTGAAATACCTCATGCCACCGTAAATTATTGGCTCGCGAAAGAAGATACACCCATCGATGAAAGTCAGCGCCTAAAACGCGGTCGACCGCGTGTCACGACCCCCGCTCTCGACGTAGCCCTGTTGACTAAGTCGCTCCAGAACCCATTTAGTACAGCGGTCGATATTCGCAACGACTTGGAACCCAACGTTAGCGTGGACACGGTTTGAAAGCGATTGAAAGAAGGGGGGGTTAAAATGCAGGATTCCGGCACGTAAACCTTTCTTAAGAGAAATCCATTTAGAGAAACGATTAGACTTTGCTCGCAAACACTTTAATTGGGGCGTTCAACAATGGGAAAGGGTGGTGTTTTCGGATGAAAAATTTTTCAGGGCCTCTTCGAAAGGACCGTTGCGTGTGTATCGTCCTGACAAGAGCGATCGCTTTGATAAACAATATCTAGTGGCTTCTTCGAATCCTCAAGGAAGATTTACCATTTGCGTTTGGATGGCGTTTGGTAAAAACTTTCAAAGAATGCTCAAAGTGCATCAAAAAACGTTAGATTCTACCCATTACACGGAAGTCATTCTCACGACTATTGAAGAGCATCTGGTGGATAATGAATTGATATATATGCATGATAGGTCTTCGATTCACTTCAGTCATCAGACCCAACATTGGTTAGAAATGCATAATATTGATGTGATGGATGACTGGCCTCCCAAAGGACCTGACATGAATCCCGTAGAAAATGTATGGGCTGAGCTCGTGAGGCGGACCCGAAACGATGCCACGAATCGCACTCAATTATTTGAAAATGTGTATGCAACTTTTTTACAACTGGGGAATCCTTATTTTGACAAACTTATCGCATCGATGCCTAGAAGAATTGAGAAAGTTATACAAGCAAACGGGGGGTGGACGAAATACTAAGGGCCAGGTAATTCTATTAAATAAGTATCCAAGTTGTACCGAAATAAAACTTGATCGTCATCCTGCGTCATATAAATCCATTGGCAGGGATTTTTTTTTGCAAATTTCAAACACATGGTCTTGATGTGCGGCCATGAATTGACTTGCATGTAATACAAGTTTTCTTCTTCGTTATGATCAATTTCTGCAATATCAGGAATAACAGATTGAAGGGTTTTAACGGAATGCAATCCTTTGAGAACAAAAACGTCATTTTTGTAAAATTTTAAAATGCGTGATACATGTTCAGTGGTAATGGATTCATTGGCTATGGCAAAATCTAAATCTTTTTGACTAAACCGTTTAAAATACATTTTAGTCAGTGTGAATATTTAAGCTTACTTGTTAATACATTTTATATTTTATATTTTATAATATATATATATATATATATATATATATATATATATATATATATATATATGTTATATAAAAAAATTATTTATTTCGTATCCTTCCAATTTATTCGCATTAATCTTTTAAATTAATCTAACTTCTGACATAGTGAATATTTCCTTAATTTTTAATAATATTTATTCCTATTTAAAGTCCTTTTAAAAGTAAATATCCGTATATTAATAATTATCTTATTCTAAATCTTAATCTAAAATTTTAAGTTCATTCGTAGCTTTTATCAGCTCCCAATCTATAAAATTCCGAGACGCGTTCTCATTTCGAATGTTTTTTAAAAGCCATTTTCTTTTTATTATTATTATTATTATTGCTCTGATTTTTTTGCGCGCTTGGGATTTTAACTTCAAAATTGATCCGCGCCCAAGTAAGGAATTCTTTACTGTCTTATCTCCTCCCTCTAGCCTCATTCGCTGGTCCGTAGGTCGCCTCTCACTCATTGGGTTGTGCGCTCGTGACGTAAATTTCTGTATGTCTCCGCGGAGAGAACAAAACTCGCCCGCATCGGTCGGAGAACGAGATTTTCGACGTATCTGAAAGTGTAAACAAATATGTATCTGGTGTTTTATTATCTTAGAATATTCATTTCGGCCATTAAACACCTTTAAATCAATGGAGTACTAACGTGAAGCCCGAGGGCTATATGTTTTAACCTGTGGGAATTATCGTTGCATCGCTCGTATTCTAAATAAACTATTTGTCTGAAATTTGGCGAGCATTTACTGGAGAAGCTCTTGTGGACTCATTTCATTACTTCACTACTTCGCCATGATCGTGAATATCAACTGCAATATGTTAGTTCTTTAATAGACTACCCTTTTCTCATGGAATAATATTTCTCGTAATGTCTCCTCTTCGTCAAAATGCCACAATAAAGCCCGTCAGGGTTCTATTGAACTTGCGCCGAGCCATGCCAAAATTTTGATAAACAGAGGAACTGCGAACATGATACTGAATGCTGTGCATCTTCGTTGCAGTGTGTGCGTCTGGTTCTCGCGAAGAGTGTGAAGATAATTTGTTCTTCTGATCTTCTTATTATGATGGACGGAGGATCTGCGAATGTATTGCCGGGTGCTACTGTGCATATTCACTGCGGCGTGTGTGATGTGATTTATTCTCACGGGGTGTGCATCGAATATTTCAAAAAGTGATGGAATCTTATCCCTGGAAACACCAGATACCGGCCTGTGTGAATGTTCTACAAAACATCTCAATTATGACGGAATAATCTAAATTAATATTTTCTTTTACAAAAAAAAAATGATGAAAAATTATCATCATACAAAATAATAAATAAAATGATCGGTCTTCTTTAAAATTTCAAAAAGTAAACAGGCAGACAACTTGTGAACGGAGTTACGTAAGTTTGAAAAGATTTATTATTGTATGTATTATTTATTATTTTATTTATTTTTATGTTATTTAAGTTTCACTCAGATTTTCTTATTTGTTGTATTATTATTATTACTATCATTATTTATTAGAGATGGAGGTATTTACATTTGTTATTTAATTTAAATTTTATTTTACATCTGTTGTGTTAATTCCCTTTAATTTTTATATTAATGTTATTGCGGTCTGGACTTGTAAAAGTCCCTGGTGATCACAAAATGAGTGAAAACGAAATAAACATCATTCCTTTTGATTTCGAATCTGGAATGAACATTCAATCTTGGTTAAACCATTTTGACAAAACATGCCTTTCTGAAAAGAAAGATGAAAATTGGAAGATTAAAAGTATTCCCAAATATTTGAAAGGAGAGGCTCTGAAGGTATTTATCAATGAATGTTTAGAATGTAATGCTTTTGACAAAATAACTTATATTCTTACTGAAAAATTCATAACTGTTCATGTTCCTCGATTTTCAGAATTTGCTACTATGAAATTAAATGATCTCAATGATTTGGATAAGTACTTTCGAAAAAAGGTTGAAATAGGTAGACAACTTTGTTTATGTGAAACTATAATAGTACAGGGATTAACAGACGGTCTCAAACCTGAGTACCAGAATTATATGATTAGTAATTCTCCAAAAAATACAATAGACTGCCCAACTAACACAGAACTTGCGGGCCACTGATGGCTACGTTAGAGTTGGCCCAAACTAGTAGATGAGGGGCCGCAATCGTTTGCCGTAACGGCAACTTAAAAAAACTGTCACGCCGGCCACAATGTGACCGCAACAGAATTGGCCATAACTACATTAAGATGCCCATAATTGTGCCACAAGTGGTTAATCATAATTGACGGATAGCCTAAAACTGGCCACAGTTATACTTTAAGTGGCAATTATTAATGAAAACTAGCCACAATTTGGCCATTAACGATCATCGTGAATAAAATCTAGCCAGAAGATCGCCACAGCCATGCCACCTGCGTTTGTTAAGAATAAAAGCTACCCCAAAGCTGGCCATAAATGTTAATTTATTGGTCATCATAAATGTAAACTAGCCTTAAACCAGCCATCCACATACCATCAATGCTATTCATTAATGAATGCATGCCGAAAGCTAGCCACTTTGTTGCCATGAATGGGCATCATTAATGTATGCAAGCCGAAAGCTAGCCACTTCGTTGCCATCATTAATGAATGCAAGCCGAAAGCTAGCCACTTTGTTGTCATCAATGGTAATCATTAATGAATGCATGCCGAAAGCTAGCCACTTTGTTGCCATGAATGGGCATCATTAATGTATGCAAGCCGAAAGCTAGCCACTTCGTTGCCATCATTAATGAATGCAAGCCGAAATCTAGCCACTTTGTTGCCATCAATGGTAATCATTAATGAATGCATGCCGAAAGCTAGCCACTTTGTCGCCATCAATGGGCATCATTAATGAATGATAGCCCAAAGCTAGCCATATTCATGCCACTATTAGATATCATGAATGGAAGCTGGCCAGAATTATACTTTTTATGGTCCTCAAAAAAGTAAAGTTGAGCAAGAAAGGCCCATTTTTACTCCTTTGGCAGGGACAATTATTTTTCTTTTTTTAAGTTATTTTAAACTTTAGAATCTAAATTTACTGGTCCATAATTTTTGTCTGAAAACTCTAAATATTTTATTCAAAATTTGAAAAAAAAAAAAAAATCTATTGGAATATTTTTCTTAACAAGAGCTCATAACACCAACCTGACTTTTATGCATACATGTTTCACTTTATTATAATATTTTTCAGTTAAAAACTGCAATGGTGTTATAAGCACCCCATATTAAAAAGGTCAAAATACAATAAAATCGAAAGTGTTTCAGATCTTGTATAGAATACTTTCAATCTGGAAGCAATAATAATAATTAAAAAAAAAAAAAGGTGTCCCAATGGAGGCAAAAATTGGCCGTATCCACTCATCTCATTAGATCGGAATAAAAGGCCATATGGTTATGATTTATTTTTTAATGTTATTCTGAAAAAGTTGCAAAAGCCATAATTGTAATTAATAAAAAAAAAGTTGATAACACAAGGTGTAAAATATATATTGAGCATTAAATTACCAATGATGGTGAGAATACGAAAAAAAAAACTAATTTTCTTCAATTTTTAATTAAATTATAGGTTTAAACATTCTATTCAAAGGAGTAAATTTTTAAGTAGTTTCAATTTATGTTTCTTCAAGCTAATTCACCAGGTGGATTGTCCAGCCGGAATTTCCATTGAAAATTGTTATCTAATGATTATATTCAACATCCCTTTTTCAAAGCAAATAAAAAATGCATAATGTTAAATGAGATACCATATGAAAGGATTTTCGAGCGACTTCTGACATAGTACACTCACATTTCTTTAAATCATGTATTTTGGTTAAAATTGCAAGTAATAAATTAAATAGGCATTGTTTTCAGAAATGAAATGAAAGTTTTTCCTCAAATTACTGTTGTCACAAAAATTAAATTCCACAACAATGATTATAAAAAAAATGTTCAATAAAGATAAAGTGGACATGGTTGCTGCATGGGTTTATTTTATATTTATGATAAAAAAGCAAAATTTAAATTCAAATGCTCAATTTATTTTTTTTTCAAAACATTATGTCACCCTCTAATGTAGTTAAAATACAATATATATATATATATATATATATCGCTCTTGATATTTTCAGTCAGTTTTTACTGTAAAATGTGAAAGAATAAATTGGATTATATTCTGGCTTTATTTTTTTTTTAGAAGTTTAAACATGTATCTAAAAAATATTAGATATTGCTAAAAAATATTAGGCTGCAGTGTGAAATCTTCACACAGGCCCACTAGTATATATTATTTCTGTTATCAACATCACCTTTTCTCAGAAAATATGAAATGCAAAACAATGAACGAGATGCCATAAGAAAGGATTTTGAACCAGCTTCTGACATACTGCACTCACATCTCGGTAAAACATATTTTTTGATTAAAAATTAAATCTGCATTGTTTTCATAAAAGAAATGAAAGGCTTTCCTCAAATTAGTGTGGCCACAAAAATAAAATACCACATTATATAATGCTTAAAATGATTATAAAAAATAAATACTACAAAAAAGATAATGTGGGACATAGTTGCTGCACGGATTTATTTTATATTTAGGACTAAAAAGCAAAATTGAATTGCTCAATTTATTTTTCTTTGTCCCATGTTTTTTCCGAAACTGATGTCATCCTCTAAAGCAGTTAATTAACTATAGATATATACATATTTTTGTCTTTGCTATGCTCGATCAGTTTTTACTGTAACTGTGATGGAATAAACGAGATGATATTCTGGCTCGACTAATGTTGTTTGAAGATAGTTTCAGTCCTTAATTTTCCTTTACAAGTTTAAACCTGCATCTAAAGAGTATTAGATATTGCTAAAAAGTATTAGACTGCAGTGTGAAATCTTCGCATGGGTCCACTGGTGCTTTTATAATACAATTTCTTACCTGGATGTTTCTTCCAATTATCCAGCTTGAAAATAAACAAAAACGCAGGAACTCTATTCTATAAAATTGGTAAAATGTTGACATTACTGATCATTGAAATTTAAGAAATTTTTTTAATGATGTAACTATACATATATGTAAATTAGGTCCGTTCAAAAAATGTCATTTCACTATCTCCATCTCTTTGGCATATAATATCAGAAAAATGTAGCAGTATTCCTATAAAGTAATGTTTTAGTCTGTTAAAGACTCTTCCCCCCTTATACACATCATAGAACAAAATTTCAATGTATATATATTTACAAAATATTACTAATTGACAGAAAGCCAATTGTCACTATTTTCCTTCTTATGTAATCTTAAAATTTCTCTTATTAAATAAGTTTAATATTTTTTCAAAATAGTAGTGGCAGTTGATCTTCTAGAACACGGTAGGTTCACCATTCATACACTAAATCTTTTGTTTTTTTTTTAAATGGACTAAACATTACTCATAAATAATAATATATCATTGTTTTTATTTTTTAAAGATTAGCAAGTAATGAGTACTGAATTTTTTTTTTTTTTTTTTTAAATATATTACCAATAAAGAAATCTTTAAAATATTTTTCCTTCCAGCAGGAGGTATGTGACTTTTTGACTAACAAAATTTCAAACTGATTCATACAATATTATGTACATTAAAATTTTAATCTCAACTTTTAATGAGATTATGATGAAATTTTTATTAAAATTTTCAAAAGTTTTTATACAGCAAATTATTTTTAATACCTGATCTCCAAGCAATGCTAATTTATAATCAACCAACAAAAACAGTTTATCAGGCTGTCAGTTTTTAAAATATAGCCTACATAAAACACTTTTATTGAATTATATCTTAACCTGTAAAAAGAAGGGGGAATGTTCTTAGAATGAGAAAGAAGGGGAAAATATATAGTACATCCTTTTTAACAACATCACTTGCATAAATAAATATATATATTTAAAAACACTAGAACTGAATGCTTTTTTTTCATATAAATTTTATTTTTCACAACAAATGTAAAACAAACCAACCAAAAAACATTTATTTATGTATTTACAAGATGCTCAAAATTTATCAGAAATATTTTACAAGAAAATTTAATCCTGTTACAATTAAATTTCTGATGTTTCTTAATTTAAGTTGATAAACAAGAGCTGAAAATCTACAGTCATCTTCACAGAGAACTTTTTTCTTTCCAGATTTTTATTCTTCTTCTTCTGAAAAACAAAAAGTAAATTTTACAAAACAAAATTAAAATGCCTTACTTTAAAAACACCACTTATTAATTAGCCATTTATAAATATAATCGGAACAGAAGTTATAATTAAAAAAAACTATTTACAAAAAGCTTTGTAGTTCAAGTTATTTGTACACAATGAAACTATTTTATTGCAGTATACCTATATTTGCTTTTAACAAAAACTCATGAAAAGGCAGCGTTGTCAAATGACGCCTAATTCTTTTTTTTTTTTTTTTTTTTTCTAGGTGCGAAACTGCATTTCATGGTGGCAATTTTATGTTATATCATATTCTCTCATTTCTTTTTGCAACCATGTTAACAATAATATTATTTTTATTTTTATGTGTTAAGAGCAGGGGGTGGGGGCTGTATATATTAAATACTTTATCTCTGTGTTATTCACTAAAACAAAATAAAAACAGGCTTTCTATAAATTCTTTCTAATAACTTCAAATATATAAATTCATATTCTTTACATATGATGTATGGGTGCTCTTTCTTTCATTTCATAAAAGTCGAATTGCTCACTTTGTCAATGTTTCTAGAATTTATTCACTAAAACAAAATAAAAACAGGCTTTCTATAAATTCTTTCTAATAACTTCAAATATATAAATTCATATTCTTTACATATGATGTATGGGTGCTCTTTCTTTCATTTCATAAAAGTCGAATTGCTCACTTTGTCAATGTTTCTAGAATTTGTATTGCTAGAAACCAGCAGTTCTTTATTTTCTTCACTTTATATTTTCACATAACATTTCCTTCAAAATGGCTTTGTAAAGTAGGAAAATACATTGTGTACCTCCAAGCTATAAATCTGATATTATCACTCATAAAACAATAGCATTTCAATTCTCACCGTAATTTAGTTCAAAATAAGGAAAAGCAATTTTTCAACTTTTCCCCGTCAAAGTTAAAAAAGTAAAATTTAATTCAAAGTTTCTGGTTCGAATCATATTAAAATTAGGTGGGATATAATATGTCAGAGAGGGGCCCAACGCCTCAAAGGGTTAAAAGACAATAAAGAAAAAATGAAGTTACTTTGACACAGGGTTGGGTTTCTTCCGGAAGAAACTGGAAGAAATGGAAAAAACTGGAAGAAACCAACAAAAAACAAAACAGATGCTCAAAATTAAAATATATTAACTATATAAAAGAATTAAATTCAAAACCTAATTATATGAAATTTAAATTGGAAATTTTAATTAATATTAAAAATATTATTTATGGAAAAATAAGTTATTTTTTAATAACAAACTTCAGGTTCAGCAGGTATTTACAGGTTATGTTTTTTACAACTTTAGAGGTAGGGGATATTTTTTTATTGTTTATATAATTTCAGTAAAAAAAAAACCCTACCAATTCCTTATTTATCATATAAAAATGCAATATTTTAAAAACTATTGTGCAAAACTTAAAACAAACAAATTTGTAATTATGTATACTAGCATGCTGATTTAAAAGATAAATGTTCTAAAAATAAACTCTACAGGGATAAGAATTTTTTTCATCGTTTGCATTCATCCATTCTAAGTTGAGAAATTGATTGCAGCATCTTAAAGCTAAATTACTTCTGTTTTGTTATACAATGTTGCATTGTAGTAAGGAAAATGGAGATTTTAATGAAATCCTTCAATACAGTAATTACTGTATATTAGTTTCCTTAATAAAATGGGCGTAAATTCAAAGCACTGTCTTTTATTTAAAAGAGTTTCATTCTACAATAGGTAAATGATCCACATACTATTTACTACTGGTTACAGAAGTTTAAATTATATATATAAAAAAAATGTGCCTCTTTTGAATTGAATTCCATTTAATTGATTTTGTGTATTTTGGATAAATTTATTTGGTACATTTCCGTTATACCAACACCATTGTCGTCACCAAGTGCAATAATTGGCACAAAATGAAATTCATGTGAAAGGATTCAATTGGAAAAAAAAAAAATGTTGGCACAAAATTGAGCATTTAAAAATATAACATTTGAAAATTACAGACTTTCACGAACTATTTTATTAAATCGACACGAATATAGACTTAAAATAAAAGAACAAATAAATATTATATGATAAATTAATAAAATTAACTCAATTTAAACTACAGGCATAGCATTGTAAATGTCTCTTAGCATTGCAGTAAGCATTTAACTTTTTGAATGAAGACGTTCATACTTTTTTTTTGAATAAAAACTTTTTTTATGTATCCAAAGTCCTGAAACAATTTTATTGCAGCGTCCTCATCATCTGGTAACTGCCAAATGGTAAAATCCACATTAGTGTCAACAATAAATATAAGTTACTACTTAATATTAAATATTTTCTATTTGAAAAACAGCAAATTAAGATGTTTTGCGAGGTTACAGAGTAAAATAAAGTAATAATAATAATAATTAAAAAGTGTCATGTTCAATAAATAGCAAATCATAATGTTTGGCACGGTTTGCAATAAAAATATTTACACGTTCAGGGTTGAAATAAATAGCACATTAGCATACATTTTGGCATGGTGTTAGAAAAGTCCCATTTATTTTATTCAGGTACACAATGATTGGAAAGCTTTAGACAGGTGTGTGATCTTGGCTAAAAAACTGGTGTAATTATCAATTTATCATACATAATTAAATTTTTATAAGTCTAATTAAATTTATGTAAGGTTATCTATTAGAAAATACATTTATTTTTATTGTATTTTACAAAGTTGTAACTTATATGGTAAATTCTTAAAGAAAAACAGTTTCTTCAAGAAACCTATTTCTTCCAGCCGGTTTTTTCCACTTTGGAAGAAACTTGCCAACCCTGCTTTGACACATCATAGACAATCTCTGACAAACAGATTTTTCCATTTTAATTTTGTTTTTTTAACAGTTAAAACTGTTTTGGCCAATAATTGAAAATTTTTTAGTAGCATTTGGGGACTCCTGAAAATCGGGGATCCTGGGCCCGTGCCCCGAATGCCCTGCCCATGACAGATATATAAATTTCTCTATTTTTGGCCGCAATCGATTGACAAATTTAGCAATTTTTCTCATGCGATCAATGGAAGAATTTCGCTATTTTTTCCCATGACTGACTGAATAGTTTCGTGATTTTTCCCGCAGCTGACTGATGAATTTCAGAATATTTTCCTGCTACCAATTGCCGAATTGTGCAGGGAGGGAGGTTTTGCGACAAATAAGCAAATTTCCTGATTTTTTTTCCTACAACAAACTGCCGAATTTCAAGATTTTTGAAATTTGTAATTTTTCTTGCGACCAAGTGACAAATTTTGTGATATTTTACTGTGACCGATAGACGAATCTTGCGATATTTTCTCACGACCAATAGATGATTTTTGTGATATTTTCCCGCTACATTTTGGTGAAATTCGCGAAAGCAAATTCTTGCGAATCCACAATAATCAGGGCACATTTCCAGCTATATAAAAACGGGCAGGGTGCATTTACAACTATAAAAAAATGGGCAGGGTGTTGCGCCCTCTCGAAAACGTCTAGGGGAAACACTAATTACTCCAATACAAATATCGCCACAGTTATTGTATTCTAAAAACTTGATATTTGAGTAATTTTAATTAATTTTCAGCAGTGAAATTAACTCGAAATTATTGAATAACAAACATGTGAATTTTTACATTGCTAACTAAGCGTAACCAAGCTTCCAGGCTCGAACATTTTTCACACTGTCAGTTTTACGCTTAGTTAGCAATGAAAAAAAATCACCATTTTTATTACTTGATATTTGATTTAAAGAAAAATTTAAAAACATGGATTTGAGCCTTCAGCTCTTCTCCAGAATCTTACATTTGCAAAATATTTTGGGCAAAACATAAGAATGTTTTAAAAATACCTTGAATTTAAATATCATTTTTTAAAGTTTCTTAAGAAAAAAGGGTCAAAGAAAGTATTAAAGAAGGTCCCTTTCTATAAAGAATCCGCTTTATTTTTAATTTGTTAAAAATTATACATATAATCAAAATCCAAATTAATTTATATGACAACATATTAAGAAAAAATCCTTAATTTAGAGGTCAGAAGATTAAATAATTTTATCACCTTCTCCCTTCCTCTTCTACATACATAGCATAAATTAAAAAAAATTATTTAGCATAAATCTGTGTAATCTTAAGTATTGTCAAAGTTCATGAAAGTCAAAAACCCTGTTAACAAAAATTATTTGACACATTTCTGCAAAACTTTAAAAAATACTCAATCTTTTTCTATTAAATTTTACATTTCAAAAATTTAAATTAATTTAATTTTTATTAAATGTAAGTCCAGATTAGATGCACTATATTTCCAGAAGTGTCACAATAATCACAAAACTGAATCATCACTCTTGAAACAAATATTAAAACATTTAAAGCAAACATTTTCTAAGCACATGAGCTGTAGCATCAAAATTTTGAGTAATTTGAAGAACCCATTGTACAAGATGTTTACATTTCATGAAACTCTGCTAAACTGTTTTAACAAACTGTAAAATAACAATTTTGAATAAAATAATTTTAATAAAAATGAACAATTCCTATGCAATTGGTAATAGACGAAGATTTTTTTATGATAACTTTTTGAATACAGTTTTGTTAAAATATTACAATTTAACTAAATTTTAATATGAAAAAGTTTACAAAATGATTTTTTGGCCATTTAAAAGATATCGCCAAATTTATCAGCCAATCGTGGTAAAAAATCTTAAAATTAGTCAATGGATTGTCGAGGGAAAAAAAAATCTCAAAATTCTACAATCAGTCACAGGAAAAAAAATCACGAAACTCGTTAGTCGATCGTGAAAAAAAAATCTTTAAATTCTTCAGGTGCTTGAGAAAAGAAAATATGAAATTCGTCAGTGGATTGTCGGAAAAAATCGAGAAACTCTTCAACCAGTCGCGGTAAATAAATCGCAAAAATCGTTCACTGGTAGCAAGAAAAAATTATGAAATGCACCTGTCAATCAAGGGTAAAATCTAAAAAACATTGTGAAATTCATCAGTCTATCGAGAAGAAAAATCACAGAATTCTTCAATCAGTCACGGGAAAAAATCACAAAATTCTTCAATAAGTCGTAGAAAAAAAAATCTTGAAACTTTTGCCATTTGCCCTGTGGCGATTAAAAAATTGTCATTGATTGCCTGCCACCCCTATGCGGTCACTTCCCAGTTACAAATTCCATTGCAATCCTTGAGTGACTGACGAATTTTAAGATTTTTCCCCCAAGAATGTGTTAAGAATTTTGCGATCCCCCCCCCCTCCATTTGTTTGACGAATAGCACAATTTTTTTCACCCCTGACGATCGAATTTCATGATAATTTCACTTGACCGACTGGCAAATTTTGCAGGTTTGTTCCATGATCGATCGACGAATTGCAAGATTTTTTTTCCCTGATCAACTGACAAGTTTCACCTCGTGAACGACAGAATTTGGGGATTTTTTTTCTTAGGATTGACTGACAAATTTCTCAAATTTTCCCTGCTACCCGATTGACGAATTTCACGCTTTTTTTCCCTCCTATCAATTGGCTAATTGTTCAGTTTTTTCTTGCGGCCAATCAGCAAATTTACGTGTTTTTTCCCTGCAGCTTACTAGCGAAATTTGCGGGTGTTTTTCATGCGACCGACTAAAGAATTTCCAGACTTCAAGATTTTTTTCATGCAATTGATTAACAAATTTAGCTATATTCTCCTGCAACCAATTGGCGATCATTGCAATATTCTTCCCGCATCTAACTGACGAAATTTACGGTTTTTTTTTTTTTCCTTTCCTGACCGACTGACGAATTTCGAGATTTTTTTCCCTATGACCGATCTATACGAAAAAAAAGGCATTCTGGTATTGAAAAAGAAAAAAATACTGCAATTCCAGTATATAACTGGAACACAATCACCCCTGACAAATAATCCATGAACATATTCTAAAATAATTAATGTGATAGACTTTCTGATTTTAAGGAAATTTTCCTGAATTTTGACTTCTTCCCTATTTTTATCATGAACACTTCGCTGGTATAAAACTCTGATTTATACAAAAATATGTTTCTATATGATTATACTTTATCTAGAAAATTTGAAACATCAGTCAGTACTTTAAAAAGTGGCCATTAATGAAACAGAGTCTACCGGTCACTGGCTACTAATCCGATTTCCCAGTTTTCACCTATCGGTTGTGAGAAAAAATGGTGAAATTCGCCAGTCGATTGAGTGAAAAATCTCAAATATTGTGAAATTTGTTAATTGGTCGTGAAAAAAATCCCATTTGTCAGTCGGTCGCAAAATTAGTCAATTGGTCATGGGAAAATATCGCAAAATTCTATTGATAAGTGGCGATAATAAACAAACCAGTTCAAAATATATCTTTTGAACAGGATGCAAGAGTGCTCTTTTGGAGAACAGTGTGACTGTTTTAAAAATATTTCCATCCGGCTACGCTTTAGTTCTAGAGTCAACACTATATTCATTACTAATAAAAAATTTGAAATCTCATATACAGTGAAGTTGCTACAAAAAATATTACTAATAACATGTATTCAGTAACAAAAGAAAATCCCATGGGCCTCCGCTTGGATATAAATCTGTTAGAAAAGTTCTAAAAGCTGGACTTATAACTATGTATGGACCAAATTTCCAGACTTTTCATCTATAAAGGTGATATCTCAAAATATATCTTTTGTATAGTTATTGACAGAACTGTAAATTCTTTGTCAATGCGACAGTTTTAAAAATAAATCTTAACCCAAAATAACGTGTTTTTGGTGTGTATGTGTCAGTGCTTTATGAAACGTCTTTTGCATTTCTATAAAAGATGAAATTGCACTCCTATATATACATATACAAGGACATCTCCCTGTTTTTTTTTTTTTTTCAAATTCCCACAGAACATTTTTGATCAGCTGAAGATTCGTTGCAGAACATTGTAAAATATTCTGTTTTGGGGCACAACATATTTTGAGTGATTATTATTGCAGACCCATGAAAAAAGCAATTTTAATATTGTTTTCGGCTGTTCACTCAACAACATTAAATGACTGGGGTTTTTTTTCCAAGGAAAAAAAATAACAATAAACACGAATGCTTCGTATACACTGTACTGGTAGATATGATAAGCTATGGCTGCCGAAGGCAGTCGTACTTCACCGCCGATTCCAGGCTCTCGTGAGCCTATACGAGGTCACTACCAAAAAGGGCCGGTTTACCCGGACACCTCTAAGGTGGTGCTCTTCAGCCAGGGGAGAAGCAGGGGCTTAAGCCTCTTGCGCTTCATCACCATTTTCCAAATGAATGACGACAGAGGTCGCTGTGATGATACGGTGGAGCCTAGAGCTCCCATACTACAGACTGAATCATATCGCCATTTAATAACCCAACAGACCAAAAACCAAGCTAAAACCAGTTAGCTTACCATACTAGTGGACGGCGAGTGACAGTAACAGGGACGGCAAACACCTGCTCAGGCGGTTTCCTAATGCTGAGCTGGGTTGCAATATGGCGGTTATTTTGGGAAACAGAATGGATATGCATCAGCTCCCCTTATAGGAGCCGAAACTCAGAAGACACCACCCCAACACACTTGGGCGGAACGCGGAAGTGAACAACGGCTCCGTAGCCGGGATCCCATAAGGGAAACAGAGTCCTCAGCCAATGTTGAACACTCCCATGACCCATTAATGTAACCACATCTTCAGATTATCAAATGCCGCACTGGTAGATATAGGTAAAATTTTATTTTTAAACATGTATAAGCCCAAAATTTTGGTATTTGTTAAATATTTTTTTCACATATACAATTTTTTTAATGAATGAAAATTAAACATACTAAATAAAAATACTAGGAAAAGTTCTTTTCAGCATAAAAAATTATAATATGCCACAGTTATTTTATTGTAAAAACTTGATATTTGAGTAATTTTAATTATTTTTTCAATTAATTTTCAGCAGTGAAATTCACATGAAATTACTGAATAATTAACATGCGAATTTTTACATTGCTAACTAAGCGTAACCAAACTTCCAGGCTTGGACATTTTTCACTCTGTCGGTTTTATGCTTAGTTAGCAATGTAAAAATCCACATGTTTATGATTTGATATTTGATTTAAATCAAAAATTTATAAAACATAGATTTGAGCTTTCAACCCCTCTCCAGAATCTTACATTTGCAAAATAATTTTGGGCAAAACATAAGAATATTTTCAAAATACCTTAAATTTAAAAAATGATTTTTTGGTCACTTAAAAGATATCATTTAACAGCTTTTTTATTATAGTTTTAATGATGTATTGAGTATTCTTCAATTCTATAAATTACATGAATTAAATAACTTCTTTATGAAACATGTAATTTGTGTACTCATTTTATATATTCCTTTGTAATTAATTTTAAATCAAGGTGACAAGAATATTTTTGTCTTAAAAGTTTTAAATCAAAGTTAACAATGACTTAATTATATTTTCCCACATATAAAACACAGTAAAAACTCTATAAAACTCACACAAGAGATAGAAATGAGGATTTCCTTTTAAACAACATTTTAATAAATCATTTTGAAAAACTTGCTTTCTAAAATTATGTTACATATGTAAGTTGAAACTCACCAGAAAAATTTAAGTATGTGATGTGCATAATACAAAATTTTATTAAAGTAAAACAAAAAAACCTTCTATTTACTATTTTTCCTGTCAGTTTTCTTTCTTTTGTAATGTATAATGAATTTTGAATTCAAACACACCTTACCCTGCACATGTTAAAATTTCTGCACTATAATATCAAAATTAGGCAAACTGAAGCAAACATTACTGCACACACACTCAAGTGAAAAACAGAACTAATAGTATCAGTACATGATCATGTACATGATTTAAAAAAAAAAATACTTGGTAAAATTGTGAACACCAGATAAAAAGTGGCAATGTATGTAATGAATAATTATTTTAATGTTCAACTGGAGTCAACAATTAAACTTAAGTTTTAATTACTTTGAATATATTGGCATATTATATATTAAAAATGCATTTTATTTTAGCCCTCTTCTCGCTTTTTATATTTGTATCATGATTTCTCCACATTTTTGTATCAATCTCTAAAACACACAGCTTTCATTTTTAAACATTGATATTGATTTTCTATGAAAATTGAGAAAAGAGCCATGCTTATGAGAAACTAGAGCTGTACCAAGTACTTGGTATATACTCGTTAATCAGCCATATTTCAGCCGAGTAGTTGCAAGAATTTCATTTTTTAAGCATATTTAAAGACAATAAGTGATCTATAAAAAGTTATTTGAATATAAATGTATAATATATGCCATATTTCATAAAAACTATTTACTCGGTACATAAAAAAATTATCTATAACACATAGAAACAGATAAAGAAAAAAACCTCATGCAAAATTAAAGTTTAGTTTTATATTAAAAAAAAAAAAAAAGTCATTTTTAGAACTGTTGGAAAAGACTATGATTTTGGATAAAGAAGCAGTGTGTAGAAACAGAAAATACAGTAAATGCAAAAAATTAATAATTAAAAAAAAAATAATAATTAAATGGGCATTTCTTTTATTATTGTAAATTTCGCACGCCTCAGAAAAAATGTTTTCACTGCGAGCACAAAATAACATTTTAGCTGTACATTATGAAAAAGTGAAAAGTAACTGTAAAGCCAATACCCTTTTTTGATACTTTCTTATTATAGCGGCCTCCACAATTACAGTTATATACTAAGGTTTCAGCCAGTTCTGATTTCACCAAGATCATCGAAAAACTTATATATGCATCATATATACACATATTACTCCAAACACCCATATACATCATTATATACATATTATTTATGTCTTATATGTCATATTACATCATATATGATTTATGGACATGTCATATGTATACATCATGAAAGTAATGATTTAAAGTAATAATAGATCATATTATAATGTCATACATGCTCAGTGATGGCAGGGATGTGCTATTGCGCATCATTTAAGCAAAAAACTGGAGAAAGGATGCATAAAATTATTGTTGATGGGTCCTTTAGGATGTGTAATTTCCCCCCTTTAAAAATCTCAAAAGTGGCATATTTTGTATTAAATATGCAGAATCTGTCTTATTTATAAAAGGATGACCCACTTTTGTAAAAAAAAAAGACCCAGTTTTTTGGAAGTGTTTGGGTCCCAGGGACTCCGGATTTCAAGTCTACCGGCATGCCTGATGATTTATAATTTGGTGATAAATCTTGGTCTCTTGTCGATTCATCCCCAGGGGCCGCTATTATACAAAAAGTAAAAGTAAAGGTTAAGGAATAAGTAAAAGAAAAAGTAAAGGTTATTTTTGTGAAATTTATTATATTTTTGTGAAAAATAACATTTTGTAACGAAAGTTGAAATCCAGTTACTCAAATTCAAACCAAGATTTTAATAATAAAAACTTTTTTGCTGACGTTTTCCTCTCTGGTGAATTTGTTTGTTTACAAATTACACACTTTAAAATTAAAATGACGCAAAAAATAATTATTAAATAATAAGTTTTTATGGAATAGAATTTTGTGAAAGGACCTATTTTATTAAAAGGAATTTTGTGAAAGGCCCTGTTTTATTATATAAAGAATTTTGTAAAGGACCCATTTTATCAAATTGATTTTTGTGAAGGGATCCATTTTATACAATGTACATGTTAAAATAAACAGTTTGAATGAATGGCTGACTGCATGTAAAGAAGAAAAATATTTTAATAGCTTTTTTTTTTTTTTCTATAACTTTTAAGAGTAAAAAATAAGTATATTCTAGCTGTAAAAAAAGGTTAAAAAGTGTAAATCTTACACTTAAAGTGCAAAGGTTGGAAAGCTTTGTAAAGAGCTTTAACGTTTACCAACTGTATGCAGCTAAAATACAAGAGTACACTTCTATTTTATGAATGTGTGAAATTAAATTTACTAATGTAAATTGATCAATACAGACAAAATTTGCAGCCTATTTAGGGGACCATCCCAAAATTCTTCCTAGTAAAGCAGGTCCCTTCACAATATACCTTTTAATAAACAGGATCTCTTCCCATTTTTTTTTTTTAAATAACACAGGCACCTTAAAAAAAATTGAGTTTTAAAAAGGAAGAAGTCTTTAAAGACAAATTTGTTTTTTGGTTCAAATTGGAGTAACTAAATTTCATATTCATTACAAAATGTTATCTTTCACAAAAAAAAAAAAAAAAAAAAAAAAGAATAAATTTCACACAAATAACTTTTACTTTTTTCAAAATGGGCCCTAAGATAAAAGCCCTGCATTACAAACTGAGTAAATTGACAACTTACGTTTGCTTGAATGCCAAACGAGTTTATGCTGCATAGTCATCTTTTCTAGACCATCTATCTCTGCTGCCATCTCTGAACTGCGCCACCACAGTCTCCTGAAAAAACATGAAAATAAATTGTAATAGGTTGCAATATTAAACATTTATCATATTCAACTAGAAAATTAAAAAGAAAAAGTACAACTGATTAATGTATATAACTGATGCCAGTGAATCATTTTCTTCTTCTTTTAAATCAAAACTTATTTCAACATGCACACACACATAATTTGCATTAAATAAAATGGCATCTTATCTAAATATTGCTATGGGGAGGAAAAGAAAAAAAAATTACTGAATCAGCCACACCAGCAGAAGTGCTGTGCACTTAGACTGTTTTAAATTTTTACACGCATATGCACTATAGCGCTTTTTACTGAAATTATGGTACTGAAAAAGAAAAACACCGCAGAACATAATATAAAAGATGGAGATAAATCATAATTCCAGGAAAGTAATTAAGGAAGATAATTGATACAATGTTTGGTACTTTTCGGTTAGCCGGACACCAGTGATATATATACATGTATGTACTTGTACACATCATTGGTACCTGGCTAACCGAAAAGTACCCAATGTTTTATTTAACATAAAATTAAAAGTGTAATATCAGACAGGCTCTCTCCTCTTAATATTTTGGATGGGTGTAAAAAAAAAAAAAAAAAATGTAACAGTATAGTATAACAGTGTGCAACTATTTTGGATTCCAAGAAAGAAATTGCATGCTTTGAGAGTATGTTGTCACAAACACAGAAAGAAAATTTCAGACTCGAGGGAGATGAGGTTAAAAAAAAAAAAAAAACTTACAAAGGCTTAAAACAAGTTTTAAAAAGGAAGACGTCCTTAAAGACAAATTTGTTTTTGCATGAGGGGTAAGGGACGATGCAATACTTTGAAACAAAAAAAGGTACATTTCGGTTAGCCGGGTGACAGTGATATATATCAACATATATAAATACATAATGTATATACCTATATATGTATATACATACATATATGTACATAAATATATGTATGTATATATATGTATATGCAGACATATGTGTATATACATAGATATGTGTATATATATACAATACTTGTATATATATCACTGGTGCCCGGCTAACCGAAATGTACCCAAACAAATTATGTGCTTTCATTAGGAAAAAAAAACCCATTAAAAATTAATCTGGTTTGTTATTAAAAAAATATTTACAACATGAAAATATATTAAAAGCAACTGTTTATAAAAAGTTTGGGTCCTTTTCTGTTATACCAACACCATTGTCGCTAAGCGTAATAATCGGTACAAAAGGAAATTCACATGAAACGAATCATTTGAAAACAAAAATAACATTGTTGGCACGAATTTAAGCACTTAAAAATAAAACGTTTGAAAATTGCAATACAAATATGCACTTAAAATAAAAGAACAAATAAATATTACATAAGGTAATAAAATAAAACTTTATTTAAACTACAGGCTTGAAATTGTAAATGTCTCTTAGGATTGCTGTAAACATTTCATTTTTTGAATGAAGATGTTTATGAGTTTTTTTGATAAAAACTTTTTTTTTATGTATCTAAAGTCCTGAAACAATTTTATTGCCGCTTCTACATCATCAAGTAACAGATTAATGGTAAAATTCATTTCAGTGTCAATAATAAAGGCAAGTTATAATTTAATAAATATTTTCTATTTGAAAAGTAGCAAGTTAAGATGTTTTATGAGGTTACGATTAAATAATAATAATAATATAAAAGATTCACGTTCAATAAATAGTCCAATCAGAATGTTTGGTACAGTTTGCAATAAAAAATTCTTTACATTGTTCTGCTGTAAACATTTCATTTTTTAAATGAAGATGTTTATGAGTTTTTTTGATAAAAACTTTTTTTTATGAATCTAAAGTCCTAAAACAATTTTATTGCCGCTTCTACATCATCAAGTAACAGCTTAATGGTAAAATTCATTTCAGTGTCAATAATAAATGCAAGTTATAATTTAATAAATATTTTCTATTTGAAAAGTAGCAAGTTAAGATGTTTTATGAGGTTACGATTAAATAATAATAAAAATAAAAGATTCACGTTCAATAAATAGTCCAATCAGAATGTTTGGTACAGTTTGCGATAAAAAATTCTTTACACGGTTAGGGTAAAAATAAATGGCAGATTAGCGTATATTTTGGCATGTGTTGGTATAACAGAAAAGTACCAAGTTGTGTTCCTATTACACTCTGATAAGTGGAATTTAAAAATTAAATCAGATTACTTAGCTTTTCGGCTAAACCAAAACATTTTGGGCACTATTGCCATGACATGATTAATTAAAAATCACATTAATGAATTAAAAAGAAATTACCTACTTTATTAAAATCTTAAAAATAAGTGAAATTTTGCAAATGGTCATTAATTAGTACATAAAATTCGAAGTTTTCTATTACTATCAAAACAAAAATATGCCAGTATCATCAGAAAATACAGAATATATATATATTAGTTAATTAAAACCAGATCTTAACATATGAAGTAAAATTTCACTGAAAGACACTGGAGCTGTAAAATATTACTTTCTGCTTCCTGACTGGTTTAAGATTGTCAGCAATAAAGCAAATTATAAAACAGGCAACGGAGAATTATGAAAAAAATAAAAGCTGAATTTTTTTATAAACCAAAAACTTCCGAGATTGTTCATTACGGACACATTTTACACTAATATATATATATAATTACAATCAACTTATTAATAGCATATTCAGGGCAGATGTAAGATCAGTAAAGAACTTTTTTTTTTATTCACTTCTGTAGAATTAAGTCGCATAATAAGCAAAGCAATGCAGTTAATTTTACACAATTGCTGATGCTTTTTCTCAGCTTTCTTTATCTTGAACTTAAATCTGTCCCTGAGAATGATGAAAACTAATTTTTAACTAACTCTTGGAATAATATAGAAAAATAATCTTACCTAATTTGTAAATCTAAATATCCAAAAGCCAGTGAATGACGAGACTTAGACATTGACGACGCCACGAACACGATGCGATGCCAGGCAAAGAAAATGTAAACATTGCTGCGATGACGCTGCAAAAAAGACATAAAAATCCCTACGAGACCGCAGAAAAAAAGCTATATTTCAATAGATTTATTTTTTTCAAGGTTTTTTTTTATCTTCAAAATTTCTCATACAATATTAAATAATTTTAAAAGTGGAAATTTTTCAATGCTGATTATTACAAAGCGGAAAACATTTAAAAATATATTTACAAAAATCCCCACTGGGAAAAAAAATGTGTCGGAAAAGGGGAAATCTTAGTTTATCTTTCCCTGCATTCTTTCCGACTTGCCGTGTGAAAGGAGTGGGAGGGGGGATCGGTATTTGCTATTATTGCTTATTTAAGATAGTTAAGATTTTTTTTCTTTTAAATCTAAATTTTGAGTGTTTCAAAAAATGAAAATAACTTATTTTTTGGAACTGATTTATAGATAATATACAGATAATATAAAATCACCCCCCCCCCCACCCAAGAAAAAAAAAAGAATTTTTTTTTTTTTTTTTCTCTCGTTTAACAGTAACTGCTTTTTGGCAAAGTGGCATTTATTTCTTTTGACAAATATTTTTTCATTGAAATTGAAATTGAAATAAATTCCCATTTATCATTAATTTTTTTAATATGTTTATATAATATGTATGTCTAAAGATTGCAATATTCATTTTCATTCTAGGTGCTCACAAAAAATATTCATTTAAAGATATTAATGCATACTTTAAAAGCAAAAACATTAACAGTTTTTATGATTTTTTTTCCCATAAAAACTCTTTAAATTAAAGAAGGGTACTTTTTGTGTATTTTTTATTGCATAAAATATTTAAATGCAGCATATTTTATAGTTTCACATAAATCCAGGTTTAAAATAACGAAAATCATCTTATAAAATGTGAAGTAAAGATACTTTTTATTTCTTATAATAAAAATGTCGAGAAGATTATACTGGGCCACTGACTTTTAAACAATGATAGATTTGTATATCTTGGCCGCAAACGTACTTTCATTCGCTATTGGGCACTGAAATTGCATTAAGTTTCCCCGCTATTTGCCCGTAAACGATTTAGCGATAGACATCCGGTGTGCGGGCGCTTCAGTTAAAATACATTAATGGCTGGATACAAATTGCCGCAAACTTTTTTGGCCACAACGTTTACAACAGGTGGCCAAAAATCTCGTGTTTGTTGTTTGGTACCTAATGGCTAAACAACTAGTAGTAATTCCTACTTCCCATGTCAACAATAGTAATTCTAGGAGTAATTTTCAGAATTATAGATCATTGCCACAATATGATCAGGCACCTAGACATTGGGTTCGCCCAAGTCGAAATTTTCATGTGCCAAATTCCAATTTTCATTCACAGAACAATTTTAATGCTCCAAATTCTAGATTTATCAATCCTAGGTTGCCTACTACCCATTTTCAGAGCAAATACCCAAGTGACCATGTCGAATGTGTTTAAATAGAGGTATCCAAAATAGTTATCACTGGGAGAGGAATTGTGTATTCAATGTTAGCCCTCTGCAATCTTCTGCACCCCCTCTTAGTCAACCACAACCATCTACTGATAATATATGACAGTTAATTATATCAGGATATGTAAATAACAGGGAACTACCTTGTGTGATTGACTCTGGATCAACCATAAGTATTTTACCTTTTAAATTTGTTAAATTGATAAATGCTAAAGTTATAAATATTCCACCCTTTTATTATTGGCCAAGCCAAAGGAACTGTTGTAATAGATAAAGCTTGTAATTTATTGTTTAAATTAGGTAATGCGCAACAAAATATTAGATTTTTGATATGTAATACAAATTTAGATTATGCTATATTAGGTTTACAAGAATGCTGTAAGTTTAATTTAATTATTGATTGTGGAAAGTGTAGAGTATTACAAGGAGACCTTGTTTTAAATGAATCTAAGAGCATATCCAGTGATAATTTAAGATTACTTCATTTTAATGTTAACTATGATTATCAGAGAGTGCAACCCGATTATGGAAGGATCATATCTCCTCAATCCTTTGTTCCATCTAATGTTGATAATTCTAAATTAATTGGGGAAATAAATTCTATAGAAAATGAAACTTTAAGGGAAAGTATAAGGGATTATTTAGACATTTTTTCTAAAAATAAATTTGATGTCGGGAGAATTAATATTGAACCGCAACGTATTTTACTTAATTCTGACCTACCAATATCTCTGAGGCCGTACAGAACTTCCCTTTTAGAAGAAAAAGAGATTTCGGATCAAATTCAATCACTATTAGATGCTGGTTTAATTAAAGAGAGCAATAGTCCCTATTCTGCCCCTGTTACATTAGTAATGAAAAGAGAAGAAGGTTAAAAAACTAGATTATGTGTTGACTATAGAAAATTAAATGCAATAATGAAAAATGACGCAGAACCCCTACCTCGTATCAATGGAATTTTAGATAAACTGAGTAGTGCGCAGTATTTTTCAACTTTAGATTTAGCCTCTGGCTACTGGCACATACCCATACATCCATCCGATACTGAAAAATTGGCTTTTGCTACCAACTTTGGGCTCTTTGAATGGTTAGTTCTGCCCTTCGGGATTAAATTAGGCCCCCCGATATTTAATAGAACCTTTAGAAGAATATTTACTAAATACAAAATAGACTTTGCTTGCCATTATTTTGATGATATCATTATTTTTTCTTCCTCATTAGAAGAACACATGCAACATTTAAACCAAATATTTGAATTATGTAGACGTGAAAACATTAAACTTAAACTATCTAAATGCAATTTTGTTCAAAATAAAATTAACTTCTTAGGATATACCATCCAGAATGGCACATTAACTCCTGCTAATGCTAATATTGAAGTAATAAAAAAACTAAAACCCCCTTCAAATGTAAAGGAACTTCAGAGATTCTTAGGATCTATCAATGTTTATCACAAGTTTATAGATAAATATGCCGAAATTCGAGTCCCTCTTAACAGATTACTCAGGAAAAATACATTATGGGAATGGAATACAGCTTGTCAAAATTCTTTTCAAAAATTAAAAGATGCCTTAATAGCCAAACCTATCTTAAAAATTTATGACCCTAAGTTACCCCTCCATATGTTTGTTGATGCCTCACAGGTGGCAGTAGGTGCAGTCTTAAAACAACCTGATAGTAATAATTTTTTACATCCAATTGCTTATTACTCCAGAGGATTGAGAAGTTATGAGAAGAATTATTTTATTACCGAGTTAGAGTTTCTTGCCATCATTGACACCTTAGACAAATTCTATCATTATTTTCATGGTGTAAATTTTACCATTCATACTGATCATGCATCTCTTGTATGGTTAAAAAATACTAAACATTTGAGAGGCAGGTTATTTAGATGGTCTTTGAAGTTGAGCATGTTTGAATATAATATAGTTTACGAAAAGGGATCCACAAATGTCGAAGCCGACATGTTGTCGAGAAACCCAGTTTCACATTTTATTCAACCACTTACTTTTCTTCTGGACGTTAAAGAAATTATAGAGAGGCAGGAAAAAGATAATGTGTGTGGTAAAAATTATCTAAATGAAAATGGACTTATGATAATTAAAAAGAAAGGATTTCGAAAAATAGTAGTCCCCATGTCTTTAAGGAAAAAAATACTAAATGTTGCTCATGAAAAATTTGGTCATCCTGGTATCCAAATAATGTTAAATTTAATCTCCCCTAATTATTATTGGCCTGACATGACTCAAGATATAACCAATTTTGTAAAACATTGTGATATTTGTCAAAAGAATAAAAAGCCCAGACAGAAAAAATTTGGCTTATTACAAGCTATGCCCACCACAGATCAACCTTTTGAATGTCTTTCTATTGATACTGTGGGAGGATTCAATTATTATAACTCTACCAAAAAATATCTACACATCATCATCGACCATGCAACCAGATATGTTTGGGCATTTCCTTCAAAAAGTGTTACCACAGAAACATACACAAATTGCTTAAAACAAGTCTTCAATATTCAATTTCCTCAACAATTATTCTGTTTCAACAAAATTTCCGATATACAGGGTCCTCAAAAGGTATTAAGTGATAGGAATGCAGCCTTTACTTCACCTAGATTAAAATTTTTTTTGCGGAATCACAATATTAAGCAACGTTTAACCACATCACATCACCCCCAAACGAATGGCAAATGTGAGAGAGTGAATCAAACAATAGTTACAAGATTAAAGTGTAAAGTTAATTCTACTACCTCCAAAATTTCTTGGACCAAACTTCTGACAGAAGTAGTTAATGAATACAATAATACACCCCATTCCATAACCAAATTCCCTCCTGCTTATTTACTTTTTGGCAAATTACCCTATGATTCCCCTCTTAAGCAAAATTATTACCCTCCTGTCCGGGAAGCCCTCAACATTGCTAAAAAACGCACGGATGAGTTTTACTGGAGAAGTAAAAAATATTATGATAGAAATTATGTGGAGCCAAAATTTGAGATAGGAGATCTTGTTATCTATGAAGAATTCCATTATCCCAATACCAGAAAGCTCTCACAAGTTTTTAGTGGTCCCTATCAAATCCTTAAAAAATTATCTGATGTAAATGTTGAAATTAATAGACAGACTCAAAATAAAATTACTGAAATAGTCCATGTATCAAAATTATGCCCTTATTACCCTCCTGATAAATTAAAATTATCACATGAGCAGCAACAAACTAATGTTAAATCAATAGCTTAATATTAAACTTAGTAAATCAAAAATTAACTAAATTTAATGAACTCAAATTATAATTGACTAATCAATTCTCTTCTATATAATAGTATGTTCTTGAATATAGGAATTCCCAAGAATATTACTGCCAATATTTTTGCTTGAGTTAACTTTTTATGCAGGCGTAAATTAGTTGATTTGAGTTAAGAATTTTTTATATTGGATGGAATTGAATTAGAACAATAAAGTAAATTGGAATAGCAAATTAGATTAGAATACTACATTAAATTAAAATAATTGAATAAAAATTCACTGGATTAAATTAAATTATAATAATAGAATAAAATTCTCTACTAATAGTAATAGTTAAACTTATTATCCACCGTTCACTTCAAGGTCTTATTTTCATTTGACAGCTTATGTTTCTCTTGTTTGACTGAAAACAGAGAACACATTATCTTACTGAATTGTTGATAATTTTCCACAGATATTTCTTATTGTACTATTTATTTATTTTGTTTCCTTTTATTAAGTATATTTTCATTCCTCACTCATATTTAAAAAAAAATGAGGAATTAAATTATATACAGATGAATTAATGATTTAGTATTATTTTGAAGTTGTTTGTTATTGTTGATATTATTATGTTGTTATTATAATTGTTGTTGTTATTTATTATGTGATAAGATTATAAAAGAGAATATTCTTGAGAATTGTGATAAAACAGAACCACTGATAGTACATTAGTTGATGATAAAAAGTCACATCTTGCTAGCAAAATATCTAATACTCATATCTAAATGATTGAACTTTATTAAATGACTGGACTTTATTTGATAAGTGCACTAACAAGGCACAAAACTTATCACGCATCACAAACAAGCACTTTTATTGTTTATTGAACTTAGTAGTGATGGAACTTTCTTATGTTTTTGAACTTTATGATTAACTGGAATTATCCTACTACAGACTCAATACACTGTATTGCCGTAAACTGTATTACTGGCTAATACTTGTCATATCTGTGCCTTCATATCAATACCAAGAAACTTTTGTTGGAAATGAGAGTTCTATGACTCAGACTGTTACTGATTAAGAGGAGTATTAGACATTTATACTTTTCACTGCTTAGACAAAAATGCTTTGTTTACTTCATATTCATCCTTTTCACTATTTGTGTTTGAAGAGTGAAAAAATATTATTTGTTACTAATTTATATTGTAATTGTATGTATTTCTGTATTTAAACAATTCCCACAGGTTCGCGTTTACAAAAATAACTATTGAATTAACTTTAATAAAATCAAAGAATTTTTGGCATTAACTAGAATACCAGATAAATATTTTGTAATCCAAATTCTTGCTTGCCTTAATGAACTTGTAGATCATCGGATCTACCCGTCATTCGGATTTTTAGGAGGGGGGGGGGGATAATGCTATATAAAAAAATTATTTATTTCGTATCCTTCCATTTTATTCGCATTAATCTTTTAAATTAATCTAACTTCTGACATAGTCAGTATTTCCTTAATTTTTAATAATATTTATTCCTATTTAAAGTCTTTTAAAAGTAAATATCCGTATATTAATAATTATCTTATTCTAAATCTTATTTTAAGTTCATTCGTAGCTTTTATCAGCTCTCCAATCTATAAAATTCCGAGACGCGTTCTTATATCGAATGTTTTTTAAAAGCCATTTTCTTTTTATTATTATTATTATTATTGCTCTGATTTTTTCGCGCGCTTGGGATTTTAGCCCAAGTAAGGATTTCTTTACTGTCTTAGCTCCTCTCTCTAGCCTCATTCGCTGGTCCGTAGGTCGCCTCTCACTCATTGAGTTGTGCGAAAAGCGCATTCAAAATGCGTTTTTAATTTAATTACAGTTAATTATTTTTTAATTTATTGATCAAATTAAAAGATTCTAGAAGATTTTGTTCATTGTTGCAACATTAATAAGTTTGAAAAATTTTGAGGTTCTATCTAAATTATTTTTGGAGAAATCATGCGCGCAATTTGAAAATCATTGTTGTGAATTAAATGGTTTTAAAGTTTTCACTCCCCATTCAAAAACAAAGAATGACGATTGCGTTTTACTTTATTTCTTCGTCAATAATTATCGCCTCTGAAAAACATTGGTACCTTTTTACTCAGAATAAAATGCACTATTTACTGACATCAAAATCTTATTGAATTTTTGACCATTTTAAAGGTGATCTGTCGCCTTAAATATATATGAAAGTGTGTATTATGTATATAGTGGAATGTAGAATTGTATGTACATGTAAGAATTGGAGAACAAGGAATGAAGAATATTTCTGCGCTGAACCTCCATTTTATTTGTTATTTACTTAGGGAAAGGAGAAGACAGCAGGTTGAGCGAACGAATCAACAAGTTACAGCAGAAGAAAGAAATCCCGGAATGATCAAGGGACCGCCTTATATACAAGAATTATTGACGTATCATTTGGCCTGATAGATGGTCGTCAGAGCTTTTGGAACCAATGGGTTTATAAGAGTTATTTTGGAATAGAATATTATTATTTAATGTGCACAGAATCCTGTGTACATTGAATAAAAGTACATTTGTGTATAAAATGTTTAGAGATTAATTAAAGCCTATTTTTTTGTTTTTCAGGACAATTTCTCTGTCGTGTGAGTATATAAATTGCTTGCTGATAATACACTTCGTTCTCTGTTTTAGTCATCTGACAGTCTCGCAACAGCGTAAATATAGCGAGTCAAATGTGGATTGCAAGAAATAGAATATATCGGGGTTGATCTGGAACAGAAAGTCTTTTCACTGGAAAAATTTAAAATTTTTGTATGTCCTTTCTTATCTAAGTGAGATGTCACAATCTAATCCCGGCTAAATTGGCAAAAATTGTAATACATAATGTTATAGTTTTATATCAGTTTTAATGCATTTAAATTAGTAGGCTGTAATAAAAGGATGAAAGTAGATGAAAGAGGTTAAAAAAAACCCGTAATAAAGAAAACGCTTCATATCTAATAATAAATGATGTATCATTGTACCGGATACTTTCCGTATTGGCATTAACTATTCGATCATATGAGTGAGTAAGGTGCCACTAATAAAAGGAATTGAAAAAGATTCGAAAACGCGAACAGATTGCTAGTAGAATCTGGTTAAATTAACGGAAATACGATTCGGGGTCGGCTGCACATTGCTTTTAACTACGTGGAATGAGTTTTTTCTGGAATATGACTTCACTTCTATCGAGAAACATGCCTCAAGTCTTGAAATAAAACAGATATATGTCTTGAGCTCGATATTAGCTAAGTATGTATGTAGGTATGCATGTATATAAATATGTATGTATGTAAGTAGTTGTTTGTAGATAATGTATGTAGAGTTGTATGTATGGGTAACAATAGGATACAGAAGGAAATCTGATATCGGCTTGAAATTTTGCGATGTTTCAGGTGGGAAAGGTTTTCTTTCAATTTAGAGTGGGCTTTTTTAAGGATGAGTATCTATGTCTTTATATTAAGGGCGGGAACATCCTGCATTTTCAGGGTGGATACTTACAATGTTATTAAATGTGAGTACCTACACGCAGATCCCCTGTAGAAGGCATGTTAAAATAGACAGAAGGATTTATTTTTTTGCGCTCTTGTACCGCAGCCTAAACGGGCGGATTTTTTCTCTATCTTTTGTTCTCATCCACTCCCTTCCTCGAGACTACTTCTCGAAAATTAGAGCTGACATCAGATTAGTTGTATGTAGTAGCATGTATGTAGTTGTATGTAGTATGTATGTATACATGTATTTATGCATGTATGTATGCATGTATGAATGGATTTAAACATGTATGAAAGTGTGTATTATGTATATAGTGGAATGTAGAAGTTGTATGTTGAGTTGTATGTACATGTAAGAATTGGAGAACAAGGAATGAATATTTGTGCGCTGAACCTCCATTTTAATTGTTATTTGTTTAGAGAAAGGTGAAGACAGCAGGTTGAGACAACGAATCAACAAGTTGCAGCAGAAGAAAGAAATCCCGGAATGAACAAGGGACCGCCTTATATATAAGAATTATTGATGTATCATTTGGCCAGATAGGTGGTCGTCAGACATGAGCTTTTGGAACCAATGGGTTTATAAGAGTTATTTTGAAATAGAATATTATTATTTAATGTGCACAGAATCCTGTGTACTTTGAATAAAAGTACATTTGAGTATAAAATGTTTAGACATTAATTAAAGCCTGTTTTTTTGTTTTTTAGGTCAATTTCTCTGTCGTGAGAGTATTTAAATTTCTTGCAAGAATACACTTCGTTCTCTGTATTAGTCAACTGACAGAAGTCTGGATGTCCGCAACAAACGTCTCGCAATAGCGTAAATATAGTGGGTCTTATGTGGATTGCAAGCAATAAAACATCTCGGTGTTGATCTGGAACAGATAAGTCTTTTCGCTGGAATAATTTACAATTTTTGTATGTCCTTTCTTATCTAATTGAAATGTCACAATCTAATCCCGGCTAAATTGGCAAAAATTGTAATATGTAATGTTATAGTCTTATATCAGTTTTAATGTATTTAAATCAGTAGGCTGTAATAAAAGGACGGAAGTAGATGAAATATTTAAAAAAACCCGTAATAAAGAAAACGCTTCATATCAAATAATAAATGATGTAACATTGGACCGATACTTTCCGTATTGGCATTAGCTATTCGATCATATGAGTGACAAAAGGTGCCACTACTAAAAGGAATAGAAAAAGATTCGAAAACGCGAACAGATTGCTAGTAGAATGTGGTTAAATTAACGGAAATACGATTCGGGGTCGGCTGCACATTGCTTTTAACTGCGTGGAATGAGTTTTTTCTGAAATATGACTTCACTTGTATCGAGAAACATGCCTCAAGTATTGAAATAAAACTGATATATGTCTTGAGCTCGATATTAGCTAAGTATGTATGTAGGTATGCATGTATATAAATATGTATGTATGTAAGTAGTTGTTTGTAGATAATGTACGTAGAGTTGTATGTAAGGGTAACAATAGGTTACAGAAGGAAATCTGATATCAGCTTGAAATTTTGCGATGTTTCAGGTGGGAAAGGTTTTCTTTCAATTCAGAGTGGGCTTTTTTAAGGATGAGAATCTACGTCTTTATATTAAGGGCGGGAACATCCTGCATTTTCAGGGTGGGTTCTTACAATGTTATTAAATGTGAGTACCTACACGCAGATCCCCTGTAGAAGGCATGTTAAAATAGACAGAAGGATTTATTTTTTTGCGCTCTTGTACCGCAGCCTAAACGGGCGGATTTTTTCTCTATCTTTTGTTCTCACACACTCCCTTCCTCGAGCCTACTTCTCGAAAATTAGAGCTGACATCAGATTAGTTGTATGTAGTAGCATTTATGTAGTTGTATGTAGTATGTATGTAGTTGTATGTAGTATGTATGTATACATGTATTTATGCATGTATGTATGCATGTACGAATGGATTTAAATATGTATGAAAGTGTGTATTATGTATATAGTGGAATGTAGAAGTTGTATGTTGAGTTGTATGTACATGTAAGAATTGGAGAACAAGGAATGAATATTTGTGCGCTGAACCTCCATTTTAATTGTTATTTGTTTAGAGAAAGGTGAAGACAGCAGGTTGAGAGAACGAATCAACAAGTTGCAGCAGAAGAAAGAAATCCCGGAATGAACAAGGGACCGCCTTATATATAAGAATTATTGATGTATCATTTGGCCAGATAGGTGGTCGTCAGACATGAGCTTTTGGAACCAATGGGTTTATAAGAGTTATTTTGAAATAGAATATTATTATTTAATGTGCACAGAATCCTGTGTACTTTGAATAAAAGTACATTTGAGTATAAAATGTTTAGACATTAATTAAAGCCTGTTTTTTTGTTTTTTAGGTCAATTTCTCTGTCGTGAGAGTATTTAAATTTCTTGCAAGAATACACTTCGTTCTCTGTTTTAGTCAACTGACAGAAGTCTGAATGGCCGCAACAAACGTCTCGCAATAGCGTAAATATAGTGGGTCATATGTGGATTGCAAGCAATAAAACATCTCGGTGTTGATCTGGAACAGATAAGTCTTTTCGCTGGAATAATTTACAATTTTTGTATGTCCTTTCTTATCTAATTGAAATGTCACAATCTAATCCCGGCTAAATTGGCAAAAATTGTAATATGTAATGTTATAGTCTTATATCAGTTTTAATGCATTTAAATCAGTAGGCTGTAATAAAAGGACGAAAGTAGATGAAATATTTAAAAAAACCCGTAATAAAGAAAACGCTTCATATCAAATAATAAATGATGTAACATTGTACCGATACTTTCCGTATTGGCATTATCTATTCGATCATATGAGTGACAAAAGGTGCCACTACAAAAAGGAATAGAAAAAGATTCGAAAACGCGAACAGATTGCTAGTAGAATCTGGTTAAATTAACGGAAATACGATTCGGGGTCGGCTGCACATTGCTTTTGACTACGTGGAATGAGTTTTTTCTGGAATATGACTGCACTTCTATCGAGAAACATGCCTGAAGTATTGAAATAAAACTGATATATGCTTGAGCTCGATATTAGCTAAGTATGTATGTAGGTATGCATGTATATAAATATGTATGTATGTAACTATTTGTTTGTAGATTATGTATGTAGAGTTGTATGTAAGGGTAACAATAGGATATAGAAGGAAATCTGATATCAGCTTGAAATTTTGCGATGTTTCAGGTGGGAAAGGTTTTCTTTCAATTTAGAGTGGGCTTTTTTAAGGATGAGTATCTACGTCTTTATATTAAGGGCGGGAAAATCCTACATTTTCAGGGTGGGTACTTACAATGTTATTAAATGTGAGTACCTACACGCAGATCCCCTGTAGAAGGCATGTTAAAATAGACCGAAGGATTTATTTTTTTGCGTTGTACCGGAGCCTAAACGGGCGGAATTTTTTTCTATATTTTGTTCTCACCCACTCCCCTCCTGGAGCCTACTTCTCGAAAATTAGAGCTGACATCAGATTAGTTGTATGTAGTAGAATGTATGTAGTTGTATGTAGTATGTATGTATACATGTTTTTATGCATGTATGTATGCATGTATGAATGGATTTAAATATGTATGAAAGTGTGTATTATGTATATAGTGGAATGTAGACGTTGTATGTTGAATTGTATGTACATGTAAGAATTGGAGTACAAGGTATGAAGAATATTTGTGCACTGAACCTCGATTTTAATTGTTATTTGTTTAGGGAAAGGTGAAGACAGCAGGTTGAGACAACGAATCAACAAGTTACAGCAGAAGAAAGAAATCCCGGAATGAACAAGGGACCGCCTTATATATAAGAATTATTGATGTATCATTTGGCCAGATAGGTGGTCGTCAGACATGAGCTGTTGGAACCAATGGGTTTATAAGAGTTATTTTGAAATAGAATAATATTATTTAATGTGCACAGAAGCCTGTGTACTTTGAATAAAAGAACATTTGAGTATAAAATGTTTAGAGATTAATTAAAGCCTTTTTTTTGTTTTTACGGTCAATTTCTCTGTCTTGTGAGTATTTAAATTTCTTGCAAGAATACACTTCGTTCTCTGTTTTAGTCAACTGACAGAAGTCTGAATGGCCGCAACAAACGTCTCGCAATAGCGTAAATATATTGAGTCAAATGTGGATTGCAAGAAATAGAACATCTCGGGGTTGATCTGGAACAGAAAGGTCTTTTCGCTGGAATAATTTAAAATTTTTGTATGTCCTTTCTTATCTAATTGAAAAGTCACAATCTAATCCCGGCAAAATTGGCAAAAGTTGTAATATATAATGTTATAGTCTTCTTTCAGTTTTAATGCATTTAAATCAGGAGGCTGTAATAAAAGGATGAAAGTAGATGAAAGAGGTTAAAAAAACCCGTAATAAAGAAAACTATTCATATCTAATAATAAATGATTTATCATCGTGCCGGATACTTTCATTATTGGCATTAGCTATTCGATCATATGAGTGAGGAATTTGCCACTACTAAAAGGAATAGAAAAAGATACGAAAACGCGAATAGATTGCTAGTAGAAGAGAAACATGCCTCAAGTTTTGAAATAAAACTGATATATGCTGGAGCTCGATATTAGCTAAGTATGTATGTATGTATGTATGTATACATGTATGTATACATGTATGTAATATTTGTGCGCTGAATCTCCATTTTAATTGTTATTTGCTTAGGGAAAGGTGAAGAGAGCAGGTTGAGAGAACGAATCAACAAGTTACAGCAGAAGAAAGAAATCCCGGAATGATCAAGGGACCGCCTTATATACAAGAATTATTGACGTATCATTTGGCCTGATAGATGGTCGTCAGACATGAGCTTTTGGAACCAATGGGTTTATAAGAGTTATTTTGAAATAGAATATTATTATTTAATGTGCACAGAATCCTGTGTACTTTGAATAAAAGAACATTTGAGTATAAAATTTTTAGAGATTAATTAAAGCCTTTTTTTTTGTTTTTTAGGTCAATTTCCCTGTCTTGTGATTATTTTAATTTCTTGCAAGAATACATTTCGTTCTCTGTTTTAGTCAACTGACAGAAGTCTGAATGGCCGCAACAAACGTCTCGCAATAGCGTAAATATATTGAGTCAAATGTGGATTGCAAGAAATAGAACATCTCGGGGTTGATCTGGAACAGAAAGGTCTTTTCGCTGGAATAATTTAAAATTTTTGTATGTCCTTTCTTATCTAATTGAAAAGTCACAATCTAATCCCGGCAAAATTTGCAAAAGTTGTAATATATAATGTTATAGTCTTATATCAGTTTTAATGCATTTAAATCAGTAGGCTGTAATAAAAGGATGAAAGCAGATGAAAGAGGTTAAAAAAAACCCGTAATAAAGAAAACTCTTCATATCAAATAATAAATGATTTATCATCGTGCCGGATACTTTCATTATTGGCATTAGCTATTCGATCATATGAGTGAGTAATTTGCCACTACTAAAAGGAATAGAAAAAGATACGAAAACGCGAACAGATTCTAGTAGAAGAGAAACATGCCTCAAGGTTTGAAATAAAACTGATATATGCTTGAGCTCGATATTAGCTAAGTATGTATGTATGTGTGTATGTATACATGTATGTATACATGTATGTAATATTTGTGCGCTGAATCTCCATTTTAATTGTTATTTGCTTAGGGAAAGGTGAAGACAGCAGGTTGAGAGAAAGAATCAACAAGTTACAGCAGAAGAAAGAAATCCCGAAATGAGCAACGGACAGCCTTATATATATAAGAATTATTGACGTATCATTTGGCCAGATAGGTAGTCGTCAGACATGAGCTTTTAGAACCAATGGGTTTATAAGAGTTATTTTGAAATAGAATATTATTTTTTAATGTGCACAGAATCCTGTGTACTTTGAATAGAAAAACATTTAAGTATAAGTATTGGCATTAGCTATTCGATCATATGAGTGAGTAATTTGCCACTACTAAAAGGAATAGAAAAAGATACGAAAACGCGAACAGATTGCTAGTAGAAGAGAAACATGCGTCATGTATTGAAATAAAACTGATATATGCTTGGGCTCGATATTAGCTAAGTATGAATGTATGTATGTATGTATACATGTATGTATGTATACATGTATGTATACATGTATGTAATATTTGTGCGCTGAATCTCCATTTTAATTGTTATTTGCTTAGGGAAACGTGAAGACAGCAGGTTGAGAGAACGAATCAACAAGTTACAGCAGAAGAAAGAAATCCCGGAATGAACAAGGGACCGCCTTATATATAAGAATTATTGACGTATCATTTGGCCAGATAGGTGGTCGTCAGACATGAGCTTTTGGAACCAATGGGTTTATAAGAGTTATTTTGAAATAGAATATTATTATTTAATGTACACAGAATCCTGTGTACATTGAATAAAAGAACATTTGAGTATAAAATTTTTAGAGATTAATTAAAGCATTTTTTTTTGTTTTTTAGGTCAATTTCTCTGCCTTGTGAGTATTTAAACTTCTTGCAAGAATACATTTCGTTCTCTGTTTTAGTCAACTGACAGAAGTCTGAATGGCCGCAACAAACGTCTCGCATTAGCGTAAATATATTGAGTCAAATGTGGATTGCAAGAAATAGAACATCTCGGGGTTGATCTGGAACAGAAAGTTCTTTTCGCTGGAATAATTGAAAATTTTTGTATGTCCTTTCTTATCTAACTGAAAAGTCACAATCGAATCCCGGCAAAATTGGCAAAAGTTTTAATATATAATGTTATAGTCTTATATCAGTTTTAATGCATTTAAATCAGGAGGCTGTAATAAAAGGATGAAAGTAGATGAAAGAGGTTAAAAAAAACCCGTAATAAAGAAAACTCTTCATATCTAATAATAAATGATTTATCATCGTGCCGGATACTTTCATTATTTTCATTAGCTATTCGATCATATGAGTGAGTAATTTGCCACTACTAAAAGGAATAGAAAAAGATACGAAAACGCGAACAGATTGCTAGTAGAAGAGAAACATGCCTCAAGTATTGAAATAAAACTGATATATGCTTGAGCTCGATATTAGCTAAGTATGAATGTATGTATGTATGTATACATGTATGTATACATCTATGTAATATTTGTGCGCTGAATCTCCATTTTAATTGTTATTTGGTTAGGGAAAGGTGAAGACAGCAGGTTGAGAGAACGAATCAACAAGTTTCAGCAGAAGAAAGAAATCCCGGAATGAACAAGGGACCGCCTTATATATAAGAATTATTGACGTATCAATTGGCTAGATAGGTGGTCGTCAGACATGAGATTTTGGAACCAATGGGTTTATAAGAGTTATTTTGAAATAGAATCCCGTGTACTTTGAATAAAAGTACATTTGAGTATAGAATGTTTAGACATTAATTAAAGCTTGTTTTTTTGTTTTTTAGGTCAATTTCTCTGTCGTGAGAGTATTTGAATTTCTTGCAAGAATACACTTCGTTCTCTGTTTTAGTCAACTGACAGAAGTCTGAATGGCCGCGACAAACGTCTCGCAATAGCGTAAATATAGTGGGTCATATGTGGATTGCAAGCAATAAAACATCTCGGTGTTGATCTGGAACAGATAAGTCTTTTCGCTGGAATAATTTACAATTTTTGTATGTCCTTTCTTATCTAATTGAAATGTCACAATCTAATCCCGGCTAAATTGGCAAAAATTGTAATATGTAATGTTATAGTCTTATATCAGTTTTAATGCATTTAAATCAGTAGTCTGTAATAAAAGGACGAAAGGAGATGAAATATTTAAAAAAACCCGTAATAAAGAAAACGCTTCATATCAAATAATAAATGATGTAACATTGTACCGATACTTTCCGTATTGGAATTAGCTATTCGATCATATGAGTGACAAAAGGTGCCACTACTAAAAGGAATAGAAAAAGATTCGAAAACGCGAACAGATTTCTAGTAGAATCTGGTTAAATTAACGGAAATACGATTCGGGGTCGGCTGCACATTGCTTTTAACTACGTGGAATGAGTTTTTTCTGGAATATGACTACACTTCTATCGAGAAACATGCCTGAAGTATTGAAATAAAACTGTTATATGCTTGAGCTCGATATTAGCTAAGTATGTATGTATGTACGTATACATGTATGTATACATGTATGTAATATTTGTGCGCTGAATCTCCATTTTAATTGTTATTTGCTTAGGGAAAGGTGAACACAGCAGGTTGAGAGAATGAATCAACAAGTTACAGCAGATGAAAGAAATCCCGGAATGAACAAATGCCCGCCCTATATATAAGAATTATTGACGTATCATTTGGCTAGATAGGTGGTCGTCAGACATGAGATTTTGGAACCAATGGGTTTATAAGAGTTATTTTGAAATAGAATCCTGTGTACTTTGAATAAAAGTACATTTGAGTATAAAATGTTTAGACATTAATTAAAGCCTGTTTTTTTGTTGTTTAGGTCAATTTCTCTGTCGTGAGAGTATTTAAATTTCTTGCAAGAATACATTTCGTTCTCTGTTTTAGTCAACTGACAGAATTCTGAATGGCCGCAACAAACGTCTCGCAATAGCGTAAATATATTGAGTCAAATGTGGATTGCAAGAAATAGAACGTCTCGGGGTTGATCTGGAACATAAAGGTCTTTTCGCTTTAATAATTTAAAATTTTTGTATGTCCTTTCTTATCTAATTGAAAAGTCACAATCTAATCCCGGCAAAATTGGCAAAAGTTGTAATATGTAATGTTATAGTCTTATACCCGTTTTAATGCATTTAAATCAGTATGCTGTAATAAAAGGATGAAAGTAGATGAAAGAGGTTAAAAAAAACCCGTAATAAAGAAAACTCTTCATATCTAATAATAAATGATTTATCATCGTGCCGGATACTTTCATTATTGGCATTAGCTATTCGATCATATGAGTGAGTAATTTGCCACTACTAAAAGGAATAGAAAAAGATTTGAAAACGCGAACAGATTGCGAGTAGAAGAGAAACATGCCTCAAGTATTGAAATAAAACTGATATATGCTTGAGCTCGATATTAGCTAAGTATGTATGTATGTACGTATACATGTATGTATACATGTATATAATATTTGTGCGCTGAATCTCCATTTTAATTGTTATTTGCTTAGGGAAAGGTGAAGACAGCAGGTTGAGAGAACGAATCAACAAGTTACAGCAGATGAAAGAAATCCCGGAATGAACAAGGGCCCGCCCTATATATAAGAATTATTGACGTATCATTTGGCTAGATAGGTGGTCGTCAGACATGAGATTTTGGAACCAATGGGTTTATAAGAGTTATTTTGAAATAGAATCCTGTGTACTTTGAATAAAAGTACATTTGAGTATAAAATGTTTAGACATTAATTAAAGCCTGTTTTTTTGTTTTTTAGGTCAATTTCTGTGTCGTGAGAGTATTTAAATTTCTTGTAAGAATACACTTCGTTCTCTGTTTTAGTCAACTGACAGAAGTCTGAATGGCCACAACAAACGTCTCGCAATAGCGTAAATATAGAGAGTCAAATGTGGATTGCAAGAAATTGAAAATCTCGGGATTGATCTGGAACAGAAAGGTCCTTTCGCTGGAATAATTTAAAATTTTTGTATGTCCTTTCTTATCTAATTGAAATGTCACAATCTAATCCCGGCTAAATTGGCAAAAATTGTAATATATAATGTTATAGTCTTATATCAGTTTTAATGCATTTAAATCAGCAGGCTGTAGTAAAAGGATGAAAGTAGATGAAAGAGGTTAAAAAAAACCCGTAATAAAGAAAACGCTTCACATCTAATAATAAATGATGTATCATTGTGCCGGATACTTCCCTTATTGGCATTAACTATTCGATCATATGAGTGAAAAAGGTGGCACTACTAAAAGGAATAGAAAAGATTCGAAAACGCGAACAGATTGCTAGTAGAATCTGGTTAAATTAACGGAAATACGATTCGGGGTCGGCTGCACATTGCTTTTAACTATGTGGAATGAGTTTTTTCTGGAATATGACTGCACTTCTATCGAGAAACATGCCTGAAGTATTGAAATAAAACTGATATATGCTTGAGCTCGATATTAGCTAAGTATGTATGTAGGTATGCATGTATATAAATATGTATGTATGTAACTATTTGTTTGTAGATTATGTATGTAGAGTTGTATGTAATAGTAACAATAGGATATAGAAGGAAATCTGATATCAGCTTGAAATTTTGCGATGTTTCAGGTGGGAAAGGTTTTCTTTCAATTTAGAGTGGGCTTTTTTAAGGATGAGTATCTACGTCTTTATATTAAGGGCGGGAAAATCCTACATTTTCAGGGTGGGTACTTACAATGTTGTTAAATGTGAGTACCTACACGCAGATCCCCTGTAGAAGGCATGTTAAAATAGACCGAAGGATTTATTTTTTTGCGTTGTACCGCAGCCTAAACGGGCGGAATTTTTTTCTATTTTTTGTTCTCACCCACTCCCCTCCTCGAGCCTACTTCTCGAAAATTAGAGCTGACATCAGATTAGTTGTATGTAGTAGAATGTATGTAGTTGTATGTAGTAGGTATGTATACATGTTTTTATGCATGTATGTATGCATGTATGAATGGATTTAAATATGTATGAAAGTGTGTATTATGTATATAGTGGAATCAGAGCCGTCCTTAGCGAGGACGACTTAAAGCGAGGCCCGGTGCAAGGATTTTGCGAGGCCCTTTCCTTCCAGATTCTTAACATAATCTTATCTATACTATCAATAAAAAATAATGGTTTTCACCTATATACTGTAACACGGGGAGCCCGGGTTCGATACTCTAGCTACTATAAAGAAGTAGCGTTTTTTTGTGTGTTTGTAGGAATAATTTCTGGAATTACTAAACCAATTTCAAAAGTAATGGTGGCAAATTGATGGTGAAAGTCCCTCTTCCAACATAGGCTATATTTTATGTGAAGATCACTATCTTTTCTTAACTAAAATCATAAATTTATATTAAAGATTTTCTATTAAACCTTCTTCTTTTTATTAAAGAAAAACTATTTTGCGTCCGGGTGCGAGGCCTCTTTAGGCGCGAGGCCCTGTGCGGCCGCACCTGTCGCACACCCCTAAGGACGGCTCTGAGTGGAATGTAGAAGTTGTATGTTGAATTGTATGTACATGTAAGAATTGGAGAACAAGGTATGAAGAATATTTGTGCACTGAACCTCGATTTTAATTGTTATTTGTTTAGGGAAAGGTGAAGACAGCAGTGTTGAGAGAACGAATCAACAAGTTACAGCAGAAGAAAGAAATCCCGGAATGAACAAGGGACCGCCTTATATATAAGAATTATTGACGTATCATTTGGCCAGATAGGTGGTCGTCAGACATGAGCTTTTGGAACCAATGGGTTTATAAGAGTTATTTTGAAATAGAATATTATTATTTAATGTGCACAGAATCCTGTGTACTTTGAATAAAAGTACATTTGTGTATAAAATGTTTAGAGATTAATTAAAGCCTTTTTTTTTGTTTTTTAGGTCAATTTCTCTGTCTTGTGAGTATTTAAATTTCTTGCAAGAATACATTTCGTTCTCTGTTTTAGTCATTTGACAGAAGTCTAAATGGCCGCAACAAACGTCTCGCAATAGCGTAAATATATTGAGTCAAATGTGGATTGCAAGAAATAGAACATCTCGGGGTTGATCTGGAACAGAAAGGTCTTTTCACTGGAAAAATTTAAAATTTTTGTATGTCCTTTCTTATCTAATTGAAAAGTCACAATCTAATCCCGGCAAAATTGGCAAAAGTTGTAATATATAATGTTATAGTCTTATATCAGTTTTAATGCATTTAAATCAGTAGGCTGTAATAAAAGGATGAAAGTAGATGAAAGAGATTAAAAAAAACCCGTAATAAAGAAAACTCTTCATATCTAATAATAAATGATTTATCATCGTGCCGGATACTTTCATTATTGGCATTAGCTATTCGATCATATGAGTGAGTAATTTGCCACTACTAAAAGGAATAGAAAAAGATACGAAAACGCGAACAGATTGCTAGTAGAAGAGAAACATGCCTCAAGTATTGAAATAAAACTGATATATGCTTGAGCTCGATATTAGCTAAGTATGTATGAATGTATGTATGTATACATATATGTATACATGTATGTAATATTTGTGCGCTGAATCTCCATTTTAATTGTTATTTGCTTAGGGAAAGGTGAAGACAGCAGTGTTGAGAGAACGAATCAACAAGTTACAGCAGAAGAAAGAAATCCCGGAATGAACAAGGGACCGCCTTATATATAAGAATTATTGACGTATCATTTGGCCAGATAGGTGGTCGTCAGACATGAGCTTTTGGAACCAATGGGTTTATAAGAGTTATTTTGAAATAGAATATTATTATTTAATGTGCACAGAATCCTGTGTACTTTGAATAAAAGAACATTTGAGTATAAAATTTTTAGAGATTAATTAAAGCCTTTTTTTTGTTTTTTAGGTCAATTTCTCTGTCTTGTAATTATTTAAATTTCTTGCAAGAATACATTTCGTTCTCTGTTTTAGTCAACTGACAGAAGTCTGAGTGGCCGCAACAAACGTCTCGCAATAGCGTAAATATATTGAGTCAAATGTGGATTGCAAGAAATAGAACATCTCGGGGTTGATCTGGAACAGAAAGGTCTTTTCGCTGGAATAATTTATAATTTTTGTATGTCCTTTCTTATCTAATTGAAATGTCACAATCTAATCCCGGCTAAATTGGCAAAAATTGTAATATATAATGTTATAGTCTTATATCAGTTTTAATGCATTTAAATCAGCAGGCTGTAATAAAAGGACGAAAGTAGATGAAAGAGGTTAAAAAAATCCGTAATAAAGAAAACGCTTCATATCTAATAATAAATGATGTATCATTGTACCGATACTTTCCGTATTGGCTTTAGCTATTCGATCATATGAGTGAAAAAGGTGCCACTACTAAAAGAAATAGAAAAAGATTCGAAAACGCGAACAGATTGCTAGTAGAATCTGGTTAAATTAACGGAAATACGATTCGGGGTCGGCTGCGCATTGCTTTTAACTACGTGGAATGAGTTTTTTCTGGAATATGACTGCACTTCTATCGAGAAACATGCGTGAAGTATTGAAATAAAACTGATATATGCTTGAGCTCCATATTAGCTAAGTATGTATGTAGGTATGCATGTATATAAATATGTATGTATGTAACTATTTGTTTGTAGATTATGTATGTAGAGTTGTATGTAAGGGTAACAATAGGATATAGAAGGAAATCTGATATCAGCTTGAAATTTTGCGATGTTTCAGGTGGGAAAGGTTTTCTTTCAATTTAGAGTGGGCTTTTTTAAGGATGAGTATCTACGTCTTTATATTAAGGGCGGGAAAATCCTACATTTTCAGGGTGGGTACTTTCAATGTTATTAAATGTGAGTACCTACACGCAGATCCCCTGTAGAAGGCATGTTAAAATAGACCGAAGGATTTATTTTTTTGCGTTGTACCGCAGCCTAAACGGGCGGAATTTTTTTCTATTTTTGTTCTCACCCACTCCCCTCCTCGAGCCTACTTCTCGAAAATTAGAGCTGACATCAGATTAGTTGTATGTAGTAGAATGTATGTAGTTGTATGTAGTATGTATGTATACATGTTTTTATGCATGTATGTATGCATGTATGAATGGATTTAAATATGTATGAAAGTGTGTATTATGTATATAGTGGAATATAGAAGTTGTATGTTGAATTGTATGTACATGTAAGAATTGGAGAACAAGGTAGGAAGAATATTTGTGCACTGAATCTCGATTTTAATTGTTATTTGTTTAGGGAAAGGTGAAGACAGCAGGTTGAGAGAACTAATCAACAAGTTACAGCTGAAGAAAGAAATCCCGGAATGAACAAGGGACCGCCTTATATATAAGAATTATTGACGTATCATTTGGCCAGATAGGTGGTCGTCAGACATGAGCTTTTGGAACCAATGGGTTTATAAGAGTTATTTTGAAATAGAATATTATTATTTAATGTGCACAGAATCCTGTGTACTTTGAATAAAAGTACATTTGTGTATAAAATGTTTAGAGATTAATTAAAGCCTTTTTTTTTGTTTTTTAGGTCAATTTCTCTGTCTTGTGAGTATTTAAATTTCTTGCAAGAATACATTTCGTTCTCTGTTTTAGTCATTTGACAGAAGTCTAAATGGCCGCAACAAACGTCTCGCAATAGCGTAAATATATTGAGTCAAATGTGGATTGCAAGAAATAGAACATCTCGGGGTTGATCTGGAACAGAAAGGTCTTTTCACTGGAAAAATTTAAAATTTTTGTATGTCCTTTCTTATCTAATTGAAAAGTCACAATCTAATCCCGGCAAAATTGGAAAAGTTGTAATATATAATGTTATAGTCTTATATCAGTTTTAATGCATTTAAATCAGTAGGCTGTAATAAAAGGATGAAAGTAGATGAAACAGATTAAAAAAAACCCGTAATAAAGAAAACTCTTCATATCTAATAATAAATGATTTATCATCGTGCCGGATACTTTCATTATTGGCATTAGCTATTCGATCATATGAGTGAGTAATTTGCCACTACTAAAAGGAATAGAAAAAGATACGAAAACGCGAACAGATTGCTAGTAGAAGAGAAACATGCCTCAAGTATTGAAATAAAACTGATATATGCTTGAGCTCGATATTAGCTAAGTATGTATGAATGTATGTATGTATACATGTATGTATACATGTATGTAATATTTGTGCGCTGAATCTCCATTTTAATTGTTATTTGCTTAGGGAAAGGTGAAGACAGCAGTGTTGAGAGAACGAATCAACAAGTTACAGCAGAAGAAAGAAATCCCGGAATGAACAAGGGACCGCCTTATATATAAGAATTATTGACGTATCATTTGGCCAGATAGGTGGTCGTCAGACATGAGCTTTTGGAACCAATGGGTTTATAAGAGTTATTTTGAAATAGAATATTATTATTTAATGTGCACAGAATCCTGTGTACTTTGAATAAAAGTACATTTGAGTACAAAATGTTTAGACATTAATTAAATCCTGTTTTTCTGTTTTTTAGGTCAATTTCTCTGTCGTGAGAGTATTTAAATTTCTTGCAAGAACACATTTCGTTCTCTGTTTTAGTCAACTGACAGAAGTCTGAATGGCCGCAACATACGTCTCGCAATAGCGTAAAAATAGTGGGTCAAATGTGGATTGCAAGAAATAGAACATCTCGGGGTTGATCTGGAACAGAAAGATCTTTTCGCTGGATTAATTTATAATTTTTGTATGTCCTTTCTTATCTAATTGAAATGTCACAATCTAATCCCGGCTAAATTGGCAAAAATTGTAATATATAATGTTATAGTCTTATATCAGTTTTAATGCATTTAAATCAGCAGGCTGTAATAAAAGGACGAAAGTTGATGAAAGAGGTTAAAAAAATCCGTAATAAAGAAAACGCTTCATATCTAATAATAAATGATGTATCATTGTACCGATACTTTCCGTATTGGCATTAGCTATTCGATCATATGAGTGAAAAAGGTGCCACTACTAAAAGAAATAGAAAAAGATTCGAAAACGCGAACAGATTGCTAGTAGAATCTGGTTAAAGTAACGGAAATACGATTCGGGGTCGGCTGCACATTGCTTTTAACTACGTGGAATGAGTTTTTTCTGGAATATGACTGCACTTCTATCGAGAAACATGCGTGAAGTATTGAAATAAAACTGATATATGCTTGAGCTCCATATTAGCTAAGTATGTATGTAGGTATGCATGTATATAAATATGTATGTATGTAACTATTTGTTTGTAGATTATATATGTAGAGTTGTATGTAAGGGTAACAATAGGATATAGAAGGAAATCTGATATCAGCTTGACATTTTGCGATGTTTCAGGTGGGAAAGGTTTTCTTTCAATTTAGAGTGGGCTTTTTTAAGGATGAGTATCTACGTCTTTATATTAAGGGCGGGAAAATCCTACATTTTCAGGGTGGGTACTTTCAATGTTATTAAATGTGAGTACCTACACGCAGATCCCCTGTAGAAGGCATGTTAAAATAGACCGAAGGATTTATTTTTTTGCGTTGTACCGCAGCCTAAACGGGCGGAATTTTTTTCTATTTTTTGTTCTCACCCACTCCCCTCCTCGAGCCTACTTCTCGAAAATTAGAGCTGACATCAGATTAGTTGTATGTAGTAGAATGTATGTAGTTGTATGTAGTATGTATGTATACATGTTTTTATGCATGTATGTATGCATGTATGAATGGATTTAAATATGTATGAAAGTGTGTATTATGTATATAGTGGAATATAGAAGTTGTATGTTGAATTGTATGTACATGTAAGAATTGGAGAACAAGGTAGGAAGAATATTTGTGCACTGAACCTCGATTTTAATTGTTATTTGTTTAGGGAAAGGTGAAGACAGCAGGTTGAGAGAACTAATCAACAAGTTACAGCTGAAGAAAGAAATCCCGGAATGAACAAGGGACCGCCTTATATATAAGAATTATTGACGTATCATTTGGCCACATAGGTGGTCGTCAGACATGAGCTTTTGGAACCAATGGGTTTATAAGAGTTATTTTTAAATAGAATATTATTATTTAATGTGCACAGAATCCTGTGTACTTTGAATAAAAGTACATTTGAGTATAAAATGTTTAGAGATTAATTAAAGCCTTTTTTTTTGTTTTTTAGGTCAATTTCTCTGTCTTGTGAGTATTTATATTTCCAGCAAGAATACATTTCGTTCTCTGTTTTAGTCAACTGACAGAAGTCTGAATGGCCGCAACAAACGTCTCGCAATAGCGTAAATATATTGAGTCAAATGTGGATTGCAAGAAATAGAACGTCTCGGGGTTGATCTGGAACATAAAGGTCTTTTCGCTTTAATAATTTAAAATTTTTGTATGTCCTTTCTTATCTAATTGAAAAGTCACAATCTAATCCCGGCAAAATTGGCAAAAGTTGTAATATGTAATGTTATAGTCTTATACCAGTTTTAATGCATTTAAATCAGTAGGCTGTAATAAAAGGATGAAAGTAGATGAAAGAGGTTAAAAAAAACCCGTAATAAAGAAAACTCTTCATATCTAATAATAAATGATTTATCATCGTGCCGGATACTTTCATTATTGGCATTAGCTATTCGATCATATGAGTGAGTAATTTGCCACTACTAAAAGGAATAGAAAAAGATTTGAAAACGCGAACAGATTGCGAGTAGAAGAGAAACATGCCTCAAGTATTGAAATGAAACTGATATATGCTTGAGCTCGATATTAGTTAAGTATGTATGTATGTACGTATACATGTATGTATACATGTATGTAATATTTGTGCGCTGAATCTCCATTTTAATTGTTATTTGCTTAGGGAAATGTGAAGACAGCAGGTTGAGAGAACGAATCAACAAGTTACAGCAGATGAAAGAAATCCCGGAATGAACAAATGCCCGCCCTATATATAAGAATTATTGACGTATCATTTGGATAGATAGGTGGTCGTCAGACATGAGATTTTGGAACCAATGGGTTTATAAGAGTTATTTTGAAATAGAATCCTGTGTACTTTGAATAAAAGTACATTTGAGTATAAAATGTTTAGACATTAATTAAAGCCTGTTTTTTTGTTTTTTAGGTCAATTTCTCTGTCGTGAGAGTATTTAAATTTCTTGCAAGAATACACTTCGTTCTCTGATTTAGTCAACTGACAGAAGTCTGAATGGCCGCAACAAACGTCTCGCAATAGCGTAAATATAGTGAGTCAAATGTGGATTGCAAGAAATAAAACATCTCAGGGTTGATCTGGAATAGAAAGGTCTTTTCGCTGGAATAATTTAAAATTTTTGTATGTCCTTTCTTATCTAATTGAAATGTCACAATCTAATCCCGGCTAAATTGGCAAAAATTGTAATATATAATGTTATAGTCTTATATCAGATTTAATGCATTTAAATCAGTAGGCTGTAATAAAAGGATGAAAGTAGATGAAAGAGGTTAAAAAAACCCGTAACAAAGAAACCGCTTCATATCTAATAATAAATGATGTATCATTGTGCCGGATACTTTCCGTATTGGCATTAGCTATTGGATCATATGAGTGAGTAAGGTGCCACTACTAAAAGGAAAAGAAAAAGATTCGAAAACGCGAACAGATTGCTAGTAGAATCTGGTTAAATTAACGGAAATACGATTCGGGGTCGGCTGCACATTGCTTTTTACTACGTGGAATGAGTTTTTTCTGGAATATGACTGAACTTCTATCGAGAAACATGCCTCAAGTATTGAAATAAAACTGATATATGTTTGAGCTCGATATTAGCTAAGAATGTATGTAGGTATGCATGTATATAAATATGTATGTATGTAAGTAGTTGTTTGTAGATTATGTATGTAGAGTTGTATGTAAGGTTAACAATATGATATAGTAGGAAATCTGATATCAGCTTGAAATTTTGCGATGTTTCAGGTGGGAAAGGTTTTCTTTCAATTTAGAGTGGGCTTTTTTAAGGATGAGTATCTACGTCTTTATATTAAGGGCGGGAAAATCCTACATTTTCAGGGTGGGTGTTTACAACGTTATTAAATGTGAGTACCTACACGCAGATCCCCTGTAGAAGGCATGTTAAAATAGACCGAAGGACTTATTTTTTTGCGCTCTTGTACCGCAGCCTAAACGGACGGAATTTTTTTCTATTTTTTGTTCTCACCCATTCCCCTCCTGGAGCCTACTTCTCGAAAATTAGAGCTGACATCAGATTAGTTGTATGTAGTAGTATGTATGTAGTTGTATGTAGTAGTATGTATGTAGTTGTATGTAGTATGTATGTACACATGTTTTTATGCATGTATGTATGCATGTATGAATGGATTTAAATATGTCTGAAAGTGTGTATTATGTATATAGTGGAATGTAGAAGTTGTATGTTGAGTTGTATGTACATATAAGAATTGGAGAACAAGGAATGAAGAATATTTGTGCGCTGAACCTCCATTTTAATTGTTATTTGTTTAGGGAAAGGTGAAGACAGCAGGTTGAGAGAACGAATCAACAAGTTACAGCAGAAGAAAGAAATCCCGGAATGAACAAGGGACCGCCTCATATATAAGAATTATTGACGTATCATTTGGCCAGATAGGTGGTCGTCAGACAAGAGCTTTTGGAATCAATGGGTTTATAAGAGTTATTTTGAAATAGAATATTATTATTTAATGTGCACAGAATCCTGTGTACTTTGAATAAAAGAACATTTGAGTATAAAATTTTTAGAGATTAATTAAAGCCTTTTTTTTGTTTTTTAGGTCAATTTCTCTGTCTTGTAATTATTTAAATTTCTTGCAAGAATACATTTCGTTCTCTGTTTTAGTCATTTGACAGAAGTCTAAATGGCCGCAACAAACGTCTCGCAATAGCGTAAATATATTGAGTCAAATGTGGATTGCAAGAAATAGAACATCTCGGGGTTGATCTGGAACAGAAAGGTCTTTTCACTGGAAAAATTTAAAATTTTTGTATGTCCTTTCTTATCTAATTGAAAAGTCACAATCTAATCCCGGCAAAATTGGCAAAAGTTGTAATATATAATGTTATAGTCTTATATCAGTTTTAATGCATTTAAATCAGTAGGCTGTAATAAAAGGATGAAAGTAGATGAAAGAGATTAAAAAAAACCCGTAATAAAGAAAACTCTTCATATCTAATAATAAATGATTTATCATCGTGCCGGATACTTTCATTATTGGCATTAGCTATTCGATCATATGAGTGAGTAATTTGCCACTACTAAAAGGAATAGAAAAAGATACGAAAACGCGAACAGATTGCTAGTAGAAGAGAAACATGCCTCAAGTATTGAAATAAAACTGATATATGCTTGAGCTCGATATTAGCTAAGTATGTATGAATGTATGTATGTATACATATATGTATACATGTATGTAATATTTGTGCGCTGAATCTCCATTTTAATTGTTATTTGCTTAGGGAAAGGTGAAGACAGCAGTGTTGAGAGAACGAATCAACAAGTTACAGCAGAAGAAAGAAATCCCGGAATGAACAAGGGACCGCCTTATATATAAGAATTATTGACGTATCATTTGGCCAGATAGGTGGTCGTCAGACATGAGCTTTTGGAACCAATGGGTTTATAAGAGTTATTTTGAAATAGAATATTATTATTTAATGTGCACAGAATCCTGTGTACTTTGAATAAAAGAACATTTGAGTATAAAATTTTTAGAGATTAATTAAAGCCTTTTTTTTGTTTTTTAGGTCAATTTCTCTGTCTTGTAATTATTTAAATTTCTTGCAAGAATACATTTCGTTCTCTGTTTTAGTCAACTGACAGAAGTCTGAGTGGCCGCAACAAACGTCTCGCAATAGCGTAAATATATTGAGTCAAATGTGGATTGCAAGAAATAGAACATCTCGGGGTTGATCTGGAACAGAAAGGTCTTTTCGCTGGAATAATTTATAATTTTTGTATGTCCTTTCTTATCTAATTGAAATGTCACAATCTAATCCCGGCTAAATTGGCAAAAATTGTAATATATAATGTTATAGTCTTATATCAGTTTTAATGCATTTAAATCAGCAGGCTGTAATAAAAGGACGAAAGTAGATGAAAGAGGTTAAAAAAACCCGTAATAAAGAAAACGCTTCATATCTAATAATAAATGATGTATCATTGTGCCGGATACTTCCCTTATTGGCATTAACTATTCGATCATATGAGTGAAAAAGGTGGCACTACTAAAAGGAATAGAAAAGATTCGAAAACGCGAACAGATTGCTAGTAGAATCTGGTTAAATTAACGGAAATACGATTCGGGGTCGGCTGCACATTGCTTTTAACTATGTGGAATGAGTTTTTTCTCTAATATGACTGCACTTCTATCGAGAAACATGCCTGAAGTATTGAAATAAAACTGATATATGCTTGAGCTCGATATTAGCTAAGTATGTATGTAGGTATGCATGTATATAAATATGTATGTATGTAACTATTTGTTTGTAGATTATGTATGTAGAGTTGTATGTAATAGTAACAATAGGATATAGAAGGAAATCTGATATCAGCTTGAAATTTTGCGATGTTTCAGGTGGGAAAGGTTTTCTTTCAATTTAGAGTGGGCTTTTTTAAGGATGAGTATCTACGTCTTTATATTAAGGGCGGGAAAATCCTACATTTTCAGGGTGGGTACTTACAATGTTGTTAAATGTGAGTACCTACACGCAGATCCCCTGTAGAAGGCATGTTAAAATAGACCGAAGGATTTATTTTTTTGCGTTGTACCGCAGCCTAAACGGGCGGAATTTTTTTCTATTTTTTGTTCTCACCCACTCCCCTCCTCGAGCCTACTTCTCGAAAATTAGAGCTGACATCAGATTAGTTGTATGTAGTAGAATGTATGTAGTTGTATGTAGTAGGTATGTATACATGTTTTTATGCATGTATGTATGCATGTATGAATGGATTTAAATATGTATGAAAGTGTGTATTATGTATATAGTGGAATCAGAGCCGTCCTTAGCGAGGACGACTTAAAGCGAGGCCCGGTGCAAGGATTTTGCGATGCCCTTTCCTTCCAGATTCTTAACATAATCTTATCTATACTATCAATAAAAAATAATGGTTTTCACCTATATACTGTAACACGGGGAGCCCGGGTTCGATACTCTAGCTACTATAAAGAAGTAGCGTTTTTTTGTGTGTTTGTAGGAATAATTTCTGGAATTACTAAACCAATTTCAAAAGTAATGGTGGCAAATTGATGGTGAAAGTCCCTCTTCCAACATAGGCTATATTTTATGTGAAGATCACTATCTTTTCTTAACTAAAATCATAAATTTATATTAAAGATTTTCTATTAAACCTTCTTCTTTTTATTAAAGAAAAACTATTTTGCGTCCGGGTGCGAGGCCTCTTTAGGCGCGAGGCCCTGTGCGGCCGCACCTGTCGCACACCCCTAAGGACGGCTCTGAGTGGAATGTAGAAGTTGTATGTGGAATTGTATGTACATGTAAGAATTGGAGAACAAGGTATGAAGAATATTTGTGCACTGAACCTCGATTTTAATTGTTATTTGTTTAGGGAAAGGTGAAGACAGCAGTGTTGAGAGAACGAATCAACAAGTTACAGCAGAACAAAAAAATCCCGGAATGAACAAGGGACCGCCTTATATATAAGAATTATTGACGTATCATTTGGCCAGATAGGTGGTCATCAGACATGAGCTTTTGGAACCAATGGGTTTATAAGAGTTATTTTGAAATAGAATATTATTATTTAATGTGCACAGAATCCTGTGTACTTTGAATAAAAGTACATTTGTGTATAAAATGTTTAGAGATTAATTAAAGCCTTTTTTTTTGTTTTTTAGGTCAATTTCTCTGTCTTGTGAGTATTTAAATTTCTTGCAAGAATACATTTCGTTCTCTGTTTTAGTCATTTGACAGAAGTCTAAATGGCCGCAACAAACGTCTCGCAATAGCGTAAATATATTGAGTCAAATGTGGATTGCAAGAAATAGAACATCTCGGGGTTGATCTGGAACAGAAAGGTCTTTTCACTGGAAAAATTTAAAATTTTTGTATGTCCTTTCTTATCTAATTGAAAAGTCACAATCTAATCCCGGCAAAATTGGCAAAAGTTGTAATATATAATGTTATAGTCTTATATCAGTTTTAATGCATTTAAATCAGTAGGCTGTAATAAAAGGATGAAAGTAGATGAAAGAGATTAAAAAAAACCCGTAATAAAGAAAACTCTTCATATCTAATAATAAATGATTTATCATCGTGCCGGATACTTTCATTATTGGCATTAGCTATTCGATCATATGAGTGAGTAATTTGCCACTACTAAAAGGAATAGAAAAAGATACGAAAACGCGAACAGATTGCTAGTAGAAGAGAAACATGCCTCAAGTATTGAAATAAAACTGATATATGCTTGAGCTCGATATTAGCTAAGTATGTATGAATGTATGTATGTATACATATATGTATACATGTATGTAATATTTGTGCGCTGAATCTCCATTTTAATTGTTATTTGCTTAGGGAAAGGTGAAGACAGCAGTGTTGAGAGAACGAATCAACAAGTTACAGCAGAAGAAAGAAATCCCGGAATGAACAAGGGACCGCCTTATATATAAGAATTATTGACGTATCATTTGGCCAGATAGGTGGTCGTCAGACATGAGCTTTTGGAACCAATGGGTTTATAAGAGTTATTTTGAAATAGAATATTATTATTTAATGTGCACAGAATCCTGTGTACTTTGAATAAAAGAACATTTGAGTATAAAATTTTTAGAGATTAATTAAAGCCTTTTTTTTGTTTTTTAGGTCAATTTCTCTGTCTTGTAATTATTTAAATTTCTTGCAAGAATACATTTCGTTCTCTGTTTTAGTCAACTGACAGAAGTCTGAGTGGCCGCAACAAACGTCTCGCAATAGCGTAAATATATTGAGTCAAATGTGGATTGCAAGAAATAGAACATCTCGGGGTTGATCTGGAACAGAAAGGTCTTTTCGCTGGAATAATTTATAATTTTTGTATGTCCTTTCTTATCTAATTGAAATGTCACAATCTAATCCCGGCTAAATTGGCAAAAATTGTAATATATAATGTTATAGTCTTATATCAGTTTTAATGCATTTAAATCAGCAGGCTGTAATAAAAGGACGAAAGTAGATGAAAGAGGTTAAAAAAATCCGTAATAAAGAAAACGCTTCATATCTAATAATAAATGATGTATCATTGTACCGATACTTTCCGTATTGGCATTAGCTATTCGATCATATGAGTGAAAAAGGTGCCACTACTAAAAGAAATAGAAAAAGATTCGAAAACGCGAACAGATTGCTAGTAGAATCTGGTTAAATTAACGGAAATACGATTCGGGGTCGGCTGCACATTGCTTTTAACTACGTGGAATGAGTTTTTTCTGGAATATGACTGCACTTCTATCGAGAAACATGCGTGAAGTATTGAAATAAAACTGATATATGCTTGAGCTCCATATTAGCTAAGTATGTATGTAGGTATGCATGTATATAAATATGTATGTATGTAACTATTTGTTTGTAGATTATGTATGTAGAGTTGTATGTAAGGGTAACAATAGGATATAGAAGGAAATCTGATATCAGCTTGAAATTTTGCGATGTTTCAGGTGGGAAAGGTTTTCTTTCAATTTAGAGTGGGCTTTTTTAAGGATGAGTATCTACGTCTTTATATTAAGGGCGGGAAAATCCTACATTTTCAGGGTGGGTACTTTCAATGTTATTAAATGTGAGTACCTACACGCAGATCCCCTGTAGAAGGCATGTTAAAATAGACCGAAGGATTTATTTTTTTGCGTTGTACCGCAGCCTAAACGGGCGGAATTTTTTTCTATTTTTTGTTCTCACCCACTCCCCTCCTCGAGCCTACTTCTCGAAAATTAGAGCTGACATCAGATTAGTTGTATGTAGTAGAATGTATGTAGTTGTATGTAGTATGTATGTATACATGTTTTTATGCATGTATGTATGCATGTATGAATGGATTTAAATATGTATGAAAGTGTGTATTATGTATATAGTGGAATATAGAAGTTGTATGTTGAATTGTATGTACATGTAAGAATTGGAGAACAAGGTAGGAAGAATATTTGTGCACTGAACCTCGATTTTAATTGTTATTTGTTTAGGGAAAGGTGAAGACAGCAGGTTGAGAGAACTAATCAACAAGTTACAGCTGAAGAAAGAAATCCCGGAATGAACAAGGGACCGCCTTATATATAAGAATTATTGACGTATCATTTGGCCAGATAGGTGGTCGTCAGACATGAGCTTTTGGAACCAATGGGTTTATAAGAGTTATTTTGAAATAGAATATTATTATTTAATGTGCACAGAATCCTGTGTACTTTGAATAAAAGTACATTTGTGTATAAAATGTTTAGAGATTAATTAAAGCCTTTTTTTTGTTTTTTAGGTCAATTTCTCTGTCTTGTGAGTATTTAAATTTCTTGCAAGAATACATTTCGTTCTCTGTTTTAATCATTTGACAGAAGTCTAAATGGCCGCAACAAACGTCTCGCAATAGCGTAAATATATTGAGTCAAATGTGGATTGCAAGAAATAGAACATCTCGGGGTTGATCTGGAACAGAAAGGTCTTTTCACTGGAAAAATTTAAAATTTTTGTATGTCCTTTCTTATCTAATTGAAAAGTCACAATCTAATCCCGGCAAAATTGGCAAAAGTTGTAATATGTAATGTTATAGTCTTATACCAGTTTTAATGCATTTAAATCAGTAGGCTGTAATAAAAGGATGAAAGTAGATGAAAGAGGTTAAAAAAAACCCGTAATAAAGAAAACTCTTCATATCTAATAATAAATGATTTATCATCGTGCCGGATACTTTCATTATTGGCATTAGCTATTCGATCATATGAGTGAGTAATTTGCCACTACTAAAAGGAATAGAAAAAGATTTGAAAACGCGAACAGATTGCGAGTAGAAGAGAAACATGCCTCAAGTATTGAAATGAAACTGATATATGCTTGAGCTCGATATTAGTTAAGTATGTATGTATGTACGTATACATGTATGTATACATGTATGTAATATTTGTGCGCTGAATCTCCATTTTAATTGTTATTTGCTTAGGGAAATGTGAAGACAGCAGGTTGAGAGAACGAATCAACAAGTTACAGCAGATGAAAGAAATCCCGGAATGAACAAATGCCCGCCCTATATATAAGAATTATTGACGTATCATTTGGCTAGATAGGTGGTCGTCAGACATGAGATTTTGGAACCAATGGGTTTATAAGAGTTATTTTGAAATAGAATCCTGTGTACTTTGAATAAAAGTACATTTGAGTATAAAATGTTTAGACATTAATTAAAGCCTGTTTTTTTGTTTTTTAGGTCAATTTCTCTGTCGTGAGAGTATTTAAATTTCTTGCAAGAATACACTTCGTTCTCTGATTTAGTCAACTGACAGAAGTCTGAATGGCCGCAACAAACGTCTCGCAATAGCGTAAATATAGTGAGTCAAATGTGGATTGCAAGAAATAAAACATCTCAGGGTTGATCTGGAATAGAAAGGTCTTTTCGCTGGAATAATTTAAAATTTTTGTATGTCCTTTCTTATCTAATTGAAATGTCACAATCTAATCCCGGCTAAATTGGCAAAAATTGTAATATATAATGTTATAGTCTTATATCAGATTTAATGCATTTAAATCAGTAGGCTGTAATAAAAGGATGAAAGTAGATGAAAGAGGTTAAAAAAACCCGTAACAAAGAAACCGCTTCATATCTAATAATAAATGATGTATCATTGTGCCGGATACTTTCCGTATTGGCATTAGCTATTGGATCATATGAGTGAGTAAGGTGCCACTACTAAAAGGAAAAGAAAAAGATTCGAAAACGCGAACAGATTGCTAGTAGAATCTGGTTAAATTAACGGAAATACGATTCGGGGTCGGCTGCACATTGCTTTTTACTACGTGGAATGAGTTTTTTCTGGAATATGACTGAACTTCTATCGAGAAACATGCCTCAAGTATAGAAATAAAACTGATATATGTTTGAGCTCGATATTAGCTAAGAATGTATGTAGGTATGCATGTATATAAATATGTATGTATGTAAGTAGTTGTTTGTAGATTATGTATGTAGAGTTGTATGTAAGGTTAACAATATGATATAGTAGGAAATCTGATATCAGCTTGAAATTTTGCGATGTTTCAGGTGGGAAAGGTTTTCTTTCAATTTAGAGTGGGCTTTTTTAAGGATGAGTATCTACGTCTTTATATTAAGGGCGGGAAAATCCTACATTTTCAGGGTGGGTGTTTACAACGTTATTAAATGTGAGTACCTACACGCAGATCCCCTGTAGAAGGCATGTTAAAATAGACCGAAGGACTTATTTTTTTGCGCTCTTGTACCGCAGCCTAAACGGACGGAATTTTTTTCTATTTTTTGTTCTCACCCATTCCTCTCCTGGAGCCTACTTCTCGAAAATTAGAGCTGACATCAGATTAGTTGTATGTAGTAGTATGTATGTAGTTGTATGTAGTATGTATGTACACATGTTTTTATGCATGTATGTATGCATGTATGAATGGATTTAAATATGTCTGAAAGTGTGTATTATGTATATAGTGGAATGTAGAAGTTGTATGTTGAGTTGTATGTACATATAAGAATTGGAGAACAAGGAATGAAGAATATTTGTGCGCTGAACCTCCATTTTAATTGTTATTTGTTTAGGGAAAGGTGAAGACAGCAGGTTGAGAGAACGAATCAACAAGTTACAGCAGAAGAAAGAAATCCCGGAATGAACAAGGGACCGCCTCATATATAAGAATTATTGACGTATCATTTGGCCAGATAGGTGGTCGTCAGACAAGAGCTTTTGGAATCAATGGGTTTATAAGAGTTATTTTGAAATAGAATATTATTATTTAATGTGCACAGAATCCTGTGTACTTTGAATAAAAGAACATTTGAGTATAAAATTTTTAGAGATTAATTAAAGCCTTTTTTTTGTTTTTTAGGTCAATTTCTCTGTCTTGTAATTATTTAAATTTCTTGCAAGAATACATTTCGTTCTCTGTTTTAGTCAACTGACAGAAGTCTGAGTGGCCGCAACAAACGTCTCGCAATAGCGTAAATATATTGAGTCAAATGTGGATTGCAAGAAATAGAACATCTCGGGGTTGATCTGGAACAGAAAGGTCTTTTCGCTGGAATAATTTATAATTTTTGTATGTCCTTTCTTATCTAATTGAAATGTCACAATCTAATCCCGGCTAAATTGGCAAAAATTGTAATACATAATGTTATAGTCTTATATCAGTTTTAATGCATTTAAATCAGCAGGCTGTAATAAAAGGACGAAAGTAGATGAAAGAGGTTAAAAAAATCCGTAATAAAGAAAACGCTTCATATCTAATAATAAATGATGTATCATTGTACCGATACTTTCCGTATTGGCATTAGCTATTCGATCATATGAGTGAAAAAGGTGCCACTACTAAAAGAAATAGAAAAAGATTCGAAAACGCGAACAGATTGCTAGTAGAATCTGGTTAAATTAACGGAAATACGATTCGGGGTCGGCTGCACATTGCTTTTAACTACGTGGAATGAGTTTTTTCTGGAATATGACTGCACTTCTATCGAGAAACTTGCGTGAAGTATTGAAATAAAACTGATATATGCTTGAGCTCCATATTAGCTAAGTATGTATGTAGGTATGCATGTATATAAATATGTATGTATGTAACTATTTGTTTGTAGATTATGTTTGTAGAGTTGTATGTAAGGGTAACAATAGGATATAGAAGGAAATCTGATATCAGCTTGAAATTTTGCGATGTTTCAGGTGGGAAAGGTTTTCTTTCAATTTAGAGTGGGCTTTTTTAAGGATGAGTATCTACGTCTTTATATTAAGGGCGGGAAAATCCTACATTTTCAGGGTGGGTACTTTCAATGTTATTAAATGTGAGTACCTACACGCAGATCCCCTGTAGAAGGCATGTTAAAATAGACCGAAGGATTTATTTTTTTGCGTTGTACCGCATCCTAAACGGGCGGAATTTTTTTCTATTTTTTGTTCTCACCCACTCCCCTCCTCGAGCCTACTTCTCGAAAATTAGAGCTGACATCAGATTAGTTGTATGTAGTAGAATGTATGTAGTTGTATGTAGTATGTATGTATACATGTTTTTATGCATGTATGTATGCATGTATGAATGGATTTAAATATGTATGAAAGTGTGTATTATGTATATAGTGGAATATAGAAGTTGTATGTTGAATTGTATGTACATGTAAGAATTGGAGAACAAGGAAGGAAGAATATTTGTGCACTGAACCTCGATTTTAATTGTTATTTGTTTAGGGAAAGGTGAAGACAGCAGGTTGAGAGAACTAATCAACAAGTTACAGCTGAAGAAAGAAATCCCGGAATGAACAAGGGACCTTCTTATATATAAGAATTATTGACGTATCATTTGGCCACATAGGTGGTCGTCAGACATGAGCTTTTGGAACCAATGGGTTTATAAGAGTTATTTTTAAATAGAATATTATTATTTAATGTGCACAGAATCCTGTGTACTTTGAATAAAAGTACATTTGAGTATAAAATGTTTAGAGATTAATTAAAGCCTTTTTTTTTTGTTTTTTAGGTCAATTTCTCTGTCTTGTGAGTATTTATATTTCCAGCAAGAATACATTTCGTTCTCTGTTTTAGTCAACTGACAGAAGTCTGAATGGCCGCAACAAACGTCTCGCAATAGCGTAAATATATTGAGTCAAATGTGGATTGCAAGAAATAGAACGTCTCGGGGTTGATCTGGAACATAAAGGTCTTTTCGCTTTAATAATTTAAAATTTTTGTATGTCCTTTCTTATCTAATTGAAAAGTCACAATCTAATCCCGGCAAAATTGGCAAAAGTTGTAATATGTAATGTTATAGTCTTATACCAGTTTTAATGCATTTAAATCAGTAGGCTGTAATAAAAGGTTGAAAGTAGATGAAAGAGGTTAAAAAAAACCCGTAATAAAGAAAACTCTTCATATCTAATAATAAATGATTTATCATCGTGCCGGATACTTTCATTATTGGCATTAGCTATTCGATCATATGAGTGAGTAATTTGCCACTACTAAAAGGAATAGAAAAAGATTTGAAAACGCGAACAGATTGCGAGTAGAAGAGAAACATGCCTCAAGTATTGAAATAAAACTGATATATGCTTGAGCTCGATATTAGCTAAGTATGTATGAATGTATGTATGTATACATGTATGTATGAATGTATGTATGTATACATGTATGTATACATGTATGTAATATTTGTGCGCTGAATCTCCATTTTAATTGTTATTTGCTTAGGGAAAGGTGAAGACAGCAGGTTGAGAGAACGAATCAACAAGTTACAGCAGAAGAAAGAAATCCCGGAATGAGCAAGGGACCGCCTTATATATAAGAATTATTGACGTATAATTTGGCCAGATAGGTGGTCGTCAGACATGAGCTTTTGGAACAAATGGGTTTATAAGAGTTATTTTGAAATAGAATATTATTATTTAATGTGCACAGAATCCTGTGTACTTTGAATAAAATAACATTTGAGTATAAAATTTTTAGAGATTAATTAAAGCCTTTTTTTTGTTTTTTAGGTCAATTTCTCTGTCTTGTAATTATTTAAATTTCTTGCAAGAATACATTTCGTTCTCTGTTTTAGTCAACTGACAGAAGTCTGAGTGGCCGCAACAAACGTCTTGCAATAGCGTAAATATATTGAGTCAAATGTGGATTGCAAGAAATAGAACATCTCGGGGTTGATCTGGAACAGAAAGGTCTTTTCGCTGGAATAATTTATAATTTTTGTATGTCCTTTCTTATCTAATTGAAATGTCACAATCTAATCCCGGCTAAATTGGCAAAAATTGTAATATATAATGTTATAGTCTTATATCAGTTTTAATGCATTTAAATCAGCAGGCTGTAATAAAAGGACGAAAGTAGATGAAAGAGGTTAAAAAAATCCGTAATAAAGAAAACGCTTCATATCTAATAATAAATGATGTATCATTGTACCGATACTTTCCGTATTGGCATTAGCTATTCGATCATATGAGTGAAAAAGGTGCCACTACTAAAAGAAATAGAAAAAGATTCGAAAACGCGAACAGATTGCTAGTAGAATCTGGTTAAATTAACGGAAATACGATTCGGGGTCGGCTGCACATTGCTTTTAACTACGTGGAATGAGTTTTTTCTGGAATATGACTGCACTTCTATCGAGAAACATGCGTGAACTATTGAAATAAAACTGATATATGCTTGAGCTCCATATTAGCTAAGTATGTATGTAGGTATGCATGTATATAAATATGTATGTATGTAACTATTTGTTTGTAGATTATGTATGTAGAGTTGTATGTAAGGGTAACAATAGGATATAGAAGGAAATCTGATATCAGCTTGAAATTTTGCGATGTTTCAGGTGGGAAAGGTTTTCTTTCAATTTAGAGTGGGCTTTTTTAAGGATGAGTATCTACGTCTTTATATTAAGGGCGGGAAAATCCTACATTTTCAGGGTGGGTACTTTCAATGTTATTAAATGTGAGTACCTACACGCAGATCCCCTGTAGAAGGCATGTTAAAATAGACCGAAGGATTTATTTTTTTGCGTTGTACCGCAACCTAAACGGGCGGAATTTTTTTCTATTTTTTGTTCTCACCCACTCCCCTCCTCGAGCCTACTTCTCGAAAATTAGAGCTGACATCAGATTAGTTGTATGTAGTAGAATGTATGTAGTTGTATGTAGTATGTATGTATACATGTTTTTATGCATGAATGTATGCATGTATGAATGGATTTAAATATGTATGAAAGTGTGTATTATGTATATAGTGGAATATAGAAGTTGTATGTTGAATTGTATGTACATGTAAGAATTGGAGAACAAGGTAGGAAGAATATTTGTGCACTGAACCTCGATTTTAATTGTTATTTGTTTAGGGAAAGGTGAAGACAGCAGGTTGAGAGAACTAATCAACAAGTTACAGCTGAAGAAAGAAATCCCGGAATGAACAAGGGACCGCCTTATATATAAGAATTATTGACGTATCATTTGGCCACATAGGTGGTCGTCAGACATGAGCTTTTGGAACCAATGGGTTTATAAGAGTTATTTTTAAATAGAATATTATTATTTAATGTGCACAGAATCCTGTGTACTTTGAATAAAAGTACATTTGAGTATAAAATGTTTAGAGATTAATTAAAGCCTTTTTTTTTGTTTTTTAGGTCAATTTCTCTGTCTTGTGAGTATTTATATTTCCAGCAAGAATACATTTCGTTCTCTGTTTTAGTCAACTGACAGAAGTCTGAATGGCCGCAACAAACGTCTCGCAATAACGTAAATATATTGAGTCAAATGTGGATTGCAAGAAATAGAACGTCTCGGGGTTGATCTGGAACATAAAGGTCTTTTCGCTTTAATAATTTAAAATTTTTGTATGTCCTTTCTTATCTAATTGAAAAGTCACAATCTAATCCCGGCAAAATTGGCAAAAGTTGTAATATGTAATGTTATAGTCTTATACCAGTTTTAATGCATTTAAATCAGTAGGCTGTAATAAAAGGATGAAAATAGATGAAAGAGGTTAAAAAAAACCCGTAATAAAGAAAACTCTTCATATCTAATAATAAATGATTTATCATCGTGCCGGATACTTTCATTATTGGCATTAGCTATTCGATCATATGAGTGAGTAATTTGCCACTACTAAAAGGAATAGAAAAAGATTTGAAAACGCGAACAGATTGCGAGTAGAAGAGAAACATGCCTCAAGTATTGAAATGAAACTGATATATGCTTGAGCTCGATATTAGCTAAGTATGTATGTATGTACGTATACATGTATGTATACATGTATGTAATATTTGTGCGCTGAATCTCCATTTTAATTGTTATTTGCTTAGGGAAAGGTGAAGACAGCAGGTTGAGAGAACGAATCAACAAGTTACAGCAGATGAAAGAAATCCCGGAATGAACAAATGCCCGCCCTATATATAAGAATTATTGACGTATCATTTGGCTAGATAGGTGGTCGTCAGACATGAGATTTTGGAACCAATGGGTTTATAAGAGTTATTTTGAAATAGAATCCTGTGTACTTTGAATAAAAGTACATTTGAGTATAAAATGTTTAGACATTAATTAAAGCCTGTTTTTTTGTTTTTTAGGTCAATTTCTCTGTCTTGTGAGTATTTATATTTCCAGCAAGAATACATTTCGTTCTCTGTTTTAGTCAACTGACAGAAGTCTGAATGGCCGCAACAAACGTCTCGCAATAGCGTAAATATAGTGAGTCAAATGTGGATTGCAAGAAATAAAACATCTCAGGGTTGATCTGGAACAGAAAGGTCTTTTCGCTGGAATAATTTAAAATTTTTGTATGTCCTTTCTTATCTAATTGAAATGTCACAATCTAATCCCGGCTAAATTGGCAAAAATTGTAATATATAATGTTATAGTCTTATATCAGATTTAATGCATTTAAATCAGTAGGCTGTAATAAAAGGATGAAAGTAGATGAAAGAGGTTAAAAAAACCCGTAACAAAGAAACCGCTTCATATCTAATAATAAATGATGTATCATTGTGCCGGATACTTTCCCTATTGGCATTAGCTATTTGATCATATGAATGAGTAAGGTGCCACTACTAAAAGGAAAAGAAAAAGATTCGAAAACGCGAACAGATTGCCAGTAGAATCTGGTTAAATTAACGGAAATACGATTCGGGGTCGGCTGCACATTGCTTTTTACTACGCGGAATGAGTTTTTTCTGGAATATGACTGAACTTCTATCGAGAAACATGCCTCAAGTATTGAAATAAAACTGATATATGTTTGAGCTCGATATTAGCTAAGTATGTATGTAGGTATGCATGTATATAAATATGTATGTATGTAAGTAGTTGTTTGTAGATTATGTATTTAGAGTTGTATGTAAGGTTAACAATATGTTATAGTAGGAAATCTGATATCAGCTTGAAATTTTGCGATGTTTCAGGTGGGAAAGGTTTTCTTTCAATTTAGAGTGGGCTTTTTTAAGGATGAGTATCTACGTCTTTATATTAAGGGCGGGAAAATCCTACATTTTCAGGGTGGGTGTTTACAACGTTATTAAATGTGAGTACCTACGCGCAGATCCCCTGTAGAAGGCATGTTAAAATAGACCGAAGGACTTATTTTTTTGCGCTCTTGTACCGCAGCCTAAACGGACGGAATTTTTTTCTATTTTTTGTTCTCACCCTTTCCCCTCCTCGAGCCTACTTCTCGAAAATTAGAGCTGACATCAGATTAGTTGTATGTAGTAGTATGTATGTAGTTGTATGTAGTATGTATGTACACATGTTTTTATGCATGTATGTATGCATGTATGAATGGATTTAAATATGTCTGAAAGTGTGTATTATGTATATAGTGGAATGTAGAAGTTGTATGTTGAGTTGTATGTACATATAAGAATTGGAGAACAAGGAATGAAGAATATTTGTGCGCTGAACCTCCATTTTAATTGTTATTTGTTTAGGGAAAGGTGAAGACAGCAGGTTGAGAGAACGAATCAACAAGTTACAGCAGAAGAAAGAAATCCCGGAATGAACAAGGGACCGCCTCATATATAAGAATTATTGACGTATCATTTGGCCAGATAGGTGGTCGTCAGACAAGAGCTTTTGGAATCAATGGGTTTATAAGAGTTATTTTGAAATAGAATATTATTATTTAATGTGCACAGAATCCTGTGTACTTTGAATAAAAGTACATTTGAGTACAAAATGTTTAGACATTAATTAAATCCTGTTTTTCTGTTTTTTAGGTCAATTTCTCTGTCGTGAGAGTATTTAAATTTCTTGCAAGAACACATTTCGTTCTCTGTTTTAGTCAACTGACAGAAGTCTGAGTGGCCGCAACAAACGTCTCGCAATAGCGTAAATATATTGAGTCAAATGTGGATTGCAAGAAATAGAACATCTCGGGGTTGATCTGGAACAGAAAGGTCTTTTCGCTGGAATAATTTATAATTTTTGTATGTCCTTTCTTATCTAATTGAAATGTCACAATCTAATCCCGGCTAAATTGGCAAAAATTGTAATATATAATGTTATAGTCTTATATCAGTTTTAATGCATTTAAATCAGCAGGCTGTAATAAAAGGACGAAAGTAGATGAAAGAGGTTAAAAAAATCCGTAATAAAGAAAACGCTTCATATCTAATAATAAATGATGTATCATTGTACCGATACTTTCCGTATTGGCATTAGCTATTCGATCATATGAGTGAAAAAGGTGCCACTACTAAAAGAAATAGAAAAAGATTCGAAAACGCGAACAGATTGCTAGTAGAATCTGGTTAAATTAACGGAAATACGATTCGGGGTCGGCTGCACATTGCTTTTAACTACGTGGAATGAGTTTTTTCTGGAATATGACTGCACTTCTATCGAGAAACATGCGTGAAGTATTGAAATAAAAGTGATATATGCTTGAGCTCCATATTAGCTAAGTATGTATGTAGGTATGCATGTATATAAATATGTATGTATGTAACTATTTGTTTGTAGATTACGTATGTAGAGTTGTATGTAAGGGTAACAATAGGATATAGAAGGAAATCTGATATCAGCTTGAAATTTTGCGATGTTTCAGGTGGGAAAGGTTTTCTTTCAATTTAGAGTGGGCTTTTTTAAGGATGAGTATCTACGTCTTTATATTAAGGGCGGGAAAATCCTACATTTTCGGGGTGGGTACTTTCAATGTTATTAAATGTGAGTACCTACACGCAGATCCCCTGTAGAAGGCATGTTAAAATAGACCGAAGGATTTATTTTTTTGCGTTGTACCGCAGCCTAAACGGGCGGAATTTTTTTCTATTTTTTGTTCTAACCCATTCCCCTCCTCGAGCCTACTTCTCGAAAATTAGAGCTGACATCAGATTAGTTGTATGTAGTAGTATGTATGTAGTTGTATGTAGTATGTATGTACACATGTTTTTATGCATGTATGTATGCATGTATGAATGGATTTAAATATGTCTGAAAGTGTGTATTATGTATATAGTGGAATGTAGAAGTTGTATGTACATATAAGAATTGGAGAACAAGGAATGAAGAATATTTGTGCGCTGAACCTCCATTTTAATTGTTATTTGTTTAGGGAAAGGTGAAGACAGCAGGTTGAGAGAACGAATCAACAAGTTACAGCAGAAGAAAGAAATCCCGGAATGAACAAGGGACAGCCTCATATATAAGAATTATTGACGTATCATTTGGCCAGATAGGTGGTCGTCAGACAAGAGCTTTTGGAATCAAAGGGTTTATAAGAGTTATTTTGAAATAGAATATTATTATTTAATGTGCACAGAATCCTGTGTACTTTGAATAAAAGTACATTTGAGTACAAAATGTTTAGACATTAATTAAATCCTGTTTTTCTGTTTTTTAGGTCAATTTCTCTGTCGTGAGAGTATTTAAATTTCTTGCAAGAACACATTTCGTTCTCTGTTTTAGTCAACTGACAGAAGTCTGAATGGCCGCAACATACGTCTCGCAATAGCATAAATATAGTGGGTCAAATGTGGATTGCAAGAAATAGAACATCTCGGGGTTGATCTGGAACAGAAAGATCTTTTCGCTGGATTAATTTATAATTTTTGTATGTCCTTTCTTATCTAATTGAAATGTCACAATCTAATCCCGGCTAAATTGGCAAAAATTGTAATATATAATGTTATAGTCTTATATCAGTTTTAATGCATTTAAATCAGCAGGCTGTAATAAAAGGACGAAAGTAGATGAAAGAGGTTAAAAAAATCCGTAATAAAGAAAACGCTTCATATCTAATAATAAATGATGTATCATTGTACCGATACTTTCCGTATTGGCATTAGCTATTCGATCATATGAGTGAAAAAGGTGCCACTACTAAAAGAAATAGAAAAAGATTCGAAAACGCGAACAGATTGCTAGTAGAATCTGGTTAAATTAACGGAAATACGATTCGGGGTCGGCTGCACATTGCTTTTAACTACGTGGAATGAGTTTTTTCTGGAATATGACTGCACTTCTATCGAGAAACATGCGTGAAGTATTGAAATAAAACTGATATATGCTTGAGCTCCATATTAGCTAAGTATGTATGTAGGTATGCATGTATATAAATATGTATGTATGTAACTATTTGTTTGTAGATTATGTATGTAGAGTTGTATGTAAGGGTAACAATAGGATATAGAAGGAAATCTGATATCAGCTTGAAATTTTGCGATGTTTCAGGTGGGAAAGGTTTTCTTTCAATTTAGAGTGGGCTTTTTTAAGGATGAGTATCTACGTCTTTATATTAAGGGCGGGAAAATCCTACATTTTCAGGGTGGGTACTTTCAATGTTATTAAATGTGAGTACCTACACGCAGATCCCCTGTAGAAGGCATGTTAAAATAGACCGAAGGATTTATTTTTTTGCGTTGTACCGCAGCCTAAACGGGCGGAATTTTTTTCTATTTTTTGTTCTCACCCATTCCCCTCCTCGAGCCTACTTCTCGAAAATTAGAGCTGACATCAGATTAGTTGTATGTAGTAGTATGTATCTAGTTGTATGTAGTATGTATGTACACATGTTTTTATGCATGTATGTATGCATGTATGAATGGATTTAAATATGTCTGAAAGTGTGTATTATGTATATAGTGGAATGTAGAAGTTGTATGTTGAGTTGTATGTACATATAAGAATTGGAGAACAAGGAATGAAGAATATTTGTGCGCTGAACCTCCATTTTAATTGTTATTGGTTTAGGGAAAGGTGAAGACAGCAGGTTGAGAGAACGAATCAACAAGTTACAGCAGAAGAAAGAAATCCCGGAATGAACAAGGGACCGCCTCATATATAAGAATTATTGACGTATCATTTGGCCAGATAGGTGGTCGTCAGACAAGAGCTTTTGGAATCAATGGGTTTATAAGAGTTATTTTGAAATAGAATATTATTATTTAATGTGCACAGAATCCTGTGTACTTTGAATAAAAGTACATTTGAGTACAAAATGTTTAGACATTAATTAAATCCTGTTTTTCTGTTTTTTAGGTCAATTTCTCTGTCGTGAGAGTATTTAAATTTCTTGCAAGAACACATTTCGTTCTCTGTTTTAGTCAACTGACAGAAGTCTGAGTGGCCGCAACAAACGTCTCGCAATAGCGTAAATATATTGAGTCAAATGTGGATTGCAAGAAATAGAACATCTCGGGGTTGATCTGGAACAGAAAGGTCTTTTCGCTGGAATAATTTATAATTTTTGTATGTCCTTTCTTATCTAATTGAAATGTCACAATCTAATCCCGGCTAAATTGGCAAAAATTGTAATATATAATGTTATAGTCTTATATCAGTTTTAATGCATTTAAATCAGCAGGCTGTAATAAAAGGACGAAAGTAGATGAAAGAGGTTAAAAAAATCCGTAATAAAGAAAACGCTTCATATCTAATAATAAATGATGTATCATTGTACCGATACTTTCCGTATTGGCATTAGCTATTCGATCATATGAGTGAAAAAGGTGCCACTACTAAAAGAAATAGAAAAAGATTCGAAAACGCGAACAGATTGCTAGTAGAATCTGGTTAAATTAACGGAAATACGATTCGGGGTCGGCTGCACATTGCTTTTAACTACGTGGAATGAGTTTTTTCTGGAATATGACTGCACTTCTATCGAGAAACATGCGTGAAGTATTGAAATAAAACTGATATATGCTTGAGCTCCATATTAGCTAAGTATGTATGTAGGTATGCATGTATATAAATATGTATGTATGTAACTATTTGTTTGTAGATTATGTATGTAGAGTTCTATGTAAGGGTAACAATAGGATATAGAAGGAAATCTGATATCAGCTTGAAATTTTGCGATGTTTCAGGTGGGAAAGGTTTTCTTTCAATTTAGAGTGGGCTTTTTTAAGGATGAGTATCTACGTCTTTATATTAAGGGCGGGAAAATCCTACATTTTCAGGGTGGGTACTTTCAATGTTATTAAATGTGAGTACCTACACGCAGATCCCCTGTAGAAGGCATGTTAAAATAGACCGAAGGATTTATTTTTTTGCGTTGTACTGCAGCCTAAACGGGCGGAATTTTTTTCTATTTTTTGTTCTCACCCATTCCCCTCCTCGAGCCTACTTCTCGAAAATTAGAGCTGACATCAGATTAGTTGTATGTAGTAGTATGTATGTAGTTGTATGTAGTATGTATGTACACATGTTTTTATGCATGTATGTATGCATGTATGAATGGATTTAAATATGTCTGAAAGTGTGTATTATGTATATAGTGGAATGTAGAAGTTGTATGTTGAGTTGTATGTACATATAAGAATTGGAGAACAAGGAATGAAGAATATTTGTGCGCTGAACCTCCATTTTAATTGTTATTTGTTTAGGGAAAGGTGAAGACAGCAGGTTGAGAGAACGAATCAACAAGTTACAGCAGAAGAAAGAAATCCCGGAATGAACAAGGGACCGCCTCATATATAAGAATTATTGACGTATCATTTGGCCAGATAGGTGGTCGTCAGACAAGAGCTTTTGGAATCAATGGGTTTATAAGAGTTATTTTGAAATAGAATATTATTATTTAATGTGCACAGAATCCTGTGTACTTTGAATAAAAGTACATTTGAGTACAAAATGTTTAGACATTAATTAAATCCTGTTTTTCTGTTTTTTAGGTCAATTTCTCTGTCGTGAGAGTATTTAAATTTCTTGCAAGAACACATTTCGTTCTCTGTTTTAGTCAACTGACAGAAGTCTGAGTGGCCGCAACAAACGTCTCGCAATAGCGTAAATATATTGAGTCAAATGTGGATTGCAAGAAATAGAACATCTCGGGGTTGATCTGGAACAGAAAGGTCTTTTCGCTGGAATAATTTATAATTTTTGTATGTCCTTTCTTATCTAATTGAAATGTCACAATCTAATCCCGGCTAAATTGGCAAAAATTGTAATATATAATGTTATAGTCTTATATCAGTTTTAATGCATTTAAATCAGCAGGCTGTAATAAAAGGACGAAAGTAGATGAAAGAGGTTAAAAAAATCCGTAATAAAGAAAACGCTTCATATCTAATAATAAATGATGTATCATTGTACCGATACTTTCCGTATTGGCATTAGCTATTCGATCATATGAGTGAAAAAGGTGCCACTACTAAAAGAAATAGAAAAAGATTCGAAAACGCGAACAGATTGCTAGTAGAATCTGGTTAAATTAACGGAAATACGATTCGGGGTCGGCTGCACATTGCTTTTAACTACGTGGAATGAGTTTTTTCTGGAATATGACTGCACTTCTATCGAGAAACATGCGTGAAGTATTGAAATAAAACTGATATATGCTTGAGCTCCATATTAGCTAAGTATGTATGTAGGTATGCATGTATATAAATATGTATGTATGTAACTATTTGTTTGTAGATTATGTATGTAGAGTTCTATGTAAGGGTAACAATAGGATATAGAAGGAAATCTGATATCAGCTTGAAATTTTGCGATGTTTCAGGTGGGAAAGGTTTTCTTTCAATTTAGAGTGGGCTTTTTTAAGGATGAGTATCTACGTCTTTATATTAAGGGCGGGAAAATCCTACATTTTCAGGGTGGGTACTTTCAATGTTATTAAATGTGAGTACCTACACGCAGATCCCCTGTAGAAGGCATGTTAAAATAGACCGAAGGATTTATTTTTTTGCGTTGTACTGCAGCCTAAACGGGCGGAATTTTTTTCTATTTTTTGTTCTCACCCATTCCCCTCCTCGAGCCTACTTCTCGAAAATTAGAGCTGACATCAGATTAGTTGTATGTAGTAGTATGTATGTAGTTGTATGTAGTATGTATGTACACATGTTTTTATGCATGTATGTATGCATGTATGAATGGATTTAAATATGTCTGAAAGTGTGTATTATGTATATAGTGGAATGTAGAAGTTGTATGTTGAGTTGTATGTACATATAAGAATTGGAGAACAAGGAATGAAGAATATTTGTGCGCTGAACCTCCATTTTAATTGTTATTTGTTTAGGGAAAGGTGAAGACAGCAGGTTGAGAGAACGAATCAACAAGTTACAGCAGAAGAAAGAAATCCCGGAATGAACAAGGGACCGCCTCATATATAAGAATTATTGACGTATCATTTGGCCAGATAGGTGGTCGTCAGACAAGAGCTTTTGGAATCAATGGGTTTATAAGAGTTATTTTGAAATAGAATATTATTATTTAATGTGCACAGAATCCTGTGTACTTTGAATAAAAGTACATTTGAGTACAAAATGTTTAGACATTAATTAAATCCTGTTTTTCTGTTTTTTAGGTCAATTTCTCTGTCGTGAGAGTATTTAAATTTCTTGCAAGAACACATTTCGTTCTCTGTTTTAGTCAACTGACAGAAGTCTGAGTGGCCGCAACAAACGTCTCGCAATAGCGTAAATATATTGAGTCAAATGTGGATTGCAAGAAATAGAACATCTCGGGGTTGATCTGGAACAGAAAGGTCTTTTCGCTGGAATAATTTATAATTTTTGTATGTCCTTTCTTATCTAATTGAAATGTCACAATCTAATCCCGGCTAAATTGGCAAAAATTGTAATATATAATGTTATAGTCTTATATCAGTTTTAATGCATTTAAATCAGCAGGCTGTAATAAAAGGACGAAAGTAGATGAAAGAGGTTAAAAAAATCCGTAATAAAGAAAACGCTTCATATCTAATAATAAATGATGTATCATTGTACCGATACTTTCCGTATTGGCATTAGCTATTCGATCATATGATTGAAAAAGGTGCCACTACTAAAAGAAATAGAAAAAGATTCGAAAACGCGAACAGATTGCTAGTAGAATCTGGTTAAATTAACGGAAATACGATTCGGGGTCGGCTGCACATTGCTTTTAACTACGTGGAATGAGTTTTTTCTGGAATATGACTGCACTTCTATCGAGAAACATGCGTGAAGTATTGAAATAAAACTGATATATGCTTGAGCTCCATATTAGCTAAGTATGTATGTAGGTATGCATGTATATAAATATGTATGTATGTAACTATTTGTTTGTAGATTATGTATGTAGAGTTGTATGTAAGGGTAACAATAGGATATAGAAGGAAATCTGATATCAGCTTGAAATTTTGCGATGTTTCAGGTGGGAAAGGTTTTCTTTCAATTTAGAGTGGGCTTTTTTAAGGATGAGTATCTACGTCTTTATATTAAGGGCGGGAAAATCCTACATTTTCAGGGTGGGTACTTTCAATGTTATTAAATGTGAGTACCTACACGCAGATCCCCTGTAGAAGGCATGTTAAAATAGACCGAAGGATTTATTTTTTTGCGTTGTACCGCAGCCTAAACGGGCGGAATTTTTTTCTATTTTTTGTTCTCACCCATTCCCCTCCTCGAGCCTACTTCTCGAAAATTAGAGCTGACATCAGATTAGTTGTATGTAGTAGTATGTATGTAGTTGTATGTAGTATGTACGTACACATGTTTTTATGCATGTATGTATGCATGTATGAATGGATTTAAATATGTCTGAAAGTGTGTATTATGTATATAGTGGAATGTAGAAGTTGTATGTTGAGTTGTATGTACATATAAGAATTGGAGAACAAGGAATGAAGAATATTTGTGCGCTGAACCTCCATTTTAATTGTTATTTGTTTAGGGAAAGGTGAAGACAGCAGGTTGAGAGAACGAATCAACAAGTTACAGCAGAAGAAAGAAATCCCGGAATGAGCAAGGGACCGCCTTATATATAAGAATTATTGACGTATAATTTGGCCAGATAGGTGGTCGTCAGACATGAGCTTTTGGAACAAATGGGTTTATAAGAGTTATTTTGAAATAGAATATTATTATTTAATGTGCACAGAATCCTGTGTACTTTGAATAAAAGAACATTTGAGTATAAAATTTTTAGACATTAATTAAATCCTGTTTTTCTGTTTTTTAGGTCAATTTCTCTGTCGTGAGAGTATTTAAATTTCTTGCAAGAACACATTTCGTTCTCTGTTTTAGTCAACTGACAGAAGTCTGAGTGGCCGCAACAAACGTCTCTCAATAGCGTAAATATATTGAGTCAAATGTGGATTGCAAGAAATAGAACATCTCGGGGTTGATCTGGAACAGAAATGTCTTTTCGCTGGAATAATTTATAATTTTTGTATGTCCTTTCTTATCTAATTGAAATGTCACAATCTAATCTCGGCTAAATTGGCAAAAATTGTAATATATAATGTTATAGTCTTATATCAGTTTTAATGCATTTAAATCAGCAGGCTGTAATAAAAGGACGAAAGTAGATGAAAGAGGTTAAAAAAATCCGTAATAAAGAAAACGCTTCATATCTAATAATAAATGATGTATCATTGTACCGATACTTTCCGTATTGGCATTAGCTATTCGATCATATGAGTGAAAAAGGTGCCACTACTAAAAGAAATAGAAAAAGATTCGAAAACGCGAACAGATTGCTAGTAGAATCTGGTTAAATTAACGGAAATACGATTCGGGGTCGGCTGCACATTGCTTTTAACTACGTGGAATGAGTTTTTTCTGGAATATGACTGCACTTCTATCGAGAAACATGCGTGAAGTATTGAAATAAAACTGATATATGCTTGAGCTCCATATTAGCTAAGTATGTATGTAGGTATGCATGTATATAAATATGTATGTATGTAACTATTTGTTTGTAGATTATGTATGTAGAGTTGTATGTAAGGGTAACAATAGGATATAGAAGGAAATCTGATATCAGCTTGAAATTTTGCGATGTTTCAGGTGGGAAAGGTTTTCTTTCAATTTAGAGTGGGCTTTTTTAAGGATGAGTATCTACGTCTTTATATTAAGGGCGGGAAAATCCTACATTTTCAGGGTGGGTACTTTCAATGTTATTAAATGTGAGTACCTACACGCAGATCCCCTGTAGAAGGCATGTTAAAATAGACCGAAGGATTTATTTTTTTGCGTTGTACCGCAGCCTAAACGGGCGGAATTTTTTTCTATTTTTTGTTCTCACCCATTCCCCTCCTCGAGCCTACTTCTCGAAAATTAGAGCTGACATCAGATTAGTTGTATGTAGTAGTATGTATGTAGTTGTATGTAGTATGTATGTACACATGTTTTTATGCATGTATGTATGCATGTATGAATGGATTTAAATATGTCTGAAAGTGTGTATTATGTATATAGTGGAATGTAGAAGTTGTATGTTGAGTTGTATGTACATATAAGAATTGGAGAACAAGGAATGAAGAATATTTGTGCGCTGAACCTCCATTTTAATTGTTATTTGTTTAGGGAAAGGTGAAGACAGCAGGTTGAGAGAACGAATCAACAAGTTACAGCAGAAGAAAGAAATCCCGGAATGAACAAGGGACCGCCTCATATATAAGAATTATTGACGTATCATTTGGCCACATAGGTGGTCGTCAGACATGAGCTTTTGGAACCAATGGGTTTATAAGAGTTATTTTTAAATAGAATATTATTATTTAATGTGCACAGAATCCTGTGTACTTTGAATAAAAGTACATTTGAGTATAAAATGTTTAGAGATTAATTAAAGCCTTTTTTTTTGTTTTTTAGGTCAATTTCTCTGTCTTGTGAGTATTTATATTTCCAGCAAGAATACATTTCGTTCTCTGTTTTAGTCAACTGACAGAAGTCTGAATGGCCGCAACAAACGTCTCGCAATAACGTAAATATATTGAGTCAAATGTGGATTGCAAGAAATAGAACGTCTCGGGGTTGATCTGGAACATAAAGGTCTTTTCGCTTTAATAATTTAAAATTTTTGTATGTCCTTTCTTATCTAATTGAAAAGTCACAATCTAATCCCGGCAAAATTGGCAAAAGTTGTAATATGTAATGTTATAGTCTTATACCAGTTTTAATGCATTTAAATCAGTAGGCTGTAATAAAAGGATGAAAGTAAGTGAAAGAGGTTAAAAAAAACCCGTAATAAAGAAAACTCTTCATATCTAATAATAAATGATTTATCATCGTGCCGGATACTTTCATTATTGGCATTAGCTATTCGATCATATGAGTGAGTAATTTGCCACTACTAAAAGGAATAGAAAAAGATTTGAAAACGCGAACAGATTGCGAGTAGAAGAGAAACATGCCTCAAGTATTGAAATGAAACTGATATATGCTTGAGCTCGATATTAGCTAAGTATGTATGTATGTACGTATACATGTATGTATACATGTATGTAATATTTGTGCGCTGAATCTCCATTTTAATTGTTATTTGCTTAGGGAAAGGTGAAGACAGCAGGTTGAGAGAACGAATCAACAAGTTACAGCAGATGAAAGAAATCCCGGAATGAACAAATGCCCGCCCTATATATAAGAATTATTGACGTATCATTTGGCTAGATAGGTGGTCGTCAGACATGAGATTTTGGAACCAATGGGTTTATAAGAGTTATTTTGAAATAGAATCCTGTGTACTTTGAATAAAAGTACATTTGAGTATAAAATGTTTAGACATTAATTAAAGCCTGTTTTTTTGTTTTTTAGGTCAATTTCTCTGTCGTGAGAGTATTTAAATTTCTTGCAAGAATACACTTCGTTCTCTGATTTAGTCAACTGACAGAAGTCTGAATGGCCGCAACAAACGTCTCGCAATAGCGTAAATATAGTGAGTCAAATGTGTATTGCAAGAAATAAAACATCTCAGGGTTGATCTGGAATAGAAAGGTCTTTTCGCTGGAATAATTTAAAATTTTTGTATGTCCTTTCTTATCTAATTGAAATGTCACAATCTAATCCCGGCTAAATTGGCAAAAATTGTAATATATAATGTTATAGTCTTATATCAGATTTAATGCATTTAAATCAGTAGGCTGTAATAAAAGGATGAAAGTAGATGAAAGAGGTTAAAAAAACCCGTAACAAAGAAACCGCTTCATATCTAATAATAAATGATGTATCATTGTGCCGGATACTTTCCCTATTGGCATTAGCTATTTGATCATATGAGTGAGTAAGGTGCCACTACTAAAAGGAAAAGAAAAAGATTCGAAAACGCGAACAGATTGCTAGTAGAATCTGGTTAAATTAACGGAAATACGATTCGGGGTCGGCTGCACATTGCTTTCTACTACGCGGAATAAGTTTTTTCTGGAATATGACTGAACTTCTATCGAGAAACATGCCTCAAGTATTGAAATAAAACTGATATATGTTTGAGCTCGATATTAGCTAAGTATGTATGTAGGTATGCATGTATATAAATATGTATGTATGTAACTATTTGTTTGTAGATTATGTATGTAGAGTTGTATGTAAGGGTAACAATATGATATAGTAGGAAATCTGATATCAGCTTGAAATTTTGCGATGTTTCAGGTGGGAAAGGTTTTCTTTCAATTTAGAGTGGGCTTTTTTAAGGATGAGTATCTACGTCTTTATATTAAGGGCGGGAAAATCCTACATTTTCAGGGTGGGTGTTTACAACGTTATTAAATGTGAGTACCTACACGCAGATCCCCTGTAGAAGGCATGTTAAAATAGACCGAAGGACTTATTTTTTTGCGCTCTTGTACCGCAGCCTAAACGGACGGAATTTTTTTCTATTTTTTGTTCTCACCCATTCCCCTCCTCGAGCCTACTTCTCGAAAATTAGAGCTGACATCAGATTAGTTGTATGTAGTAGTATGTATGTAGTTGTATGTAGTATGTATGTACACATGTTTGAATGGATTTAAATATGTCTGAAAGTGTGTATTATGTATATAGTGGAATGTAGAAATTGTATGTTGAGTTGTATGTACATATAAGAATTGGAGAACAAGGAATGAAGAATATTTGTGCGCTGAACCTCCATTTTAATTGTTATTTGTTTAGGGAAAGGTGAAGACAGCAGGTTGAGAGAACGAATCAACAAGTTACAGCAGAAGAAAGAAATCCCGGAATGAACAAGGGACCGCCTCATATATAAGAATTATTGACGTATCATTTGGCCAGATAGGTGGTCGTCAGACAAGAGCTTTTGGAATCAATGGGTTTATAAGAGTTATTTTGAAATAGAATATTATTATTTAATGTGCACAGAATCCTGTGTACTTTGAATAAAAGTACATTTGAGTACAAAATGTTTAGACATTAATTAAATCCTGTTTTTCTGTTTTTTAGGTCAATTTCTCTGCCGTGAGAGTATTTAAATTTCTTGCAAGAACACATTTCGTTCTCTGTTTTAGTCAACTGACAGAAGTCTGAATGGCCGCAACATACGTCTCGCAATAGCGTAAATATAGTGGGTCAAATGTGGATTGCAAGAAATAGAACATCTCGGGGTTGATCTGGAACAGAAAGATCTTTTCGCTGGATTAATTTATAATTTTTGTATGTCCTTTCTTATCTAATTGAAATGTCACAATCTAATCCCGGCTAAATTGGCAAAAATTGTAATATATAATGTTATAGTCTTATATCAGTTTTAATGCATTTAAATCAGCAGGCTGTAATAAAAGGACGAAAGTAGATGAAAGAGGTTAAAAAAATCCGTAATAAAGAAAACGCTTCATATCTAATAATAAATGATGTATCATTGTACCGATAATTTCCGTATTGGCATTAGCTATTCGATCATATGAGTGAAAAAGGTGCCACTACTAAAAGAAATAGAAAAAGATTCGAAAACGCGAACAGATTGCTAGTAGAATCTGGTTAAATTAACGGAAATACGATTCGGGGTCGGCTGCACATTGCTTTTAACTACGTGGAATGAGTTTTTTCTGGAATATGACTGCACTTCTATCGAGAAACATGCGTGAAGTATTGAAATAAAACTGATATATGCTTGAGCTCCATATTAGCTAAGTATGTATGTAGGTATGCATGTATATAAATATGTATGTATGTAACTATTTGTTTGTAGATTATGTATGTAGAGTTGTATGTAAGGGTAACAATAGGATATAGAAGGAAATCTGATATCAGCTTGAAATTTTGCGATGTTTCAGGTGGGAAAGGTTTTCTTTCAATTTAGAGTGGGCTTTTTTAAGGATGAGTATCTACGTCTTTATATTAAGGGCGGGAAAATCCTACATTTTCAGGGTGGGTACTTTCAATGTTATTAAATGTGAGTACCTACACGCAGATCCCCTGTAGAAGGCATGTTAAAATAGACCGAAGGATTTATTTTTTTGCGTTGTACCGCAGCCTAAACGGGCGGAATTTTTTTCTATTTTTTGTTCTAACCCATTCCCCTCCTCGAGCCTACTTCTCGAAAATTAGAGCTGACATCAGATTAGTTGTATGTAGTAGTATGTATGTAGTTGTATGTAGTATGTATGTACACATGTTTTTATGCATGTATGTATGCATGTATGAATGGATTTAAATATGTCTGAAAGTGTGTATTATGTATATAGTGGAATGTAGAAGTTGTATGTTGAGTTGTATGTACATATAAGAATTGGAGAACAAGGAATGAAGAATATTTGTGCGCTGAACCTCCATTTTAATTGTTATTTGTTTACGGAAAGGTGAAGACAGCAGGTTGAGAGAACGAATCAACAAGTTACAGCAGAAGAAAGAAATCCCGGAATGAACAAGGGACCGCCTCATATATAAGAATTATTGACGTATCATTTGGCCAGATAGGTGGTCGTCAGACAAGAGCTTTTGGAATCAATGGGTTTATAAGAGTTATTTTGAAATAGAATATTATTATTTAATGTGCACAGAATCCTGTGTACTTTGAATAAAAGTACATTTGAGTACAAAATGTTTAGACATTAATTAAATCCTGTTTTTCTGTTTTTTAGGTCAATTTCTCTGTCGTGAGAGTATTTAAATTTCTTGCAAGAACACATTTCGTTCTCTGTTTTAGTCAACTGACAGAAGTCTGAATGGCCGCAACATACGTCTCGCAATAGCGTAAATATAGTGGGTCAAATGTGGATTGCAAGAAATAGAACATCTCGGGGTTGATCTGGAACAGAAAGATCTTTTCGCTGGATTAATTTATAATTTTTGTATGTCCTTTCTTATCTAATTGAAATGTCACAATCTAATCCCGGCTAAATTGGCAAAAATTGTAATATATAATGTTATAGTCTTATATCAGTTTTAATGCATTTAAATCAGCAGGCTGTAATAAAAGGACGAAAGTAGATGAAAGAGGTTAAAAAAATCCGTAATAAAGAAAACGCTTCATATCTAATAATAAATGATGTATCATTGTACCGATACTTTCCGTATTGGCATTAGCTATTCGATCATATGAGTGAAAAAGGTGCCACTACTAAAAGAAATAGAAAAAGATTCGAAAACGCGAACAGATTGCCAGTAGAATCTGGTTAAATTAACGGAAATACGATTCGGGGTCGGCTGCACATTGCTTTTAACTACGTGGAATGAGTTTTTTCTGGAATATGACTGCACTTCTATCGAGAAACATGCGTGAAGTATTGAAATAAAACTGATATATGCTTGAGCTCCATATTAGCTAAGTATGTATGTAGGTATGCATGTATATAAATATGTATGTATGTAACTATTTGTTTGTAGATTATGTATGTAGAGTTGTATGTAAGGGTAACAATAGGATATAGAAGGAAATCTGATATCAGCTTGAAATTTTGCGATGTTTCAGGTGGGAAAGGTTTTCTTTCAATTTAGAGTGGGCTTTTTTAAGGATGAGTATCTACGTCTTTATATTAAGGGCGGGAAAATCCTACATTTTCAGGGTGGGTACTTTCAATGTTATTAAATGTGAGTACCTACACGCAGATCCCCTGTAGAAGGCATGTTAAAATAGACCGAAGGATTTATTTTTTTGCGTTGTACCGCAGCCTAAACGGGCGGAATTTTTTTCTATTTTTTGTTCTCACCCATTCCCCTCCTCGAGCCTACTTCTCGAAAATTAGAGCTGACATCAGATTAGTTGTATGTAGTAGTATGTATGTAGTTGTATGTAGTATGTACGTACACATGTTTTTATGCATGTATGTATGCATGTATGAATGGATTTAAATATGTCTGAAAGTGTGTATTATGTATATAGTGGAATGTAGAAGTTGTATGTTGAGTTGTATGTACATATAAGAATTGGAGAACAAGGAATGAAGAATATTTGTGCGCTGAACCTCCATTTTAATTGTTATTTGTTTAGGGAAAGGTGAAGACAGCAGGTTGAGAGAACGAATCAACAAGTTACAGCAGAAGAAAGAAATCCCGGAATGAGCAAGGGACCGCCTTATATATAAGAATTATTGACGTATAATTTGGCCAGATACGTGGTCGTCAGACATGAGCTTTTGGAACAAATGGGTTTATAAGAGTTATTTTGAAATAGAGTATTATTATTTAATGTGCACAGAATCCTGTGTACTTTGAATAAAAGAACATTTGAGTATAAAATTTTTAGAGATTAATTAAAGCCTTTTTTTTGTTTTTTAGGTCAATTTCTCTGTCTTGTAATTATTTAAATTTCTTGCAAGAATACATTTCGTTCTCTGTTTTAGTCAACTGACAGAAGTCTGAGTGGCCGCAACAAACGTCTCGCAATAGCGTAAATATATTGAGTCAAATGTGGATTGCAAGAAATAGAACATCTCGGGGTTGATCTGGAACAGAAAGGTCTTTTCGCTGGAATAATTTATAATTTTTGTATGTCCTTTCTTATCTAATTGAAATGTCACAATCTAATCCCGGCTAAATTGGCAAAAATTGTAATATATAATGTTGTAGTCTTATATCAGTTTTAATGCATTTAAATCAGCAGGCTGTAATAAAAGGACGAAAGTAGATGAAAGAGGTTAAAAAAATCCGTAATAAAGAAAACGCTTCATATCTAATAATAAATGATGTATCATTGTACCGATACTTTCCGTATTGGCATTAGCTATTCGATCATATGAGTGAAAAAGGTGCCACTACTAAAAGAAATAGAAAAAGATTCGAAAACCCGAACAGATTGCCAGTAGAATCTGGTTAAATAACGGAAATACGATTCGGGGTCGGCTGCACATTGCTTTTAACTACGTGGAATGAGTTTTTCCTGGAATATGACTGCACTTCTATCGAGAAACATGCGTGAAGTATTGAAATAAAACTGATATATGCTTGAGCTCCATATTAGCTAAGTATGTATGTAGGTATGCATGTATATAAATATGTATGTATGTAACTATTTGTTTGTAGATTATGTATGTAGAGTTGTATGTAAGGGTAACAATAGGATATAGAAGGAAATCTGATATCAGCTTGAAATTTTGCGATGTTTCAGGTGGGAAAGGTTTTCTTTCAATTTAGAGTGGGCTTTTTTAAGGATGAGTATCTACGTCTTTATATTAAGGGCGGGAAAATCCTACATTTTCAGGGTGGGTACTTTCAATGTTATTAAATGTGAGTACCTACACGCAGATCCCCTGTAGAAGGCATGTTAAAATAGACCGAAGGATTTATTTTTTTGCGTTGTACCGCAGCCTAAACGGGCGGAATTTTTTTCTATTTTTTGTTCTCACCCATTCCCCTCCTCGAGCCTACTTCTCGAAAATTAGAGCTGACATCAGATTAGTTGTATGTAGTAGTATGTATGTAGTTGTATGTAGTATGTACGTACACATGTTTTTATGCATGTATGTATGCATGTATGAATGGATTTAAATATGTCTGAAAGTGTGTATTATGTATATAGTGGAATGTAGAAGTTGTATGTTGAGTTGTATGTACATATAAGAATTGGAGAACAAGGAATGAAGAATATTTGTGCGCTGAACCTCCATTTTAATTGTTATTTGTTTACGGAAAGGTGAAGACAGCAGGTTGAGAGAACGAATCAACAAGTTACAGCAGAAGAAAGAAATCCCGGAATGAGCAAGGGACCGCCTTATATATAAGAATTATTGACGTATAATTTGGCCGGATACGTGGTCGTCAGACATGAGCTTTTGGAACAAATGGGTTTATAAGAGTTATTTTGAAATAGAATATTATTATTTAATGTGCACAGAATCCTGTGTACTTTGAATAAAAGAACATTTGAGTATAAAATTTTTAGAGATTAATTAAAGCCTTTTTTTTGTTTTTTAGGTCAATTTCTCTGTCTTGTAATTATTTAAATTTCTTGCAAGAATACATTTCGTTCTCTGTTTTAGTCAACTGACAGAAGTCTGAGAGGCCGCAACAAACGTCTCGCAATAGCGTAAATATATTGAGTCAAATGTGGATTGCAAGAAATAGAACATATCGGGGTTGATCTGGAACAGAAAGGTCTTTTCGCTGGAATAATTTATAATTTTTGTATGTCCTTTCTTATCTAATTGAAATGTCACAATCTAATCCCGGCTAAATTGGCAAAAATTGTAATATATAATGTTATAGTCTTATATCAGTTTTAATGCATTTAAATCAGCAGGCTGTAATAAAAGGACGAAAGTAGATGAAAGAGGTTAAAAAAATCCGTAATAAAGAAAACGCTTCATATCTAATAATAAATGATGTATCATTGTACCGATACTTTCCGTATTGGCATTAGCTATTCGATCATATGAGTGAAAAAGGTGCCACTACTAAAAGAAATAGAAAAAGATTCGAAAACCCGAACAGATTGCTAGTAGAATCTGGTTAAATTAACGGAAATACGATTCGGGGTCGGCTGCACATTGCTTTTAACTACGTGGAATGAGTTTTTTCTGGAATATGACTGCACTTCTATCGAGAAACATGCGTGAAGTATTGAAATAAAACTGATATATGCTTGAGCTCCATATTAGCTAAGTATGTATGTAGGTATGCATGTATATAAATATGTATGTATGTAAGTAGTTGTTTGTAGATTATGTATGTAGAGTTGTATGTAAGGTTAACAATATGATATAGTAGGAAATCTGATATCAGCTTGAAATTTTGCGATGTTTCAGGTGGGAAAGGTTTTCTTTCAATTTAGAGTGGGCTTTTTTAAGGATGAGTATCTACGTCTTTATATTAAGGGCGGGAAAATCCTACATTTTCAGGGTGGGTGTTTACAACGTTATTAAATGTGAGTACCTACACGCAGATCCCCTGTAGAAGGCATGTTAAAATAGACCGAAGGACTTATTTTTTTGCGCTCTTGTACCGCAGCCTAAACGGACGGAATTTTTTTCTATTTTTTGTTCTCACCCATTCCCCTCCTCGAGCCTACTTCTCGAAAATTAGAGCTGACATCAGATTAGTTGTATGTAGTAGTATGTATGTAGTTGTATGTAGTATGTACGTACACATGTTTTTATGCATGTATGTATGCATGTATGAATGGATTTAAATATGTCTGAAAGTGTGTATTATGTATATAGTGGAATGTAGAAATTGTATGTTGAGTTGTATGTACATATAAGAATTGGAGAACAAGGAATGAAGAATATTTGTGCGCTGAACCTCCATTTTAATTGTTATTTGTTTAGGGAAAGGTGAAGACAGCAGGTTGAGAGAACGAATCAACAAGTTACAGCAGAAGAAAGAAATCCCGGAATGAACAAGGGACCGCCTCATATATAAGAATTATTGACGTATCATTTGGCCAGATAGGTGGTCGTCAGACAAGAGCTTTTGGAATCAATGGGTTTATAAGAGTTATTTTGAAATAGAATATTATTATTTAATGTGCACAGAATCCTGTGTACTTTGAATAAAAGTACATTTGAGTACAAAATGTTTAGACATTAATTAAATCCTGTTTTTCTGTTTTTTAGGTCAATTTCTCTGTCGTGAGAGTATTTAAATTTCTTGCAAGAACACATTTCGTTCTCTGTTTTAGTCAACTGACAGAAGTCTGAATGGCCGCAACATACGTCTCGCAATAGCGTAAATATAGTGGGTCAAATGTGGATTGCAAGAAATAGAACATCTCGGGGTTGATCTGGAACAGAAAGATCTTTTCGCTGGATTAATTTATAATTTTTGTATGTCCTTTCTTATCTAATTGAAATGTCACAATCTAATCCCGGCTAAATTGGCAAAAATTGTAATATATAATGTTATAGTCTTATATCAGTTTTAATGCATTTAAATCAGCAGGCTGTAATAAAAGGACGAAAGTAGATGAAAGAGGTTAAAAAAATCCGTAATAAAGAAAACGCTTCATATCTAATAATAAATGATGTATCATTGTACCGATAATTTCCGTATTGGCATTAGCTATTCGATCATATGAGTGAAAAAGGTGCCACTACTAAAAGAAATAGAAAAAGATTCGAAAACGCGAACAGATTGCTAGTAGAATCTGGTTAAATTAACGGAAATACGATTCGGGGTCGGCTGCACATTGCTTTTAACTACGTGGAATGAGTTTTTTCTGGAATATGACTGCACTTCTATCGAGAAACATGCGTGAAGTATTGAAATAAAACTGATATATGCTTGAGCTCCATATTAGCTAAGTATGTATGTAGGTATGCATGTATATAAATATGTATGTATGTAACTATTTGTTTGTAGATTATGTATGTAGAGTTGTATGTAAGGGTAACAATAGGATATAGAAGGAAATCTGATATCAGCTTGAAATTTTGCGATGTTTCAGGTGGGAAAGGTTTTCTTTCAATTTAGAGTGGGCTTTTTTAAGGATGAGTATCTACGTCTTTATATTAAGGGCGGGAAAATCCTACATTTTCAGGGTGGGTACTTTCAATGTTATTAAATGTGAGTACCTACACGCAGATCCCGTGTAGAAGGCATGTTAAAATAGACCGAAGGATTTATTTTTTTTGCGTTGTACCGCAGCCTAAACGGGCGGAATTTTTTTCTATTTTTTGTTCTCACCCATTCCCCTCCTCGAGCCTACTTCTCGAAAATTAGAGCTGACATCAGATTAGTTGTATGTAGTAGTATGTATGTAGTTGTATGTAGTATGTATGTACACATGTTTTTATGCATGTATGTATGCATGTATGAATGGATTTAAATATGTCTGAAAGTGTGTATTATGTATATAGTGGAATGTAGAAGTTGTATGTTGTGTTGTATGTACATATAAGAATTGGAGAACAAGGAATGAAGAATATTTGTGCGCTGAACCTCCATTTTAATTGTTATTTGTTTACGGAAAGGTGAAGATAGCAGGTTGAGAGAACGAATCAACAAGTTACAGCAGAAGAAAGAAATCCCGGAATGAACAAGGGACCGCCTCATATATAAGAATTATTGACGTATCATTTGGCCAGATAGGTGGTCGTCAGACAAGAGCTTTTGGAATCAATGGGTTTATAAGAGTTATTTTGAAATAGAATATTATTATTTAATGTGCACAGAATCCTGTGTACTTTGAATAAAAGTACATTTGAGTACAAAATGTTTAGACATTAATTAAATCCTGTTTTTCTGTTTTTTAGGTCAATTTCTCTGTCGTGAGAGTATTTAAATTTCTTGCAAGAACACATTTCGTTCTCTGTTTTAGTCAACTGACAGAAGTCTGAATGGCCGCAACATACGTCTCGCAATAGCGTAAATATAGTGGGTCAAATGTGGATTGCAAGAAATAGAACATCTCGGGGTTGATCTGGAACAGAAAGATCTTTTCGCTGGATTAATTTATAATTTTTGTATGTCCTTTCTTATCTAATTGAAATGTCACAATCTAATCCCGGCTAAATTGGCAAAAATTGTAATATATAATGTTATAGTCTTATATCAGTTTTAATGCATTTAAATCAGCAGGCTGTAATAAAAGGACGAAAGTAGATGAAAGAGGTTAAAAAAATCCGTAATAAAGAAAACGCTTCATATCTAATAATAAATGATGTATCATTGTACCGATACTTTCCGTATTGGCATTAGCTATTCGATCATATGAGTGAAAAAGGTGCCACTACTAAAAGAAATAGAAAAAGATTCGAAAACGCGAACAGATTGCCAGTAGAATCTGGTTAAATTAACGGAAATACGATTCGGGGTCGGCTGCACATTGCTTTTAACTACGTGGAATGAGTTTTTTCTGGAATATGACTGCACTTCTATCGAGAAACATGCGTGAAGTATTGAAATAAAACTGATATATGCTTGAGCTCCATATTAGCTAAGTATGTATGTAGGTATGCATGTATATAAATATGTATGTATGTAAGTAGTTGTTTGTAGATTCTGTATGTAGAGTTGTATGTAAGGTTAACAATATGATATAGTAGGAAATCTGATATCAGCTTGAAATTTTGCGATGTTTCAGGTGGGAAAGGTTTTCTTTCAATTTAGAGTGGGCTTTTTTAAGGATGAGTATCTACGTCTTTATATTAAGGGCGGGAAAATCCTACATTTTCAGGGTGGGTGTTTACAACGTTATTAAATGTGAGTACCTACACGCAGATCCCCTGTAGAAGGCATGTTAAAATAGACCGAAGGATTTATTTTTTTGCGTTGTACCGCAGCCTAAACGGGCGGAATTTTTTTCTATTTTTTGTTCTCACCCATTCCCCTCCTCGAGCCTACTTCTCGAAAATTAGAGCTGACATCAGATTAGTTGTATGTAGTAGTATGTATGTAGTTGTATGTAGTATGTACGTACACATGTTTTTATGCATGTATGTATGCATGTATGAATGGATTTAAATATGTCTGAAAGTGTGTATTATGTATATAGTGGAATGTAGAAATTGTATGTTGAGTTGTATGTACATATAAGAATTGGAGAACAAGGAATGAAGAATATTTGTGCGCTGAACCTCCATTTTAATTGTTATTTGTTTAGGGAAAGGTGAAGACAGCAGGTTGAGAGAACGAATCAACAAGTTACAGCAGAAGAAAGAAATCCCGGAATGAACAAGGGACCGCCTCATATATAAGAATTATTGACGTATCATTTGGCCAGATAGGTGGTCGTCAGACAAGAGCTTTTGGAATCAATGGGTTTATAAGAGTTATTTTGAAATAGAATATTATTATTTAATGTGCACAGAATCCTGTGTACTTTGAATAAAAGTACATTTGAGTACAAAATGTTTAGACATTAATTAAATCCTGTTTTTCTGTTTTTTAGGTCAATTTCTCTGTCGTGAGAGTATTTAAATTTCTTGCAAGAACACATTTCGTTCTCTGTTTTAGTCAACTGACAGAAGTCTGAATGGCCGCAACATACGTCTCGCAATAGCGTATATATAGTGGGTCAAATGTGGATTGCAAGAAATAGAACATCTCGGGGTTGATCTGGAACAGAAAGATCTTTTCGCTGGATTAATTTATAATTTTTGTATGTCCTTTCTTATCTAATTGAAATGTCACAATCTAATCCCGGCTAAATTGGCAAAAATTGTAATATATAATGTTATAGTCTTATATCAGTTTTAATGCATTTAAATCAGCAGGCTGTAATAAAAGGACGAAAGTAGATGAAAGAGGTTAAAAAAATCCGTAATAAAGAAAACGCTTCATATCTAATAATAAATGATGTATCATTGTACCGATAATTTCCGTATTGGCATTAGCTATTCGATCATATGAGTGAAAAAGGTGCCACTACTAAAAGAAATAGAAAAAGATTCGAAAACGCGAACAGATTGCTAGTAGAATCTGGTTAAATTAACGGAAATACGATTCGGGGTCGGCTGCACATTGCTTTTAACTACGTGGAATGAGTTTTTTCTGGAATATGACTGCACTTCTATCGAGAAACATGCGTGAAGTATTGAAATAAAACTGATATATGCTTGAGCTCCATATTAGCTAAGTATGTATGTAGGTATGCATGTATATAAATATGTATGTATGTAACTATTTGTTTGTAGATTATGTATGTAGAGTTGTATGTAAGGGTAACAATAGGATATAGAAGGAAATCTGATATCAGCTTGAAATTTTGCGATGTTTCAGGTGGGAAAGGTTTTCTTTCAATTTAGAGTGGGCTTTTTTAAGGATGATTATCTACGTCTTTATATTAAGGGCGGGAAAATCCTACATTTTCAGGGTGGGTACTTTCAATGTTATTAAATGTGAGTACCTACACGCAGATCCCCTGTAGAAGGCATGTTAAAATAGACCGAAGGATTTATTTTTTTGCGTTGTACCGCAGCCTAAACGGGCGGAATTTTTTTCTATTTTTTGTTCTCACCCATTCCCCTCCTCGAGCCTACTTCTCGAAAATTAGAGCTGACATCAGATTAGTTGTATGTAGTAGTATGTATGTAGTTGTATGTAGTATGTATGTACACATGTTTTTATGCATGTATGTATGCATGTATGAATGGATTTAAATATGTCTGAAAGTGTGTATTATGTATATAGTGGAATGTAGTAGTTGTATGTTGTGTTGTATGTACATATAAGAATTGGAGAACAAGGAATGAAGAATATTTGTGCGCTGAACCTCCATTTTAATTGTTATTTGTTTACGGAAAGGTGAAGACAGCAGGTTGAGAGAACGAATCAACAAGTTACAGCAGAAGAAAGAAATCCCGGAATGAACAAGGGACCGCCTCATATATAAGAATTATTGACGTATCATTTGGCCAGATAGGTGGTCGTCAGACAAGAGCTTTTGGAATCAATGGGTTTATAAGAGTTATTTTGAAATAGAATATTATTATTTAATGTGCACAGAATCCTGTGTACTTTGAATAAAAGTACATTTGAGTACAAAATGTTTAGACATTAATTAAATCCTGTTTTTCTGTTTTTTAGGTCAATTTCTCTGTCGTGAGAGTATTTAAATTTCTTGCAAGAACACATTTCGTTCTCTGTTTTAGTCAACTGACAGAAGTCTGAATGGCCGCAACATACGTCTCGCAATAGCGGAAATATAGTGGGTCAAATGTGGATTGCAAGAAATAGAACATCTCGGGGTTGATCTGGAACAGAAAGATCTTTTCGCTGGATTAATTTATAATTTTTGTATGTCCTTTCTTATCTAATTGAAATGTCACAATCTAATCCCGGCTAAATTGGCAAAAATTGTAATATATAATGTTATAGTCTTATATCAGTTTTAATGCATTTAAATCAGCAGGCTGTAATAAAAGGACGAAAGTAGATGAAAGAGGTTAAAAAAATCCGTAATAAAGAAAACGCTTCATATCTAATAATAAATGATGTATCATTGTACCGATACTTTCCGTATTGGCATTAGCTATTCGATCATATGAGTGAAAAAGGTGCCACTACTAAAAGAAATAGAAAAAGATTCGAAAACGCGAACAGATTGCCAGTAGAATCTGGTTAAATTAACGGAAATACGATTCGGGGTCGGCTGCACATTGCTTTTAACTACGTGGAATGAGTTTTTTCTGGAATATGACTGCACTTCTATCGAGAAACATGCGTGAAGTATTGAAATAAAACTGATATATGCTTGAGCTCCATATTAGCTAAGTATGTATGTAGGTATGCATGTATATAAATATGTATGTATGTAACTATTTGTTTGTAGATTATGTATGTAGAGTTGTATGTAAGGGTAACAATAGGATATAGAAGGAAATCTGATATCAGCTTGAAATTTTGCGATGTTTCAGGTGGGAAAGGTTTTCTTTCAATTTAGAGTGGGCTTTTTTAAGGATGAGTATCTACGTCTTTATATTAAGGGCGGGAAAATCCTACATTTTCAGGGTGGGTACTTTCAATGTTATTAAATGTGAGTACCTACACGCAGATCCCCTGTAGAAGGCATGTTAAAATAGACCGAAGGATTTATTTTTTTGCGTTGTACCGCAGCCTAAACGGGCGGAATTTTTTTCTATTTTTTGTTCTCACCCATTCCCCTCCTCGAACCTACTTCTCGAAAATTAGAGCTGACATCAGATTAGTTGTATGTAGTAGTATGTATGTAGTTGTATGTAGTATGTACGTACACATGTTTTTATGCATGTATGTATGCATGTATGAATGGATTTAAATATGTCTGAAAGTGTGTATTATGTATATAGTGGAATGTAGAAGTTGTATGTTGAGTTGTATGTACATATAAGAATTGGAGAACAAGGAATGAAGAATATTTGTGCGCTGGACCTCCATTTTAATTGTTATTTGTTTAGGGAAAGGTGAAGACAGCAGGTTGAGAGAACGAATCAACAAGTTACAGCAGAAGAAAGAAATCCCGGAATGAGCAAGGGACCGCCTTATATATAAGAATTATTGACGTATAATTTGGCCAGATACGTGGTCGTCAGACATGAGCTTTTGGAACAAATGGGTTTATAAGAGTTATTTTGAAATAGAATATTATTATTTAATGTGCACAGAATCCTGTGTACTTTGAATAAAAGAACATTTGAGTATAAAATTTTTAGAGATTAATTAAAGCCTTTTTTTTGTTTTTTAGGTCAATTTCTCTGTCTTGTAATTATTTAAATTTCTTGCAAGAATACATTTCGTTCTCTGTTTTAGTCAACTGACAGAAGTCTGAGTGGCCGCAACAAACGTCTCGCAATAGCGTAAATATATTGAGTCAAATGTGGATTGCAAGAAATAGAACATCTCGGGGTTGATCTGGAACAGAAAGGTCTTTTCGCTGGAATAATTTATAATTTTTGTATGTCCTTTCTTATCTAATTGAAATGTCACAATCTAATCCCGGCTAAATTGGCAAAAATTGTAATATATAATGTTATAGTCTTATATCAGTTTTAATGCATTTAAGTCAGCCGGCTGTAATAAAAGGACGAAAGTAGATGAAAGAGGTTAAAAAAATCCGTAATAAAGAAAACGCTTCATATCTAATAATAAATGATGTATCATTGTACCGATACTTTCCGTATTGGCATTAGCTATTCGATCATATGAGTGAAAAAGGTGCCACTACTAAAAGAAATAGAAAAAGATTCGAAAACCCGAACAGATTGCTAGTAGAATCTGGTTAAATTAACGGAAATACGATTCGGGGTCGGCTGCACATTGCTTTTAACTACGTGGAATGAGTTTTTTCTGGAATATGACTGCACTTCTATCGAGAAACATGCGTGAAGTATTGAAATAAAACTGATATATGCTTGAGCTCCATATTAGCTAAGTATGTATGTAGGTATGCATGTATATAAATATGTATGTATGTAACTATTTGTTTGTAGATTATGTATGTAGAGTTGTATGTAAGGGTAACAATAGGATATAGAAGGAAATCTGATATCAGCTTGAAATTTTGCGATGTTTCAGGTGGGAAAGGTTTTCTTTCAATTTAGAGTGGGCTTTTTTAAGGATGAGTATCTACGTCTTTATATTAAGGGCGGGAAAATCCTACATTTTCAGGGTGGGTACTTTCAATGTTATTAAATGTGAGTACCTACACGCAGATCCCCTGTAGAAGGCATGTTAAAATAGACCGAAGGATTTATTTTTTTGCGTTGTACCGCAGCCTAAACGGGCGGAATTTTTTTCTATTTTTTTTTCTCACCCACTCCCCTCCTCGAGCCTACTTCTCGAAAATTAGAGCTGATATCAGATTAGTTGTATGTAGTAGAATGTATGTAGTTGTATGTAGTATGTATGTATACATGTTTTTATGCATGTATGTATGCATGTATGAATGGATTTAAATATGTATGAAAGTGTGTATTATGTATATAGTGGAATATAGAAGTTGTATGTTGAATTGTATGTACATGTAAGAATTGGAGAACAAGGTAGGAAGAATATTTGTGCACTGAACCTCGATTTTAATTGTTATTTGTTTAGGGAAAGGTGAAGACAGCAGGTTGAGAGAACTAATCAACAAGTTACAGCTGAAGAAAGAAATCCCGGAATGAACAAGGGACGGCCTTATATATAAGAATTATTGACGTATCGTTTGGCCACATAGGTGGTCGTCAGACATGAGCTTTTGGAACCAATGGGTTTATAAGAGTTATTTTTAAATAGAATATTATTATTTAATGTGCACAGAATCCTGTGTATTTTGAATAAAAGTACATTTGAGTATAAAATGTTTAGAGATTAATTAAAGCCTTTTTTTTTGTTTTTTAGGTCAATTTCTCTGTCTTGTAATTATTTAAATTTCTGGCAAGAATACATTTCGTTCTCTGTTTTAGTCAACTGACAGAAGTCTGAGTGGCCGCAACAAACGTCTCGCAATAGCGTAAATATATTGAGTCAAATGTGGATTGCAAGAAATAGAACATCTCGGGGTTGATCTGGAACAGAAAGGTCTTTTCGCTGGAATAATTTAAAATTTTTGTATGTCCTTTCTTATCTAATTGAAAAGTCACAATCTAATCCCGGCAAAATTGGCAAAAGTTGTAATATATAATGTTATACTCTTATATCAGTTTTAATGCATTTAAATCAGTAGGCTGTAATAAAAGGATGAAAGTAGATGAAAGAGGTTAAAAAAAACCCGTAATAAAGAAAACTCTTCATATCTAATAATAAATGATTTATCATCGTGCCGGATACTTTCATTATTGGCATTAGCTATTCGATCATATGAGTGAGTAATTTGCCACTACTAAAAGGAATAGAAAAAGATTCGAAAACGCGAACAGATTGCTAGTAGAAGAGAAACATGCCTCAAGTATCGAAATAAAACTGATATATGCTTGAGCTCGATAGTAGCTAAGTATGTATGTATGTATGCATGTATACATGTATGTATACATGTATGTAACATTTGTGCGCTGAATCTCCATTTTAATTGTTTTTTGCTTAGGGAAAGGTGAAGACAGCAGGTTGAGAGAACGAATCAACAAGTTACAGCAGAAGAAAGAAATCCCGGAATGAGCAAGGGACCGCCTTATATATAAGAATTATTGACGTATCATTTGGCTAGATAGGTGGTCGTCAGACATGAGATTTTGGAACCAATGGGTTTATAAGAGTTATTTTGAAATAGAATCCTGTGTACTTTGAATAAAAGTACATTTGAGTATAAAATGTTCAGACATTAATTAAAGCCTGTTTTTTTGTTTTTTAGGTCAATTTCTCTGTCGTGTGAGTATTTAAATTTCTTGCAAGAATACAATTCGTTCTCTGTTTTAGTCAACTGACAGAAGTCTGAATGGCCACAACAAACGTCTCGCAGTAGCGTAAATATATTGAGTCAAATGTGGATTGCAAGAAATTGAAAATCTCGGGGTTGATCTGGAACAGAAAGGTCTTTTCGCTGGAATAATTTAAAATCTTTGTATGTCCTTTCTTATCCAATTGAAATGTCACAATCTAATCCCGGCTAAATTGGCAAAAATTGTAATATATAATGTTATAGTCTTATATCAGTTTTAATGCATTTAAATCAGTAGGCTGTAATAAAAGGATGAAAGTAGATGAAAGAGGTTAAAAAAAACCCGTAATAAAGAAAACGCTTCATATCTAATAATAAATGATGTATCATTGTGCCGGATACTTCCCGTATTGGCATTAACTATTTGATCCTATGAGTGAGTAATTTGCCACTACTAAAAGGAATGGAAAAAAGATTCGAAAACGCGAACAGATTGCTAGTAGAATCTGGTTAAATTAACGGAAATACGATTCGGGGTAATCTGCACATTGCTTTTAACTACGTGGAATAAGTTTTTTCTGGAATATGACTGCACTTCTATCGAGAAACATGCCTCAAGTATTGAAATAAAACTGATATATGGTTTTAGCTCGATATTAGCTAAGTATGTATGTATGTATCTAGGTATGCATGTATATAAATATGTATGTATGTAAGTAGTTGTTTGTAGATTATGTATGTAGAGTTGTATGTAAGGGTAACAATAGGATACAGAAGGAAATCTGATATCGGCTTGAAATTTTGCGATGTCTTAGGTGGGAAAGGTTTTCTTTCAATTTAGAGTGGGCTTTTTTGAGGATGAGTTTCTACGTCTTTATATTAAGGGAGGGAACATCCTACATTTTCAGGGTGGGTACTTAATACGTTATTAAATGTGAGTACCTACACGCAGATCCCCTGTAGAAGGCATGTTAAAATAGACCGAAGGATTTATTTTTTTGCGTTGTACCGCAGCCTAAACGGGCGGAATTTTTTTCTATTTTTTGTTCTCACCCATTCCCTTTCTCGAGCCTACTTCTCGAAAATTAGAGCTGACATCAGATTAGTTGTATGTAGTAGCATGTATGTAGTTGTATGTAGTATGTATGTATACATGTATTTATGCATGTATGTATGCATGTATGAATGGATTTAAATATGTATGAAAGTGTGTATTATGTATATAGTGGAATGCAGAATTTGTATGTTGAGTTGTATGTACATGTAAGAATTGGAGAACAAGGAATGAAGAATATTTGTGCGCTGAACCTCCATTTTAATTGTTATTTGTTTAGGGAAAGGTGAAGACAGCAGGTTGAGAGAACGAATCAACAAGTTACAGCAGAAGAAAGAAATCCCGGAATGAACAAGGGACCGCCTTATATATATAAGAATTATTGACGTATCATTTGGCCAGATAGGTGGTCGTCAGACATGAGCTTTTGGAACCAATGGTTTTATAAGAGTTATTTTGAAATAGAATAATATTATTTAATGTGCACAGAATCCTGTGTACTTTGAATAAAAGTACATTTGAGTATAAAATGTTTAGAGATTAATTAAAGCATTTTTTTTGTTTTTTAGGTCAATTTCTCTGTCTTGTGAGTATTTAAATTTCTTGCTAGAATACATTTCGTTCTCTGTTTAAGTCAACCGACAGAAGTCTGAATGGCCGCAACAAACGTCTCGCAATAGCGTAAATGTATTGAGTCAAATGTGGATTGCAAGAAATAGAGCATCTCGGGGTTGATCTGGAACAGAAAGGTCTTTTCGCTGGAATAATTTAAAATTTTTGTATGTCCTTTCTTATCTAATTGAAAAGTCACAATGTAATCCGGCAAAATTGGCAAAAGTTGTAATATATAATGTTATAGTCTTATATCAGTTTTAATGCATTTAAATCAGTAGGCTGTAATAAGAGGATGAAAGTAGATGAAAGAGTTTAAAAAAAACCCGTAATAAAGAAAACTCTTCATATCTAATAATAAATGATTTATCACCGTGCCGGATACTTTCATTATTAGCATTAGCTTTTCGATCATATGAGTGAGTAATTTGCCTCTACTAAAAGGAATAGAAAAAGATTAGAAAAAAGCGAACAGAATGCTAGTAGAAGAGAAACATGCCTCAAGTATTGAAATAAAACTGATATATGCTTGAGCTCGATATTAGCTAAGTATGTATGTATGTATGTATGTATACATGTTTGTATACATGTATGTAATATTTGTGCGCTGAATCTCCATTTTAATTGTTATTTGCTTAGGGAAAGGTGAAGACAGCAGGTTGAGAGAACGAATCAACAAGTTATAGCAGAAGAAAGAAATCCCGGAATGAACAAGGGACCGCCTTATATATAAGAATTATTGACGTATATTTTGGCCAGATAGGTGGTCGTCAGACATGAGCTTTTGGAACCAATGGGTTTATAAATGTTATTTTTAAATAGAATATTCTTATTTAAAGTGCACAGTATGACTGCACGTGTATCGAGAAACATGCCTCAAGTATTGAAATAAAACTGATATATGCTTGAGTTCGATAATAGCTAAGTATGTACAGGGTGTTCTAGAAAGGACTCCCCAACTTTGAAATGACATAACTTCGAAACAGTGAGAGATAGAAATGTGAAACAAGTTGAATGTTAGACAGATAGGTCTGGAATTTTTTATACATCAATTTAAAAAAATAGTTCCAATTTTGGACACGAGAGGGCGCTGCAATCACAAAGCTGTGTCTTTGAAATAGTTCCTGAAAGTGAGCTGCTTGAACTGAGATAAAAATCACATTACAATGGTTCCGATATGGTTACCTTTTTCAGCAAAAACATGACGCAACCTACAGGTAACGTTCGAAATCACTTGTTGCAATACTTCTATTGAAATGGATGCACATGCCTCACAGATGAATTGTTAGAGCTGTTCCAACGTTTGGGGATTCTTAGAATAAACAGCGTCCTTCAAGTAACCCCACAAAAAGAAGTCGCATGGATTCAGATCCGGGGAATATGGTGAATACGGCATGATATTCTTGAATTCCGAATTATTCTCTAATTCTATACAACTTTTTTACACGTGTCAGCAATGAAACAGACGCACGAATGAAATTTCTGTCCTTCTGAGTACCATTTAAAGTTCCATGTCCTTGTGCTGCCACCTATTATCCAATATTGGAACTATTTTTTCACATTCGTGTATAACAAATTCCAGACCTATCTGTTTAACATTCAACTTGTTTCACATTTCTATCTCTCACTGTTTCGAAGTTATGTCATTTAAAAGTTGGGGAGTCCTTTCTAGAACACCCTGTATGTATGTATGTAGGTATGCATGTATATAAATATGTATGTATGTAAGTAGTTGTTTGTAGATTATGTATGTAGAGTTGTATGTAAGTTTAAGAATACGATACAGAAGTAAATCTGATATCGGCTTGAAATTTGCGATGTTTTAGGTGGGAAAGGTTTTCTTTCGATTTCGAGTGGGCTTTTTTAAGGATGAGTATCTACGTCTTTATATTAAGGGCGGGAACATCCTACATTTTAAGGGGGGGGGGTACTTACAACGTTATTAAATGTGAGTACTCAGATCCCCTGTAGAAGGCATGTTAAAATAGACCGAAGGATTTATTTTTTTGCACTCTTGTACCGTAGCCTAAACGGGCGGAATGTTTTTCTATTTTTTGTTCTCATCCACTCCCCTTCTCGAGCCTACTTCTCGAAAATTAGAGCTGACATTAGATTAGTTGTATGTAGTAGAATGTATGTAGTTGTATGTAATATGTATGTATACGTGTATTTATGCATGTATGTATGCATGTATGAATGGATTTAAATATGTATGAAAGTGTGTATTACATATGTAGTTGAATGTAGAAGTTGTATGTTGAGTTGTATGTACATGTAAGAATTGGAGAACAAGGAATGAAGAATATTTGTGCGCTGAACCTCCATTTTAATTGTTATTTCCTTAGGGAAAGGTGAAGACTGCAGGTTGAGAGAACGAATCAACAAGTTATAGCAGAAGAAAGAAATCCCGGAATGAACAAGGGACCGCCTTATATATAAGAATTATTGACGTATCATTTGGCCAGATAGGTGGTCGTCAGGCATGAGCTTTTGGAACCAATGGGTTTATAACTGTTATTTTTAAATAGAATATTTTTATTTAAAGTGCACAGTATCCTGTGTACTTTGAATAAAAGTAAATTTGAGTATAAAATGTTTAGAGATTTATTAAATTCTGTTTTTCTGTTTTTTATGTCAATTTTTCTGTCGTGTGTGTATATAAATTTCTTGCTAGAATATACTTCGAACTCTGTTTAATCAACTGACCGAAGACTGAATGGTCGCAATAAACGTCTCGCCATAGTGTAAATATAATGAGGCAAATGTGGATTGCAAGAAGTAGAACATACCTGTGACAATTTTATACAGTCCAATGGGTGGATAAGGTTTATTTTTAAACAGAATATTCTTACTTAAAATGCAAAGAATCCTGTGAACTTTCAATAAAAGTACATTTTAGTATAAATTGTTTATAGATTTATTAAAGCCTATTTTTTTTATTTTTAGGTCCATTTCTCTGTCGTGTGAGTATTTAATTTTCTTGCTTGTATATACTTCGTACTCTATTTTAGTCAATGAACGAAGTCGCAGCAATCGTCTCGCAATAGTGTAAATATAATGAGTCATATGTGGATTGCAGGAAATAGAACATCTCGGGGATGATCCGGAACAGAAAGGCCTTTTTTGCTGGAATAATTTAAAATTTTTGTATGTCCTTTCTTATCTAATTGAAATGTCACAATCTAATACCGGCTAAATTGGCAAAAATTGTAGTATATAATGTTATAAGCTTATATCAGTTTTAATGTAATTAAATCAGTAGGTTGTACTAAAAGGATGAAAGTGTATGAAAACGGTTAAAAAAATCCGTAATAAAGAAAACGCTTCTAATATCTAATAATAAATGATGTATCATTGAGCATGATACTTTCCGTATTGGCTATTCGATCATGTGAGTGAGTAAGGTATGATTACTAAACCTAATAGAAAAAGATTCGAAAAAGCGGACAGGATGCTAGTAGAATCTGGTTAAATTAATGAGAATACTATTCTGTTACAGCTGCACATTGTCTTCAACTACGTGGAATTCGTTTTTTCAGGAATATGACTGCACTTGTATCGAGAAACATGCCTCAAGTATTGAAATAAAACTGATATATGCTTGATCTCGATATTAGCTAAGTATGTATATAAATATGTATGTATGTAACTATTTGTTTGTAGAATATGTATGTAGAGTTGTATGTAAGTTTAAGAATGGGATACAGAAGGATATCTGATATCGGTTTGAAATGTTCTATGTTTTAGGTTGGAAAGTTTTTCTTTCAATTTATAGTGGGTTTTTTTAAGGATGAGTATCTACGTCTTTATGTTAAGACGACAAAATCCTACATTTTAAGGTGGGTACGTACAAATTTATTAAGTGCGAGTACCTACACGCAGTTTCCCTGTAGAATGCGTGTAAAAGTTGTGGTAGGCTTCTTTCGCAGCCTAAACGGGTGGAATTTTTTTTTTCACCCACCCTTCTATTCGAGCCTTCTTCTCGAAAATTAGAGGATAAAAATCAGTTTAGTTGTATGTAGTATAATGTATGTAGTTGTATGTAGTATGTATGCATTCATTGATTTAAATATGTATGAAAGTATGTAATATGCATTTAGTTGTATGTAGAAGATGTATGTTGAGTTGTATGCACTTGTAAGAATTGGAGAACAAGGAATGAAGAATATTTGTGCGCTAAATTTCCATTTTAATTGTTATTTGTGTAGAGAAAGGACAATTCTGTAGGTTAAGAGAACGAAGCAACAAATTAAAGAAGAAGAAAGAAATCTCGCAATGAAGAAGAGAGCACCTTATGTATAAGAATAATTTACTTATAATTTGGCCAGATGGGTACTCGTTAGACATGAGATTTTGGAACTAATGGGTTTATATGAGGCGTTATTAAACAGATTATTTATTTATTATAGTGTATAATCATTTAGTATAATTTATAGTTTATTTTTTATTATAGTTTACAGCTTATTATTATTTATTTATTACTGTTTATTTATTTATTTAATTTTTTTATTTTACATTATTTACCATTTTAAACATTTTTATGTATTTAACATTATTAAATTAATATTTTTCACATTATTGGCAACGGTAAAACAGATTGTCAATTCACAACCATTTTTGGTCTACCATTAAGTAATTATTATTTTTTAAAAACCGGTAATTTCTTGTTATAGCAGCTGCCGAGGATTAATCGTCAAGCGACGGAAATGCATCACTAATTTATCTGACATTTAGGACGTTATAATCATGTATGACGTATATGACATTTTATAACCTTAATATGACCAAGTTATAGTCACATTCTTCATTCTATTAAATCCTATCGTACGTAATTAATTCAATGGTATCCCATGATAGGTAATGATTCTAGTTTGCCACTGTGTTTTTGTCTTATTTAAGATGAGTCATATTATTTCCGTGTTACTGAATTTAAAAACCGAATTTTCATGCTAAAGGTGTTTAATTATAGCGATCGTATAATCTACCGACAGTTTTTTGGATAGATGTTTAAGGAGAAATATATATTAAATGGAAAAAGGGTTTAAATAATGTTTTCAAATTCTGAACTTTCAAAGCTAGGCTTAAGTTTCCCATTGGAATTTGCAGTAAATATCAACGAAAGATAAAATGTTGCCAACTTAAAATATACTTATTTTATTACGGAAATTATTTATAGCCAAAAAGATTCTACGATATATTTCATTTCACTGAAACTAGTTATAGTACCAACGCACCTCTTTTGTCACGTTTGACTTACAGCTTGTTTTTTTTTTTTACCAATTGTAAATTCAATTAATACTGCATTGTGAGGGCCATCTTATGCCATCGAGATTTACTCAATCGATACAATAAATCTAGTGTAAAATCGCGTGAAAACTAAAGAAATAAATTTGATGAATTTATTCAGGTACGAAAATTTTTAAATAAAGTATTTTTTTTTAAATACTTTTTTGAAAATATAAATGTAAAAGAATATTTCATGTTTTTGGTATTGGTAATGCATGATAAAGGAAGTGTCCTATACATATATATTTTAAAGTACAAACACTATGTCTGATTACTTTATTTTTACAAATTTAAAAACACACATGAGTGAAAAATTGACCTGGACCAGGACTCGAACCTGCTATCTTTAGCGTACCGTGCTGACGCTCTGCCACTAAGCTACCCAGATCGACATCCTAGCCAGGCAATTTCTCACTTTATTCATGTTGGGAACAGTCATCGGCAAACAGCTTGCAGCTTCAGATGACTTAATACAATGAATAACCATTCATCGGTCCGTAAATAATTATACATATATATTTTAAACTACAAACACTACGTCTGATTACTTTATTTTTACAAATTTAAAAACACAGTAAAAATAGAGTAAAAATAAAGTAATCATACGTAGTGTTTGTACTTTAAAATATATATGTATAATTATTTACGCACCAATGAATGGTTATTCATCGTATTAAGTCATCTGAAGCTGCAAGCTGTTGGCCGATGACTGTTCCCAACATAAATAAATTGAGAAATTGCCTGGCTAGGATGTCGATCTGGGTAGCTTAGTGACAGAGCGTCAGCATGGTACGCTGAAAATCCCAGGTTCGAGTCCTGGTCCAGGTCAATTTTTCACTCATGTTGGTTTAGTGTATTTAACCGTCTGATAAAATGTGTGTTCTTAAATTTGTAAAAATAAAGTAATCAGGCGTAGTGTTTTTACTTTAAAATATATATGTATAATTATTTACGGACCAATGAATGGTTATTCATCGTATTAAGTCATCTGAAGCTGCAAGCTGTTGGCCGATGACTGTTCCCAACATGAATAAAGTGAGAAATTGCCTGGCTAGGATGTTGATCTGGGTAGCTTAGTGGCAGAGCGTCAGCATGGTACGCTGAAGATCCCAGGTTCGAGTCCTGGTCCAGGTCAATTTTTCACTCATGTTGGTTTAGTGTATTTAACTGTCTGATAAAATGTGTGTTCTTAAATTTGTAAGTGTCCTATAGTTTAGTATTAATAGTATGCGGCTTTATATTTAATTATTTAAATAATACAGTAAAACCCCGGTTATCCGAAAAGCATGGGACCAAGGGATTTTCGGTTAACCGGGGTTCCATAGGAATTTTTGGATAACCGGGATGCTTCCTAATTTTATTCTACCAGATGAAACTGCTCACCCATCGCACTCCCCCACAGTCAGGTAAAGCGTTTGTGCTTGCAAGTGCAGCAAGTGTCCGTATTCTATTCCATTACCACTTCCTGTTTACACGTGTTTTAATTTCCTCCAACTTTATTTACGATGAGTAATACTTTAAAGCACAAACGTGTTTTTATAAGCATGAAGAGCCTAATGAGTTGAAAAAGTTGATACTGTCACCTCAATATATTGAAGATGCAACAACGTCAGATGTGTTGTTGTTTAAAAGGTGGCGCGACAAAGAATATTCATCCAATTATTTCAGTATTATACTGTAAAATCGACACTTTTTTTGCAGTGTATTAAGGGCAAATGGCGGCTGCGCGGCCCTTTACTCATCACAAGTAAGTTTAAAGATTATATTTAATTTGGGGGACCCCTAACTATGAGCAAATGCACGGTATGTTCCATCATAGTGATATGGCTTGCTATTGTGTTTTAAAAATTGTAAGGAACTGAAAAAGTGCACGCTGAATAGATGTGTCCGATATTCGGCAGTTTTCCTTATTGTATATAAATTTTTCATCTTTAAAAACGATTTTTCATCTTTACTACATATTCTAGAGTAAGCATCTTGTTGTGCACCTCAATGATGTATATCAACATTAATATATTTGAAATAGCGTAACATCATTAAAATACATTGCAAAAGATTTTCCCCATAGACCATAATGTAACGTTCTTGGACCATATAGAATTTATGACCGTAATGGAATTCTTCTGAATGTCCCTGTGAACGAAATAAAAATGCTACACATTTCATTTTCGATACCGAACATACCATGGTAAACCGCGGTAACATGTATAAATTGCATTAACATCCAAGTATATTTATGCGAGTTAGAGCACGGACAGATGGATAGGCAGAGAGAAAACCGAATTATTAAACACTTTTCGAATTAATAAACATGTTTTGAATGTGTTCAAATACCTTTATTTCTATCAATGTTTTCATTCGCGATCTTTTACCCTAATCGATTGGTCTAGAAAAACATATTTCATCCATTATAAAGGGTTTAGGGTCCCTATTTATGAGCATCACTATTTCTGAATAGTAACATCTGGCTTATTTAATTGCAGAAATTATTTACAAATTATGAGATAAAATAAAACGAAGGTTATTATTGGGAAACAGTGGTACTGAAAAGTAAAAACCGTATGTACTCTTGTATTCTGGAAAATTATTTCCTGGAATAGAATAATTTTTAGAAAAATATATTTTCAACTCTTCAGAAAGAATTGTAAAATGAACGAAACAAAATGCGTATAAAATTTTCAAAAACTCAACATTATATCTTTATTTATCTGCATATCTAAACTCTGAAGTTATTTTTCGAGCATTTTATCATAGATGCCATCTTATACGTTTTTATAGTACCGCTAAAATTTAAAATAAATTTTTGACCTGTTTAGTCGCAGATTTCGTCGATTAAATAAGACAAAATAAACTTTTAAAATTTAGTGGTAACATAAAGGAATAAAATTGATCACGTAAGATTTTATAAAGAATACTTTGATTTATGCGAAAAGAACTGAACTTATTGCAACATAGTCATTGATTTTGAATAGTTTAGAATTCATATATTGGATATTGACCATTTTAAAATATTGCTTTATTTTAACACTATTTGAATTTATAATAAAGTAATGACGATTTTAAAGGCTTTTTCTACTGTAAAATTTTATACGTGCTGTTATGCACTTAAAGAATGCTAACTCTATCTTTTACGTAAAATCTCAAATAAATAAAAAGTCCTTCCAGCCTGTACCAGGAGGAAAAGGTGGCTTTAAAAGTCCATGTTTTTAAAAATTCAACTCATTTTTCTCAAACACCCGAAGCTAAATTGCTTGTCATTCGATTATAGAAAATTCAATCTCAGTTTTCTTTAATACGGAATTTGAATGCGAATTTCAGCATAAGAATTTCAGCATAACAAAAATCAGATCGTTTCAAAATGCCAGCCACCCTAGAATTTCAAACTGCCATATCTCAGCCATTTTTTAGGATAAAGCCAAAACAAAAAATGCTCCGGCATCCTTGTATCACGATCTAACACTTAACGGAAACAACTTTTTCAATTTATAATTTTTTATACATATTTTTTAATTACAAATTAAAAAAATTAACTGACCGCCATTTTGAAACAAGACGCCGAATAAAGCTGACCAACAAACTCGGTCGAGACCTTGGTGTGTTCTATACATATGATCAATCACATTCATATCAGTTCATAAATAGGAGAGTTACATCTTAGCAAATATCAGATTGGTTCAAAATCTCAGCCATCCTAGAATTTCAAACTGCCATATCTCAGCCATTTTTTAAGATATAGCTAAAACAAAAAATGTTCCAGAATCCTTGTATCACGTTCTGACACTTAACGGAAACAACTTTTCAATTTATAATTTTTTTGAACATCTTTTTGAATTTTTAAAAATTTAAATTTTTTAATTGGCCACCACTTTGAAACAAGATGGCGGATGAAGCTGGCGAATGAACTCGGTTATATATATATACTAAAATTTTTTGGAACTGCTTTCCTTCGAAAGCTACCTAATAAGTAATAAATAATTTTTTTTCTAAAAAATATACTTAAAACAGCTTTTTTTTATATATTGAATATTGACCACTTTAAAATATTACTTTATTTTAAGACTTTTTAAATTTATTATAAGGTAACGATTTTAAAGGCTTTTTGTGTTGTAAAATGTTTCACTTGATGCTATGCACTTAAAGAATGCCCAGTCTTTCATTTATGTATAAAAACTCAAGTAAATAAATACATAATAATTAAAAAAATTAACATAATAAATAACTTGAATGAATAAATAAAATTTTTCGACAAAATATACTTACGACACCTTTTTGATATATTGGACACTGATAATTTTAAAATATTGCTTTTTTTAACACTTTTTAAACTTATAATAATGTAATAACAATTTTAAAGGATTTTTCTGTTGTAAAATTTTTTGCATTCTGTTCTATTTCTGTCATACTTTTTCTGCCATTTTTGAAAAACTCAATTAAATAAATAAATAATAAATAAAATAAAATAAAAATATAACTTGTACAAGTAAATAAAAATTTTCGGCAAAATATACTTAAAATAGCTTTTCTTTTATATATGAGATATCAAACATTTTAAAATATGGCTTTGTTGTAACACTTTTTAAATTTATCATAAGGTAATAGCGATTTCAAAGGCATTTTCTGCTGTAAAATTTTATACATGCTATTATACACCTAACGAGTTCTTATTCTATCATTTATGTAAAATATATATATATATATATATATATATATAAATAATAAATAAAATAAAATAACATAAAAACTTGAACCACTAAAAAACATTTTTCGGCAAAATATACTAAAACAGCATATTTTTGATACATTGGATATTGACTATTTTAAAGTATTTATTTGTTTAAACACTTTTTTAATTTAAAATAAGGTATCGACGATTTTAAAGGGTTTTTCTGCTGTAAAGTTTTATAGATGCTGTTATGCACTTAAAGAAAGCCTATCCCATCATTTATGTAAATAATAATAATAATAATAATAATAATAATAATAAAATAAAATAAAATAAATAAATCAAAAAGTAAATGGTAAATAAAATAAAATAACATAAAAACTTGAACGAGTAAAAAACATTTTTTGTCAGAATATACTTAAAACAGCTCCTTTTTATATCTAGTTAAGGATTTGGTCATCTTCTCCGCTGACCGATTCTTCTAGAAAAAAATATATTTAAAATCATCTCTTAGAATACAGTAAATTTCGTAGAAAAATAGAAACAAACACTTATGAAAGCCTTTTAAAATGAACAAAAAAGCAAAAATACCTATAAGAATTTCAAAACTCTCCGTTATATCATTATTTACCGACATCCCCTAAACCCTGAAGTTATTTTTAGAACATTTTATAAGGCATACTTAGATTTACGCAAGGACTCCATCCTAAATTACAGCTTCTCCTTTGAGCTTTAGCTTTCTTTCTGGATCCTCCCGACAGATGGCGCGACGTTACATCACCATCAT